>CM070549.1:22729230-23329230 GCA_036346405.1 Phyllostachys edulis | reverse complement strand
AGCTTGCTTGATATCCATTGATTTGTCAAGTTGATGCCAGGCTGGTTTATTAATACTTCCCACTCTTCATGAAGTTGTTCTGAAACCGTTCTTATGACATGGTACCTTCTCCATACTCGCTGGCACGATGAAAAAATAACAGGGGGCATCCATTAAATGAGTGTACAACATAAAAAATCATTCAAATGACACTTTGACAGGGGCCTTTGCATCTACTTTGGATATATATTTTTCTAGATCAATAACTACAACTTCTGCATTAAGCTTTTTGTATTATTAAGTTTTTCTCTGCATGGTTCAGAAAGATCCACACACAGGAAGCATCCAGAAGGCCAGAAACCATATCGGATTAGGCCTGTTGATTACAAAAGGTACAGGTGCCTCAGGGTGTGCTTATAAGGAGAAAGGAGAGAATAATCTACTGAGTACTGACAGATCACCGAACATGTGCTTCATCATTTTTTTGATACTTTAGCTTCCTAGGGAATCAAGTTATCTATCAGATAACTTCCAGTGCTGTTTGCACAGAGGGAAATCTCCGGAAATTCAGAACAGGATAACACCACAAGTACCAATTCCCAACCCTAATCTGAACCATAACACATGCAATCCGTGCAAATCATCAAATAATTCATGACCATTGCTTCAGTTGACCATAAAGCAGTGTAGCTGGGAGTGATCAGACCAGGAGCAATAAAAAACACTCAAAATCCTCCTATCATTCACATGAAACTCGACACAATCCATAAAATCTCAGCAAAAACTGCAGTCCTCCAAATCTATTAATAAGTTTTCAGTCATCCATTCCAAGCTGCAATGAACTAATCCATTCAACTCCGGTTAACCCATTTGGGAGAAGCAATGACAAAAACGCAGAGAGTTGTTACGCATGGATAGTTTATCCAATGTGGGGGTAGCCGGGTAGGTTATATACTTGGAAGTTGGAACCAAGGGCTTTAGAATTGCCGTCTTAGCTTTTGGACTTCATTCTCGCTTCAAAAATGGGATAAAAAACGATGTTCCCACATTTGTTTATTAGGACGCTGATACTCAAACGTAAATCCAACTCCCAAAAACTTACATCTAGTCGCATGCAGATCATTCAAGTTATCAAATTGACTGTGCACCACCCAGTCCACTCGTATCGACCCATCTATCCATCCTAGATTCTTAATCAGGATTCAGATCAATTGTTTCAATCAGACAGATGAGACATAGGCCAGATCGATTAAACTACCAAAAATTGGGGGGAAAAAAACTCCGCGGTCATGAGCAGAAATCAGATTCCAGGTAGGATTAGCTGGGTTGGGTGGGCTGGTAGGTAGGTACAGTGGCATACAGGGTGTGGCCGAGGAGAGGCGCGTGGCACGTCGACGGTAGGTAGATAGGTACCTGGATGGAGAGGGCGGCGACGGCGGCGCGGCGGAGGTGGCTGCGGAGATGGCGCTCCTCGGAGACCTTCTGCAACAGCGCGTCGCGGGTGATCTCCCTCGCGCTCGACCCCCTCAGGGACACCTACGAGGGGGGAAATCAGTCAGAGAGAAAGAGAGGGGAAGGGATCGGAGGAAGCTGAAGGAAGAGAGGCAGGAACCTGGCGGTGGCCGGCGGGCGGCACCGACATCGCCGGCGGGGAGGAGGTGGAGGGAGGCGGCCTCTGCCTCCGCGGTGCGGGAGCCGAGAGAGAGAGAGAGTGTGTGTGTGTGAGATGGACGTGTCCACGGCCACGGGTGGGTCATCGCGAGCGAAAGTGCTACTACTATATAAAAACACACGCAACTACTATGAGTGGACATAGCAAGATTAGCAAGATTGGAACGAATATTCATGTTCCATGAGACAAGGCTACGAGGTGTTAGCCTTCCTGCATATTTTCTGAAAAAACAGTTTTTGGTTGGGTTGGACAGCTAAACTGAATATATTTGATGTTTGACAGTTTGATTTTTATGTAGGCTGACTGAAGCTTCTGAATTAAAAAATATCTTAAATGCTTCTGAGGCAAATGATGGTATGTTTGATGTCATTTAACGATGACCAATGACAATTGACGGTACTTTACGACAACTACCGACAATTAAAGATAATTTGTACATAAGTAAATCTTAACGACAATTGATGACAATTAACGACAATTGATCTAATTACATGATTACACAAGTAATCAATTCAATGATTACATAAATAATCCATCTATGAAAAAAAAAGAATAGAAAAAAGAAAGAAAATGAACAATTAAAAAAAGACGAAAATATTAAAACAATCGGTGGCGGCGGGAGGAGGACAGTGGCGGTGGCGGGAGTAGGACGGCTCGGGCGGGTGGCGGTGGCGGCGAGTAGGACGGCTCAAGGCAGGCGGTGGCTCCAATGAAAGAGAGGAATGGCGGCGGGGAGGAGGAGGACGACGCCAGCTCAGGAAGAGGAGGAGGAGGAGAGGGGCGGCGCCGGCGCGGGAGGAGGGCAAGGTCAGGGGGAGAAGGACGTCTAGGATTAGGGTTCGGGAGAAGGAGAGAAGGAGTTTTGTTCAGTGGCAAGAGCAAGTAAATAACCCTCAACTCTAGAGGCAATCTCGGAAGTCAATCCCGCCGAAGCGGCGGGAAGCTACCCTAGGTGGCTTCCGGCTTCCGCACATTGTAAACGGATTCCGACTTCGGGAAAGTGGCTAAAGAAAGTCACCCATTTTGATAGCTTTCGACTTTTCCGAGTGAAAAGTGGAAGCTCAAGTCGTCAGCTGTGGCTTTTCTGAAAAACGGCTTCTAGCTAGGCCGCAATTTGATTGGTCAATAAGAGAAGAGATTTGGTGTTTGGTCGTTCTGCTTTTAGGTAGAATGGTTGACTTTTGAGATAAAAATGTCTGAAATACCCCTAATGACTTGTTTGATGCCGTTTAACGCAATTAACAACGTTTAACGACAATTGACAATTATTAACAACGACTAATAAACATTTATTACAACAAATAATTATTTAAAAAATAATTATTATAATGAATTTGACGACAACTAACGGTAAATAACGATAACCAGCAACAACTAACAATAGTTAAGGACAAATTGACCGCAATTAATGTAATTAACGACAATCAACAATAAATAATTATTACGACAAACAATTATTATAGAAATAAATGTAATAAATAATCACAATAAACAATTATTACCGTGCATAATTAATACAACAAATAAACAAATAACTCACAAGATTATCAAGATACCCTCTTGTTACACGTGCACTCAAGCAATCTTATGTATATACCTTTTCATTAGAAAACAAATGATGTCAATAAGAGTTTTATTTATCTCGTACACTCATTAGTCATCACTAAAATATCAACATGAACACACGAAACATATGTACATGAACTACGACACTATACACTAATAAGCTAATGCAATGCGTTCTATGCAGCTCAACTACTATATAGAGATCTCAGTGATAGTAAGTAGCGCTCTCCTCGTTGAGAAGGTCCCTGGCACTAATATTGTCGTGACCACTGAGTGAGAACCTCGATAACCATGATTAGTTCCAGCTAAACCTTACACTGCAAAACAGAAAATAGCATCATAAGTTGAATCAACAATCTATTTTCTTTATAACCAGAGAACTTACAGAAAATGCATTTCTAAAATACATCCAGACCACCTCAATGCTTTTCTATTCAAACCACCACGGACAGAGTAGTTATGGAAAATGCATTTCTTTTTGTTGGACCAAAAAGGCGACTAGAGGGGAGGTGAATAGGAGCACGATCTCTTTTTCACCTTGATTGAATTCAATACGATTTTCACTCCAATAGCTATAAAAGCTATGAAGATCAATATACAAGCACAGTAGAAGACTTGTATTGAATCCAATCAAAACCCTGAAGCAAATAGACCAAAAACATAAAAACTCAAAACCTAAATGAGTTAGGCGGTCTGACCTCCAACTAGAAACCGGTCTGACCTTTGGAAATCGGTCTGACCTCTCAATACATGGTGGTTAGACCTCCAGGGCAATGAACAGTGAAATCAGCCCGAAAACAAAAACTCAAATCGATCTAACTTTTGATTTGTAAGGCCAAACCTTACCAAATTTGAGACACACCTTTTCTAAGATATTGGGAACCTATTCCAATCAAGGATCGCATAGATCCATGCCAAAGTTCTTATCTTTTTCAGTTTGAACGAAGAGTGCTCAAAAACCGAGTCAAAATCGAAATATGATCTAAAGACTTGCTCATAGATGATTGATGATCAAGATGATCCTAGATGGGTTCACATATGTCACAACAAGTTAGATCAAGGCAAGAAACCGAGCAAAAACTCGCGGATCAAAGAAAGACTTAAAATCACCAAATAGAGAGAAAGAAAGCAAATGAACTCATCTTTGAGAGAACTTTCTTTGGATTGATTTGATATGGTATTGGTTTACAGCCAATCCATTAATGGAGGACAAAGACTCAATACATGAGCACGAAATCAAATCCAACTCTCTAGAACCCTAACCTCCAACTATCATTCCCTAAGCACAAAAGCAAAACTAGAGTTTACAATGTAATGAAAGGGTTGAAGGAGGTGCAGCCACCTCCATCCTCTATTTATAGTGGAGGCTTAGACCTTCTAGAAGCATTAACCCTAATGGGCTCCCGTTAAGGCTCAACACAAACGGGTCACATACGCACGCATTTTAAAGCGTCGTCTTCATCTCCTCTTGACCTAATCCACTTCTCCACGCACCGTCTTGCACTAAGGGTTGGCAAAAGGTCACCAAGGCGGTATTTGATAAAATTACCAAAATACCCTTTCTCGATCTTTTTCGAATACCGAGTCCCATCTTCGTGAAACACCTCCCATGCTTCGCCATGTGTAGGTTG
Organism: Phyllostachys edulis; assembly: GCA_036346405.1. Taxonomy (NCBI): domain Eukaryota; kingdom Viridiplantae; phylum Streptophyta; class Magnoliopsida; order Poales; family Poaceae; genus Phyllostachys; species Phyllostachys edulis. Next base: position 23,324,382 of record CM070549.1, on the reverse strand, counting down.
ATCCAGCAGCTCTCATCATGTCGGCAAGTCTCTCCCATCCGGCTCCCACCGAAACCACCATGGCACTTGCACCGACCCCCGCGCCGCTTGATCCAACCCGTTGCACCGAATCGCCTGTTCGGTTACCTTTTGTCCTTTTAGCCATACTTGACTCTATTGACCTCACCCAAGATCCCCAATCGTTCGGACCTCACTCTCCAAGCTTAGTCCCGATCATCTCGCCATTGACCGTCATTGACCTCCAAACAACCTGCACAATAATAGACAAAGAAATCAATTCCGGGAACAAGTTCTTCACAACTTGACCCACGTTAGTCAAAACATGCATCATGCAACACACAAGGCATGAAACCCATGAATATGACCTAACCAAGCAATCATCACCACCGAGTTGGCCGATGAACAAGCCAAAACCAGTCTGACCGCCCACTGGCCGGTCTGACCGCCCAGCTGGGACTTAGCCAAATTTCTTTCCTAGAAATCCGAAACTTACTAGAATTTTCAAACCAATAGAACTTTTGCCTGGAAGCTCCAAAAATTATGAGACCAAGTGTAGTAGAATCTACTCTCTTGCCTACACCCTCTATTTTTGGCCCAGCTCTAAAATCCAACATCTCATTATGGCCGGTCTGACCGATTTTCCAAAGCCGGTCGATCGCCATTGCTTGGCCGAGATCGCCACTGGCGGTCGGCCGATCATCACTTGCTCGACAAATAGCTTTGAATTTCACGAAAACGAGTGATTCGACAAACCTTCAACGCCATTACCAATTGTACCATCATCCTAAGATCATGAGCATATCCTCATGATATCCACACTTTTCTTGCTACAAGATGCATCGTCCCATACATAATCTTATCATATTTATGAAATTGATCTATACTGTTATGGAGCAAGGTGCGGAGCATTCCAACAAAGCGTGTCAACAAGAGGCTCGGCGGGGACATCAGAGCATGCATTGCGACAACGATGTTCTTGTGAGCAAACACACATACTAGGCAGGGTTTGTTATTTAGGAATCTATCTATTAGGTGTTTGGTATTATCTATTAATTAGGCAAGTTATTGTTAGAGATAAGTTTCCTTATAGATTATTTCTTAGAGGATAAGTCGGGTTGTCCCTATAAAGAGGATAGCATGTATCAATTATCAAGGAAGCAAAAGAAATCAACAAAGTTAGTCTCTAACCGGTTGGCTAAATATCAGAACATCTGTGTTCGTCGAGAAGAGTCCTGACCGAGCTTAGAGGACGATCTCTCACCTCCCTGGCTAATCAGGTCTCAGAGCCTTGCTATCTCGATGGAGAAGAGCCCTGTTGGCGGTTAGATGAGGGTAAGTGCTCTATCCTCGGACCCGTACCCAACCAACGACTACAACATTTGGTATCAGTCTTACCCTTGGTCCTCAGACCTGTACCCAACCAACGACCACAACAATACTGAAAGGAGATTTCTTACACAACCTTGGATATAGATGTGATCAATTGTAATCCTTTAAGCTCAACTTTGGTTATCTTTATGTCTATTCCCAGGAGGCACTAGTTGCTTGAAATTTTCTCATCATGTTAGGTTAGTGTAGAAATTTGCAAAACTATGACCTAATCTAGGTCAAAATCTTTAAGGATTTCACAAGGAACTACTACCAGATTACTTTTCTAGATACTACATTTTTCCAAGGTAGCAGTACTAGCAAACAAGCATCAAGCTATCAATCACACAAAATTGCAAAATCTTTCGAACCTTGAAGTCGATTAGCTCCTGCAAGTTGTAGAACCAGTAGGCGGATGTGTTCACTACTGGCGTGGTGATCGCGTATCCTTCTCCCCAGCTTCTCGCATAAACCAACTTCAGACTCCATACGTTGTTCAGAAACCTAACAGTGTGTGCTCAAGCAGAAGACGTTTGAACAAAGATATTATTAGATTCAAAAGTGTCAACACAAGCCACCAGTGCCAACACTTGTAGATTGGGTAACTTCATGATGGCTGGAAGGCAATCTTTTGTGATCTGCAACGCAAGCAAAATATTTTTCTTAATCCAATAAGTTAACTGTGTTTGATACCTCAACAAAAGTGCAAGACAAATTAACCTATGTTGAAGCAATAAAAGAAGAGAAGTTGGACTTGGCTAGTACTGGTTCTGATCCTTAAAGGTTGAAGCAAAGATCAATTGCTATGTCTAGATAAGAGATTGTGCAGATCAAGAGCAGTACAGTGCAGTACTCCAATTCCCTAAGGCTGCTCTCAGTGCTCCACCCTGGCCAGTATCTTAAAGGTGTTATGTAGACAAAGTGCTGAAATGACAGTAGATTAAATGAGGTGAGAGATTATTGCAGTATCTAAATAAGAGACTGCTCTGGCTCGAAGTCATAGACAAGAAAATTAACTCATTTCCATCTTGTACACACCATCTCTTTGAGATTCTACATCTAATTAATTAAAAAGACCTAAGATACTACACCATAAGAAACCATCCATTAGAAAGATAGTATTCTAGCACTCCTCATGCACTAAGAAACTGCACTAAGATACTGTCCATTGGGAGCAGCCTAAGTACTTATTGAAGGAAACCTAGGGAAGAGCCCCCTAAACTGAGATGCTAAAACCCATCAAACAGTTGATGCTGGATTGACTTGCTATGAACACCAAAAGGGGGAAATTTGGTACGGCGAAATTCGCGTCGTAAACAGAGGAGCACATACAAATTTCCAAGAGAACACCGAGCAACATTTTTTAATTGTGAAATGTATTCCTGAGATCAAGAGTCCAGAAGATTTAACAGAGGAAACAAAACTATACTGTTTCCCAAATAAATTAAGGGGAAACCTTGCTTTGAAACCAAGAAACACATTGTGGGAAGAAAGGCAGAGAAGGAGGAGGCGAGGCGGAGACGCCGGGGAGGGAGGAGGGGCCGCGTCAGGGGAGGACGAAGGAGGAGGGAGCCGGAGGCACTGAGGAGGACAAGGGCCGCCGCGGGCGAGAGTTTCGTTACAAATCTGGATCTGGATCCGTGGAGAGGAGGGCGCTGGTGATGAGGAGGTGGCAACCGGGGGAGGAGGAGGAGGCCGAGGGCAGCGCCGCTCGAGGAAGAGGAGCACAGGAGAGGGCGTGGGAGGACCGGGAGTTTTATTCAATGGCAAAAGCAGTTAATAATGAGTGAAGTTGAGAAGCAAAGTCGAAAGGGAGTGATGAGAAGTCATCAGCTTTCAGCTTTCTTTCATTAAACGCAGCTTCCGGTTTTCAAAAAAACCGCCCAAAACACCCCTTACACCTTGTACACGCTCTAGCTGCCGGCAACTTTCCGCTTGACACGTTAATTATGCCGTCCGTGCGTGACGACCAGCCAGCCACGATCAATCATGACACGAGCTCCCTGTGGGTGTACGCTTTTTTCCCAGGGGTTTCGTAATCTGGCGGGTAACGTCGCATCATTACAGGAGCTTTGCTTCTTTTGCCATGATGATAAGAGGATTCATTGAATCCCCTTGTAACAGTTCAATGATAATCACCCCCCCCCCCCAAGCGGATGATATGATAAGACACAATACCCCTTGCACATCTGTTTGAAATTGGCTCAGGTGCACGTACAGATAGCAAAAGGCTAATCATAAAGCAGAAACGGAAAAGTGTCACACTCATACTACATGGATAGATAGTAAGGTTAGGCGAGGAAACAACTTCCGTTCAGAGTTCAGAAGCAACTTCAAAACGAACAACATGGTGGAACGATCAATGAGCTCAGGAAAGGGGTAAACAGCCACCTTAATTATGTAAATGTGCTGCTCGGGAACACAACAGACATCAATCAGACGCTTTATGTTAATTACATATCTAACGCTGGCAAGCGAGAAATGTACACTTGATAAGAATCAGTATTCTTCATTAGAAATTCTTCTATTGTGACGTGACGTCTAGCTATAGGCAAGGAATCCAGGGTCTTTGGCTTCAATAATGACATGTTAATATAACTTATTCTGGCTGCGCCTTTGGCGCACCTCCTATGGCAGCTGAATTTGCAGGCCCACTGTCACCCATGCTGGCGAAATCGATACACAGTTTCAGTTCATCATTTGCCTGAATAACACTGGAAAGAGAGCGATAGGTTACACTTACGCTTCGCCATTGCTTGCAGCAACATTGTCATTGTTTGGTGCCACCAGTGCTTTGTTGTCGGTTCCACTCTGTGACTGAGAGACAGCAGCATTGCTCTGAGGAGGGTATGAAAAAACTCATGCCTCAGCGATGTATGAAAATGGCCAAGCAATTATGTGATTGGCCAATTGCTAATAGTAATTAAAAAAACGAACCTGCTCAATTGCAACCATAGGAACTTCAACTTTTGCCTTGGGGCAACTTCTCAGGGTACCCTGCATACACCAAATATAAAGAAATAAGTAGCTGCAAGTCCAAAATGTCCAGAACCAACAAAAGCAAATACAAATTTCAGAATAAGCAGTCAAATCTTGGGATTGGATACACGTTCTGTCACGGGTGTGCTTACTGTTCATGTGTGTACTGTTCATCCACGAATAGTTTCCTTTGTTAAGAATATCTATTTCCTTAAATAGTTTATTAATTTCCCTGTATAGGGATTAGGTAATTGGAAAGATTATCTATTAATTAGGAAGATTATCTATTAGTTAGGAAGATCATCATTTAGATTGATTTTATTCATAATTATTAGAAGAGTCCTCTATATAAGGAGGTATATTATAATTATTAGCATTAAGCAAAGATGAATAGACAAGTTCCTAGTCCCTAAAGTCCAGCTGTGGTCGTTCCCTTGACCGGCTATTCTAGATCTATTCCTCCCCCCAATAGGCGCCCTCCTTCACTTAGTGCTGTTCTGTGTCAAGTCGTCGCCGTCCGACCTCCCTCTAACAGATGTTTACCCCTTGTTGTGCTAGTTCATGATATTTGGTATCAGAGCCAACACCATGGCTTCTGTTACCGAGCTATCTCTACTAGACAACCTGATAGAGTCGATGAAGACGACGTTGAAGATGATGCTCCAACAGATTTCGCTCACCCTATCGGAGGAGTTTGTTGCCCTATGTTGCAGCTCGAGGACAAGCTGTTTCACCGAGAGGGGTATAATGTCACGGGCGTGGTAGTACTGTTCATGTGTGTACTGTTCATCCACGAATAGTTTCCTTTGTTAAGAATATCTATTTCTTTAAATAGTTTATTAGTTCCTTTGTATCGGGATTAAGTAATTGAAAATGTTATCTATTAGTTAGGAAGGTCATCATTTAGATTGATTTTATCCATAATTGTGCATCGTTTAGATTAATTTTATCCATAATCGTTAGAAGAGTCCTCTATATAAGGAGGCATATTGTAATCGTTGGCATTAAGCAAAGACGAATAGACAAGTTCCTAATCCCTAAAGTCCAACTGTGGTCGTTCCCTTGACCGGCTATTCTAGATCTATTCCTCCCCCTAATAGGTGCCCTCCTTCACCTAGCACCATTCTATGTCAAGTCGTCGCCGTCCGACCTCCCTTCGACGGATGTTTACCCCTTGTGCTAGTTCATGGCATGTTCATTGCTCAGAGAATCACCACCATTTTCTTTTATGATTACTTCCACTCTTAATAAGAGACAATAACAGCACAGGAGCATCATATCTAATACTAGCTCCATTTACTTCATATAGCAGTTTTTTCACCCTTTTCATTTATGGTTCTGACATCTCACTCCCATAGAAACCTCACAGCTTTTTCTATTGAAGTGTATTGGCATATTGCATACCTCCATGCCCACAGAAAATAATAAGGGAGGAACTGAAAATTAAATACGTGACAACATCAACTAGCAGCATAATTGAATATAACCATGTCTTCATGACTTGGTTGCAATATGTCACGAATTTCTATCCACCAAGTTGCTACCAGACATACACCATTGCTGCAAATCCATTAACACTAGGACAAGATGACAAAACAGAGTCACAGCCTTAACACGTGCCCTGTGACACCATCACAGCAAGCATAGTGTTAACACCATGTTGTGAAGAATCATTTTTTAAATTGTAACCAATCAATTCAATTCCACCTTCATGTGAATATTACAGTGTTCGCTAAAACATGAAAAGACATAAAAGGGGTTTGTATAGGAGGCGAAGATAAAGATGGAACATATATTATCTATCAGAAAGGAAAAAAGAACAACATTTCAGCATGTTAAGCGAACATATATTATCTATCAGAAAGGAAAAAAGAACAACATTTCAGCATGTTAAGTGTGAGATTATACCTTGTTTGCCCACATCAGTCCACAAGCATTGCACAAAGTCCTTGGACCAGCTGGACCACGACGCATTGCCGGTGTCATCTTTTCACTAGTGCCACAATTCTGACACCTGCAACAAGTATGATATGGAAAAAAGGTCATCTATTTCCCATTCAACAATAAACAGACAGAAAAAATGGATCAAGTAATCAAAGATAAGACAACTTTGATTCTCGAGACGGGAAATCTTGGCCTGGGCCCTGGGAGGCAGGATCACAGCCTGGAGATGGGGATTCTCCCTCCTGATTTGCTCTTCCAGCAAATTGCCCCTTCCGGCGCTGCATCCTGAGAGAGTAATTAGAGTAATTAGAAACATGAGCACTAAAGTCTTAAGACATGTGCTGTTCCTGCAAGTTTTACAATTTAGTTACTACATGGCTCCATGGTTTGATGTACAGTATAGGATTTTATGTGCCTAATTCTCCCACCCATGCCATCCAGAGGACCTATCTTCCCCTTCGCTGCCTCCTAGGAATCCCTATCCCTCAACCTAGATTCTAGCCATGGCTTGCAGCAGTAGCAGAAGCAGCATCTACCCTGATGACCACAAACCACTATATTCTGCAACGAGCATGCTCAGACCATTGCTGTCAGCCTATCATCGCAGCCAACCAAAGCTTCAGTTTTTCTTCTTTGCAAGTATTTTCCGAACACAAAGTTTGACCGAGCAAATACAAGTTAGGACAAATTGAGGTTTCCTTGGTTGAAGAATATAAGATGGATAAGACAAACTTTACAAAAGAATCGTAAATTAACAACAGACATTGTTGGTCATCACAATTTCTACTCCAATTATAAAATGTATGCATCTCAAATTACAAACTCTTCAGTACTGAACCTCTCAGTGTGATATGTGAACTTAGAATTTTGTGCACTTCATGTGTTTGAGTTGGCAAGATTATTGCGGATAGGGTGACCTTGTATCCAAGAAGAGGACATGGCTGGTAAATGGCAATGGTCTAGTACTAACTGGAGAGAAAGGGAGGTGATGGCAGGGAAGACAAGATCACTCCTTAGGAGAAAGACAAACTCGGGCCAGTTAGATCCAGTCCATTAGCACACGATCCCATGGATATGCTACACATTGCACCTAGCTACCCAGTTCATTAGAAATAAGGGAAAGTTATTTTGTTCTAATAATGCCATGTAAATTAATATGTTGGAACCTTTTGAGCACAGGAGATATACAATTTAGAATGTCTAGTACTTATGGTATACAATTTAGAATGTCTAGTACTTATGGACTCATTAAAAAGCTGAGTTTATTAGTATCACTTTTTGTGAAGCCAATTGGTTGTGGCCCGTTAATGATATGGGTCTGATTAAGCAGTAGGCACAACAATGCTGATCAAACAGTGAAATAGCTTAACACCCCTAATTAGTAATTACAAATGTTATTGTGCTCTGGTGGGCACCGAAGTGGTTCCCTTATTATATACAGTGAGAAGGATGATGAGTGATCCAAAATAATAAAATACCAATAGCTGACATGTATGGTTTATGTGCAGCTTCTATTGATAATGTTTAGCGATAAAATTGGCGAGTGCTAAATTTGGCAGGCTAGCTACATACCTGAGTGCCACTTCTTTGCGTACAGCATAACGTATTTTCTTATCAAAATTTCTTTCCTTTCGCTTTTCGCGGAACCTTATGAGTGAAGCAACCCTTTTTGCAGGAATGTCTGTCCTCCGAAGTATATCATCATAACCCTGCAGAAGAATGTTAACATGGTAATATGATATCATAAAGCAAGAAATTATTATTGATTGTCATATGTACTGCTGAATAATTTCCACATACCCTATTTTCATGTTGATTAGGTAAAACCATGCCAGCTGAACCAGGTGGCATTTCACCACTTCCTAACAGTAACAGGACAGTTTGAACCTGGAAAACAGACTTCAGCTAAGTAAAAACAGAACCGCATCAGGGAGTTAGAAATTGAAGTATCAATATAACAACAGAACTACCTATACCTAGATATATGACTAGATGGTTGATACTCAAACAACTCAGATAACATATGTAAATATGATCATAGCAAGTAGTCATTACAAATCCCTCTAAAAATAAGTATTCATTACAAATCATCATGTCATTTGCTTAACTTGCTACTTACAGCAAGAAACACTATGACTGGGTTGCAAATTACAGCAAGTGACAAGGACTAAGGCTTGTGTCAGTTGTGTTGTATGTTAGCATCCCATTACTATGAGCCACTGATGTTGCTTACTGTTACTATAAGCTATAACAACTACTGTAGGATAGCAGGTATAGCCTAACCTACCTAATGTTGTGTACGTGGGCACCAAGGCCAACGTACACAGCAGCAGCAAACGCCACGGCCGGCCAGCCGTGTGGGCAAGGAATCCAAAGCCCATAGCAAGACCAGCAGGAAGTCCAGGATAGAGTTGACGTCCAGGTTGAAGTTCAAAGAGAAGATTAGGAAAGCTATTTCATAGTTGGAGTCCAGGTAGAAGTCTAGAGAAATCAAGTTGTAATCTGTTAGGATAGTGTTGAAGTACGTGCAAGGAGGCAAGACATCCTCTATAAAAGGATGCATGTATCTCAATTTTGATTAAGCAAGAAGAATTAATCTATTCTCCCCTAAATATTCTTTTTTTCAAAACCGTCTCCCCTAAATATTCTCTGATCATAATTTATGTCTATCTCCCTCTTCTAACACCCTAATCCCCTTCAAGCCGCTCCGGCCTTCCTCTTTACGGCAGTTATCTCGTTGTGAACCAGCGTTCACAACAGACAACACCTAACAATACAACTCATTTGTTATTCAAGTCTTACATGATCATGAAAATTACTTCCAACTTCTAACCAAAACCAAACCCATTATCCCAATATAACTCATTTGTTTTCGCCAATGGAACAGTACTCATCATAGTAAAAATGTAAACCACATTTTTTAAAAACTACATTTCGTTCAACCAACTCCAACCACGACGCAGAATCAGATGACAATAAAAGATCGGCCGACATGTGCTATGATAACAGCTGCACAAATCCTGGTCTCTAAACACGCCCTCCCATTCGCTAATGGATGGCCCAAACAGAACGGCAACATCAAATCATATCTGCAATAGCCGCTCACGACTACTAAACGTGTCAAATTTCTAGTTCGACGGCCTGAATTTTCGAGCTACACGTTTCCATGTCAGTTGCGAAACAAAACGATATGAATCGAGGGGTGAACCTTCTCGGGGGTGACGGATTCGAACACGTAGACCTCGCCCTGGAACAGCAGAGTCAGCTGGTTCAGGCTCCCCGGCAAAGCCGTGACCGGCGCCGGGGCCGGCGGCTCCTCGGCCAGCGGGGGATCCTCCTCCTCCTCCTCCTCATCGTCCTCGTCCTCGTCCTGCTCCTCGGTGTCGTCGTCGTCGTCGTCGGCTGCGGCTGCCGCCGTGGCGTGGTGCATCTCGGCGTCGGCGTCCTGGGTTGCGGCCGCGTCGGACATGGTCGGCAGTGGCGGGGAGCACGCAACCCTAGATGGGGAAATGGAAGGCGGTGATGCGGGGCGGGAGCTGTGCATTGTAATTGGGGGCCGAGCTCGGGAAACGTGTGGTGATGCGCAGGAATAGGTGGCTGAGACTTTACTCTTTTTGTGTATGCGACCTCGAAAATATCTTTATTTACCTCAGGATAATCTAAACTCTTGTAGTATGTAGAGAGATGAGCCTGTGGAAAAAAATCTTGTTTTTATTCAGTAGCGTTGTTTAAGCTAAGGGTGTAAATGAATCGGTTTTGAATCCGATAGTGGTCAAATCATTTTTGCTTCCGTATATCTGAAGCCAGATTTGAATATGAATTCGAATATGCTTGGATTGGAATACAAATTCGATGTGTATCTGATGTGAATTTGAACTAAACATTTGACTCATTTCCATCTAATTCGGACGTCCACTCAGCTCGTGCAACAATCAGGTGATAATAACTTTAAAAAATCATATTAAACGCAACAAACCATGGTAATATGGTAAATTATGTTCAAGGAATCATATTTGACACTAAATTTAATAGAAGTGTTTAAAATATGCATGGTATGGCTAGAAAAATGGTAAACAACTCCATCGAATTCGGATGCTGATAGAGAAAACTGATATTCAAATGTCAAGATCAAAACCAAATATGCATCCATATGTCTAAACTAGATTTAGATATCAACTAGGATGGAGAAGATATTTTTACATAAAAGGGAAAATTTTAAACCAAATTTGCATATACCCCTAATTTGATCGCCATTCCCTTGTATTCTTTACAGCGCTGCTATCCTCTGCGACAATAGTAGGTTCTACCAGACTTAGCATCAACCAGCCACATATCCCCTAGACCCTAATTTGATCGCCACTCCTTTGTATTCTTTACATCGTTGACAACTTCCAGAATCAAGCAGCCACATATTGCTAATCTCACAGGTCAGCAGTGTCCATTACAAGCTGCAGCAAGCTACAATTCAAACTTCCGGCAGTAACTCAGCAACATCCTAGCATTTTCAATGGAGTTTCCGGTCAGTGGAGTGTCTTCTGTGCCATGGGAGGACTTCTCCGCGATCCACCTCTCCATGATAACACAGATTGCCCTGAGCTGTCACAAATTTTTGTAGCATAGGAAAAACAATGCGATGGTGCTGCAACAATCTATTCCAAGTTTCCAACATGTTTGATGCATCTAATTTGGAAATGCAAACTAAGATCTAGACCTCCACAAATCCGATTATATTTTGTTAAAAAGGATACAGATGTGGATAGCCCATGCTTCAAATAAGCATCCTCAGCTGACAAGTTCTCTTCTTTGCCAACCCCATGGCTCTCGAGGTCATCTTTGATGAGGGTGAACCTGCCTAAGAAGAGAGCTGCAAACTGGTCGAGGGATGACGAGTTCATGTCAATTTCTTGTGCTTGTGCCAGGAAACGTGATAAGATACACCAAAGTGCATTTCGAGCTTCATTATCATCAGAGACCAATGGAAGAATGTCAAATAGGCCCTCCAAGAGGGGTAAATCTGAAAGAATAAGCATACCACACTGTAATAGCTCTAACCAGAAACATGATTTCAAGTCGTACAATGGATTGCTTAGCAAATACGATAGACTATTAGAAAATATGATGGATTGCTAAGAAAAATGTGACCTACCACGGGATAGCATAGGCACGAGATGCTTTCCATCTGCCAAAAGATTTGCTAATATGATCACCACAGAAGCGCAACAGTTTGCAACCTGAAGCAGAGTGTGTGAATAGAAAACACAATCTCAATGCTCCACTTGCATATTAGTACATCTGAATCTACAGAACTTTCAGGTACAAAATATACAAATTGAAGAAGAAAGAAATGTTTTCTGAGAGGTTTTATAGACAATCAACAATTCGGAACTGCGTGTTTGTTATACGTTAGCCAAACTGAAACAATTCAGTACCGTGGAGACAAGAACATCAAGTATTATCCAAAATATTTAAAACCAGAGTACCAGACCGTATGGCTGTTGGATGGGACATGCTGATCATCAAATATATGAAATGGTAGCATCATGCTCACCTCAAATTTATCAGGTAACTTGACCATGCTATTTAGCACTTTAATTAGCTGGTCACTCGACGACATTACTTCTGAACAGCTGTCTAAGGCAGATAATTCTTCAAAAAAGTGAAGGATGAAACCAAGAGAACCTGGCCTGAAATGAGTTCGTAAAAAGGTAAGCTAACTGCATTCCTGTCCCAGGTTGTTAGTTCAAAGTTCATAAACTAAGAAAAGGTGATAACAATGACAAATAACTACAGCTAAATTCCCGGTGAATGCAAACAAATTAAGAAGCAGGAATATGAGAACTATATAACGCTCAGACCAAATTATTGGAAAACACAAAATGGCTGCATCTCAGAAGACAGTAAGAGACCTAAACTTTGCACTAGAAGCCAGAGGATCTAGTAAATGCTTTATGAAGCTTTAAACTATAAATAGATTACAAAGACAAATATCTAGAGGTTGACAGGCTTCATTAGATTTGATAGTCTTCTTATACTAAAGAAAAACCCCTAAAATACATAGTGAAAGCTTAAGGATACCCAGAACCAGAATAGTTCAAAATGTGTAATGGATAGTTTTATACTAAAGCTAAAGAAATAGTATTCACCATACCTGTCTAGCTTGCTCTCATCTGATAATTTTTCAATCTCAGTTGTTAACAAACTAATAGCATGGTCGACTAAACCCACTTTTATCAAGGGCTCAATAAGCATGGCAGTCACCTTTTGATCATCAATGACAGTTGATAGAAAGTCAATGCTCTGCACCAAGTAATTTACAAAAGAAATAGTCAAAATTTTGAACATATGCAAGTTCAAAGGAGAATGTGATAGTTCAGTTGGGCTGATGATTTAAGCTGAACCACATTACCATAAGAGGTAACAACAATTTCACCAGTAAGATAATATGGAAATAAAGGTTTTATCAAATACTATAAAAGTAATACTAAATAAGTATGCAAATAAATACTGGTTCAAAGGCCATAATAGCTCTGCAGCTTTGGATTTGTCTAAAATTACAATTTGCAATCACATAATCGGAGTCTCTAGACTCTCCACTGTCACCGAAAGAACGTCAAAAAATTTCACAGATGAGAACCAAGTTACTGGCAACTGCCGTCAAGAAAAATAGAAAGTCATTCTAACAAAAAGACAACTCTAACATTGTTTGGATGTCCTGGATATATAGCAATGAATAAGAAGAACGGATCATTACAATTGACAGGTGTCAAGCATGAAACAGTCAACAGAAATTACTTTATCATGACCTTCTTAATACTACATCTGGTCAACTTATAAAAGAATTAAACCTGCAAACACACATACCTATTGCCTAATCATCATTTGTAAAAGAATAAGTTAGAAGAAAAATTAAACAAGTTTTACTACGCAAAAACTTAAAAAATTATCATATTGCATCCTTATATGTCAAAATCTAAGTTAAAAAGAATACCAGTTACTAAACATATTACTGATTAGTCAGAAGCAAGTTGCGCATATGAATTCAGTACAGTACCTTCTCAAGTAATGTAGAATTCAGTGTGTTTCCAATTATCCAGATAATACGTGAAAGAATCTCATCAGGTAAAAGAGCTTCAGCCCAAGAAATAAATGCACTGCTCCGAAGAATAGCGGATAACAACCTGTCCAAGAAAAGACTGTGTGACTAGGACTACACCAGTGATAAAACTTCAACAACAAAACTCCTGTTCCAACTCATCTTGTCATACTAGGCTATAATGCTATATACAAACAACAACACAACATGAATTTAAGCAACCAAAAAAAAGCAAACATGGATGAGGAGGGGAAAAAAGAGGCACAAAACAAGAAGTCAGATAAGCATAGACAGAACCTCTCATTCTCTGCATACTCTGATTATTTTATCTTTGTTTCTCTTATCGACATGAACAATTAGAAAGCAGCTACTCCAAGTTTTGACCAGAAGTCATAAAAAATCAGTTTATAAAAAAACATAAAGTCTAAATTTTCTTAGCTCTTATCCCCAAATTATTATTAACCCAAGTGCTAACACAGTTAATATGGCTATATTTTTTGTAAAAGATCTGCATATTCAAGCATTTTTATCTGCAATTCAGCAAATGGTGATTGGTTGTATATGTGCAAATGTTTGTCTGCATGTAAAGCATGTGTAGTTTCGTGTGTGGGCATTTGCATAGTTCCATGGTAAAATCAAATTGGGGAATTGTCTGACTAACACAGAGTGGCATAGTGCACAAATTGATTGGAAAAGCAAACAAAGAACAACATAAATAATATTTATCAATATGATAATCATGTGTGTGCTGAACTGCCAGATCTATTTCGCATGATAAGAGATTAATTTCATGAGATGAAAGACTTTACAATGCTAATGGTGCTACAGGGTGCAACAATTTACAGTCTGTTAAAGGAACAATGAAGCAATTAGCATTGTACAAGTTTTGTTACAGCATATAAGAAAGTCATAATCTTATATTCTTAATTAGCATAAGCTATGCATCACCATATTCTGTGAATACCCAACCTGAATGTTTCAGAAAGGCAAGCGGAGTCATCTAGAAATAATTGCTCCACAACAGTTGCAATTAAACCATTTTGCAAACTGATTGCATTAACTAGAGATTCATGACAGGCTAAGTTTCCCATGATTCCAAGACAGATTTCCTGTAGAGACCAAAATTCAAAGACACAAGATACTTTAAGACATGGTTAACAAAAATGTGGAGGCAGCAGTAGAAGGAACATTCCATTTCACCTTCACTCGATGCGATTGTGTCACACGAAGGTTTGCCAAAAGCACTTCGAGTACAAGATTATTCATCTACAAAAGAATTAAAGATATGCGTTGTTAGCAGCACTGGAAGCACTTACGGTACAACAGCACATATATTCAATGGCAAAAAAGTGCAGCAATTTCAACAAATCTTAGAACTCAGTCGTTGACTTCAAGGCTTCAAGCAAAAGAAATCTTCTAAATTTTCTATTAGGTCTTAAGCAAAGCTTATTATTTGAAATTTTGTTAGCTTTACGTAGCAGGCAGAATTTTGTTTTCTAACCATTTAGTTTCTTTTGCAATGGCACAATCTTGTATAAATAACACATGTCCACCTGAGATCCTAAAAACTTTCAACATTGCCAACAATATATGTTGAGAGATGGGGTCCAGTTTTGGTTAATGGCAGCATGTTATTAGGATATAAGCATTCAATGTTTCAAGTAGTTATCATTGGCATTAATTTACAAGGTTCACAGATTTTACTCAAGAATTTTGTAGAATAAATTGGCATAAGGACCGAATAGGGAAGGAGCCGAGAATATGAAGTCTGTATTATGAATGAGTGAAGGAAAGCCCCCTTCTTACATGCCCTTAGGGCCACATATACAGGGGGCAAGAAGGGACATTTCCCTTCTTGCCGCTGCCTTACATTTTGAGGGGGAGGGGCATTTAGGTTCATTTTTATAGATGCACCTCATGGACTTGGTCCATACACACATGACTAGAGCCTCCTGAGCATTGCCGACGACCCTAGGGGGCGGGGCCCCTTGGTGTCCTACTACGACAGGTCTAACACTCCAACTACATCATATTAAAATCTCTTTCCTGTCAAAAATGCATTTAATTAAAATCTCAGTAGTGACTTTTGGTTTAATATTTTCCTGCTTGTCTAAAGCCAGTCTAAATAAGTCAATCCAAATCTCACTAAAAGTTCCTTGTTCTCAGTAGTCAGTACATCTTCTTCAGTAAAAATCCGAGCAACAAGAAGTTAAACATAGCAAAACAATCTACACTCCATTAATACAAAGTTACAAACATACAGTAGAAATGCTTTCTTATGCAAATGAAAGATACTGATGATAAGTACCATAAGTTCTGCTTGAGGTTTACTAGCCGCAAGGTCCCACAGAATGCAACCACACTCTTCCCATGGATCCTTAATCTCAGGTTGTGTTGATTCCTCATTATCAGAATTGGCATTCCTTTCTTCTGGAAAACCCTGCTTGACACTGTTTTTTGGGATGTGTATCAGAAGGTAGAAATTAATAGGATAAACAGCTTGTTTTCAAACACACAGCTTTCATTTCTAGAGAACCTTAATGAAAAAAACCCTTTGGAAGTAACACTTACCTGAACTCTTTCTCCACATTGGAACCCTGAGGTAGTAGCTTCCTTATAAGAGAGATGGTGTAGCTGGGATCAACTGTAGTTGTGTCATCAAGTAACTGCATACAATAATTACACCAAGATTTAACATCAAGACAACAGCATAATGCCAAGAGAACATGTTCATCACTTCTTTCTGTCTTCTGATAAGGCAGATAAATCAAAAGCTTGAGGTCTGCACCGAACTCCAATCCTTAAAACCATGTATATTCTAGTTTCACATGCACAGTGGGCCGTTTCTTACGGCGAATTTGAGCATGTAAAACGATATTAGTTTTCAATCGTAAACGCAAGTTGAATGGCCATTCACAAAAGAGAAAAGAAACTGCAAGTTACTGTTCCCAATAATTCACGCTCTATCCCACAAATGGCAAGACAATTCAACCAGCATTTATCACGGCCATCGAGCACAATATGCCCGTGCGGGTCTGCCCTTCGTTCAACCTGAAAAGAACCCTAAGGTTTTTCTAACACCGCATGGTCGTCGGCCGCACAGCGGGCACCAACTGCTCGACGAAATGATCGTGAGGGCAAGAACAACGCAGGCGACGGAAAAAACCTCTCGTTGCACTGCAGCGGAGCGCAAGCAGGAGAGAAGGAATACGACGAGGCAAAGGCACGTACCTCTGATTCTGACGAAGGCGCGAAGGGGAGGTGCGTCGGGTCCTCCTCCTCGTCCCCCTCCTCCTCCTCGGCGTAGCCGTCCTCGTCTTGCTGTCCCGCTTCCTCGCGTCCTTGCAGCGGCTCGGACGCGTCGTCCTGCCCCGCTTCGCCTTCGTCTCGGGCGCCTTCCTCGTGCGTCGAGGCCTCCTCCCCGTCCCCCTGCTCCTCCTCCGCAGCGTAGTCCCCCTCTTCTTGCTCTCCCGCTTCCTCACGTCCTTGCAGCGGCTCAGGCGCGTCGTCCTGCCTCGCTTCGCCTGCGTCCCGGGCGCCTCCTTCTTCGGAAGCGACGGGCGCCATTGGAGCTTGGTCGGCGGTGGCGAGCGAGGTGAGATGAAGAGCTCTCGGCCGCTAGGGTTAAGCCGAGCACCCACCAAATTGCCAGACCATACCTGCTCTCCGAGTGGATTGAACCGGATTACCGGACCTGCACCCCGTCGCCCAGTCGGTCGCTCCCCTTTTGCGTGCGCCCTCGTAGTCTCCAACAGCCGATAGCTCTTCATCGGTTCATCCCGTTTATTTTGTGCCTATCGTTTGCCTAGAGCCCAAATAGGCCACTCACTAGCACATTGGCGGAGGTAGAGTATATGTATGGGGGTACAGTTACACCTTTAAAAAATTTGCACAAAAAGTTTATATATACTCCTCTTAATACATAAAGTATACATTATACATACTTCTCAACTCCTGGTAGCCTATTTAGTATTAGGCTCAACAGAATATGAGAATCAAGTCCAATTCAACTAGTCAATGAGGTGTTATGTCTAAGTGCTATCTACCCATCCAGACGCTCTGGCAGTAGCGCAGGGGCAACCAGTAGCTTATCGCGGCATCGGTACATCACGGCGCTCTGGTGCCGCTTCTGTCTTCTGCGCCGATGATCTCGGCCTCGACGCGCCGGTCGCACCCCTCGAGTCTTGACCCCGAGGACATGCATCAAGATACAAGGTTTCGAGAAGTGAAGAATCTCAGTGAACATTCTATTAAACTTGTTGAGATAAAGAAGCATGATCGCTATAAACTTGTTTATTTGCTGCTCAAATTGGTATTAATATTTTTCATGCTACTAAAAGTGTAGAGAGGGTATTTTCGACAATGAATCATGTGAAGAACAAGCTAAGAAATAGCATGGGTGAATAATACTTGAATGATTGTTTAGTTACATACATAGAGCGTGAATTTTTTCTACAAGTTAGTGATGATGTTGTCATCAATCGTTTTCAAAGAATGAAGGAACGTCGTATCAAGTTGTAATTTTTAAAAAATATTTTGTAGTGTTGGTTATAGTGCGAACATGTAATTTGAGATATTTGAATTTATGTACTATGTCATTTGAATTTGTGTTGAAATGAATGTGTCTTAAATTCGCACTCTCATCGTTAAAATCTTGGCTCCGCCACTGCACTAGCAGTTGGTAATGCTACTATTGTCTTACATTTTTGCTGTCATGGGCTTTAAATCTTGATAAATTATGATTGATATGTTGAGGCTTTGGTGCGCCACTTATGTTTCGCTATCATTACTACCACCGGCGCTAGCCCATCAATTCAATTGGAAAATAGCTTAAGGTGATTCAATTGGGAAATTGATGATCCTAAAAAGAGCAGTACTCCATCTGTTCGAGAATATATGACGTTTTAGATATAACTTTGGTTGCTACTTTTTATATGAATATATTCATAAATTAATATAAAATTACTATATTGTCGATGTTTTAATATCGAACTTATGAAATAAATATTGATGCTTCTTAATCGAGACTATGCAAGAGGAGATACATGAGTTTTTAGACAAGTTCGGTCTTCTCCAAATAGAATAACAACTATATTCATGTGTTCTTGTATTGATTGTGTTTACAACAATAATGAAGCCATTGAAAGCTAAAGCTAATGACTTTTGTTTCTTGTCCTCTCTATCTGTCCACCAGCATTATCCCTTATATAGCTTCTGAGGGGTGGCAGTTGTCCTGTGCTAGGAGATACCTCAACGGTTGGTTAATTGCGCACGTTTGATGTCAATTATTGTTAGAGAAACATTCTCCCCACGTTCGCCTTGCAGTTTATGCTAGAGACAGAGGTGATTACGTTATGTCAGAGGATAATAGCACATGTTTAACTACTGTGTATGAATAAACACAGCATATAAAGTCACTAGTCGATTGGGTCCAATGTCTGTGGATTTTATCAACTATAGGGGGTTGTGGTTGACTTAGTTATAGTAAAGCTTACGACCATGAGATGGTCGTAGAAAATCTTATAACTATATGATAATCGTAGAATAGCTTACGATCATACGGTGGTTGCAGAATAGCTTACGACCACTAAGTAATTGTAATATTCCATAAAGGGTACCTCTGATGGTTGTATACATACGCTATCATATATAATAAACATTACATATAAATAATTTAATTAATTGAGGATTATTAGATCCTCGTCATATATGATGAAAATATTTTTCACGACTAATCTAATGATATGAATTTCACATGATCAATATAAATATATTTTTTATATATCAGTGTTTAAAGTTAAGAAAGTTTGACCACGCGTTTTCTAAAACGTTATGTATTTTTCTGAACGGGGAGTAGCTAATAAGGGTCACAAAACTATTTTTAGTCGAATTTAGCCGAAGGTATTCATCGGCTTTGTGGGCGAAGCACGGCTAGGCTTGCAGGCTGCAGCAAAACTGCCCTGGCCCCTGCCATTTAGGGCGGGGCTTGGACAGCAAAATAACAGCCCGAGAAAATTCAGCCACGGCCCAAGGTTGGCCCGATTAATTTACTCATTTAATCTTCAAAGTAAACTGCCCGATAAACGACCTGGCCGACTAACCTCTAGTACTTCCCGGGCTTGGATCGGGAAGCAAAAGTTGACCGAAAATATCCGGACTTACTGCTGGCATAGCCAGAGCCCGGCCCGGCAGGGGTTTCACAGCCCGTTTGGGCCCGGCCCAGCACGACCCTGCTTGGCTGCGTTGAACAACAGCTTATTCAAAGCCCAAGGCCGAGAGGCCGCAAGAAAAGAATGGAGAGGCACCCTGGCGGCGCCGCCGTACCTACGAGTCTGCGACGGCCATGGACTACACCCTGGCGGCGCTGAAGCTTTTCAGCTCCACCACGGCCCCCTCCTCCGAGGGCTCCGCCGCCACCCAGATGCTCTTCGGCACCCGCTTCCAGCGCGCCTGGCTCCAGGTCCCAACTCCCCACCCCTTCTCTTTCTCCCCCTCGCTCCATCCTTCCTCCATTTCTTGCTCGGAGATCTGACGACTTGCAGCGTCAGGCAGGGCGTGGTCGTGCGGGCGGATTACAGCGTCTGAAATGAGCGCCTGTGGCTGGATGACGGGCCCTGTGT
Organism: Phyllostachys edulis; assembly: GCA_036346405.1. Classification (NCBI taxonomy): domain Eukaryota; kingdom Viridiplantae; phylum Streptophyta; class Magnoliopsida; order Poales; family Poaceae; genus Phyllostachys; species Phyllostachys edulis. The sequence goes on along the minus strand of CM070549.1, from coordinate 23,304,378 downwards.
CGCGGAGCTCCTCCTCCAGTCCGGTGACGCCGAGGGCCAGCCGTGGCAGCCAGGTTCTCCGAATCTTGGATCCTTACTGGTTCGTCGGTCTTGGCTTCTCCGTTTCTTAGATTTGATGTGGTTAACGAATAACTTTACATGTGCGAAATTATCAAAATTGCATATATAGTTTTGCTGCTGTTGATCAATAACATTAGCTGTGCCATGTGCGAAATTATATGCCTATAGCAACTCTGGAAAACCTCAAATCTTAGGACCCCTTCAAGGCGATCCATGCAAGAGTGTTAACAACCCCAACCGCCACCATCAAAACCTAAATACTTTGCAAATGTATGCGTTAGATTAGAGGATGTTTACGATTAGATGTCACCATGAGTTAATTATCAGCATGCTGTTAGTTTACAATTGTATCCCTCAAAATAGATTTGGGCGCCATGGTTGACTGCTCATCTGCCTCGCCATGTCACCACCTAATTGGTGCACACCCACCCACCGATTCACCGAGTCCCACTGCCATATCGAATTGCAGTTGCACTATACACCTGTTTTCTTTATATCCCGAATAGTTCTATTTAGTATTTACACAGCTTTTTCTCTGTTTGTGCTCTAGTCCTCTAGCCATCTTTGGTTGTTTTCCTAGTTCCTGATTTGTTTACTCCAGTTGATGGCCCTATTTTATGCTGTAGGGGTGTATGTAATGATTATTCGGGCATATGTTGCAAATGAGTCTCTGGGCACTGAGCCACTGATCAAGGTGCAGTAAGGATCCAAGATTCGGAGGTTTTCTCGTTGTGGTCCCTGCCTGCTTACATGCATATTTCCATCCATTCACTGATCATTGGAGGTTTTCTCGTTGTGGTTTCTTTATTGTTTCATGCAAAATTCGGTTTTGGAATGATTTGAATATTTGAATTTAGCCAACATCTGCAGTTTCAGGCCTTGCAATGGTTAAATGATTAAGAAGAAAGAAAAAGAAAAGGTATACATGCCAGTGTTCAAGTACAGTTTATTAGTTTCGCTCGTGGGAACTGTTCATCCTCTAACTGCAATAGCACTTCTGATTTTGAACCTGATATCCTTCAAGGTGCAATTGGGTTTTCTCTGATAAAGCGTGTCAGTACTAGATTTCTTGAGATTTTTGGTTCAAAATCAGCTTTGTAAGCTATTATTTCAACTTTTTGAGATTAACAGAAAGTTAAATAATACTAATAAATATTGCATCATTGTGCTTGTTATCCTTTTGGTATCAGATTATAAGAAGAGCTACCTACAGTACGAAAAGGTTATTTTGAAATGTAATGTTTCCCATGCTTCTTTAAATCCAGTATCCTGGTAGGTCTTATAAGAAAAAAGGGGGAAGCAATTTTGTTTTTATTTATTTATTTCCTAGCTCTTTCAATCATTAGATTGTTCAGTAAATTGTATCTTCTTCCCCAATCTCTATATGTTCAATTTCTAGCCAGTTGCCATTTGCCATGATGTATGCATGCAAATCAAATAGACAGTTTTTGTCTGTAAAGGAGTCTTAATGCATACCTTTACTGGTTAGGGTTTGTGTCCTTAGTGATAACAATAGCTGAAACCATTAAATCATGATTTTATAGAAAATCTTTATTAGCTTTAATGAACTGATAGGAAACTTGATCTGAAGTTCTGAAGTCTGAACACATTATTTATCCAAAGAACAAGGAATGACTTGAATACTAATATGCTGTATTACCTTAGGAGCTTTATCGGTTGGCTACACTCCAGATAATCTTTCTGAAGTCACTGCCAATATTAGACTGTTGATAGTTGGTGTAGTTCTGTAGACTTGAAGAACTTCAAATGTAATTGTCAGTTTTGCATAATGAAAAGTAGTTCAAACTAAACTTGAGAAAAAAAAACAACCATTGCAGAAACCAATATGTTTGAGATTGAGAGTTATTTTTGTACGTTCAGGTCAAAGATGATGGGTTACTTGCAAATTGCAATCTCCTTGAAATTGTCATTTTTGTTGAACCATATATTTGCTGAATAAAGTGACAGGCTTAGAATAGCTGCCCAATCATGTGGAAGCCTTGTTTCTACATGTATTAATCACGGTCGGCGGTCGCCTTAATTGAATGTCATGAAAAGGCAAGGTGAAGATGGTGGTTCTTCACATTTTCATCAAGTAGCCTTCTTTCATTTGGTTTGGGCATGGACAAATATAGCTTTGCAAATTTGCAGCCTTAAACATATCTAGTCGAATCAGTGTTCTAAAAAGTGGTCTGGTAGGCCTGATATTAGGCTGAATAAAGGGACTAGGTCCTCTTCCCGAGTCGAATATTGCAAAGCGAGTAAGTTAATAGGTTTACAAGGTTAAGCGGGTTGAGTGCCGCATATAAGGCCAAATATTAGGGGTAAGTGTGACATACTACAAAAATATTAGAAACTAGGCTTTACTAGGCTCTCAACCCACTTGAGGTGTACTTGTAGGAAATGGGTTTACTTGTTTAGTGACAAGACATCACCTATGTATGGCATGGTTGGAACTTGAAACGACATATAATATATGTATGAACCATGAACTTTACTTCTTTATTGCGAATATTTGTACTGTTATTGTATTATATTATTATATTGCTGATTTGCATGGTTACATTGACAATAGCTTTGTTTTCAAGCCTATATTCATATATAAAAAAAGATGAATTAAATGTCTTTTTGCTACTGTATGAGTGTACATATATATAAATCCAAAATGTAAAATAAGGTAACATTAAAACCGGTTACAAGGCCGATTTCCGTATAATCACTATAAGGTGGGGTGACCGAACGAATACCGCTTACTGACTTTTCCAAAACTTGATCAAACTAGAAACTTGTTTCACCTCGAATCTAATATCTAATGTCTCTTGCATTGATGTGCATGTGCGGTTGTGGAATCCTATGAACATCTTACTTTGAGCCTTTCAAAGTGAATTCTGTTGACATCTGTGGACTTGGTTGTTGCAGGTGCATAAGATAGTCGATCTCTCTGCGCAGCCGGACCGTGAAGCAATGTGGTGGTATATGGAAGTGGCTGAGGCGTACTTCTTTTACTCAGCACTCGGCAGTGTCGGCTGCTAGTTCCCCGTCATGAGCACTGGTTCTTGTTCTCTCCAGATGCTTCATTGTAGCCCTTTCTAAGCACTCCAACGTTTCTTGTCCTCTTCTAGTTTTTGTTAATACACGGATTAAATGCACGTTTGATCCCTCAACTATACACGAGGGTTAATGTTTGTTCCTCAACCGAAATACTAGATATAACGCAACCTCGAAGTTTACTCGGTCTTTTGCTAACTCTCTCTCTCCCGCCTCACTCTCACTCCACTCCCTCTATCCTCTCTTACACCCAAAACCTTGAGCGGCGATGCACCACCGGCGATGAGCGGCGCCATGAGCTCGCCGGGCTCCCGCGTCACCTAATGGCGCATCGAGACCTTCGGCCTGCTCCTACCGCCGCTCTAAGCCCTTCAAACTCGGCATCTGGAACTGGTAGGTACCGATCCCCCCCCCCGGGAAAGATCACACCTTTCTGTCCTCTTCGCGTCCAATTCCACCAAACTAGACACCAATTTGATTTCAATTTGCGAGATGTCATCGCGAGCTGATGCTGGTGACTTGCGAATTTGATGGTGTATTCCCGGAGAAGAGCCAGTCAAAGTACATACGGCTGTTCCCGGAGTCGGGCCGCTTATCCAGGGAGCAGCCACCCCTCGCACGCTTTGTGCTTCGCGTCTCCTCCACGGGCCCGACTCGCTGCACCTGCGCCTCCCCTAGTACGCTTCTCTACACGCTCGCGAGTCGCGATGCCTACTCACTGGCCACTGAAGTTTCATTTCTCGGTGCATTGGAGGCTTTGATGAGTGACTAAGACATATGCTCATAATGTGATGATATCATGATATGGTTTGCTCTGAAATGGGGGCAAACATTCGCTTCAACTTTTGGTTGTTGTGTGGATTTGATTTGATCCCATGGGATTGGAGCTTCTGGATAGGCAGTTAGACTGCCCATCACTGTATATCTAGTCAGAAATGCTGAATGGCTGATTAATTTTCTTTTGATCCAGGACTCTGGAATTTGGATGTTGTATGTGCGCGTGCAAAATATCTTCTAGTTTCTTTGTTATGTCATAGTGTCCATTGTCAGATCACACTCCCTAGGCAGATAGATTCCTCCTAGCAAAAGGTTTTGAAGTAGGTAGCTAAGACGAAAAATAATGTTCTGGTATTTCATCCACTGAATGGTGGGTTACATTTCAATCCGAAGGATGGTATGGATTACGGTTGCTTTTCAAAAGAAATAACTTAAAGCTTGGGTATGCTTTCCTAAATTGCAGCTTCTGTTTAATAAACAACTTGGAGTATGCTTTCCTAAATTGCAGTGTATGCTTTCCTAAATTGTAGCTTCTGTTTTATAAACAACTTGATGAAGTGCTCCCTTTTAGAATGGGGTTTTAGTATGGAAAATTTCCCCCAAAGCTGAAGCTAATTGCTGAGCAGAAAATAATTACAAGCTTGTTCATGTAAAAAAGGATTTACCTGTGTCTTACTTGGTAAAGAGTAAAGAGTTAGATATTGCTGTTGTCATCACCAAGGAATAGCAGGCAACCGGTTTCTTGCAATAAGTTCTGAAGTCATATTGATTTAATAAAAATTGGCTACTTGTTTTAAGATACATACTTTTTAGAATTTTTAATTTCCTTTCCATCACAGTTCATGAGAAGCTGCTTCGTACCAGCGAAGACTTTGTGTGGCAGCTTGATACGGTGTTTCACAGGCGATTTACTATCGATGTTGAGTTTTTGGACCTCAAGATTGCCAGTAACAATGCAAGTATTGTTTTCTTTTTCCCAACAACTATGAGAGTTCATGCTTTTTAGAATAATCCCAGATGCTGGCTTCTAGGCCAACATACTAGTAACTCTGATTGCTTAGGAGATATATTACAAGAGGTGTTGCTTAGTGTTGGATTGTACATAATTGTGAGAACCCGTATAATTAGACTAATCTAAACCATAGTAATCTGCAATTAGCGTTAATTAAAAATCCATCAAACAGTTATCAACGCGTAATTAACACGCTTGATTTTATAAATTGTGATATCAACATTTCAAAACAACAAAGAATATACAAAGGTTTCAACATCAAAGAGTTTACAACAAATTGCTTACAAAGCGTAATTAAAATATTACAATCCAACAATGGATACAGAATTAATTTTACAACCAATTACAATGTTAATTACAAGAGCTAATTAAATTACAATTCAATGTTCTTGCATTCATTTCATCGAAGCCTTTCTTGCCATCGCATCCAACCATCCTTCACCTTTCCTTTTCGTGCAAACCAAAAGCTTAGAGAGTAGTTAGCAAAAACCGAAGGCCGTTATTGCTAGTTAGAGTGAAAAATAGATTGTCGTCAGTTTCCCCGAAGTTCAGTAGGATTTCTATATTAACCTAGGTCAACCGGCTCCTCGATCACCAAGATAACCTGACCAATCGGAGTTAGTCGGCCCCTGTGGTATAATCCCACAACCACTGTTTGCAATTGTCGCAACCGCAGTATAATCCCACAATGCACATCCCATTAAATCCTACCCTCAGCCGAAGCATCATAGGGTCCCACAAGCCCACATACAAAGCCTCATTCTCTCAAAGCCTCATTCTCTCAAAGCCTCCCATTTACAAGTCCTCATTCTCTCAAAGCCTCCCATTTACAAGTCCTCATTTCTTTCCCCAGCCAAGAACACCCAACACAAGGGAAGCCAGTCAAAAACACAAAACCAAACCCACTGCCCTCCACATTCCAATGTCCACCAAGAGCTAGAAGCCCAAGTGAAGCAGTGGACCAATCAAGCCTTCAGGAAGGGATTAGTAATTAGGGAGATTAAGCAAAGGGAAAAGAAAGACCTGGGGATAGGATCATAGTAAGAATAAGAATAGAAGCATGGTAATAGGATTACGGTAAATAGGAATAGGGTCTTGGTAAAAACGAAATTACCCCGGGAAAAGATAAGATCGAGCCTCTCTTTAGCCCCGATCCACCAAAGAATTCCCCACCCCCAACACATTCAAATTTCTTTCACAACCGAAGAGGAGGAGCAAGGCGAGCTGCCCTCCCACATTCATCCTACCTCAAGGCCACGAACAAGCCAAGCAACCAGGAGCCAAACCCAGCCGAAGGCAAGGCACAAGCCTCCCACTACCATCATCAAGATCAAGCCACCATAAGGCATCAAGACAACAGGGAGGAGAAGCCACACAGGAGACCACCACACTAGGAGGAGACAACCAAGACCAGCAAGGACCAGAAGCACAAGGGAGCATCACCCCACGGCCAGCATCAACATCGTCACGGCCAGCCATTCTCAGAAACCAACCAAGAACAACTGAGGTAGTCCACTATCCAAAACCCCACTGTCATTTTATCCCAATCAATCACTCTAATATGAGCTAACCCTCTCCTGAACTCTAAAAATAGCACCAACCAAAATCATGCAAGTATAGCAGTAGCATCACCCTTTATCTCCACCCTAGTAGCTTTATCATCCCTCAACCACACCATAGAACCTCCATCATTCATTCATGCCATCACAGAGCAAGGAGAGAGTCTGGGTTAGAGAGGAAGGGGGAGGATCAGAGTGAGACATGGGCAGCACCACCATCACCACCAGTAGCAAGCCTCATAGCCACATCCAACACCCGTTGTTCATGCATAATCAGCATTAAAACCCACATCAGAGCAATAATCAAAACTAGTAATAGAACTAAAATGTAAGTAGGGAGTTGAGGGTGAGCTTAGAGGAAGCCTGCTGGCGTTGGGTCGAACCGAGAGCGAAGGCGGTCGGCCAGAGGCCGAGCTGGCTGGCGCATGGAGCAAACTAGGGTCGAGGCGGCGCTGGCCTAGGCCACGCCGAGGAGACTAGAGAGGGGACGCTAGGGAGCCGAGTGGCGGCGTAGAGGAGGCTGGGCCGGGCCGGGCCGAGGTGCCGGAGGGAGCCAGGAGGGCCGAGGTGGGCCAAGGAGCCGAGAGAGAGGAGGCGCCGTAGGGAGCGACGGTGGTACCAGGCGGAGTCGACGCAAGGAGGAGCCAGGCACAGGCAGCACCGGTGGCGCCATGGGTCGACCGAGCCGAGTCAAGGCAGGAACCGAGGTGGCGCGAGAAGGAAGTGGAGGGGGCGCTGATGGCGGCATCGCGGGGGACCGAGGGGAGCAACGGCACCAGGGAAGGATGCGCCATGGAGGAGGAGGGCCGGCGGTAGCAATCCATGGGAGAGCCTTGGGGAGGAAGGAGAAGAAGGATTTGGGGAGAAGAGCAAGTGAGGAAATGGCTGTGTGGGTGTGCGGCGGTAGGAAGGGAGATAAGGAGAGAGAAGAAGATTAGGGGCAGGAGTAGAGCTGGCCAAATGGGCTGGGCCAAACGGCCGGGCACGGCACGGAATCAGAGGTTCTTGCCAAGCACGACACGCCCAAGATCGTTTATGGTCAGTCCGCCCCAAGACGATACTGGGCAGTGCTCGGCCACCACCTCAAGACGCTGGTCGACCCAAGATGGCACGAATGAGTCGGGCCGTGCATGCATGGCACGCACGACGAAGCACGGCCCGGCAAGCACGCCCAAGACGACAAAGAAGCCGGAGGCGAGGCGAGCCCAGAGCTTCGGAGGAGGCCGGAGCGCCGGGCGGCAAGACGGTCAGGCCGTCGAGGCCGAGCCGAGGGAGAGGAGGGCGTCATGGAGCGGAGGAGGAGGAGACGGGCAGACGGGCGCGGTGCATGGTGTTTGACCGACCGGAGCGGACGGAGGAGGAGACGACAAAGAAGATGTCGTCAGGCGGCGTTGTCGCCGAGCGGCGGCGCAAGTGCACGATGTCGCCGACCGGACGGAGGAGAGGCGGAGGTGTCGTCGAGGTGGCGGCGTCGTCGAGGCGGCGCCATGGGAGGCGAGGAGGTGGCGGGTCGACGACGCGAGGTCTGCGGAGGCGAGGAGGTGGCGGGTCGACGACGTGGGGCCACGGGAGGCGAGGAGCCGGCGTGGTCGCCGAGAAGCGACGGCAAGACGGGCGAGGCCGGCGGCTGTGGGAAGGGAGAGTGGGGACGACGGACGGGTCACGGGGACAGGGGGATAGACAAGCGGTCAGGCTGTGTCATGCCCGTGGGCCGTGCTCGGCACGGCACGGCCCGAAAATTTCGGCCGTTGGAGACTTTTTTGACCGTTGGGGCTTAAAAAATAGCAAAAAATTGAAAAAAATCCGAAATTTTTTCTATAAATAGGCACCATACCCCCCCTCATTCAGCACCCCTTCATTCTCCATTCTCTCTTTGAAATTGTGTTGTGCAAATTCAAATCCGTGTTGAGCTCATTTGGCAAAATTCAAAAAAATTGTGCCAAAATTTGAAAATTTCAAATTTCACAAGAAGTCAAATAAAGAGGTACAATACTATTTTTGTAATACTTTTATTGTTAATTATTGTTATGCTAAGATTAAAGTAGTAATAGTGTTAGTTTCGATTTTGCAGTTTTCATTATGGACAGTCGGACAGTCCTTACGACAGCTTTGCTCTTAGTGAGTTCGGACTTTCATCGGACGAAATTGCGTCTATGGAGGCTATGCATGCTGCCTCAAACCAACCGGAGGAGCAAGGTGGAGTTCCGCCATCGGCCCACGCCAAGATCGCTCTCAACAACAACCGAGCAAAAAGGTCGAGGTCGTCTACATCGGGAGTGTGGGAGAATTTCGACAGACAACTAGGCAAGACGCAATGAAATGAGGTACCATATGCTATTTGTAAAATTTTTCGCCATGAATTGTCTCGCAAAGTCTCTGTAGAACGGGCACTTGCTTAGACATGCTACAAGGTGTTGAACCAAGCAAGGATTGGCGATAAGGCGACGCAATGCAATACAACCCCGACGGACGCAGTATCTAGTCGACTACGATCCTCGTGTAGCCCGCCAATCTTTCGTGCTTAATTGCTTCTTTCCAAAATTACATTAGGATCACAAGATAATCCTAGATTTACTTCGCTTTCTAGACGATAACAACTAGGGATCTAGTGAAATACTATAATGAACGCCGTAATAAAATAAAGGAACTATTTAGTGCGTGCACATTTTCTGTGGTCCCGACCTTGGACATATGGAGTGGTTTGCTAGGGAGGATTACCTTAGTGTAGTTGCGCATTATATTAATGACGATCGGGTAATGGAGAAAAGGATTATAGGTTTGAAATTAATTGATGTAGCACACACGGGAGAATATTGCGAATCAGATTATCAAAGTCGTGGAAGAATTTGGTCTTACAGACAAAATATTCGCAATTACTTTAGACAACGCCGCTTCAAACTCTAGGGCCATGGACATTCTTACTCCAGTGTTGAGTACATATGCCGATTCCTTCCTGCTACATCAACGATGCGCTTGTCATATTATCAACCTTATAGTCAAATGTGGTTTGAAGAGGTTGAGTCAGTATATTAAAGCTTTTCGTGATGCGATTTCTTTCTTGAATAATTCTAACATAAGAATAGCACAATATAAGAACTTCTGCAGGGCGATGGGTGTACGTCCAAGAAAGTTCGGTTTGGACATGCCGGTAAGGTGGAACTCTACTTACCTCATGCTTAAGAATCTTTTACCATACAAGAGCACTTTTTCTGTATTTATTCAAACGCACTATCCTAGCAATGATGGTATTATGCTATTAACTGAGCAACATTGGTTCGTTGTTGAGAAGGTACTATCATTTTTAGAAATTTTTTATGAGGCAACTGTTGCTTTGTCCGCTATCTACTATCCAACATCTCCTATCATTGTGCATACTATTTTACGGATTGCTACTCAATTTAAAATGTTTGAAAATGACATAGTTTTACGCGATGCTGCTGTTTCCATGAAATCTAAATACCTTAAATATTGGAGAGAAATCCCTTACCTATATGCATTTGCATTTCTTTTAGATACTAGGGCTAAAATTGATGCATTTGGTACTGTACTTGATCTTCATAGTGATGCTACGGGGCTAGACTATACTGACTATTTTGCAGAAGTTCGTTCTCGATTATACGAGGTTTACCAAAGGTATGAAAATAAGTTCCGGGAGTCCGCTCAAGAACGACCTCCAAGAGTCTCCCCACCCCTGCTGGGAAGACAAATATGTGGGGCGCGATCTTCGATGCCTCTTCCTCTAGGTCCAGGTCCAGGGGTTCTTCTTCTTCTTCTACACCAACGCCTGCTCAGCCAAGACCCACAAGGAGCAGAGAACTATCCACCTATCTGGACAGCGATACGGTGGATTTCAACTCAGAAGGCTTCGACATCTTGCAGTGGTGGCAAGTCCATAAGTTAACATATCCCGTGCTATCCATACTCGCACGTGATGTGTGAACTGTTTCTGTCTCTACGGTTTTCTCTGAGTCTGTTTTCAGTCTTTCTGGAAGGATATTGGAGGAGAGAAGAACAAGTCTCACAAGTGAAATGGTAGAAATCCTTCTAACTGTGAAGGATTGAGAACCAGCTGATTCACGAACACAACACTCTGTGGAAAATCCAGAATTGTCGGAGGTGTTCAAAAATCTATACTTAGATAATGACACCGACACATAGAACAAAGATGTATCATGTATGTAGAATTATAGAGCTATAGGCTGTACTCTTTTTCCTTTGCCAATGTTTTCTCATTTTGAGTTTTTACTTGGCAAAGGTTTTAACGAGGCAGCTAGTTGGACATCAATAAAGCTCTTTGTTACATTTTTAATATGATTGTCTCATTTTTTTCAATTTTCATGTCTACTTCTGAATTCTACACATTTTTCTAATTTTTCTGGATTTTTTTGTTCTGATGGGCCAAACGGGCCACATCTGGCCCGACGGGCCAAACGCAGATCCGCCCGGCGACGCCAATAAACAGTTCGCGTCGCCCCCAAGATGGTACGAATGCCCTTCGCCATGCTCGCCGCCACACCAAATTGGTAGGCTTTCTAAGACGCAAGATTTAATAGTACACTCTAGGAAACTGCCGTGCTTAAATGGGTTTGTGTTTAATGCCTGTCTTGCGTCTTGCCCAAGCCCATTTGGCTGTGTCTAGGTAGGAGAGGGGTTTAGAAAAGGGAATTTGGTGATTAGGGACTAGGGAGTTAGGTAGATAATTAGGGGGGGAATTAGGGTTAGAAAAGTGGTTTTAGATTCTAAGTATAAGAAAATGTTAGGAAAGATTGTATAACTCTAGTAAATTGTGATGATTAGTGTTGTAACTTTGGAAGTTAGCAAATAAAATAAATAAATTATTAGCACGACGTAATTTTGCAACCGAGCGAACTCGTTTATGTCGTTTCGGGCTAGACCGTCTTAAAATCAATCCGTTGAGTAATTATTAAAATGAGATAGGATATCATTACTTCTGTTAATTAAAAAGTAAAAGTGCGTACATAATAAACCTGTACCTCGTTGGCAAATAGTCGGGCAGGTCGAACATTTTAATCATGCTAATTTAATTAACTTGAAGCGAATCCGAGTATTTGTAGAAAATTAAATAATTACGTACTGATTTAAGTAAAAAATAATTAGGAGTTTTGCCGAGTAAAATTTAATAGACTTAATGAAATGTGTGTGAGTAGTATTTCTTTTCTCGTTAGTTTAAACGTGAACGTAGGTATTTTCAACCCTAGAGCAAGTAATCAGTAGAACGATCGTACTTAGAGAGTGCTAACCTCACGGGATTTCGAAAGTGTTATTAAATAAAAATCCACTAATGAAAAGAATCATCTGACTAGTACGCACTGCACCTAGTCGCACATAATTACTGCTAAGTATTTATTACTCGCACCATTGTATAAATTGCAGCAAACGAACCAACAGGAGTAGCTGATCTCGAGTTCATCACCACCGCTCGTTTCTTCTTCTACGAAGGCAAGCTACTCCTTTGATCATGAACATAGCTATATTAAATGTAAACCGTATATTGCTCTATCATATACGTATTGCATCAAAACTATTTTCTCAAAACTAAATTGATATGAATGAAATTGGGAAGATAAGAAATGAGATGAAAGAAAGGAAGAAATGAAAGCTAATAGGTTGGTAAAAGGGGGCCTGGGCGGGGGAACACGACGATGATGAGGTAAGAGGTTGGCCCCTTTTTACGGATGGTTATAATATAAGGACAAACAAAACTCTTACTCGGTTAGAGGCCGTAAATTCAGTGCCAACCATTTTCCCGTTTCGATGGGCAGAAAATGTTACCTATTACGTAATTATACTCTCCACATCGGGTAAGAAAATACGGGGAGGATCCCAAGAATGGGGACCTGTGGCGATATACTATCATCAGACAGGGAGTGTTGGGACCAGAGTGCCGGCCAACCAACATTACTGGAACTCGGTGGGTGACGAGGTCAGCACCGTGACTAAATCAGCACCGACGAAAGGTAATGGGTGGAGACTTAAATCACGAATTGGAAAACGTTCTGTATTCTGAACCCGAAATCGCATCAAAGGAAATGTTGTGAACCTAGCTCATAGAGGGTTCCAGATAGCTATGGGTAAAGTGGTACAAGCCTGCGTAGTGCTATACAAATCATAAATTCGTGTCAGTCTCCTGGATTGGAGTCTACGGGAACCGCTAGGGGTCTATCTTCTCTCCGAGTAATCAAGTAGTATCTTCAGAAGTAAAATTGCAACCTAAGTTTTGAAAACTATTTTCCGAATAAGAGAATATGTAGGAATTTTGATAAGGACGAAATTTAGAGTCATCAAATGCATTTTAGCTATTAATGCTAGCTGAGTACACTAGTACTCACTCTTGCTATCTATCCCCTTGCTTAGATCCTAATCCAACCGGGAGTTATCCCGAGTGGGATGAGGAATTTTGTAGGTACCGAGAAGGCCGCAGGTGATGAGGGTGTTGGGTACAAGGAGCAGGGTGAGGTGATCGCCCATTCGACTCGTGGGGTGAGTAGACTGCCGGAGGAACCCAGCAGGAAATAGCGGGAAGTGTTTTCCCCTTTGTAATTAAATAATTGTATTCAGAACCCTAGTCTTGTGTGGCTACTGTTGTAATAAAGAGCAGTTTCTATTTTATTGTTCTGCTGCGTTAACCCTGGTAAAAGCTTGCTATTCGTTGGAGCTGTGTTCTACTGAGCAAACGAATAGTAATCTGTATGCCTAAGTGTGATTACCTCTGAGATAATGACATGGGGCATCGCAGTAATATTGCTATGCTAACATCTTTGACTATATATGATCACATGCTACTGAATCTTCTCCGTCAATTTGGCCAAATGAGGGTATGGTGCAGAATGTTGCAAGCAGCAGCACTCTCCAATGCCTTTCTCGCATGCTGACAGAGTCAATCCATACCGATGTGACGATAAACACCGCAGATGGTGTCCTCAAGGCCCACAAGGCCATCCTCTTAGCATGTTCTCCTGTGTTTGAGCGAATGTTCCTGCATGATCTCAAGGAGAAGAAATCCTCCACGATCAACATAGACAACATGTCTCTTGAATCCTGCTCAGCTCTTCTTGGCTACATGTACGGAACCATAAGGCAAGACCAGTTCCAACATCAAAGACTGCTGTGACCAGAGCCTCCTGGAGGATGTCAATTCAGGCAACTGTGACGCCCCGTGTCATTACCCCAAGGGTAATCACACTTAGGCATACGGATTACTATTCGTTTGCTCAGTAAAACACTGCTCCAATGAATAGTAAGCCTTTACCAGGGTTACACAGCAGAACAATAAGATAGAAACTGTACAACTTTATTTCAGTAATAGCCACGCAAGGCTATAGTTCTTAGTATAAGTATTACACCAGAGCTCCCACATACGTGCATGGGCGGCAGAGCACGGCTACAAGGCGTCATGGGCGGCAAGCAGAGCAGAGCGGGCAAGCGCGCGATGGAGCGCAGGCGTCGGCGCGGCGCAAGCGCAGCTGCTCCGTCAATGCAGCATAGACGCACGGTGCTCACCGATGCGCAGCACGATGATGGTGCGATGCGACGAGGCGGGGCCGCGAGGGCAGTGAGGGCGCCGGCGTGGTTGATGAAGCGCGGCGCGCGACGGCCGCAGAGGCGCGGGCAAAGCGAAAGACCGAGTGGCAGAGCGCCATGCGTGCACGTATGTGGGGGCACGACCTGGCCGGGCGGCATGGGTGGCAAGGGCAGGAGTGCCAGGGTGCGGCCTGGGCACAGAGGGTGGCAAGGGGCAAGGCTGGCTGGGGCCGGGCCATGGGAAGGCAGGAGGGGGAATGGGCTAGCCTGGGGAGATGGCAAGGGGGTTGAGCCCAAGAGAGGAGGAAAGAGATTCAAAATCGAGAGCTCAAATCGAAATTGAAGTTTGAAACTTGAATTTTGACTTAGAGATTTTGAATTCAAATGAGGTTCTTCAGTTACTGTTCACGGTATTGAAAACAGGCTGTTACAAAACCTACCCACCTTAAACGGAATCTCGACCCCGAGATTCGAGCTACTCAGATTTGTCAGAGAACATACCTCTTATCACTCCTGAAGCTGCTTGGGCTTCTTCGGCGGTGACATGGTTGACATGGCCTTGGCTTTGGCTTGGCGTGGAAGCGGCTCTGGATGCCTGCGAGGTTTGATCACTTGTCGAACCCGGGAGCGAAGGATCCTGGATTCTCTGTGCTTCATACACTAGTCCAGGAACAGCTAGTGCACACATTAACAAAAGTGGATAACATAACCATGAAACGTTATTCATTGATAATAATTAAAGTCTGTTACAAAAGGGGCATAAAGCCAACAAAGAAAATACAGTGGAAGCAAAGCGGTAAGGTAGACCACACGATTCGCCACAGGCAATCGTCTGGAGGGCGTAGCCTAGTCATCCAAGTTCTCATTCTCCTCGTAGAACTCTTCTCCTGATCAACAATTTATTAAGCAAGATGAGTACAAATGAATATACTCCGTAAGTTACACCCAAATAACAGATTATAATGCATGCAAGGATTCAACAAAAGGAGGCTTATATGGCTCAATTTGCATAAAGCGATATTTTTCATTTAAATATTCATACTAAGTTCTAAAGCAATTTACTTTATAGCTAAATTTTATTTTCTAAATCTCAATTTTTATAGTCAGATAATATTCATCAACAAGTGGTGAAGGATACCTTCCTATCATATGGCTACCCGCCCAGATTCCCATTTGGATAGAAATCCAAAACCATTTGATAAAGTCTTTTGAAATCAAAACCAAGAATCTAACTTGGAGTGGCTTTGCTAGCATGTCTATGACCATGGACACGGCTATTCGAATAGTTTATAACACTCTACAGAGGTTGTACAGCTTTACCCATAGGACACGATTTCTCTAGTTTGTTTGGCATCCGTCGATACCACCACTCACTATCTTAGGTAAGCAGTCTAGAGCACGTAACAAGGCCTTTACAATGCGTCATCCCACCGTAGTCTCACCTCACTAAGGTTTCGCCCCATTTGGATAGAAACCCACCAGGTTCAGGCTCCCTCTTACGCTAGGTGGGAATATATAAATGTAGGTCATAAAAAACACCCACGCAACCGGATGGCATGACCACGATGGAACATTGCAAATTAGTTAGCCAGGTCCCTCCCATTCGAGTCATGTGGTAGTACAATGGGGCTTAGCAAGATGCGGCTCGAAAACCGGTCCTTAAGTGACTTGGGTGACTTTCCATAAAACCCATGGGCACCGGTCATAGAAATGACTCGATCCCGTGCATCAACGTGCACCATCCAACCATCCATTTCGCCCAAGTCCAAACCCATTTTATTTTATTTTACCAAGTTAAATCATTTTATAAACTACTATGGTAAAGGCAATACCATAGTATCATTTTAAATCATAAGTGAACTTTTGGCTAAATTCCCCAATTTAAACTCTTTTGGTCTAAGTTTTGTCTAAGCATACTATTTTTCAATATGTTCTAGCTCATACTAATGTGTCAAGTAGATTTTAACTAAGGTAGCAAGGAATGATTGATTTAATAGCAAAGTTTGGCTATACAAAGGAATATGGAATAACTATAAAGGTTGAAACAGGGATTTAAATTACTTGAATTTAAATAAGCATGCAATAATAATTTAAAACAGAATTTAAATAATTTAAAATAATAGGATTCAATATGATCAATGATGTAACTTGCCTTGCTCAAATGCTTGAGGATATACTTCTTCGCAATATTCGGGTTCCCCTGAGTCGTCGAAATCTACACGGGAAAACGAAGCAAATTCAAATGAATTAAAATGAACTCCAAATCAAATAATTTTAGTGTAGATAGCTAGATCTTTAATTCAGATGAATTTAGAAATTTGAATCGCTCGAATCGGAGCTCGAATGAAGGAGAACAGGCCTTCGGAAGTTTGAAAATACATGAAATGATGAAAAAGGGAATTTCCAGAATTTTTGGATTTATTTTTCACTTGGAAAATCAATTTATTGTGTCACGATGACGTCGGCGCTAGAAAAGGATTTCTGGCCAATTTAATTTTCCAAAGAAAAATCAGAAAATGCCACGCGGGCGTCACGTGGCTTTCCACGCGGGCCAAAAGGCTGAGGTGGCTTGTGACGTGGTGCCAGGTGGCGGCCACGTTAGCGTGGGTGAAGAATCTAGACCCACTATTATGAGTTTGTGGTATATTTTGGTAATTAATGACGATCATCTTTTGGAACTAACATTTTCCATGAGTTGGATGAACATGTTATGTTCCACGTTGATGAAGACTTTGTATGATATCATGAGTTGATCATCATCAAGTCAGAGTAAAAGATGCATCATGTGTTGATGCGTATCAAGATCTGTAAGAATATATGATCATGTGTTGATCATCAATTCAAGTCATCATGTGTTGATGAGTGTTCAAGTCAACGACCCAGTCTTGAAGTGAAGATGTGCGTCATCAAGCTTCAAGAGGATACTCAAGGCAAAGGTATGACTAGCTAGGGCTAAGGATGTGTTCCTAGTCTTTTACCGGTCTTGGTGTTTGGTTGGAAGATCGGATTGCTAGTATAGGTTGCTGTACTATTAAAAGGGTTCTGTGACAAGTAGCTTGAGTGTATCATGTGTTGATAGCTCGTTGTGCTTGCTCTAGCTCTTGTTAGCATGGTGCCAATATTTGTGAATGTGTTTTACAAATAGTTGAGGCTCACGCATAATCCTTGTAGCATGTGACTTTAGTTTGCAAATGTGTTTTGCAAATGGTTTAAGTCTATGTACCTTATTCCTTGTGGCATGATTTTAAAAGTTAGCAAATGTGTTTTGCAACTTGTTGAGAATCTCGCCTTTTAACCGTTGTTTGCATCGCGCATCAATTAGCAAATACGTTTTGCAAATTGAGTTGAAGCGGAATGCAAAAACCCTTTTTCTCAGCTCTGGCGCGGTCGACCGCAGCTTGTTAACTGGTTCGACCGACCCCAGACCGATCACGGCTTAAGTCTGGTTCGATCGACCCGGGTCAAGGACCCGGCGACTTTTTTTCCAGAGAGTTTGTTTTTCTGGAAATCCATTTTTAGTTGGCCGGTCTGATCGCCATGTGCTGGCTGGTCAAACCGAGGTGGCACAGACTGACCGGCCTATGGCTGGCGGTTAGTCCGAACATGGTCCAACGGCTAGTTTTATAGCCGTTGGAGCATGGCCGGTCTGACCGGGCCTACTGATTTTCAGCAGAATCTTTCCATAACAGCTAGTTTTTGTGTGTGGGCTATAAATACCCACCTTGGCCGGTTGTGGGGAGGTTGCTGGTGCCATTACCATTCCCTTGAGCCAAGAGCAAGCCCTCTCATCTCTTTTGTGCATGTGTTGCACTTAGTGAGCTTAGAAAGCAAACCCTAAGTGCATGTGTTGCAATTAGGTAGTGGATTGTGTATCCATTGAGCTTAGACACTTGATTCGTTCAAGTGAGTGTCACCGACTTGTTACTCTTGGTGTTTGCCAACACCTAGACGGCTTGGAGGAGTTGCGCCGGTGATATTCTTCAAGGAGGTTGTGAGAAGACCTGGACGATTTGTGAGTGGTTTGGTGCTCGCCATCTCTGGAGTGGAGGAAGAGCAACCCTGAGTGGATTGAGGTGTTGGTTCAAGTTGTGAGCCGATCCAAGTGTTGGACTTACCTCAACGTGGATTAGGGGAGATCGGAAAGTCTCCGATCACCACGGTAAAACATCATCGCATCATCGTGTTTTGCCTTCTTGTGCTTGTCATTGTGCAATTTACATTCCTCGTATTAAATTGCTTACTCGTCCTTGTATGATTGCTTTCATAGTCAATAGTCTTATTGTTGGTGCACTTAGTCAAGACTAGAGGATTTCGGTTTTAATTACGAAAAAACCGATTTGATTTACAATGCCACATTAGAAATCGATTTTAGCCAAAGAAGTTCTTAAAACCGCCTATTCACCCCTCTCTAGTCGACCTCCTCGATCTTACAGCGGTGAACGCCGGTGGTCTCGAGCGCGTAGGCTTGCTGGCGCTACACGCCACGGCGAGCCTCAGCGAGGGCACCGAGAGGGTGAGGGAGGTGAGGAGGTCCCGGTGCGCACTGCTTTGGAGGCGATGCACATGGTGGTGGCCGGCGGCGAGCGGAGGAAGCGACGACGGTGGCGGTTGAAGTCGGCGATGTGGCTCCAGTGGTGGCCCAGCGGAGTGAGTGCGCGCACAAGGTGGCCCACACCCATGCAATGCCGGCAGCGGAGGCGGAGCCAGCTGAAGAGCTCCCGCGGCAGTGCTAATGGCGGCGGAAGAAGCTCGGTTGATGAGCTTTGACGGTGAAATACGGCGAGGTGAGGACCGGAGAGAGAGGGAGATGGGGAAAGGAGAGAGGAGAGAGGAGGTTGCGGGGCTCAGGGCGCTCATTTATAGAGGTCGAGGGGGAGTGGGGAGGGAGGACGACGGCATGGGCGCGCCGTGGAGCTCCGGGCCACGCAGGGCATGGGGAGGCGCTTGGAGCGACGAGGGCAGGTGGAGGGGAAGAAAATGGGGGAGCGGTGGCGGCGGGAATCCCGGCATTTAATGCCTGTTGACGAGAGTGGCGAGGATGGGGTGGCAACAGGTGGTGACGAGGGCGACGGAGGCACTGACGCGAGGATGGGGCGCCAACGGGCAGAAGAGGAGGAGGAAGAAGGTGGGGATGGAGACGCCGACAAGTGGGGCGTGGTGCGGTGAGAAGCTGGCGTGTGGGCCCGCCGCGTCACAGAGAGAGGAGCGGCGCGTCGGTTCGGACTATCCGAAAGGGGGCGGGCGGGCTTGGCGCGCGTGGGAATGGGCAGGGGGTTGGGCCGCGTGAGGAGAAAAGGAGGAACGGGCCAAGAGGGTTTGCCCGAAGGCTAAAGGAGATTTAGAAATAGATTTTCGATTTAAGAAATGCAAGAAATAGAAAAGGCTTTTTAGAAAATAGGAAATTAAGTCTAAAATTTGAAGAAAAATACACAAAAATTCCTTGAATTATTTGGAACTTAATAAAATTATTTATAACTTAACTCTAGCTTTTAATTTTTTAATTAAATTATTTTTTTGGCTTTAGCAAAAAGAAAAACCCTTTAAAATTCTAAAAAATTCAAGAAAATACTTAATGCAATCGTTTTTTACTTTAAATCCAATAAAACCTAAGAGAAATCAAATAAACCAATTTTGATTTAATTGAAGTTTGATTAACTTATTTTAAATTATTTTTATTTTGTAAAATATCAAGTTTAGGCTTTATTAATCCAATAAAATCGAATGGTTAATTTTTATTTAAAAATTTTCGAAAAGCCTCGAAAATCGGGATGTTACATGAATTTTGCTTGCAACTAAAGTCTGGCCTCGAGTTGTTGTGGCTTTGAAATTGAACCTCACTGGGGTGGCCGGTTGAGGGTATTTGTTAGCAAAATGGCACTTTTCTCCACAGTTGAAACATCGAAGATGAGCTATCAGGCTGGCTGCTGCAGGCTGTCCAGCGGAGCGAGGAGCGTGGAAAACATTCTCACTGGAACGCGGGGTTTGAGCTGAAGTTCCCTGAGACGAGGCTGCTAGTGGTCGGAAAGACAAGCTACCCTGGAGTGCTGACTTCTGCGGGAAGCTACCTTGGGGCCTCTGAAATACCATCTTTCTTTTGTGGCTGACTTCTGCATTTCTTTTTTCATTTTCTAGCACTAGGGCTTTGTTGACCAGGTGGTGGAAGCTGGGGAAATCGTAGAGGATAAGTTGGACTCTCATGTCTTCACGCATTCCTTCCACGAAGCGGTCGATATTTTCCTCTTCATTAGCTACGTCATTGGGAGCGTAGCGGGCAAGTTGGTTGAACTTAGTTAGATATTCATTAACTGACATATGACCCTACTTGAGAGCTTTGAACTCATTCTTCTTCATTCTCATTGTGCCAGCTGGTACGAAGTTGGTTCTGAAGGCTTGCTTGAATTTGCTTCAAGGAATTGTTTGGATTAACGGTTCAACTTCTCTTTCTAGCTGTACTTTGGCAACTTCTTCAGTAGCGGGATCTTGCTAAGCTTCAGTCGTAGATGTTGCGGCTTCTGCTTCTTCCTCTTCTTAGGGGTCTTGTCCTGAGGAAGTCTACAAGCTTGGAGTTGCGACTGACTCCTCTAGTCTGCTGAGTGGCGAGCAAAGCTTGAAGAATCTGCGTCTGCTGGAACATAACTTGCGCCATTGTTGGGTTTGCTGGTGGCAGGGGAGGTAGATCTTGTCCTCGGCCACGACCACGACCTGACCCACGACTGGCCGCAAAGCTCCACTACCAGGGTGGTGGCTCTTCTTACAAGATCTCAAGAAACGCCAAGCTTAGAACGAGGGGGAGAGTATACGAGGTTACTAGCCCTCTAGAGCACAACAAAAGAACTCAAACAAAACAAGGGAATGAAACAAGTACTGTCGGTGTTTTAGAACCGAACTTACGTAAAGATTGTTTGATTCGGGGTCTCCTAGAATAGAATCATGCAGAGATCGACACGGAATTTTTATACGAGTTCGGCCTTCTCCGGAGAGAATAACAACCCTACTCCTGTGTGTGTATGGTATTGAGTGTATACTGAACAATCAGGGGAAAAACTAAGACTATTACAAATAGTGCTTGTATTCCTGATGGCTCCTCCTTCTCCCTTTCTCTAGTTGCCGCCTTTTATAGTACGTGAAGGAGGCAAGCTTACTCCTGTAAAGCGGTGCCTCATCACCTCAGAATTCAGCGCATGTTGGTAGTAATTACCGTGTATTAATTCCTCCACGTCGCTCAATGACTATATACCGAGATAATGGGTATTACGTGCCATTATTCGTAGAATAACAAACAGATGATGACTATTTGAATCCCTTAATCAATAAGACCCACTTGTCTGCGGGTTCATTTGATTATACGGTGGTCGTGGTGACCTAGTCGTAGAGGAATCTCGACTATGAGGTAGTCGTAGCAAGACTTACGACTATGGGATAGTCGTAGCATAACTTATGACTATGGGGTGGTCGAGAAGAACTTACGACCATCCATTTGGTTCTTCCTTCATAACATTAAGGTACACTCGGGGTTCACATGACGCCATATTTACCTATAATAAAAATTATAGATAAAAGGTAAAATGAGGATTATTATATCCTCGCCATCTAGCCCCCACTTCAAGTGAAAGCAACTTACTTGGTAAAGGGTTCTAGATGGTCTTACGATCATGAGAGGATCGAGAAAATAATCGAAGGAAAAGCTCTTCGATTGTATACTACTTTGACCGTAAATGTGCTTGGTCAAGAAAATTGCTTACGACTATCAAGTGGTCGTAAAAGCATTTCTACGATCACAAGGTGGTCGTAGTATAGTGATCGGAAGAAGGAACTTTCCGATTATCATTTTCTTTGGTTGAAAAGATCTAACCAAGGAAGTAATTTCGCTTGAGATGTAAACGCAAACCTGAATTTCTCGAACGGACACAGGGGAATCTCAAACGACGCCTTAGCTTAGTGTCTGCTTGAAGCGGTTCGAGACGGTGGCGACCCTTGGAATGTCACGCCCCTACTCAAGGTACGTGATTATATATACTCACCGTGGGAAACCTAAGATCTTACTTTTCCCCAAATTGCTCCTGTTGTTCTTCAACCTCTTGCCTTCTCCGCCGTAGAGTAGTTCTTGCCTTCTTCACGCCACTCCAATTGTACCCTCTTTTTCGACCCAAAATTTCTGCTTCCGAGAGATGGCCAGAAAGTTTCGAGTGGGAAGAGTCGGAGATGGATCTTGCGAAGATTCAAGCCCTAGTTGTCACGGAGGATTCCAGAGAAGACTCTTGTGAAATGGCTTCCAGATTTGGGCAAGATTAGCCGTCGAGGAGAATGGGCAAATTCCGCCTTCCGTGCTTATTGTGAGTGTGGCCTTCGAACGCTCACCCCTTTCTCACAGTGCTCGAGCATTTTGGGGTGGAGTTAGTGAACCTTGGTCCTAACTCCATCACCATGCCGTTTTTCAGATATTTGTGCGAGGCGTGCACGGGAATTCCGGCGGACCTTGAGCTTTTCCAATATTTCTATGGAATGTCTCGGCAAGCGATTGTTTGAAGTTGTGGTCTAAACTCCACGACGGGAAGTCGAGGAGTATATTCAGAGTTTCACCCGGTCTTCGTGGGTCGGATGGAGGAAGAGGTGGTTTTATCGAAAGTCACCTCAAGATAGCCTCTCTTTAGTGGGAAAGGTCAAAAAAGAAATCTTCATGGGATTCGACTCTGAAGATATCACGGATTGCCCTTATGTTCAAGTTATCAAGGACTTGAAGAAGGAAGGGTCGACCGGATGGCATGTGGTGAAAGATTTCATCACACGCCTAATTAGTCCTTTGAAGAAACGAGCATCCCCTATGTGGAGATACTCGGGCTATGAGACCCAACTAGGGACTACAACGAGGGTAAGTGAATTTTCGACTTAGCTCTCGCTTTGGTCTTTCCAAAGTTGTTTAAAAGATGCCTTTATCTGCTTGAACAGATCTTTCACCAGCGAGATTGACGTTAGAGTCAAACT
This sequence comes from Phyllostachys edulis, assembly GCA_036346405.1. Classification (NCBI taxonomy): domain Eukaryota; kingdom Viridiplantae; phylum Streptophyta; class Magnoliopsida; order Poales; family Poaceae; genus Phyllostachys; species Phyllostachys edulis. The sequence goes on along the minus strand of CM070549.1, from coordinate 23,281,398 downwards.
CGCTTGAGAAGTCTCCGCCACTTAGTGTGGCGGTTCCTAAAATCCTTGCGGTCGATCCGCAGAGGAAAGGATGGTTCGCCTAAAGGTAATCAAGAGTTGATTTTGTCTTTAAGACTTTATAGTCGTAGAAAAAACTTACGACTAGAGAAATGTTGTAGAAAAAACTTACAACTTAGTCGTGACCGTAGGAAATCTTACTACGAGGAAAGGTCGAGAAAAACTTACGATTTGATATTTGGTCGAGAAAATCTTCTTACCGCTTAGTAATTCTTCTTTTTCTGCTTTTGCTTTACGTAAAGTAGGCATGGAAAATCGCTCGGGATGATGAAGAAGTCAGATCGATAACCATCGGTGCGGGGTTGACAAAGGACAAAGGCTCGGCTCCTTCGTCCAAGAGACGCCGACTTTTAAGGGGTGACGACAAAGTAGGGACGAGCTCGAGTTCTAGTCCTTCGACCGATCCTCTGCAAAGCTTGTGGCAAACATAGCATAATCAAGCCGAGGCTAAAATAGTCAAGTGGAGGAGGTCAAGTAGCCGAACCTCTAAAGCGCAAAGCTCGCAAGGCCAAGGTACCCTTCTATTATGACAAAAAATCTTTCGCAGCTTTACGCACTCTGGTTTTGTTAAGCACTTGGAAAAGGAGAACTGGAAGGATTTTATGTCTTTTGTGAAGGATAATACCACTCGAAGAGAGCCTATGGTGATGGCAATCTCGCTCTTGGAGTGGTCGAGACCGATCTCGGCCATCCAGAAGTCGAGACCGAGAGATGGTCCTCGTTCAAGATCCACGACGAGACGTGGTCGTGGCTAAGCCCATTCTTCAACTCGAACTTCACCGAAGTGGTCGTAGAGAAGAAGAAATCTTCCGTTGGGAAAGTGACTCCCAAATTCCTGTTTAGGTCCAAGGTGTAGAGGTATGTGAAATATACTAAAGTGTAAGAACGAAATTTACTTTTTTCCTTTTCACAACCTGAATTGCTTTCCTTTTCTTTTTTTTAGCCCGACTCCTTCAAATTTCCCAGAATGCTTCCGTTGAGAAGCCTATTGCTACCTCTCCAACCTGCCGGAGAGACAACAAGGAAGTGGTCGAGGATTATCCTCGGCCAGTGGTAGAGGAAGTCGTGGCGCTGAAGTGGTTACGACAACCAATGAGGTACTGTTGTACCCAAGAAGGTAGCGGCTACAACCTCTGAAGTAGCGGTGACCACAGAGATGATCGTGGAGACTCCAAGAAGCAATGCGACCATCGAGATGGTCGTGAAAGCTCCAACAACAAATGCGACTCTTGAGAGGGTCGCCACGACCACCGAGATGGTCGTGGATAGAACAGAGGCACCGCAGGCCTCCGTCAAGATGATCGCGATTCGGCCCACCGCGTTTTAAAGGAGATCGTTCGAGCGTTCCTCCGCACCCAAAGAGAAACTGGTTACGTAATCGAAGAAGAAGAGTATTTCAACTTCTTCGCCGACTTCTTTGGGCTGCTTCCATCGTAGGGTCTTCGCTTTCGGATCTCGCGATCGAAGTCCCCATCCCAACGATATTCCCAATAGAGGATACCTTTGATAATGAACGTCTTGAGAAGGTTTGGTGGGACCAAGTCACGAGGGTAGACAAGTCAAGATCCGGAGTCAACTTACTCGATGTTTGCTCGATCAACCATGAATGTAAGTACTTAATCGTACTTATATATATACAGGTATAATCTTCTCTTGTTTCTCACTGTCTTTTCATCTTGCAGAAAGCCATAGAGCAAATTGCTGTTGTCGGTGAATATCATCGACAACTTCTAGAGCTGCGACAGGAAAAAGAGGAACTCTGCAAACAGGCAGAGAGGTGGTAAGTCACTACTATTCATAGTCACCTTGGATTTGACTACTTATATAGTGCTTACGGGATTTGTCATGGAAAAACTCATGACTAGGTAATGGTCGTAAAAGACTTATGACCAGTGGCTTTGTCGTAGAAGAACTTACGACTAGGTCAATGGTTGTAGAAGAACTTACAATTGATTGACCCATGCTCATGTCCACTGTTATCCTTTGCAGGTTAAACAGTGACGCCAAGACCTTAGCCGACTCGCTCGATTATGAAAAAGAGGAGTCGAAAAAGTTTAGGGAAGAGGTATTAGACCTCCGGAAAAAGCTTAAAGAAGCTAACTCTGCAACCATGAAGTCGCAGGAAAAATTAAGCGATAAGTCTTGAACTTAAGACGCTTATATATTTGATCTTTACCTAACTCTTGCTTCTTTTCGTAAAAAGAAGACGAGACGAAAAAGCTCGAGAATGAAGTTAGAGAAAACTTGATTATTCACGAGCTTACTCGTATGTCCAAAAATAAAGATCAAAACCTTGAGACGCCGAGAACTCGAATATCAAGTAAGTAATTCTTTACCCGCAATCCTTTATGAGTTATTTCCTTTTCTCACTTCCAGCCTTTCTAGCAATAGGCGTTAAATTGAGAGAACTTGAGATCGAATCGCGGATAAAGCCGTGATTTATAATCGCACCGCCCTTATTGCAAAGAAGAATGTGGAGGATATTGTATCATGGGAGAAAAAGTATCTTTGAGACCGTTGCTTCCCATAATAAAGAGGTCAAGAAGTTGGATTCTCAACTAGTGGGTAAGAAGTTCTTTTACCCGTGGTTATTTTTGTTTTCTTTTTCCTCTAGGAGTTTATTTTGTTTGACCAATCTTATTTCTTCGAGCAAGTGGTGAAAACAAAAAGCTCATGAGGCTTCGACTTGTACTCAACAGAGATGGAAGCAATGAAGATTAAACTTCAAGGAAACATCACGCCTCTGAACAATGTGCTTGGTGAGCTACATAATGAGGGAAAGACTCCTCAAGATGATACAATAGTTTGCTCACACAAGTACCATTGGGGATCAAGTCGGGATTTTGCAAGATCTGTGACCACTCTGAAGGCCAACCAAGTCAATCGATAAAGGAGGCGGTCGAAGCTGCGATAAGTTATGCATTAGCAAAACTTAAAGCTCATGACCCCAACCTTAATGTGCAACCACTCGGCCGACTTCAAGCGCTCTGAAGCGAAGGAAGACGTCGATGGAGGAGATGCAATCGGTTAGTAGGAAAGTTTGAGAGGAGATGCGATTGGGCTCTCCCTCTTGAGTAGTCTGTAATGAACTTGTGAAAACAATCTTTTGTTGATGTAATCCATCTTGTTCCTGCAAATCATCTTGTCGAGTAGTTAGTAACTCAAAAGATAATTAACTAATTTAAAGACTAAGAAATGAAGTCAAATGTAATGACTTTATCCTAGCCCTCGACTATTTGCTTAGTTTGTGAAAACTAAGTAAATAGTTTTGTCTCTACAAATCATCTTGTCGAGTAGTTAGTAACTCAAAAGATAATTAACGAAATAAAGACAAAGAATTGAAATCAAATTATCCTAGCCCTCGACTATTTGCTTAGTTTGTGAAAACTAAGTAAATAGTCTCAGAGAAAGGGTTTCAAAAGAGAGGTTTGTTTAACTTGTAGTTTTTGGTCTCAATTGTCATGCATTTGGTCGAAAGGGTGGTAACGAGTTGACACTAGGAAGTTCCTTCTAGTGGGGCGGGACCACGTCAGAGAGAGGAGAGGCTTCGACTAGGTAATGTTAACATCTCCGACTAGTTTAATCAAATCGAGAACGGCAACTTGAGTTAAGCAAGCGTCTAGAGGACTTTAAAATATTTACTCGTCCTTCTCCTTGGACTCGATAAGTCATCTGGTAGCAAGAGTAGGAAGCGAACAAAGCTAGGAAGCTCCTTCCATTAGGCGTGACCACGTCAGAGAGAGAGAGCTTCGACTAGATGTGTCTCTTCCTCCACCAGTTGAGATGAAACGAGTACACCCAAGGCGGTTAAGTAAATCGAGAAAGTGCACTCTTCTTAGAGTATTTTTCAAATTAATCGAAGAAATAAACTAAGGTGAAAAGAGTTGGCCTTCAAAAATATTTCGACTAAATAAAACCCGAGTTCTTTGTGTTGGCCATAAGCGAGTAACGAGTCGACACTAGGAAACTCCTTCTAGTGGGCGGGACCACATGCAGAGAGGAGAGGCTTCGACTAGGTGATGTTATCGCCTTGACGGTGTAAAAAGCGGGTGTTTAAAACATAGTCGAAAAATAATGAAAGCACTACTCAAAAGTAAGACAATAGAGATAGAAAAAACACGATTCTTTATTGTCCGAATGGTCGGTTACACATAGAACTTGCGTGGCGGTCAATGTTCCAAGAATTCGAGAGAACTCGCCGTCTTCCATTGCCAATCGTCATCAGCCACAGACGAGTAACCCGACCAACGTGTAAGGACCTTCCCACTTGGGAGAAAGTTTGTTCGATTAGACTTGGATTGGCAAAGCCTCAATACCAAGTCACCTCTGACAAAGGTCGAGGTTGAACCTTCGATCGTAGTATCTTCGCAGGCTTGTTGGTAGATTGCCGAGCGAATTAGGGCTGGTTTCTCCTTTCTTCAAGTAGATTAATATCATCTGCTCGAATTTGTTCTGGTTGGAGTCCGTGAATGTTTCGACTTCGTGTTGACCGTATCTTTAGTTAGGAGGAAGCATAGCTTCAAAGACCAAGACTAAAAAGAAAGGTGTTTCTCCGTGCTTCTGATCAGTAGTTGTCTGAATCGCCCATATCTGAAGGGTAATTCTTGTACCCAAGCCCCGGCGTTTGATGAGCCGGTCGAAGACTCGAGTTTTAATTCCTCTCATTATTTGGTCGTTTGCGTTCGATTGCCCCATTACTCGGGGATGGGCCATGAAGCATAACATAACTTGGTACCCAACTCGTCATAAAATTCACGAAATTTTGCGCTCAAAATTGCTTACCATTATCTCGTAATTATTCGACTTGGTACTCCAAATCGAGTAATTACGCATCTCATCATAAACCGCTTTCTTTGCTTCGTTGTTATCGATCCGTGTTCGGCTTCAATCCATTTTGTGAGCGTATCAATAGCCACAAAAGGAACTCGAAACCTCCTAGAGCTTTGAGGAGCGGTCCTAGGATATCAAGACCCCGTGTTGCAAAAGGCCAAGATAGAGGTATTGTTTGTAATGCCCGAGCCGGTTGGTGTATTTGCTGCTATGAAGCCGCATTGGACACACTTTTAACCAACTCTTTAGCATCGTATAGGGTCATTGGCGAGAAAAACCTTGTCGAAAAGCCTTGCCGACCAACGTTACGTAGGAAGCATGATTTCCACAAATGCCACCATGTATGTCGTGAAGGAGTGTTAATCCTTAAGCTCTGCGAATGCATCGCATGAGCACCCCTTGAGTACCTCGTTTATAGAGAACTCCTTCGACCAAAATATACATTTTGGCTTTTAGGGATAAGCGATCGCCTCAAGATCGTCTTGGTCTGAAACCCTTCGAAGATAATCATAGATGGGCGCCATCCATGTATCCTCGTATTCTAGGAGGTTTGTCTCAATAGGAGGTGTCTCGGCTCTTCGACCGGAGAAGGCTTCGAGTTGTTCCAAGAAGACTCCTTTTGGTACTTCAGATCTGGAAGAAGCTATTCGAGCAAGTCGGTGCGAGAAATTATCCTTCGAGGATGAATTGTGCCTCGAAACCTAAAAAATGCTTTTCTAGCTTACGTATTCGATAAGTACCGAGACATTGTCGGGTTAGAAACACGGTACTCTTCTGACTTGATTCACGACTAGTTGAGAGTCTCCTCTCACGAGTAGTCGGCGAATCGAGCGCTTTATTGCTCAGTATACCGACTAGCAAACCTTCAGATACTCGCCACATTATTAGTGGCCCGAAAGTTTAATTGTATGGCATACTTTAAGGTCTCTCCGTTAGGAATACGGAGACCACTGACCCAAATTTCGAGCCACTTAAAGTAAGCGACCGTCAAAGTACATAAATCCAATCGGTCGTGGGAATCGTCTTGGGGATCTGAGCAGTTCAGATTTGTCCATTCGGCGACAAAGTCCGCCAAGATCTGATTTAACGGCCGTTCGGGACACGAAATGGATGTCGAACTCCCCAAGTTCGACCGACCATTTTGCCATCGTCCATTGTTTCCCTAATCTCGAGGATCGCTCCCAAGGGAAACTCGGGCAACCTGACTAGTTTGTGCACTGAAAATAATGCCGCAGATTTCTCGAAGACATGAGGAGGGCATCTGAAGCTTTTGGACTGAGGGTAACGCTCCTTAGGTCCGTGTAAAACTTCACTTACGTAGTAAACCGGTCGTTGTACATTTTCACGTTCTACAACCAAGATCTTACTTGATTGCTTGCTGTGGCGTGGCGACTAGGTAAACCAAGAGCGTTTCTTACGGCCTCGGAGAGACCGAATAGAGCACTCGTAAGGTACCTCTTGACATCCTCAAAGGCGCGCGTTGCCTCTTCGACCACTCAAAACTTTCGTGTCTCCTTAGAAGTTTAAAGAAAGGTAGTCCCTTTTCTCCCGATCGTGCGATGAAACGACTTAGAGCCGCCATGCACCCAAAGTGAGTTTACGGACTTCTTTCCGTGTAGTTGGAGGCGCATTTGTAAAATGGCTTTTATCTTTTAGATTAAGCTTCAATTCCTCGTATAGATACTAGGAATCCAAGCAATTTCCTGAAGAGATTCCAAACACACACTTCTCGAGATTAAGTTTTAAGCGATGTTTTACGAGATTGTCGAATGTTTCTTGTAGGTCGGTAATATGATTAAGTTTCTTGATGCTTTTGACAACTAAGTCATCAACATAGGCTTCTAGATTTGGCCTAATTGAGATGAAAAAGTTACTGCATCAAGCGTTGAAAAAGCGCGGCATTTTTTAGACCAAATGGCATTTTGACATAGCAAAATATACCAAATGGTGTAATAAATCACGGTCTTTTCTTCATCGTCTAGACACATATTAATCTGGTGATATCCGAATATGCATCTAAAAACTTAACATTTCACAACTGCGGAGAGTCAACCAAGCGATCGTCGAGGTAAAGGAAAATCATCTTTTGGACAAGCTTTATTAAGATCGATAAAGTCTCGCACATCGCCATTTGCCGTTTGACTTTCTAACCATTACGAGGTTAGCCAACCATTACGGATGGTTGACCTCTCTTATAAAGCACGCTTTAAGTAGCTTATCAATTCGATTTAATAGCATCTCGTCGATCGAGGGCAAATCTCCGCAATTTTTGTTTCTGGTACTTTGTCGGTAGTAAGGTTAGCTTTGCTCGATCACCTCCTGGGGACTCGGGCATGTCGGATGCTTGCCACGCGAATACATCTGCGTTAGCTCGGAGGAAGGTGATGAGGCGTCTTCCTATTTGGGGTCGGAAGTATCCCGTCTGATGCGATCTTGAGGGCTCCCTGCGTCGAGAGGAACCTCTTTGACTTTGTCGTTCGGCTTTAGTGCGACTTTGAGGCCCGACTTGCTAGTCGAAGGTGACTTTCTTCTCGAGTTGGTATTTGTCCTACCATCTCAAGGGATCGGCGATCGCCGGTATCGCCATCTTCTTGTCACAATGGATTGTAATTACTCCTTTGGGACTGGCATCTTAATACATTGATATCCATAATGAGTAGCCATTAGGAATTTTGCCAAAGTTGGTCGTCCGAGTATGGCGTTATATCTTGATCGAAATCGACCACATCAAAGGAGATTTTCTCGTCACGAAATTACTTGGTGAACCAAATGTTAAAGGAAGAAAAACTTGACCAATTGGTTTGGCGAAGATCCCAGACAATCCATGGAAAGAGTATCGTCTGGGTCTCACTTTGGTCTGGGTACTTGCATGTCATCCAGGCACTCGTAAATAAAATATTTAACGAGCTTCCACCATCAACAAAACTCGATTGACCCGACAATTGTTGATGGTGGGTTCGACCACATTGGGTATCGACTGTCGGTCGAAGGATCGGGCGATCACTCTTCTCGAAAGAAATGGTGACTTGAGCCACTTGATAATTTATTGACGAGAGGAGGATCTATGGAGTTTACCTCGCGTTCGGCGACCTTGAGTTGTCGCTTTGATTCATATGCCGATGATCCCCCGTAGGTGTGTTGCGGATCCTGGAACGGCATCTCCTCTTCGTCATCTGAAGATTTATGACCACTTGTTTGACCTACCCGCCGAGGGTGGGAAGTGGTCCTTCTTGGTGTAGTAGTCTTCAAGCTTTAGTTGGAAGACCCGCGATTCTTGAAGGTCATGCCCTTCCTTTTTATGGAATGGACACCACCTAGGCTTATCATTTTTCCGATCAAGGCGCTTACCTTTGCCTCTGTCGGAGTGTGGCTTGGATGTACGTGGCTCTTTATCATTCACAGCCAATACCTCCTTGGAACCACTGGGTTTTGACCCTTCATCTTATTCTTGGACTTTTTGCTTTCTTATCCTTCTTCTTACCAACCGCTTTGGCTCTCGAGATGGATTGTCTTCACGATCGATTGTGTTGTTCCACTCGACCGCCTCGAGGCGATAGCATATCGATCGGCCATTTGAAGAGTTCGGCGACAGTAGGAGGATTTAAAGCAATATCCTCGTTATCCTTCTACTACGGACTCCTGGCAAAGCCACGATGGCAGATGAATCGAAACTTCGGAATTGAGTTACAAACTGGTAAGCGCTTGATGAACCGGGCGCAATGTCTCGTTGTCGTTCTGTCTCATCGGTGCAAGTCGTCCTCCTTTCGAGGCGATTGTATGTGCCTTGGAAATTTGCGATGAAAGATCGCGAGATGTTGCCAGAATAGATCGACTCGAGTGGTTGGTTTAGTAACCACGATCGGCGAGATCCTTCGAGCACGTTGGAAGGTAATTTGCCATCACATGCTCTCCTCCTCCTGCTTTGCTCGAGCAATTTGTTAGTAAATTTGAAGGAATTCGATGGGATTTTGGGAACCATCAAACTTCTCCATGTTCATTGGTCGAAAACGAGGTGGCCATCGAACAGCTCGGAGATCAGGCGAGAATGCCCGACATCCAGTAATGACTTCTTGACGCCTCCTTTGCAGAAAAGAAGGGTTGATATCATCAGGTGGTTGTACTCGACGATACCCGATGTGAGTTGACCCGACACATAATAAGTCTCGGTCCTCTGAGGAATACTCCTCGTAGTTTATCTCTATTGCAGATTTCCATGTCGGAGTGGTGAGCGATCACCTTCCGAGGAGCTTTTGATCATCGGTCATTTGGAAGACATTTCTTGAGTAGGAGATCGACCACGACTTCTTTGTTGCGCCGATTTCTCTGGCGGTGATATGTTGGATTGGTCGGTAGCCAAAGAAGTCGTATGGATGCGACTATTTGAATGATGTCGACGAGGAGCTTCGGCTTTTTCATTGTACTTGAAGCCTTTGTGCGATCTCTTGACAAAGAGGTCGTAGCTTTGGCGTTCGGGCTAGCTCTTGAGTTGGATTCTCGAGCAAATCATTGATGTCTTTGGAGCTCTCGAGCTTCTTCGATTGATATTGAATCGCCCGAGCAAATTCTTACGAGCTTCAATCTTCTTCCTTGAATTGCCTCAAGATTTTCCATGTTAGACTCTTGAGATTGCCTCAATGAAGCGTGAGAATGTCGAGGATTTCCTGGCGTTCATGAAGGCGTTAGTCGTGTCACTTGATGGTGGTGTCTGGCCATTGCCACGAGTATGATGTGTGTGACCTTCGGGAAGGGTCTCCATCTCGGTCTCTAGAAGAGTGATCTTGATCGAGGAAGGGCGAAGACCTCCGTTGATGATTCTCACTTGCGCTCGAGGCCTCTCGCTTGAGGAGTCATCGAGACACCATCTGGTGACTTGGAGTAATCCTCCAAGTAGGGAAGTCCGGGTTATAACTGTCTCCGTCGGCGGTGTGACTGCGGAGAGATGGTCGAATTTGCGGAAAAGCATGCTTGATCCGCTCTCTGGCGTTATCGAGAGAGAGAATCACCAGAATCTTGGGTGAAGTCCCAGGTGTGGCTTCTAGAGCTTGCCTCACCAAGTCGGACCGCCTTAGGGAACTTGGACACTTTGAGGAAAAACTCTCGTCGTGTCGTGAGTCCACTGGTGTGGTCTGGTCGATTGACCCTTGCCCTTGAGAGGTAGATTCCTCTCTTGGACATCTTGTTGTGGGGATAAGGATCCTCCTCAACTCCACCGGCGACATTGTCTCTGGATGCGTGGGAAGATCCGGAGGCGGCAATGCCATAGGAGTCATCACTCGGTTAAATATCGAATCCGGCATCCATGTCAACGTCTGCGTGTCTGCCAAGTCGAACCAGTTCTCCTCGTTCCATTCTCCGCCATGAGTGCATGAGATTTGGAAAAGCAGAGAATGTTGACAAGAAATTACGGAAGATCCCCACGACGGCGCCAAGCTGCGGTGTTTTAGAACCGAACTTACGTAAAGATTGTTTGATTGGGGTCTCCTAGAATAGAATCATGCGAGAGAGATCGACACGGGAATTTTTATCTGAGTTCGGGCCTTCTCAGGAGAGAATAACAACCCTACTCTGTGTGTGTATGGTATTGAGTGTATCTTGAACAATCGGGGAAAAACTAAGACTATTACAAATAGTGCTTGTATTCTGATGGCTCCTCCTTCTCCCTTTCTCTAGTTCCGCCTTTTATAGTGCGTGAAGGAGCGGCGATTACTCGAGTAAAGCGGCGCCTCATCACCTCTCTAATTCAGCGCATGTTGGTAGTAATTACGGTGTATTAATTCCTCCACGTCGCTCAGCATGACTATATACGAGAGATAATGGGGTATTACGTGCCATTATTACGTAGAATAACGAATATGATGATGATCGTTGAATCCTTAATCAATAAGACCCACTTGTCTCGAGGTTCATTTGATTATAAGGTGGTAAATGGTGACCTAGTCGTAGAGGAATCTCGACTATGAGGTAGTCGTAGCAAGACTTACGACTATGGGATAGTCGTAGCATAATTACGACTATGGGGGTGGTCGTAGAAGAACTTACGACCATCCATTTGGTTCTTCCTTCATAACATTAAGGGGTACACTCAGGGTTCACATGACGTCATATTTACCTATAATAAAAATTATAGATAAAAGGTAAAATGAGGATTATTATATCCTCGTCAAGTACAATGCAATACAAAGCCTAGAGTGGCTGCATTATATTAAGAGAGTTAGGTGTTACATGGCTCCTAAAATATAGCATATAGGCTATGCTAAGTCACGACACAAGATACAAACACCTTGTAATACCCAAAAATTAAATCGGGAGAGAATAAATAAATCGGGAGAGAATAATTAAATCGGGAGAATGTTTCTTTTAGCGAAGTGATTGAACAGGAGAAAGAGGGGGTTTTAATGTAATACTCGATTTATTCTCTGAAAGCGTTCAAAAGAAATTAGACATAAAAAGGGGTTTCGTGCGGTTCTTGACAACTTGGGCCTCGGGCCTTGGCCGAGAGGCCCATGAGGGGCCGCCACCAATAAAAGGAAGGAAACCCTAGATGCACTGTAGCTACAGTACCTCCGCCGCCACTGTAGCATGACTACTGTAACACGCCCCTCTCCTCCATGGTGGTGCCTCCCTTCCTCGCCGTCGGTGCTCCCTGCTGCCGATCAAGTGAAGAAAGGAGAGGAGATCACCTTCACGGGGAGAGTTCATCGTCTTCCTGCGATTCTACAAGGGTAACATCGCGTGTTCTTCGCTGGTTGATGTGTATTAGTTGCAATTGATTTCGTTTGGTAGATCGAGTAATCAACAGTTAATAGATCGTGTTCTGTCCAGTAAATTGAATGACAGTTTTCATGTCTTTAGATGTAGAATCTGGGGATCCAACCTCTTAGATATAGTTGGGTTATGTCATTAGCTTTCCGTGGCCGCCAAGAACGCCCAAATCCGATTAACGGTCAAAAAGTTATGAATTGTTTAGTGTCGCTGACCTGATAATCTGTCAACATCCAGACAGTCTGTAGAAATCTGGGTTAATCCATTAGTTAAAGAAGAAATCAGAGGATCTCGTTATAACGAAAAATGTGGGTAATTTCCATACCTTTCCAGAAAGCTAAAGAACGTAAGATTTGGACTTTCGTAGCCAAAGTTATGGTGATTTTAGTGTACTGTCCAGAGAACCCGACGTGAAAACTGATGTCATTTTATTTGGCTTGGTAGGGGTAATAGATGTCAGATTCAGAAGGGATTCTCAACTAGGTTTAGTTGGAAAATTTAATTACCTTTCCATAAAGTATTAGAACACCTTATTTGGACCCCTGTACAGAAAGTTATGTATTTTAGAAGTTGATTGTCCGCAGAGGAGGCAGATAGATCGGTAGAAATTGGAAAATTGGAAACGCTTGGGAGTTTAGCGAGTTCTTTTGTGTTATTAATTATGCTTTTAGTACAGTATGATTGTCTTAGCCTGGTTATAATTATGTTCAGGTGGGAGCGTGATTCGAGCGCGCCCTCTTGGCGTCCACCGTTCTCGCCTGATTGAGGCAAGTATTCGGGTTGTAGAATAATTATGATTGTTTGTTTGAGATTGATTGTGTCTTGTTCGTAATAGCCATGCATGGATGTTAATGTGATGAATTACAATATATCTTGGTAAATGCAAGTTATGGTTAAAGCTTCCTATGTATGTTGTTAATGCTTACATGTTATTATGTACACATTGAATTCATATGTTTGGAAGATGATGTCATTGTACATATGCATGTAGTAAGCATGATTGAGTCTTGGTCACGTGGTAACCAAGTATGAATAGTTGAGGTCCCGTCATGTAAATGACGAACTTGAGGTCCCCACATTAAGTAAAATGTGGGCAATGAGTAAAGAGGTCCCCATCATGATGATGATGGGCAAAGGTCCCTATACTTGTGGAGTATAGGCTCTTGGTCCCTATGCGAGAGTGCATAGGCAAGGGTATACATCGACGGATGTATACCTCGCATCTACATAAAATCTGAAAAGAGATAAAGTTTAAAAGGTGCATTTCATGGTGCGTATTGCATAAGCATGAAAGCTATGTTAAGTGTAATGTTTAATTTGGAATATTGATGCAATGCGGTGATTTTTTACCTTTAGCCTTGTTGATACTTCTTTGAGTCTTTGGGCTCACCCTTGCTTTGATATGTTTTAGGTACAACCGGCAAGAACGGCATGCATGGGAGGGAGTAGATGTTTGGATGCACTCAATATCACTCATCCTTAAGGTGGTACGCTATATAGATTTTATTCCAATAATAAGTAAAGCGCTTGTGAATCACTTACGGATGGTTTTAAATTTGATTAATTGTAATAAGGAGAATAGCAAGTTTTGTTTATGTTTATTAGGTTATCTTGCATGCCTGAATGAACTTGAATATTGAGTTTAGTGTTAATTGCTATGATTAATTGTTGGAACCTCGGTATAGTTAAATATACAAAGGAGGTTCTGCCGGAAATTTGGTAATTTGTCTTTGTTTTGTTTTGTTTAATTTAATTTTAGTAGCATTCCAGGCTCAATGTTGAGCTGGGGTGTTACACACCTCGTCTACAAAAGAAGAAAACAGAAAGTGCTTGCAACCAAAAGACTGTCTAGCAAGCGCTGCTAACTAATCTAAACTAGCCTGACTACTCTAACACGACGATGAAGATCTCGTGGTCATACTCTCCCTCCTGGAGAGGCAGAAAGTAGTGGAAGGATGATTCCAGCAGAAGATCCTCGTGCATCTGGCTTAGGCAGGTGCAGGTGAAGCGTGTTGTGTCTTGGACCACGTCAGAACAGTTGCTCTGGGGGGTTGCGGGTCTAAAAGTGTGAGCGATGAATTCACCCTCTCTAGCATATAGGAAAACCTCCATGGCCCACAACTCTTGGTCCAGGGTCTGGGTCTTTCGGCCTTTGAAGATAGGCTTGCGGCGGTAATCCAGGTGCTGCATGAGTTGGCGGAGAATGTCCATGAACTCACCTTCGTCGTCTCCGTGAGAGAAAAAGCCCCACGGGCCATCGGACGGCGGGGTTGCCATCTACAATTTTTTGAAACACGAGAGGGAGTCAGAACTGAGTAAAAACTCAAGTGAAGTCAAGGTAAGTGAAGAACTAAGAGAGATGAGTAAGAGCAATAAGTATGTTATATTTTGCCAAAGCTTTTCTTAAGTTTTGAAAATAGGACTCGAGTCCTTAGGCACACCCAGTCTTACTAAGGCTCCTACAGTCGTATGCTCTGATACCAGCTCTGTGAGACCCGGATTTTCACAATCTCGGATCCTCTATGAAAAACACTGTGCTATTCCCTGGATCAGTAGATGGCACTCACATAATACATTATTGAATCAATTCATACACGATGAAAACTAAACCATTCATTTATTAACACGTCAGAGTTTACATAGACCATATTGGGTTAGGTTTTACAATAAGGGCCGAACAGGCCAAAGGGTTACATTACAAAAGTAGCGAAAACTACAACGGAAGAAAAAAAAAGGTAGAGCACATCTCTTCACAGGCAAGCGACTGGGGAAACCCGTGTGCGTCCGATATTAACCAAAGACTTGGATAATATTGGATGCACGCAAGCACCGACGGAGTCAGCTGGACTGAGACAAGACCTAGACTAAAAGAACTAAACTACATCTCATCATCTCCTAGGCCTCCAACTTCTGGATCCTCGTAGTATGCGTAATCTCCAGGATTTTCTGCTTCTGAGGGTTTTGGGGGGAAAGAGCGAGGATGAGCATAATTTCCGTGCTCGCGAGCCAACACACAAGATGCAGTAGTAATACATGCAAGGCTTAACAAGGATGGCTTGTGTTCTTTTATTTGTTAAAGTAATGTTTTTAATTATCATAATTACAAATTCCTATCACTTAGCATTTTAACCAAATTTTATTTTATTAAAGAGAGTAATTATGCAATATTTATATCATTAGAGGTCCCCTCCGCCGGAACCTCTACCTTATGCTTCTTTTGATTGGGGCTATCCCCACTTATTAACACCACTGAGTTCGAAAACTAAAGAAAAATCCAATCCCAGAGCTAGGTGAGCTCGACCTGATTTTCATACCACCCACAAAGTTTTATAAATAGAACTAACTCTAGTAAGTTCCCATGTACGCCTTTGACCATAGGCACTGCAGTTTAAACAGTTTAGACCCTGCAGAGGTTGTACACTATACCCACAAGAGATAATCAACTTGTAGCCCTACACGATTCTTTAGTCATGTGGTCGAGGGACCATCACAGTAACTTTTCAAATCACCTCGCCCCTTCCGTCATCTCACCCAGATGGGCTGCCCCCACTTGCAGTGGGTCCCATAAGTTGTGCGGGATGTTCACCATCACGACTAGCGTAGCTGGCAACTTCACCCTTCCTTGGTATCCCATTCAAGCTGGATCGTATCAACTACTTGCACTACCTTACTCGGCCACCAGTGATATAATTTCCAGGGTTCAATAAATTTACTAAGCCAAGTTGCACTTTACAGACTTGTGGTTGCACATGTTTTACAATAGGAGGTCATGACAAGATTAAGTCCTTAGGGTTATCTGGACGGTTCATTCTACATACCATCCACAAACCAACATTCCTTGGGGCTGCATTAGCACCCGTCATCATACCATCCGCCCAGACGGTAACAAGTTATTAGGGTTTTTGAGGAGCAAAATACATTAACTCAACCATCTCAGTCATTTACTCACAATGACTGCACAAAGCCACTTTTATGTTTAAAAGATGATGATTAGGACATTTAATGCCCTGATACTTAAACAAGACTAGCATGTCACTTAAGTACAACCTATAGCTAGTAATTACCACATAGTTACTAGGGTGACATTGAATAATGGATTCAATTGTCAAAGGATGGCATAATAATTAATTAATCATCAAATGTGTATTTACTACCTTAGGATTTAACATACATTTGCTTAAAGAATTAGATCATGCAATTTTTGGTAATTTAAAGGAATATAATTTGCATAAAACGTAGGCTCAATATGATCAAAGCATTGACTCGCTTTGGTTAAAGGTAAGAGAGTCTTGATAATCTTGAGCTTGATCAAGTGGGAGATCTCCCGCTTCTTCATACTCTAATCGGACGAATGTACTGGAAAAAGAACAGACAAGCAACACAACAAATAAATACTAAAGAATTAACAAATGAACTCCAAATCAAATAAGACCACTGCCATTAGCAAGATCTTGATTTTACAAATTTTTAGAAATAAGTTTCACAATTTTTGGAGTTAAAAAGAGGGAGAACGGGCTTTTTGATGACTTGTTTTTGAATTAAAACAAAATAAATAAAGGAGGAGAGAGAGGATACTCCATTGACAGGTGGGGTCACTTGGTCATAGACCTAGAGCGAGATCAACCAGTCCCCATTCTATTTCCTTTGGTCACAGAGAGAAACACAGGAGGCTCGGCGGGCGGCGGCACAGTGGCGAGCATGGGAAGCCGACGATGAGCAAAATAGAGCCCAGAGGTGGTGGCCCTCTTGGAGGTGGCGGCGGACTGAAAGGCTCGAGGCGGCGGCGGCAGTGGGTGGTACCTGAGTGAAAGCGTCTTGGCGGCCAATGGGGGGGCAGGGAGAGGAGGAGGCGCGCGAGAAGTGCCGGGGTAAGAAAGCCGATGGAGTCGAGGTGGCTTGGGGGCGGCCGTGGTGGCGGGCGGCCGTGGGGGAGGAGAGAAGCGGCGATGGCGTGTCTCAGCGGCGGGGAAGAAGAGGGGAGGTGGGGGAGGACTTCCTCGGCACTTAGGGCATCTCGTGACGGGGTCGGCCGGGGTAGAGGCTCACCGGAGCGGCACTTCGACGGCGGCAACATGGCGGTCAGCAGGAGCTCGGCTCGGCTCGACTTCTTGCAGGAAGGAGGGGAGAAAGGGGCAAGGGCGTCGATGGGGAGGGGAGGCAAAATGGGAGGTGGCTAGGGCTACTTGTAGCCGGTGATGGAGGATGGGGGAGGAAGAGAGCCGTTGGGCGCTCTGGTGCGCCTATGGTCGTGAAGACGGCAGTGTGAGGCGAAGATCGGGGAACAGGCGGCTTTGTGCTCGGCCTTTATCGGTCTTGAGCCTAAGCTCGACCACGACCCGCTTCGGCTTGGAAAAAATCGAATCAAGACCATCGGATCGGGCCGTTCATGAATAGTTCTAGATACTACTAAAGCTGATTGCAACCATGAGTTACCATTTTCACTGTGACCCCGCCATACTGCATACTGTATTCATCTTCTACCTAGGCGTGGTTCGCGGTATGCCATCAGCCCATCACTATGGAATTTGGGAAGAGGCATTGCATGTTTCTGTAGGCTTACCACAGCCATCAGATCGACTATCAACACCTTGATAGTCGATCTGATGGCGACCGTTGCGAACGGGGTTGATGCATCAGAAGCGCAGAACAAACAATCTCTTGGTGCGCGACAAGTGCTGCTTCTTTGTGCGACACGTAACATAAGAGAGAGAGAGAGAGAGAGGCACACGTGGTCCCCATCTCTAACCACCGATGTCGTTGTCCCCATGTGCATGGCGCCTCGAACCCATGATCCACGCCCGCCTACCTCTCCTCCGTGGTCGCGCTCCTCTCCCTCGTCGCCGTCGCCTTCTCCCCCGCGCTCCCCCCTTCCTTGCCCGCCACCTTGCTTTGCCGCCAAGCCGAGGGCTCTTGGTCATGGTGTCTTCTCAGCGACTCTGTCGAGACCGAATGAATGGATCGGAATCAAGCGATTAAGCGATAATTTGGGGATTTTCGGTATATGTATTGGAAAGAACATAAGCAATCTGAGATATAGTTCTCTGAGTAAAGCGAGAACAAGGAAATAGACTAGGGTTTATCTGAATGGTCTTTTCTTACATGGCGGCGACATACTTGTGCTTTCTTTTTCGCCTTGCCAAGCCCCAAGTGAAACTTATAGATGAACTTACATTTCAACAGAGTAAAGCTATGGCGGTAGTTCTAAGCGATGAGCGATAAAACAAGCGGGTCCTCCCGGTAGTCGGATGCTATCGAGATGACATCCACCTTGAGATATTCTTAAAGCCTCCTCTTCAATATACACCACGGATCACACTAAATGAGCAGTACCCTTTCATCTCCGCCGTCCACGATTTGAAGATCATCCCTTATGCTATGAACTTCTGAATTCAAAGTTCCACTGATCTGACAATGCCTCCCCTTTGAGATCCTTGTCCTCAAGGATGAAAATGTGGAAAAACTCGTGATATAAAGTCAGCATCCTCCCATGTAGTTGCCTCTTGAGGTAAATTTGCCCATAGAACCTTCCATTGAACTATCGGTTCATTATGCCTTGGAATGACTCTTCTTTCCAGGATGGCTGCTGGTTCAGTCAGCACTCTTCCTTCAGCATCTACAAGCGACAGTTCTTTGCTGGGAATCACCTTGGACCCTACATGCTTCTTCAATTGACTGGCGTGGAATACCGGATGAATTTGACATCCCTCTGGTAACAGCAGTTTATAAGCTGCATTTCCAATTTTTGACAACACCCGATATGGTCCATAGAACTTGGAATGTAGCTTCAGTGTTTTGTGTAATCCCAAAGCATTATGCCTATACGGTTGCATCTTAAGATAGACCATATCACCCACTTCAAGAGTTCTTTCGGTTCTATGTTTGTCAGCAAAAAACTTCATCCTAGAACTTGCAGTTTCCAAATTGGCTTTTATAGCTTCAAAAGCAGTCTTCCTCTTCTGTAACCAGCCCCTGGCCTCTTCGGTTGCTGTGTGGGGTAGCATAGCTTCGGTGATCATTGGGGGCTTCATCCCGTATAACGCTTCAAAAGGGGTCATCTTCAAAGATGTATGGAATGAAGTGTTATACCACCACTCGGCTTGCGACAACCATGAATGCCACCTTCTGGGGCTAGCAAATGTCATGCACCTCAAGTAATTTTCTAGGCATTGATTAACCCTTTCGGTTTGTCCATCCGTTTGAGGGTGATAAGCACTACTCAATCTTAATCTCACCCCAAGGGCCTTGAATAGTTCTTGCCACAAGTTACTTGTGAATATTCGGTCTCTATCAGATATAATCACAATTGGTAAGCCATGGAGTTTGTAAATGTGGTCAATAAATAGGTCTACCACCTGCTGGACATTGTAGGGGTGTTTGAGTGATAAGAAATGGGCATATTTAGTGAACTTATCCACTACCACCATTATCACATCCTTGTCCTCATATTTGGGTAACCCTTCAATGAAGTCTAAAGTAATGTGGGTCCATGCCATATCCGGTATAGGTAGAGGTTGTAACAACCCCGGATAAGGTATGTTTTCAGATTTGTTCTTTTGGCAAATAGCACACTCCTTTACAAAAGATGTAACTTCTGCCTTCATACCAGGCCAATAAAACAAGCTCTTCATCCTTTGATAGGTTGCCCTTTCCCCAGAATGCCCACCCAAAGTTGAGCTATGGAAGGAAGCTAATAGTTGCTCTTTGATGTTGGTACTAGTACCAATGTATATCTTGTCTTTATATCTCAAAATCCCATTTTGCAATGTAAATGGTGGTGCACTGTTCCTGTCAATTCTCAATTTGCTCTCTAACTCCTTGCACTTGTCATCCCCTTGATAACTTTGCATTACTTCTATTATCCAATGGGGTATAGCTATTGAGGTCACCATGACTTCTTCTCTGTGCTGAACCCTGGACAATGCATCAGCAGCTCTATTTTCTCTACCCTTTCTGTACTCCACCTTGTAATCATACCCCATCAATTTAATCATAAGCTTATGCTGTATCCCCTCAATCAACCTTTGTTCAAATATGTACTTGAGACTCTGTTGATCAGTTCTTATCACTAGACTTGAGCCCATTAAGTAATGCTTCCATTTCTTAATTGCTATCAAGATAGCTAATGCCTCTTTATCATAAGTCGACATGGCAGCTGATTTTGGACCAATGGTTTTGCTCATGAATGAAATGGGTCTCCCACTCTGCATTAAGACAGCCCCTAACCCATATCCACTAGCATCCGTCTCTAAAGTGAAGGGTTGTGAAAAATCAGGAAGAGCTAATACTGGAGCTTGTGTTAGGGCATCTTTGATTTTGTTAAATGCTTGTTGTTGATCTACTCCCCACTGAAAGGCATTCTTCTTCAAGGAATCAAACATTGGCCTGCATATTATCCCAAAATTCTTAATGAATCTCCTGTAATAACCTGCCAATCCTAGAAATCCCCTCAATTGAGTAATGTTGTCAGGTTTTGGCCACTCCCTAACTACCCTTACTTTCTCTGGGTCAGTTGCTACCCCCTGGTTGCTAATAATATGCCCCAAATACTCAACTTGGACTTGACCAAATACACACTTGCTTCTTTTAGCATACAATTGATTTTGTCTTAAAACTCTCATTACCTGCTGTAAGTGATGTTTGTGGTCCTCCAATGTTGAACTGTATATGAGGATATCATCAAAGAACACCAAGACAAACCTCCTCAGAAATGCTGCCAAAATTTTATTCATAAGAGCTTGGAAGGTGGCTGGGGCATTAGTCAACCCAAATGGCATGACTAGAAACTCAAAATGGCCGGTATGTGTACTGAAGGCAGTCTTATAAATGTCTGCAGGTTGCATTCTTATCTGGTGATAGCCAGATCTGAGGTCCACCTTTGAGAAGTACCTAGCTCCATTCAACTCATCCAACAGATCTTCAATAATGGGAATAGGGTACTTGTTTTTAACAGTATTAGCATTCAACTGCCTATAATCAATGCATAACCTCCAGGTCCCATCCTTCGTTCTAACCAAAATAGCCGGAGAAGAATATGGGCTACAACTATTCCTGATGGTTTGATTCTTCAATAACTGTTCCACCAAACTTTCCATTGCATCTTTCTTGTAATGGGGTAATCTATAAGGCCTCACGTTCACCGGCTTAGCTTCGGGAATTAAAGGTATAGTGTGGTCTTGCTCTCTCACAGGAGGTAAGTTAGTAGGCTCCTTGAATACATCAGAGTACTCCTCCAACACTTGCTTGATTTCAGCATGCATTTCTTTCGGCTCTCCTTCCCTGTTCAATATGGTCTTGGAGTATATCACAGCCCCAATGACCCCTTTGTCCATTAGTTTACTCAGGTGCAAGGCATCAATCACACAATTCTCTTTTGGATAAGTTTCATCCATGAATTTGATGTTTTTCACTCCATCTTTGTAAATGCTGAATTCTTGGGTTTTCAGATTGATACTCACTGGGCTATGCTTATAAATCCAATCACTCCCCAATATGATATCATATCCTTTTAATTCCAGGATTCTGAAATCTGTGATGAACTCCTCTCCTTGTATCTCATACCGACACTCCAGGCATTGAGACTCACTGGACAATGTGTCTCCATTAGCCACTGCCACCTTAATGGGTATATGATTACTGATTTTACACTTAGCCTTAAGTGCAATGGATGGAGTTATAAAAGTAGTAGTACTCCCACTATCTACTAAGGCCATCACATTAATATTTCCCAATTTGACCTTCAAGGTGAAAGTGTTAACTCCAGAACTAGTTCCCGAAATAGCATGCGTTGATACTTGAACTTCTGTGTTGCCCTCACTTTGATGCTCAGGACTGCTCGGTGGTGTAATGAATACTCCCTCAGGATTCCCTTCATTACTTTCTTCCTCATCATCTACTGTAATAAGATGTAATTGTTTCTGGAACTTGCATACCTTACCATGGCCAGGGACCCAAGGTTCGTTACACTTAAAACACCTTCCTCCATTCCATTTGCTTCCCGTGCTAGCAGTACCTTTCTCACTGTTTTCTTTACTGACATTTCCCCCTTTCCATTTGGGTTGAGTATTGCCTTGATAGCTTCCTTTGGAGCTGGTCCCTTGATTCCAAGATTGCACCTTCTTGTAGTATTGACTATTCTCATAATTTCTTGCATGGGCATAAGCTTCAACTAATGAATCTGGTTTAAGTGACTTCAAGGGAATTCTAATGTAGTTTTTCAGTCCAGATATGAAATAGTCCAGAAAATACCCCTCCCTCAATGCAGGAGTATTCCTTTTAACTAAGATCATCATCTTTTCGAATTTATCTATATATGCTTCCACTGTGCTTTCCTGATTCAACCCTCTAAAAGCTTCAATTATCTCATACCTTGTTTCAGCGGCGAACCTCTGCATAATCATGTCACAAAATTTCGGCCAAGATAAGAGCCTGGTGTCAATATCATTGCTGCTGATCCACTGATCTGCTCTCCCGGTTAAATAGACTTCCGCTATAGTTACTCTCTGTTCATTTGCAATTTGAGCCAGCTCGAAGTACTTCTCGGCTTTTCTTATCCAAGCCTCAGGTTGGTCACCGTCAAATTTAGGGAATTCCAGCTTGGGACCTCTACTGAATTGTTGGTGATATGGGTTCTCAACCCTGGCTGGCCACTGATTATTACCACCCGGCTGTATCTCAGGAGCACGCGGCCATGAATAACTCCACACATGGTCTCCTCTAGACGGGGGAATCTGCTGATTGTAGTGATATGGCACATAAGGTGGTATAAACGGTGGACTGGAATAAGTATATTGCGGCGCAAAAGTTCCACTTGCCATCGGATATACACTCACTCCAAAAGTTCCCGTGGACAACCCTTGATGACCCCCATTCATTCCCAGTTCATCCCCACGGTTCGGCTCACGTATATTCATATTCTGGGTACCGCCACCATGATTCCTTGGAGGAAAGGTAAAAGGCAAATGGGATGTTTCCTGACTTGTGTTACCTGTTTCACCGTGTGGAGCAAATGAATGTCCACTGCCTGGTGTCACTCTTTGCTGCCTCATTTGTATCGGTGTGGCGGTATGTTGTTTCCCCAAACTCGGGCTTTCATCGCCTCCAATCGCCCCCAGATTGCTGGCCACCTCTCCTGCCCCATTCTTATCCATCATGGTTCTTAACATGTCCATCACAATGTCGAGTTTTGACGAATTGGACTGGACCTGCTCCTGAAATTGACCCAACTGGACTTGAACGTGTGCTGAATCTGATTCTATTTGTTGCTGCATACGGGCCATCTCCATCTTCACTTCTTCTACTTCACTCATTTCCTCTTCTGTAGGTCTAACTCCCTTGGGCATCTTGAATATCTTCTTTGCTCACTTTCCCCACAGTTTGAGGAATTTTATGGGAGAGATCTGAATCCTTCCCAACCTTCACTGTCGGTATACTGTAGTTTCACTTATAGCTCTGAATCTGCCTCGAGCTAGATCAGGGATTTTACCAGGAAGAGATTTCCCAACCCTCTCCACTCGTGAACAGGTACAGATCTATATTCCGCCGAAGATCAGCCTGCTCTGATACCAAAGTGTCAGGACCCGAATGAACTGGATCGGAATCAACTGATTGAAAGTAGTAATTTGGGGATTTTCGGGTATATGTATTGGAAAGAACATAAGCAATACAGATAGAGTTCTACAGAGTAAAGCAGAACAAGGGAAATAGACTAGAGTTTATCTGAATGGTCTTTTCTTACATGGCGGCGGCATACTTGTGCTTTCCTTTTCGCACTGCCAGCAAGCCCCAAGTGAAACTTACAGACTGAACTTACATTTCAACAGAGTAAACTGTAAGCGGTAGTTCTAAACGATGAGCAGTAAAACAAGCTGGTCCTCCTAGCCGTCGGATGCTATCAGATGACATCCAGCCTTCAGATATTCTTAAAGCCTCTTCTTCAATATACACCACCGGATCACACTAAACGAACAGGTACCCTTTCATCTCCGCCGTCCACGATTTGAAGATCATCCCTTATGCTATGAACTTCTGAATTCAAAGTTCCACTGATCTGACAGACTCCCCCTTCAATCTCAAGCCCATCGAACATGTAACTTCAGAAAAACGCTAAGTTTCTACATGCCTTATGCCAATTAGGGGCCGTTCTGAACGCTGCAACTTTTTCACTGTGGCTTGCAGTGGGGGATCTTCACGGACGCGGGCGCGGCGTGGCCGGTGGCGAACCCGGCGGTGACGTGCGCGGACGTGGCGGGGCCCGGGTTCCCCAGCAGCTTTGTCGCCAACCCCTTCCTCTTCCTCCAGGTTCAAAGCTTGCACTGTGTTTCGTTTTAAATGTTTCCTCGCGTTCGCGGTTCTCTAGTGGCGGCATGTATGATGCAGGCAGCAGGTAAGGTAAAGGACACGTGCATCGATTATGTCATATTGTGTGTGTGTGTTCCATCTAGAAACTAAAGTAGAGATAACCCAACGACACTGACACAATTTGGTTAATTACTTCAGCGACACTGAATTTGCATATTCCCAACTCAACTACTTCATCTGACGGCTGAATTTGCATATTCTTAATGCCATTTGGACATTGAGAGGTGAACTTAGCTCTTGCCCCAATTTGCACGATCATAGTGATCCTGTATCTTTCAAGAGAGCTTTAAGATTGTCGCAATCGGTACTTGTTCGCTAGTGGCTTGTACCTTGTTCTGATGGATGTGAAACTAAATTTTCTTCAGGGGGATGCCATTTATATGTTTTTCGAGACAAAGAAATCCATTACATCACAAGGTGACATTGCTGCCGCGGTGAGCAAGGACGCCGGTGCAACATGGGAACAATTGGGCGTGGTGCTAGATGAGGAATGTCATATTTCATATCCATATGTCTTTAGCTACAAAAACAAGGTAAATATCTCATTCACAGGTTGGAGAAAATTATCGGTACTTTTTCTTGATGAAGAAGTTCCTATTGTAATCATTCTCACATGTACTTTTTACTTGCCTCACTCCACAGATCTATATGATGCCTGAAAGCAGTAAGAATGGAGATGTTCGGTTGTATTGTGCATTAGATTTTCCCCTTAAGTGGAAATTGGAAAAGGTCCTTCTGCAGAAACCATTTGTAGGTTCAGTCATCATAAATTTCTGGGGTTCCTATTGGCTCCTTGGATCAGATTTAAGTTGGTGCAAAACAGAATGGAGAGCTCAATATTTGGTATAGTAGCTCTCCTCTTGGTCCTTGGAATCAACACAAGCGGAATCCAATTCGTGACACGGCAAACAGGTCGAGTTCTAGAAATGGAGGCAGGCCATTTGTTTATGATGGTAATCTCTATCGCATAAGCAAAGACTGGTGGTGGATCTGGCCATTGTATCAAAGTGTTCGAAGTTGAAATCCTAACAGCAAATGAATACAAGGAAGTTGAGGTCCCATTTGTCATTGACAAGCCCCTCAAGGATCGAAATGCATGGAACGGTGCAAGATCCCCATCACCTTGATGTCCAGCAGCTTCAATCAGGTCAACTTTGGATTGGGGTAATGGATGGTGACAGAGTGCCCGCAAGCGATTCAGTTCACCGTCTGGGGGATTTGATATTTTGACACTATCCAGATGTCATAGACACATGAGTGTCAAATTAGCAAATGCCAATCTTTGGTAGTGTCAAAATATCAATTAATTCGACCATAGGGTACATGCTTTATGGAGTTGCTCTCGTTCTAGTTTTTCTGCTTGGTGGACTTATTGGTGCAATTAGATGCACCTTATCACTCAGATGGTGTCTTCAACATAGTGAGAAACGGGGTGACTTCTTTCATGTAGAGCAGAGGTTCTTTCTACACTTTAAGCTAAGCTCGCTGATCTCCAATGTGAACAAGCTGGGATATCTTCTTGGTGAGAGACTTGACTACAGAACTTGGAAAGGGCGAGTTTATGTAGCTGTAGTAATACTAATTTTAGTTTTCCTAACTTGTCTTGGAACTCACTAGTCACTACATCTATGGTGGCAATGATGCAGAAGAGACATATTCAATCAAGGGCCAGTACTCACAGTTCACGCTATTGACTATGACCTATGATGCCCGGCTTTGGAATCTGAAGATGTTTGTGGAGCATTACTCCAAATGTGCATCAGTGAGGGAGATTGTAGTGGTCTGGAACAAAGGCCGGCCCCCAGCACAAGGTGAATTGAAGTCAGTGATTCATGTTAGGATCAGAGTTGAAGATAAGAACACTCTGAACAATAGATTCAACATAGACAAGGAAATTAAGACAAGAGCTGTTATGGAGCTTGATGATGATATCATGATGACATGTAATGACTTAGAGCGTGGATTCAAGGTATGGAGGGAGCATCCTGATAGGATCGTCGGGTACTATCCACGTCTTGCTGAAGGCAGCCCGCTGGAATACCGCAATGAAAGGTATGCTCGGCGACAAGGAGGTTATAACATGATACTAACGGGAGCAGCATTTATGGATCATGGCTTGGCCTTTAAGAGGAATTGGAGCAAGAAGGCTGAGGTAGGAAGGAAGATTGTAGACCGTTTCTTCAATTGTGAGGATGTCCTTCTAAATTTCTTATTTGCAAATGCAAGCTCCACAAGCACAGTGGAGTATGTAAAGCTAGCTTGGGCAATTGATATGTCTAAGTTCTCAGGAGTTGCCATTAGTCGAAACACACAAGCGCTTTATCATGTTAGGAGCAAATGCCTTGCTAAATTTTCAGAGATCTACGGGAATTTAACCGCAGCAGGTGATAGCTGGGATGTATAGTGACAGATATAACTGGATGGATTTTTCTTGAGACTCCGTAGCTAAGTTTATAAGTTGGTAAAGCAGGGAGAGTAGTAGTTCAAGATGATTAGTGCAACTGTGAAGTGTTTTATCCTGTTGTCAGTATAAGTTTAGCATATCCCCTTTCTGTTAGTTTTCCATATATTCTTTATAATTTTTGTGTCATATCCTGTGCTTCCACTTATGTTCCATTATTCAATCCATTTCAAACCTTTTCAATTGTTAGTCAGAGTTGTACTGGGTCTCCAAACAGTAATTATTGTCACTGTGCATGCAACTGCAACTATGTTCCAGACTGAATGGTTTAATCTACCTTCAGATTACCAAAGGTTACTGTGAAATGTTCCAATTTTTTATTTGCACGGCTATATTACATGAAGAATACTATTGGGAAAAATAAAGGCAGGAATTTTATGTGTACAAGTATCAGATTTCATTCAATGACAGATTGGTATGTACTTCACATTTGCATGGTCTGCACCGTGATCACTATCAACTATCAAGCAAAGTCTGCTTTTTTCTCCTCTATTTTTTTTTTTGTTTAGTAAATAAAACCAAGGAGACTAGATCTAACCTTTTATCAACTTCTTGCAAATGCAGGTCTATCAATTTATGGTACGGGGTTGGATAACAATCAAATCATCGTTACAAGAAGTCATGAAGTCACACTGCTTGAATCAAAACTTGAAGTTCTTCTTCATGTAAACCACCACCTCTTGCTGCAACAAGTGCAGTCAAGGGTTAATGTTCAATTTTCTGTCCAGTAATTCTTCTGCACTTTCAGGAAGGTGGGATGTACAATTTACTTACAATCAAGCAAAGAATGACGCAGCCCGCAGCTCCAGGGAAAAGTGCATACCAAAATTGCAAGTTGTGAAACTTCGGTCCGTCAATAAACAAGAGAGGCAAGCTTGCAGCTGCAATCATCATAAAAGAGGTGATATCAGAATATTGCTTTGCTGCATTTTGTAAGAAAGGCAGAAAACATAAACCACAAATAAACAAGATTTCAGTAAAACACAGTTTAAATACCACGTGTGCATATATTTGGGTAACATGATTAGATTATATTAATTGGGGGTTTACCTGGAGGGTGCGAAGCGCCTGTGATGGTCATGAATGCTATGCATGCAGAAAGGGCTGCACCTCTTGCTAGCCAGCCAGGCCCAAACAATGAAAGGGCTAATACACCGAATGCTGCACAACCAATCTGCGCGACGAACATGTTATATTTCTGCAAATGTTTCCACCTGCTAGTGTTAGTATTGATTATCATATATGAAGTTCAAGAGCTCTTTATTTGCTGTGGAACATAAGGGCAGCTATAACGATGGCATTTTACTACACCGAAAACCTCAGTACACATAGAAATTTTATGGTTTGCTGATGACTTCAGGAAGACAGTAGCAGTACTGTGGAGTGACTTCAACTGAGTTCTACAAGCCTACAATATATCCCTCGATACCAAATGATAGAATCATAGAACTCTGCAAAATTCAAAGTATCCCGTTTACTTGACACCGACTATTTATAGATGACACATTGATCCTTTTTTTAGTGAACTTTGGAAGTTGACGGGCCATTTCAAGAATATTAATTTTAGAAACTAGTAGGTCGGATATTTTATTCCAGAAATCAACATAAATTGATTCAAGGGAAAATTGACACCCATAGAAATGGCAGATTCTAAAATTTGTGCGTCCTATAGTTATCAACTCGTCATCCTACCAAATATCAGAAAAGGATAATACAACATTTTTCAAAACAAAAAAGAAAAAGGAAAGGGTTTCACCCCATATATAATTTCTTTATAAATTAGAATATTCAAGCTTTGTTGTTGGTGCTCAAAACAAAGGTCTAGTAGTTTAAGTTAACCAATGAATAGGTCATTCTAAATCTGTCCGAGGCTCCTTGCAGTGTCACAGATATAAATATCGCCTAACTAAAATTTAGATTGTTGACTATGAACCTTGGCAGCGGGTGAGTCTGGAGCGGTGAAAAGGACAGAGCAGACTGCTCCAAGTGGCGCAATTGTCAATTGTACTCCCCTGAACGCCATCATCTGATCCATTCTTCCCAGCACTGCCATTGCCAAGAATGCACCTGCATGATATCAACATCAGAGGAAAATATATCAAAGGGGAGGCCTTATTTTCTGGAAATTTATTGGTAAAATCATGGAAATCTCCACGGCTTTGTCAATGTACAAGGCAAGGGTGGGCGCGTCCACAACCATTCAACAACACCTCTCTGAAACTACCGGGAAGAGCATAGAGATTCAGAAACACCAGCCGAGGGGCAAATAAGAACATCAAAGTTTCAGTCAGACTCACCAGCCGAAGGCCAAAGAACATCGCTGACGCTGATGCTGCGAGGCGCCTGCGCCGGCGTGACATTCCCCGCCGCGCTCGCTTCCGCGACGACGCATAGGTCTCGTCTTCTCCTCCGGCTTAAGCTTATCGCGTTGCCAATCTTATGAGAGACGAAATGAGCCGTCTTCGTTCCATTGACATGCAGGAGGACAGGTAGATGTTGCTCGTGCCAAGATGTTGCTACTGCCAGACATTGCACTCTTGCTCGTGCCAAGATGTTGCTGCAGCCAATGCCGGGCAGCCTCTGGTGCTGCAACAATGTCATCTTGCTTCTCTCTCTCTCTCCCCCCGAGAAGTAAGATAAGGTGTGAGAGGAGATATGGTCAGGACAGTTATGGATGGCCTCTTGGGTGGGTGAGGAGTGAGGACTGAGAAGAGAGGGAGGGAAAGGAAGCAGAGAATAGGTAAAGGGCCGTGAAGGGAGAGAGGCGGCTTAGCTCTTCAGTGGCGTGGAGAGTCGCAGCTGTTGAGCCAGGAATATCAAAATACTGGTATGCGTGCCTTCTCGTCTTCTTCCATTTTGATCTCAACCGCTGATTGGATCACTGGGAAGGTCTGGATCCGTTGGTACTTGGCAGTTTCTTGCTCATCGCTATCTGCCAAACTAGAGCTACCAGTTGCAATCCCAGTCGATTCATGTGATCAATGGTGACAAAGTTTCACGTGCAACACATCGATGAATCCAAATGGAAGTGATTTTTTTGCTCATGCTGGATTTACTCCAAAGATAATTTGTGAAAGGATGGCGAGTGCTGAGTTTGTTTATTAAAGGGCCAGGGAACATTCTGAAGAAAATGAAGGAATTTTGGCCTTTAATAATTTTGTTAAATGAGTTTTTAGAGTGGTAAAATATGTTTTTTTACAGAGAGTGATAAAATATGGGCTGTCTTTGTGCATGTCTTGCACTATTCACCTATTGTAAATGTAAAACAGTAAGAGTGATACGGCTATCTTTTAGACAAAATGGTGGGAATAGGTTTGTAATATTTTGGCAAGCGCCAAGTTCTATTGTTCCGTCATTGCATCTCCAGGAAATGTGGTGATAGCATGGGCGGCGGCAGGGGGGTGCCTGTGGTGCACAGGCACCCAAAAAAATGTGTAATTTTTTTTGAACTATATATATGTATGAGTAGTTGGTATTTGGATTGGCTAAATTTCAGCAATTCAACCCAAAAAGTTTTGAAAGTATTAGAATTGAGTGAGATAGAAAATGGACGGGGATTAAATCAAGAGATGGGGTTAGCTAGGCCCAGTGACACTCCTTGGGGTTCTCATTATGGAACTATTTTGTATATTATTGGTATGTATTCAACAATCCGCAAAGTACTCATACAGCTTGGAAAAGACCCCTCACATAAGAATGATTGGCCAAAAATACATGCCATGGTGGGAGCCTTTAAGTCATTTGACTTTGTTTTCAATGCACACTTGATGCTTGTCATACTTAGATACATAGATGAGTTGTCTCAGTCTTTACAAAAGAGAGACTAAGATATTATTAATGCTATAGCACTTGTTAATTTGGTTAATGATAGAATGCAACAAATGAGGTATGATGGGTGAGAAGAATTTCTTCAAGAAAAGGTAACATCGTTTTGCACTAAATATGGCATCAAAGTTCCTAAGCCGGATGGTAGATATGTGCCTTATGGAAGACTATCACGTTTTTACCTAAAACAAACAAATGATGATCATTTTGGAAGAGAAGTGTATCTTGGCATCATTGATAATGTTCTCTAAGAGCTTGAAAATCGGTTTGACAAGGCTAATATGGAGTTGCTTGTTTGCATGTCCGCTTTAAATTCTCTGAATTCATTTGCTTCTTATGATAGGGACAAAGTACTTAGCCTTGCCAACTTTTATCCTAATGATTTTTCAAGCACGGATTTAATGAGACTTTCTTTCCAACTTGATAACTTCATTGATGATATGCGAAGTGATGATAAATTTAAGGGCCTAAAGAATCTCGGTGAGCTTTCTACTAAGCTTATTGAAACAAGAAAGTATGACATTTATAAGTTGGTGTGCTTGCTTCTCAAATTGGTTTGCTCCTACCGATGGCAACGGCGAGCGTTGAAAGTATTTTCGACGATGAATCTTGTGAAGAACAAGTTGAGAAATAGTATGAGCAATTAAGTATTGAATGATTGTTTAGTCACCTTTATAGAGTGAGATATCTTCTCGAAGATTAGTGATGATGATATAATCAAGTGCTTCCAAGGAATGAGATCGCGTCGTGTGATTTTATTTGAACTATTTGTATTGCATTGTTAACTAATTTCGAACTCTTTTGTGTAATTGTGTTTGACTTTTGAAATTATATATGTATCGTACAAGATTATTTTTAAACCTTAAAGTGTGCACCCCCATTACTAAATTCTTGACTCCGCCATTGGGTGATAGCATCGATTTCCAAACATGGTTCCTAACCAGCCAACGATTGGAGCTGGACATGCGCAATTTACTTTTATTTATTGTAACGTGATCAATTTGTTTTTTGGTTTTTTTAGATATAGGAGATTTAAGATACATCTCTAGTCTTAACCAAAGTCATACGCAACAATATTATACTCAACATGGAACCAAAGTGCAGGACAGAAACTAGCAAAAAAAAACAGAATAAGCTTTATGACGCCACCAGGTCTTTGTCGCTTGACCCACCTCGAGACCTCACAAGACTGAAGCGCCTCCGGCCTCCACCTCGCCGACCTTGCCTCGTCCCCGGCGACGCCAAGATTTGGCCCTGTCATGGCGACCACCTCGCCACCTCCCCCTGGTTGGGCACCTCGCCCGCCAGCGTCGCCTCAAGCTCCTTCACTCTGACGGCCACTGTCGCAGCCCTCGCCCTCCCGCGAGGCGGACCTAACGCCTACTCCAATACCAGTGCCCAACTCGCGGCCTCCACGTCGGCTCGGCGTGGGCCCCTCGAGCGCTTCCTCCGACGCCGCGACGTCAAGACGACCTCAAGCGCCTCCCCTCCCAAGATGGTGGCACCCCTCAGCCTCCACCCCCTCGCCCTACGCTGGCTTCTCCTCCTCCAACCCCGACCAGCCCCACGTGCCGCCACATGTATCGTATGCTCATACGATAATAAAGTGTCATGTGTATAGCAGGACTAAAAAAACAATAGCTAATAGCTAAACACTAGAGATAGAACACCCTCCACTGACTGCAATCACCGTAACCATAACAGGACAGACCATGTGTGAAGCCAGTGACACATAGCAAAAACCCCTTGGTTAGGATGAGATGGCTACATAGAATCAAAACAAGCTGCATTTATGGTGCGCCAAAGTGCCAAGCACAAAGCTGCCATCCCTTGACACACCTGATGTTTTTACATGATTTCCCAGACCCATTTGAGCCACAACTCAAACAGGTTTGCAATACTTGTAGGGGGGGGGGGGGAATCAAAAGAAACAATAGGTACACAATGGGCAAGAGCCCATTTAATGAACAGATGCTCAATAGTTTCATGTGAGGAGGAAAGACGACCATTTGTCCTCTTTCCTCCAATTCCTTCTACAAAGATTATCTTAAATGGACAAATGCCCAATGGTTTCATGTTAGGAGGAAAGGCAACACTATTTACTCTCTTTCCTCCAATTCCTTCTATAAAGATTATCTTAAAGGACAAATGCTCAATGGTTTCATATGAGGAGGAAAGACAACACCATTTATCTTCTTTCCTGCAATTATTTCTACAAAGATTATATTTAGTTAAGATTAGTAGGGTGCCCATATGATGCGATAGAATCTCATATTTTGAACGAAACAATGTACGTACAAAGCTAAAGCTTTCTGAATCGGCTCTCACTGAAAATTTTCAATAACCAGGAATGTAAAACAATTGCACATTGCATTTCATGGCTCAAGATTTTTTTGAACAAAATCTAAAACTATTGTTCAAAGCAAGTAGAAAACACATATTTATATTGGAAAATTTAGGCACACGTTTGAAGTTAGACCAAACAGTTCTAATAGCTTAAGTCATGCGCACATTTGCAGTCAGAACTTAGAACCAATGATGTTTTTTAGGTAAACCAATCATAACATGTCCATGAATAAATTGATTCCCCGTATCATCGTGTTCTAGTTAGATACTCGTGCCTTACAACAGATAAATAAAATCGTATATGAGATGTTGTCGCGAATTGAAACTGTAACTTCAATCGATGCATCTAAACCTGTGATTCAAGAACCATGTTAATACATAACTCATTTCTAAATATGCAAGAGAGTGAATTATATTAGATGGGGAATGTGTACATATTGCACACACAACAAAAACAACACCAGCAACTAATGTGATCTTGAATCAAGGTTATAATTCAAGGGCCCCAAAGAGGCAAAGACACATGCTACCTACCAAGGACTTCTCCAGATGGACATTTTACTTTGATATTGACGAGGATTAAAATCTCTATGTATTACTTTAATACATAATAAAGGACCATATGTCTTCATGGTCGTAACCCCTAAGGCTTATAACCCCTGTGGTCGTAAAGATTCCAGAGGTTACATTGTGGGAAACCTGGTCGGATGAGGTCCTATACCCAATCCCCAACTAGATGACTGCTCGTAGAAGCAATGAACTGACATCTGGATCTAATTCCGGGTATATTCCTTACCGTGTGATGAACGGAGCACATGTCATATTTGGTCCATACCACGTGACGTTTCATAATCCAAAGACACTGACAACAACCACCCTATGGTTGTGCGTCTCAGAGACACACAACTACCGAACGGTTGATACTTTGTCAACTATTGCCTCGCTTCGACCAGTCGCGGCACTTCCAACAGGCGCCTCTTCAAGGAGCAACTGCCACCTCTTCGACGGTTACTTAAATATGGAGCGAGGAGATCAGACGGCATCGGATTGGAGCATAGCAATTGGCACTAGATTCATGTTTTAAGTCTAATTCTTCAATATAGCAAGCACTACGCTCAGTGTAATTAGGATTAGTCCACTGCCTTGTCGAAGGCACCCCCTGTAATAGCTATTTCATAGCAATAAAAGAGCAGTCCCATTCTCTCCCAAGAACTCTTTGCCATTTTCCTCTTTTCATTTCGTAAGATCGGCGACTTGATCGTCGACAGCTGGCATCGTCCGTGGGGAAGAAGATGTTGAGTTCTTAAAGATTACTTCACTCAAGCATTACTCATCCACTTCCTTTGCTCCGTTATCACTCATGCGAACATGGCGAGGACTTGGGATGAGGAAAACCGGTTCGAACTGGCGGACTACTCCAACCTCGACATGGATGCATGCATCCGCGCTATGGAAGAAAACAGGATATCATCATCATCCTCTTCCTATGTCGGTTCGCCAATCGCAGAGATTGACGAAATCGACCGGATGGATGAAGATACACTACGACCAACAATGGCGCTCTCAGAGGAGCTGCTCGTTTCGACCAGTTCGGAATGTCCAAAAACCTCTGCAAGCCCAGTCGATCCGACCGGTAGAAGCGACAATGGGAGCCCAGCACGGCAATCAGAGAGTCCATGTACTCTCGATATTGTCATAGGCGACCAGTATTCGCCAACAGCTCCTATGTATTCTGGGGGGCCAACCGACATCTGGTAAGGGTATCAATGAAGTTATCACTGATCGTAGGCCAAGTGGGCATGGTGAAACTCAATATACGATCGGCCATCTGTCGGATCAGGCTAAGTCCACCACAAAGTCTACCAGAGGCTCCCTTAGCTACGACGGGAGTTCCTCAGAAGATCACTGTTGGCGCCACGAAGTTAACACAATCAGATATACCAATCTGGATGCCATGCACGATCCTCCATAGGTTAACTCACCACCACCTGTTGATGGAGATGGTACGGGCGCTCCAGTACCAACTACCTGAGGCAACTGAGTTGATGGATGTGCATCAGTTAATTCACCTGTTCCTACCCCATCGTGAGTAAGGAATCAGGCAGGGCCAACCGGAAGGTCGAGGGAAAAATCGACTCATCGGACACCCACTACAAGAGAAAATCTACCACGACCTTCGGTAACTATATAAAACCTGCAGCGAGTTCGGGATATCTTGAATAATCCAGACCCTGCCTTAGCAGGAACTCCAGGTTATGTTCAGCTTGCATGTCAAGTGTCGGAGATCCTCCAACAAACCATGCAGTGTACAGAAATGTACTAGGAGCAGAGGAATTCACAAAGTCACACGATGACCTTGTCCCAGCGCTCCTCTCTCAGCAGAGGATAACATGGTCAAGCAGAAGATCGATCAACACCAAGACCGCCTCGTAGGTTCTGATCAGGAAATCACGAGGGGAGATGGCTCTTTACAGTAGCCACTCCTCCTCGCCAAGAGGAACGACCACTTGATTCAGGCGATCTCAGGCATCATCTGACCCAGGTAGGTGGTCAAAAGTGTTATCATAATGTCCACGACCAAGTTGAGACACCGAATCTTGGATATGCAAATCTAAGTAAACGATCCTCGACTGACTATAATCCGGCTCCTTTTCAGAGAAGACGCCACGACTCCATTACTGGCTGCCGAGCATTTTCGGTAGGTCTCCAAAGTCGTTAGTTGGTCGGATGATTCACCACCAACATAGAGAAGTTCAATAGGACTCAGAACCCATTAGAATTTCTTCAAATTTATTCTACCGCCATCAAGGCCGCTGGTGGTAACGATAACGTGATGGCAAATTATTTGCCCACGGTCCTTAAAGGGTCTGCCCAATTGTGGTTGCTTAACCTACCGGTCAGATCTATCTATACTTGGGAGCAGCTCTGCGATATTCTAATCGCCAACTTTTAAGGGACGTACGACCGCCCCAAAAAGAAGGATGATCTTCATCGGATGAAGCAGAAGACCAATGAAACTCTTCGACAATATATCAAGAGATTTAGTTAGGTCCAAAATTCCATCCCAGAGATTGCAGAATCTTTTGTCATCCAGGTCTTCAAAGTAGGGCTGATGAATCGGCGGTTTACGGAGGATATTGCAATAAATCCACCACAAACAACCGACGAACTTTTCGACATGGCAGACAAATACGCGGCCTCTCATGAAACGGTCGAATGGTATGAAGCTATTGATTGAAATAACAAAAATCCCCAGTCGGGTCTGGAGAAGCAGGAGAAGAAAAGCAAAAAGTCTCTTAAGAACAAAAAGAATCGCAAGCCCGACAATAAGGAAGTCCTCGCGATTCCAGAGAAGTATATCAAGGGCAAGAAAGATTTCATTGGTCGGAACAAAGCTAAGGCTCCGACCAGTGACTTCAAGAAAACTAAGAAGTGGTGTCCACTTCACAAAGTGGCAGGGCATGATCTACGCACCTGCCGGGCCTGACAAAGTAAACTGGAAGATTACTACTCAGACAAAGGACCCTTCCCCTCTATAACAGAACTCGGAGAATCAAGCTCCAAAAAGGACAAAGATGGCGATGAAGAGATAGATTACCAGGAGCCGCAATATACAGTGGATATGATCTTCGGAGGATCCTCCTCGTATGATTCCAGACATCATCTGAAGGCCGTGGAGCAGGAGGTCAACCTTGCCGAGTCTCTGATCACTGTCAAGCCATCCAGGTGGTCGGAAACTGTAATCTCCTTCAGCAAAGAAGACTGCCCCATCTCTTCGACTCGACCAGGTATGTTTCCTATCGTAGTTGAACCTACTATTAACAATTGTAAAGTTAATCGAGTCTTAATAGATGGAGGTAGTTCTTTAAATATTTTGTTTGCAGGAGCATTGGAAGAGATGCAAATCCCAAGGTCTAAGGTAAAACCTATGAAATATGCCTTCCACGGTATAATTCCTTGTTCTACTACCAAACCGATAGGACAGCTGTCCCTATCGGTTATGTTCGGAATGCCCGACAACTTCTGAATAGAGAAGATTCCATTTGATGTGGTTGATTTCGAAACCGCATACAATGGAATCCTCGGTCGTCCGGCTCTAGCAAAATTCCTCATAGCCACGCACTACGGTTATCAGTGTCTAAAGATTTTAGGACCAAAAGGTGTCATCACGGTTCGAGGACACCGAAAAATGGCTTATGCATGTGATCGGAAGTCCATAGAACTGGTCGATGAGCTCTCGACCAGGGAAACTAACCCATCACCTATGCAGGTCAAGCACTCGAGGCCAAAGATGGCACCAAATCCTTCTGACCAAACCAAAAGAGGTACCACTCGCCAAGGGCGCTCCTATGGGAAGCGCCAACACACCGTCTGAGTCAAGAAGCACTGATGTGTTTGCCCAAAAGGTACTGGTCGGGACAGGACTCAGCCTCAAATAGAAAGAGTCGCTCGTCTCCTTCCTCCGATCAAATCAGGACGTATTCACCTGGCAGGCATCCGACATGCCTAGAGTCCCCAGGAAGGTGATAAAGCACATGCTAGATCTCCAGCTTGACAAGAAACCGGTCAAGCAGAAGCTAAGACATTTTGCATATGATCAAAAGGAGGCAATCCAGTCGAAGATTGACAAGCTCCTCAAGGCTAGGTTTATTCGTGAAGTCGACCACTTAGAGTGGCTCACCAACCCTGTAATGGTTAGAAAAAGCAATGGAAAATGGCGAATGTGTATTGATTTCACAAATCTTAATAAAACTTGTCCGAAGGATGACTTTCCCCTTCCCCGCATTGATCAACTTGTAGACTCTACTTCTGGGTGTGAGTTGTTAAATTTTTAAGATGCATACTCAGGGTACCACCAGATTAACATGAGTAAAGATGATGAAGGGAAAACTTCCTTCATCACTCTATATAGCACATACTGCTATGTTAAGATGTCATTTGGTCTCAA
This sequence comes from Phyllostachys edulis, assembly GCA_036346405.1. NCBI lineage: Eukaryota > Viridiplantae > Streptophyta > Magnoliopsida > Poales > Poaceae > Phyllostachys > Phyllostachys edulis. The sequence goes on along the minus strand of CM070549.1, from coordinate 23,243,812 downwards.
AAACGCTTGTGCGACTTTCCAAAGGTTGATGCAGAAAACCATTAATCCTCAGATAGGTCGAAATCTGGAAGCCTACGTTGATGACCTAGTCGTAAAAAGCATCAACGCAGGCGACCATATTTTCAACTTGCACGAGACTTTCAATAACTTAAGACGGCATAACCTTAAGTTAAATCCAAAGAAGTGTGTTCGAAGTTTCTTCTAGAAAGATTCTTGGGTTCCTAGTTTCGGCTAGAGGGATTGAAGCAAATCCAGCGAAAATTTTAGCCATCGAACAGATACATCCTCCGACCATGAAGAAAGAAGTCCAAAAACTAATCAGTTGTATGGTAGTGATCAGTCATTTCATAGCACGGTTAGGTGAAAAAGGACTCCTTTCTTCAAACTCCTTCGAAAACACGGAAGTTTTGAGTGGACTAAAGAGGCATACGACGCCTTTGAAGAACTTAGAAAGTACCTTACGAGTGCCCCGATCTTAGTCTTTTTGAGATCGAAAGAAACATTGCTGATTTATGTGGCTGCAACACCACAAACAGTCAGTGGTGTGCTGGTTGTTAAATGTGAAAACATCTAACAACCGGTATATTACGTAAGCGAAGTCTTACATGGACCAAAGGAACGATATCCACAAGTGCAAAAGTTGTTCTATGGTCTCATTATGGCTTCAAGGAAACTAAGGCATTACTTTCAGGCCCATAAAGTGGTCGTATCAACCGGATATCCTTTGGGTCAAGTCCTTGGAAACAGGGAATCATCAGGAAGAATCGCAAAATGGGCGATCGAGCTTGGGGCGTTCGATCTCCATTTCATCTCACGCATAGCAATCAAGTCCCACGTAATAGCAGAATTCATTGCCGAATGGAAAAACCTTGAACCCACCCAAGGGCCCTAGTACGAACACCACGACGAGTGGATAATGTACTTTGATGGCTCCTTGATGCTCAAGGGCTCGGGGGCTAGAGTTGTCTTGATATCCCCTACTGGCGAACACATCAAGTACGCCATCCAGCTAAACTTTCCTGCTACAAACAATATGGCAGAATATGAAGGTTTACTAGCACGACTCTAAGCAGCTCGTTTACTCGGGATTCGCATATTACTAGTGAAAGGCGATTCGCAACTAGTAGCGAATCAAGTAGGGAAAGAGTATCAATGCTCAAGTACCAAGATGTCATCTTATCTGGTGGAAGTATGAAAACTCGAAAAACACTTCTTCGATTTCCAGATCCAACACATTCCTAGAAAGTAAAACTTTATAGCAGACTAGTTGGCACGAATGGCCTCCACTAGGTCACCTATCCCGCCCAGAGTTTTTCTCGAGCAACTTGATTCACCCTCGGTAGTCGAGCTTTTCGACGACATAGATGTTCCACTAGAGGTCGTACAAATCGATCCTAAGAACATGGATGCACCACAGGTCATACAGCACGATCACGGTAGAGATTGGATGACGCCGATGTACTATTATCTTTAGCATGGCATTATTCCTGACGATGACGTAGAGGCTGATCGTATAGCTTGAAAAGCTAAATCATATACTCTGATCGAAAGTACTTTGTATAAACAAGGATCTCATAGAGTGTTGATGAGATGCATATCTCAAACGGATGACATTAAGTTGCTATCCGACATTCATGGAGGAGTCTGTGGAGCACATCATTCCTACAAAACGTTGGTCGGTAAAGCCTTCAGGCAAGAATACTACTGGCCAATTGCCCTTCATGATGCAAATGAGCTCGTGACGTAGTGCGTACAGTGACGTAGGCAAGGATACTACTGGCCAACTGCCCTTTAGGAATTCTGTGAGAATCTCGGTATCAAGATACATTTTACTTCTATCACTCATCTGTGAAGCAATGGAGCAGTTGAGCAGGCCAATGGTATCATAATGCAAGGAGTAAAACAACGAGTGTTCGACCAGTTAATCAAATGGTCAGGGGCTTGGGTTCAAGAACTTCCTTCTGTGTTATGGGCCGTTCGAACCACGACCATTCGTGCAACCGGTGAAACTCCATTTTTTTTTCTGGTTTACGATGCTGAAGCCATGCTTCCTCCCGAACTGAAAATCGGCTCTACTCGAATTGATTGTTTCAGTGAGAACGATCAGATTCAACGAAGACTCGATGACATCAATTTTCTTGAAGAATGACGAAACCAAGCCCTCATATGATTAGCAGTTTACCAACAAGCCATGCGAAGGTACCACAATCATAAGGTGCAATCTTGCAGCCTAGCAGTAGGTGATCTGGTTCTACGATGAATTCAGAATCAGGCTAATCACAATAAACTTTCTCCTAAATGGGAAGGTCCATACACTGTGGTCGAAGTCACCCGACCTGGTTCGGTACAACTAGCTATGTCCGACGGGCGTTTTTTGGCCAACTCTTGGAATATTGACCAACTGCGTAAGTTCTTTGTATAATTGTATTTTCCATTATTTCTATTTATTAATAAAGATGCATTTCCTTTACTTTCCGACGAATGATGTTGTCTATATGTCTATCTTATCATCTGGTTTGCATACTATTATTGCCTAATTGGTCGAAGAAGACCAAATTCTCTCTGATATCCTTTCTAAGGATCTCTATTACACTATGGCTACAACATACGAGTCAAACACCGTAAGGGTCCTAGTCGTGACCATTCAGACAATGGTTCTCACGTGTGACCAACAATGACAATGGTTCTCACGTGTGACCAACAATCTTTTCTTAAAGAAATATACGAGTAACAAAAGCATCATACAGGCAATTACATATAGTACTTTACATGTTATAGATTTCGGGGACTACATTTCTTACCTTCAACAATCTGTTCCACTCTTGTTTTGGCTACTGGTCGGGACACGAAAAGCCTCCTAGTCGAAGTCTCTCCTTCTCCGCATGTGGTTCTGCCCACTGGAAGGAGCTTCCTAGCGACGGTCCATTTCTTACGATCCTCGCTGCCAGTCGGAACTTGAGCAAGAACACGTTTCACGAAGTATTTCTTTTAACCTCTAGTTTTTAGCAACCCTTACGACCAGTTTTGGATAAGATATATAAACAAGTTCACTTACTATTTTTTGCATACATATTTGCATATTTTCTTATCAATCAATACAAGTCTTAGCCATCTTCCAACCACACAAGGTACTTCACAGTATTTCGATTATGGAAATGACCTAAAACTAGTCAAAATCACACGCTGGTTTTGGCCACACTGATTTCCTAGTGATACTTAGGCCATTTTTATAATATAATCAGCATATACTCTGTACCGTGGTTGTAGCTATTGCTTATTTTCTTGGTCTACTGCTTCTTTAGTAAAGTTCTTCTACTAACACAAGTAGTCAAGGGTTAGGAAATATATGAGTATTCAGCGAATTTAGGAAAACAAAACAAAATCTTCATTGATGATAAAAGGTAAGTTTTATTTACAACTATCAAAATATTAAAATCTTTTACTTCTCAGAGCCACCAGATTGGTCGCTGCATATTGGAGACCCGACCTCCATTTCCTTCGCAACCTTGTGTCCAAAATGTGCCATTTCCTTAAACACTTTGGTTGCTATAATATCCCGTTTAAGTTTTAAGGAATTAAAGGAGTGAGAAAGGAAATTAAACTATAATTAAAATGGAATTTTATATTTCAAAGTGGGAATTAAGTCTCGGGCCTTCGGCCCACGGCCTCTTGGCCGTCCAGGCCCTTTTCCCGTGCACCCCTTGGGCCGTGCCTGCTACCCCTGCACCTTCTTTTGCCCTAGCCGCAGCCGCTAGCCACCCAGCGCCAGCTTCCCTGCTGCATCCCTCCTCGCGTGCCAGCTGCAGCCCAACCCTAGTTTCTTGTGCAACCAGCCAGCAAAGCTGCTGCATTCAATCCATGTTCGGCTACTGTAGCGGTCCTGTGCTGCTGTGCTGATTCTTTGCGTGTTGCCTGGCTGAGCTTCTACACTACTGTGTGCTGCCATTTGCCAACTTGTGAGTGCTGCTGTAGTGTTGCTTTTTGCATGCATGCATGCCTATCCTTCGGATGCGTGCAAACCTGGTAGTGCCTTGTTGTGCTGCCCTTTTTCATGCATGCATGCTTGCTACAGAGAGAGGGGTGAGGTTAAGGAAAAAACATGCATGTTGTGGCATGAAATCCTGCTGGGGTTTTCTACACCACTGCTGACTAAGGAGAAGGAAGCCAGGAGCAAGAAAGAGAGGAGAAGAAAGGAGAGGAATCTCGGTTTTCGTCATGTAGATAACGATATGTTATTTCTCTCTTTTTTGTTAATTTAATTAGGGATTAAATAATTGAGATTAGAGAGGATAGTAGCAATTTCTGGTCAAGGGGATGATTAATAGATCGGTTTATTTTGCTGTACTGTTGTACAATTATTTCGGGTACCGTAGGGGTGTAATTTGAGGATGTCATCTACTAGATAATTTTGGTAGCTTTCTGTAGAATATTTAATCATATCAATCGAATGAATAAATTGCGAGTTATGAATTTTGGTAAGCCTGCTGTCCGGAGGAGCTAGCATCTTTTGGTAGTATGTGTTAATCAGTAAATAAAAAAAGTAAATGAGATAATTAGCGTGCCCGGTAGTTTTGGGTTAATTTGGTCGGTTTGGCATAAACATGTGAGGTCGATTAGGATGACGGGTTGGTACTGTGATGATGTGATTTTGATGATGTTTTTGAGATGGTGTTATTACTTGCATGTTCAAGGACTATGGCCTCATGCATCATGCCACAAATTTCGTCATCCGGCTTCGAAGAGCTAAGAGGCAAGTACATGGTAGAGTGGTGAACAACGTGTTGTTCGTCATTATCACTGATATTACTTATCATGCTATTTATTATACTTTCGCTAAGCTTATTCTTATGCATGATATTGAGGACATTGAGTGAATGAGGTTACGATATTGAGTTAATGAGAATGAGATATTGAGTTAATGAGATGAATTATGTTGATGAATAATTAAAGATTTTGCGTCATTTACATTTATCATGATAGGAGTTACACGAGCTAGGTCAGTGAGAAAGTCATGTAACTAATCCGGTGAGGTCGGTGAGAAAGATCAGTGACTAGTCCGGAGTGCTCTAGATAAAATCCTACTTCAGTGGGGACTTCACGGGAGTGAAGGATAGAGTGGTTCATCGACGGGTGAACACTATGCTATACCGGTATCAACTGATGAGATGCATATGAGCATGAGCATGATGGTGCATTCGCATATTTGAGTAAATTGTTAAATTGTGCAATTTTACCTATATAGAATATGGCTTGTTTGTTTGAGTATGAGAATGGAATTAAATAGATAGATGATGATGATGATAACCTTGATTATGGTTGATAAACTATTGTTTATGGCTTTATTATGTATTTGCCGAGTCTTTGACTCATTCTTGCTCTATTGTTGTTTTTAGGTGACCGTTGATGACGTTTCACTCGGGAAGGACTAGCGCACTTCGAATCAAAACCCACACCTAATTACTTGATTCATTGGACATGAGACATTTTTATTATAGCATGATGATTTATATTTAGGACATGATGGTGTTGAATAACCTTAGATGATAAGTTAGAGTTGATTATTCATTCAATAGACTTAATGGATTGTTTTGCATTAATCTTGGTTTATTCCTTGCTATGCTCCTAGGAGTAAATTATCTATGGTTGTCATATCATTATGCTTGTGTTATTATGACCCATGGACGGGTTTTATCGTTGATACGCTTGCTGTAATTTATTATAAAATGATGTTAAAATTGATAGTTAGTATAGTTAGTGGTATTCTGGGCTCCGTGTTGGGTTGGGGTGTTACAGTTGCTTCCTCTCTCGAGCAATTGAAGTCCTCCTCAACAACTTGGAGATTTATGGAAGGGTCAGAGACTTTCAGTTTTGCCACAACAAAACTAACTCCATTCTTGACAGCTTCAAACATGGTCAGCGCATGGTTCTCCCGAGTTGTCTTGAGGACACTCCTGAGTTGTTCGAGCTGTTGGCCAAGGTAGTTGATCTTCTCTATTGGATCTCCTAAATTGGGCAGTTGCATTCCCAATCCCATATCGAAGAGCATCTTGTTAAAAGATTTGACATTTTCTTTAAGATTTTGCCTGAAGGCTGCCTCCTTGCCGCGCTCGAACTCTAGAGCTTTTTCTGTTCTCTTTAATGCTTGAATTTGCTCTGTATGAGTAAACCAAAAGATAAATACATACGACTAGAAAAAGGAAGCATACTGGTCGAGTTTACGACCAGTTACCTTAGCACTTCTTCTCAAGAGTCTCAAGAACCTCCTTGTGTCTAATCGTCAGGTATTCGATCGACCGGTCCTTGTTTTGACATTCTTCTTTAAGCTTGGTAATTATGGTTTCTTTAGCCATAACTTCTGTGAGAACTCGGGGTATTAAACTTGTAATACTTAACTATCAATTTGGTCCTAGCATTACAAATAAAATATTTCGATTCTCGGCGTATATGTACTTCCCAGAATTGCAGTACACATACCCCATACAAAAATTTAGCATTCATTCCATACACAAGTCATTACATTACCAAGACTATAAGCTTACAACATAAAGGAAATACAAGATCATATTACAAAAGTAGGGCCGACCGGCCAAATAACAAGGTAAATAACCAAAGTAGCAGCGGAAACATAAGCCATAAGATGGCGATCAACAAAAGCCAAACAGTTTGCCATTACCCACAAGGCAACCAACCGGGCCGCCAAGCTAGTCGTCCTGTACGAAGTCGGTCTCACAATAGTCGATCCCTTGGGGATCAACCTCCTCTGCAACAATTAGTTAAGCAAAGCAAATGAGTACAAAAATGTGCTCGCAAGACTTACGTATAGTGGAACAGCCTAAACATAGCTACATGCAAGCTTATTTAAGTGGAAGAGGCTCTAGACTTATTTTCAGCATAAAGCAAGTTTTCATTTGCAATAATGTAATAGATTTAAAGCAGTTTTACAATCTATTTTTATTTGACAAAAACAGCGAGATACAAGGAACAATAATAACAAGACATCCTAGAAGTGGCTAACCCAATAGCCACCACAACAATTGCATGAATTCCCCATTCATACCACCCACATCAAGTTTTTACATTAAAATTCCAAAATGTTGAGTCTAACTCCTGCAAATCCAACCCCAAGCGTGTCCATAACCTAGGACGAGGCTATTCGAATAGTTTATACCCTACAGAGGTGTACCAATGTACCCACACGTCAGACCGCCTTTTCGCCACATGATTAAGCACATTTCATTTAGTATGCCGGCACGGCTAAGTCCTACGAGACATTTCCAATGGAAAGAGCTAATTAAGAGTCGTGCGTATGGGGGTTAACCCTTAGTGAAACGCCTCCCCAGCACTCACCAAGGACCCATACGAAGAGAAAGATACACCGGTCAGCTCAAGCCGTGTGGGTGCTCCCCTCCTGTCCCAATGTTGCATATGGTCAAATATACAACCCACCATGCGACTCATTAATTAACACCCCCAAAGTACTTAGCCAAGAGAGGTCTCATATCCCCCTCGTGTGGTTAGCACGCAATTATGCTTGGTTTTGGTGAAACAAGATGTTCGGTCCTTGTTGACCTAGGCAAGCCATTCACACACCCGATATCACACCATCCAACCACTTGACCAAGTCTAAATCATTTCATTTACACTTTTAGTTTTCAAGTAATATAGCACAAGGTGCTGGACATAGTATAATAAAATGATTTGTGTGATCAAACTTATCGACTAAGTCGATAACCGCCCAATTCTACCGGTAGCTAAGCATTTCTAAGCATAACACCGCAAGGACAATAATATAGCATAATTCAACCACCGGGCTCTAATTCACCGGCGAGATTAATACCTTATGTTTAGTGGCAGGGGATGAACAATTTAAGGGCAACCATGCAATAGGAATAACTACCTCTAATCGGGAAAATAAACTTTGACACAAAAGCATGCATACATACAATTTGTAAACAAAATATTAGACTTTGAAAGTAATGGGAAATTTATGATCAAACTGCTTGCCTTGCTGGGGATGACTTTCTTTGCTACAGAGGATCACTCTCGAATACAATAGAATCGTCGGAACCTACCGAAAGAATCGAAAGCACAATAAGAATGAATAATACCGAAAAGACCCAAAAATTCAACTTCATCCAAAAATCATGAACAATTCACATAAGGTAGATCATAATTTTAGGTGAATTTAGCAACAAGAATCAATTGATTTGGATGTTCAATGCAAAAGTTATGACAGTTTGAAGGTCAGTTTTCCAGAAAATCCAAATAAATTGCTATCGGTTACTGTTCATCCGAATTAAATATTTTGGTGAAAATTTCCAGAGAGGTGGTGTACTTGAAATTTTTATGGTAGACAGAGCACCACATGAGATGAACAATGGAATTTGATTCACCTCATTTGGAGCTAAGATGAATTTTCTATGATTTTTTAAAGTCATGAAAGTAGTATACAAAGCAACATGCTCAAAACCTATTCTACAATAAACTACACTAACAGAGGATTCCAAAAAAGTTGAGTTCACTCAATTTGGAGTTACAGAGAAATACTTATGCATTTTTGAAGTTAAAGCAATTTGTAATGCAACAATATTACTAATTCTAAAGTAATTTTGCCAAAAGTGTTTTCTGTAACAGTAACATGATTCAACCTATTTTTATATTAAAGTACATTTAAAAAGGAAACTAACAAAATTTGAATCATCAATTTTGGAGCCAAAATGAATTACTTATGCAATTTTGAAGGTTACACAATTAACAGTACACAAATAAATCAATTCGGAAATATAAAAGCATTTAAATACCTTTTATATCGGAGGATTACCTAGCCTAAGAAGCTGACAGGAGGGCCCCACGGTTTATTTTTAATTTCAATTAAAACCTAAAGAAATAGGTCACGACAAAGTGGGCCTACTCATCATACACACGGTGCACAAAAATAGTGTGTGGACCGACGGTCCACGGCCCGGTCCACCAGTCCATGGATCCCGGGGGAACTTATTGTGCACTAAGTGGCCACGGACCCACGCGTCATTGAGACAGAAGGAATCTAACCGGCCATTTAATTAAGCTAAGTCTTAAATACGCGCTACAGTGAGTGTCGGCTCCGTCCGACAACGGTGCTCCTGGCCGCTGGGTCCTCCGGCCAATTGCCGACGAACGGAGCCGCGGAAGCGCGGTCGGGTGGTCAAAACGGAACCCTAATACTATGGTGCGCCTACCGGTGTCCGGATCTTTGCTGGAGGGGAACCGGAGCGGCGACGCGACGTGGAATGGCGGCGGTGAGCTACGGCCGAAACGACAATGACGATACGACAACGTATCGCCCGATCTGGCGTGAGTACGAGCATCAGTAAGGGTCAAAGACCTTACCGGAGTGACGCGGATAGGAAGGGCTCACCGGAGACGAGCTAGCGGTGGAGGACCGTGGCGGCACGGTGAAGTCAACGAGGGGAGCTCGGCCTGAGCAACAACAAGAACGAAGGGAGGTAGGGACAGCTTTGGTGAGGTCAAATGATGCCAGAGCAAGTAATTAGAAAACGGAGCCCCTTACCGGAGATGGGGAAGATGAACAATGCCCTCGGGCGAGTTCGGTGAAAAGCCAAAATCCGACAACTCCTGAAGAGGAACAATGAAATTGGGTTAGGAGAAATACTTCTAGGATCCAGTGGCACGTTATGACGCGAAAGGAAAAGGGAAAGAACCCCTGTGCCACTGGAACGGGGTTGAGGACGACGGCGGAGCTTCGGACCTTCTCGGCTTGAGCTCGGAGGAAGCGATGGGTGGTAGGGAATGGCTTTATGGTGTGTAAAGAAGGAAGAGGAGGCTTCGGGTGCCCTTAAGTAGGGAGGAGGGTGGAGAAACGTAAGGAGGCCATGGCGGTATGAGCTCGGTCCATGGCTCTGGACAAGGGCGAGCTGAAGTGATAGAGCGGCAGTGAAAAGACGGGAGAGGGTGCGGCGATGCGACGAGGCGGCAAAGCCAAGCGCGTGCGTCCAAAAACTGGGGTAGAGCCGTTGGGTGATCATGAAGAGGATGGAGTGGCCATGGCGTGCACGGTGAGATGGCGAGGGGGTGCTGGCCGCGTGGAGGGGAAGCTCAGACGAGTGGGGTCGGGCATAGGCGTGCGCGCTCGATGCGGCCGAGGGCGAGAAAACCAGGGGCGATGGTCCGAAACCGGGGGCGGAGCTTGGCGATGACGAGAGCACGAGCACAGCCACGGTGCCTCTCATGGCGAGCTGGCCTAGAGCGAGCAGCCATGTGGAGAAGAAGAACAGGCCGGCGGGCCCGGGCTGCCAGTAGCGCAAGAGAAAAGGAGAGCTGAACCGTTGATCGCAAATCGGATGGCCAGCATGCGATGGTGCAGTTAGGGGATTAGACTGAGTCCAAAGGCGTGGGTCGGAGTCTGAGTCGGGGTCTGGTCCGAGCCCGATGAACAGTGCATGTGTTAGACTGATTTGAATTTCTTTTGATTCTAGTTTGACTAAGCCACCAAATATAGCAAATAATTCTCAAAAATTTAGAAATTTTTCAGGGAGGTTTCTGGGATGACCTAGTGACCAATTAAAAGTTTAAATATCACTGTTCATGAATTAATTGCTTATTTTAAATTCAAATCTACAATAGGTTATTGAATTAAGTTTGAATTTTCTGTGGATTGAGTTTAGATCCAAAAATTTGGGAAAATTACATTTATTCATGATAATTATTATAAGATTTAAATAAAATATTTCCATATGATGTTCATAAATTTTTATTCTTGTTTTCTTCTGGAATTTACATTTGAAGTGTATGTTTTCTTTGATTTCAAAATTTTCGAAAGCAACAAATTATACAATCGCTCCAGAAAAACCAATGCATGTTCAAAAGTTTAAGTTCTCCTCATTTTCATACATTTTAAATACAAACCAAAGTTTTGGGATGTTACAACTTCTTCTTTAAGCTTCTCTGAATCTATCGAACATGATAAAAGGGAGAATTAGTTAAAAGAAAAAGGGCCAAATGGTAAATAATGAGAGAAGAAGACACTAAAAGGATGCTTACTTTCTAATTCAAATTTCTTTTTTTGCAAGAGTTTTATTCGCTGGGTCAGTCCTCCGATCACAGCAACATTCTCCATAAAATGCTACAAAAAATAGCAAACTCCTTTAAGTATTTTCTAAGGGAAAGTCTATTAAAAGTGGTCGTGAAAGATTACCTCGATTGCCATGTCGTTATATTCAGCAAAATAGAGTTGGGACTCGTCTTTACTTGACGGTCCGAAATTCTTCCCCATGCTTTATTAAACTCTTCATCTGATTTGGAAGCGATGAGGAAAGACAACTCTGCGAGAAGAACTCTCAGTAGGGGTCAGAACCTGCTGAGATTCCTCAGGAATCACCACCTCTGTAGGTGGGGTTGGAACCATCACCTCTGCAAATGGGGTTGGAGCTAGCACGAGTTCCTAAGTAGGCACTGGTGCTGCCACCTACTCGGAGGCTAGCTCGACCTCTTCAAGAGCTTTCTCCTGAAGGGTGCTCTGGTCGTCATCAACCGGAATATCAGGGGATCTACAATGACAAGAAGAAAAGAAGTTCAAGACTCAAAAATACACCAGAGGTAATTACTTACATAAGACCTTTCATGTATTCGTACCTTGTCGTTTTCTTGGTCTTTAATTTAAAGCGCGCTGGAACAAAATCCGTCACGCTCGCCTTCCTCTTCTTTTCAACCGACTTCACCAATCCCAAATCGGTAGGGTTAGTTAGACCCCTCACATCCACCATTGGATCGGAGGGTGTGGTCTCATCGGCATCCAGCACAGTAGCCATGGTAGCAACTGTCACATCATGAGTGGTCGTCTTGGAGCCAACAACCTTCGCAGCTTCGGTCTGTGGGCCTTCTTTATCTCCCGTCTGAATTACAATTCAAAGTTTTAATCAGACGGTGTAATTTTCCATCCAAATTATATGTTCTTTTTTTTTCTACAAATGCTCTTTCTTACCACTAGAAGGCCATCATCTTGTGCGGTCTCTGAGCAAGAATCGGTCGGAACAATAGTATAAAAAGAATCCTTGCTGGATTTAGTGTACCTCAACCCGATCGCCTACATATTTGAGCAAAATTATATGCAGATCAGAGGATATATAAGAGATAAAGAAAAAGTGGTTATTTACCCTGAGTCTTCTTAGTCTCTCCTCTTCAGAGACAATAGCCAAAATTCCTGGGAAAGTGGCCTTGGTATTAGGCTCCCCTGCGCAAATTATTTTGATCCGCTCCCTAACTTCATCAGAAGAGAGGACTACTAGAAAACAAGGAGATTTCAAGGTCAAGACAAAAATATTCAACTAGATAAAAACATGTTGGTCGGAACGAGGACTTACCATCCTTTGAGTCCTTGATCGCTTCATCACGACCAATATACCAGAGTAGGGAATGCTCTCGGAGTTTCAAGGGACTAATCCAGTGCAAGGAAAAGTCCCTAACCGCGTGCCAAGCAGTCAATCCCTTGGCATTGAGCTTCTAAATGGCATCAACCACCTTTCCGACCCATCCTTCCTTCTTCTCGGTCGATCTCCACTTTATATTGTCGTTCGCCCTCTTGCCGATGATGTAGTGGCCGTCATCCTTCGCGACCATCATATAGAACCAGTTCTTTTTCCATGACGACCACAAAGATTTTGAGTACATTTGAATGCACTCATCGGCCTTTCTGTTGTGGAGACGCAGTGAACACTCCCCAGGTCTGGCCGTCGACTTCCCCGACTTGGCCATCCGGTAAAAATACCTGAAGACCTTCAAATTTGGTTGGATCCCCAGGTACGCCTCTCATAGGTATGTGAAGATGCTGATGTTGGCGATGGAGTTTGGAGTCAAGTTCACCAACTCGACTCTATAATACTCCAGAACCCGAGAAAGGAATTTGTGAGCCGACAACCTGAGTCCGCACTCGATGTAGGCAAGGAAGATAGGGATCTCTCCTTCCTCGCGGCTTGGAAAGTGTTCTCCGACCGCTGACCTCCATTTGATCAAATTCCTATCCGGAAGCATCCTGATCTCCTCCAGAGCCCCGAGCTTCTCGTCGCTCAGATCAGAAACCAGCCACTTGGTAATTGAATCTGACATGGTTGGGTTTAGAACAGTGGTCGAAAAAGGATTTGGGGGAAAGGAACAAAGGGGGTCGGAAGAGATTCTTAGCAAGAATATGAAATGGTCGACGGAAAAGCAGAAGGCGTAAAAGCCCTAAGCCCCGTACTAAGGGATTTTATAGCTGTAGTTCTTTAACTGCAATCAAGAGTTACTCAATAGTCCAACGGATAAAACCTTTTTTTTTCCAACGGATAGAAAAACTCTTCGAGTTCCAAGGCAGTTTCTCAACTTTAAAGTGAATATAGACCACCTCGCGTGTCACGATATTAAATGAGGATCTGCCTGATACGACTTCATCGGGGAAAGTGTTCACATAGCCAATTCATTTAAAGTTTGGGGGCTAGCTGACGAGGATTAAAATCTCTATGTATTACTTTAATACATAATAAAGGACTCTATGTCTTCATGGTCGTAACCCCTAATTCTCATGACCCCCGTGGTCGTAAGGATTCTAGAGGTTACATCGTGGGAAACCTGGTCGGATCAGGTCCTGTACCCAGTCCCCGACTAGATGACTGCTCGTAGAAGCAATGAACTGGCATCTGGATCTAATTTTGGATATATTCCATACCGTGTGACGAATGGAGCACATGTCATATTTGGTCCATGCCACGCGACGTTTTATAATCCAAAGACATTGACAACAACCACCCTACGGTTGTACGTCTCAGAGATGCACAAGAAAGCAAGTGTTGAACTATGAACGTCTAATGCCTCTGTGATACTTCTAAGATAAGGAATGCAACTATGGTTGCACGTTGTTGTGATATAAACATACAAAATCATTCTACCGCGCGCTTCCATATCTCCAGCTTCTCTCTCCACCATGTCGCTCTTGTGCATCACGGCCTTAGCTATCAACACCATTGTCACCTGTTGCACTCCCACCACCGGACCTGCATGTCTCTCACTTTTAAGTTATACCACGACATAATTCAATGAATTTTTATACAGATGAAATGTGTTCCAATGCAAGAAGGATTAAAAATCATATTGATCCTATGAAAATCAACATTAACCACTAAAACTAACTATCTAGAAAGTTAAGCATCTGCATATGTGTGTTCCTGAAAACAGTAAGAGAATGACTTCAAATTTTCTAAATAACTGCAGACCATAAATGCTTACGAGAAAACACTTTTTTTTTGTCTGCAGACCATGGTTGCTTTTGAAAAAAACCCAACAAATTATGTTGCAAGCAAACATATAAAATCATTTTTTTTCTAGATAATAATTAAGATGCACATTGTTAAATCTGACGAATTAACCGAGCATGCAAGCTATTTGATCCTAGCTAAACAAGTCTGGAATGGTTAGGTTATCATAACCGAGGCAACTCCTTTATCATCTCTTCGATCGTAGGAGTCACTATTTTACCAAGCCTTCAAGAGCATTAATACGATCAAGTATTGTTATTTGCTAATTTGAAAGAAAAAAAGTAGTGTTACTTGTTTCTAAAACAAAACTGCTTGTTTGCGATGCGAAAGATTCACATTTAGAGGCAATGGTGTTCAACGGGTAGGTCATGGCATGTTCGTCAAGGTGATAGAAGCATGTTGCTTGAACGTAACTATAGGAAGAACGGTCAACTGAACAATTACTCAACCATATATCTGAAATGAGAAGTTAATGAGCGTGCATATAGTGTATGAGAAAAAAAATTATGTTTCATCAGATGTTTGAGACTTACATATGAACACTACTTCCCCAACGACTCTTGTTAGTCAGAGCTGACACTATCCAAAAGTGCATGGGATTGTTCCGGTGACTTCTTGTTCTTATGCCAAAAGATGATAATCATCTAGGTCACTACAGCAGACATACATGTATATATTAGTGAATGTAGCAGAGATTTGGTTTCAACAGATAACGTATAGATCTTGAACTCCATGGTTTGTGGCTTCGATCTGTATATATACCAATTAAATACTCGAGATACTAATATTTAACTTTGATGAGCCCTAAAGCATAGTATGAGCGTATGACAACTATATTTGTATTTCTTACATATATCAAATAGGCATCCCCAGATGACAAATACAGCATTGGCTAGTTTCATTTTGAAGGTTAATTCTGAATTAACATATTTCACTTTATATGTCATCTTTCTGCCCTAAAGTATGCATGCCAAATAGGAAGCATAACAACCAAAGGCTTGTCATGTCAAATTTAATAAACTCCATGCTGTAACTTTAACTAAACTGCTAGAGACATGCTAGACTGTTGGAAATTCTCTAAGAAGATCAAAGAAGTGTTGAATTGAACACACCTTGGTTCTGGTACTGCGGTCGAAATGAATCCGCAAGGCTCTCCCAGTCCTGAGCACCCTCCATTTGTCCAGCTTTATTACAATCATTGAGCTCTTGTTTCCTTGCACTAGAAGGGTGGAAAGGCCCATAAAAAAACCACTCTTGTTACCCTACCAGAGCTGCCTCTGCACAACCAATTTGCAATTCTTCAAGATATCACTACCACCTTGTGACAGCTTTCCTTTCTTCTAGATTGTTGAGTCCAGTTTGGTTCTATTCATGTCAATGTTAGTGAGTTCAGTCCCAAAGGCTCTCTTGTTTGACACAATCTTTCTTGGTAGGGGTACAACAACTGTGACACCATCTTTTGCTTTTGGTTTCCCCGCTGGGCCCAACCAGCGGAATGCAGTCTTCCTTATGTCTACTTGTTGTGTCTGAAAGACATGATTCAAGAACAGATGCTAAGAAACGGCATGCATCATTTAATTGCAGCTTACTTGTCATTTGTCAATAAGTGTCTAAAGCCTGCCTTCTCAATGAGATTAAGCGAAGACAGCACGTTCGCTATGTCATATAATCTCGAACTTTAGCTGTATCACAAATACAAGAAACAATATTAGCATTTGTTTGATTAGTACTCATACTGATACAACTGCATAATTAGATAGAGGAAATGCAAGTACTAAACTCTCATATTGGTCTCCTCATGGCCTTCTCCAAGGAGCAGCTTTGCAGCTTCATCAAGTGAGATCGTGTCAACCTGCTCCAAGTAAAAATATCATACCAATCAACCATAGTTCCACAAACCATGAATCTTCACAACAGAAATAAAGAAACAAATAATTTCCACCTCCATGGTGAGGAAGAGCTTCACGAAATTTTGCGTGAGCAACCCAAGCGACTTCTCCTTCCTATGATCTGCGAATGTAACAACCAAAATTATAAGTCTTTTTTAGAGCAAAATGGTAGGAACTCTGCCCATTCATTATAGAAGATGGAAGTAGAACACAATAAGTTTTAAGCTGTGTAAATGACAAAGCTCTAAGCCTGACACAACAAAATGTAACTAAACATAGATAGTGCACCAGTAGTAAAGCAATTAAACAATTATACAATATCTAAGCTGGCAGCGAGGTGGAGAAGGATTGTCAACGGGCTAGCTTAGCTTCTCACTCTCAGTATCAACCTCCAGATCAACCAATTTATCATCATCTTTGTCATCCGACATCTTCACAAAGCAAATGCAACAAGAAACATTTTAGTCTAGAACTACATTCTACACCAGTATCACAAGGATAGATTCAAAGGCAAGAGGCAGATAGATTAAAAAATCATACATTAGCAGCAGATGGCTCCTCCACTAGCAAAGGAGCCAAGCCATACTTCTCTCTCAATTCCCTCTCCTGAGCAAACAAAGATAGAAAAAAGAACATGTTTTAGATGGATTAGACCTACAGTTCTTCGTCAAATTATCACGTGGAAAGGCAAATGCAAACCTTGAGTTTTCGCAATGCCATCAGGACCCCGCTGAAGCCTATCCAAGAGTACCAGTTCTTGGCCTTCCTCACAAGAATCTTCTCAAATAGGATTTAAAGCACAACTCAGAATCCCATCATTAAGGATTGAACAAAAGTCTATCAAAGAAACAAAGAATAGGACTTACCCCGACGCTCTCGAGGACGTTGACAATGTTGTAGATCCGGCGCCTCTCCATGCCAAGGTGGCTGGCAGCGTCGTCCAGCCCGATAGACTCCATGTCGTTGCGGTTGTACAAACCCACAAAGCTGAAAAGGCACACAAAAATTCGGTAAGAAGAGAGAAACCACACTAAAAAATTGCAATCCTCCAAATGTGCCAAGGCCGCGAAAAGCTCACTTGGAGCAGAGGAGGCCAAGCGACTTTTGCTTCCGACTGTAGGCGTGGTGGTGCAATTTCGCGCCTCCGCCCTCGGTGAACATCGGCTGCGACTGCTACTGCTGGAAAGTCGCCGCAACTGCCACAACTACAACCCTGGCCACTTCGGTCACGGAAGAGTAGGATGCAACCATCACTACCTCCGTCGCCGATTCGCGTGCGATGTTCACGAGGATTGTGCAGGATTTGTGTTGCATGGTGGGAGTATCATAGAAGAGTGAATTATTATAGTATAGCTTCCATCAACAGGCCGTTGGATCGGGAGGCAGAGTGTTGGTGCAGATGCAAGGAGAGGCGACGACGGTAGGGGTGGGGCACAAAATCGCAGGAAGAAGAGTTTAGGGGGGATAGTGGGGACGACATAGATGCGATGAGGGGCAACGCACATGCGAGGAGCTATGGCGGTAGGTACGGAGCGGGGCAAGATGGAGTGGCTGGGTAGTGATGGTAGGGGCAGGGCGGGGCAGGACGAAGCGGGAGCAGCGGGGCGGTGTGGATGTGAAGAGGGCGGCTGGGGCGACATGGATGCGAGGAGGGCGGCCCATATGAGGTAGGGTGAGGGCGGGCGGCGAGGGCGCAGGTGCGTAGGGTCGAGGGCGGCGCAGATGCGACGGGCAGGGCGCTGCAGATGCGGTAGGGGCGAGGGAAATGTCAAATGCGAGGAGAGGGAGAGGCATGCAAGATGTGAGGACCGTTGGTACTGTGGAGGCGAAGACAGCGCAAGCGCTCGCCATTGCTATGGGTAGGTGGGAGATCATGGGTAGACCAGAGAAGTAGTTGGGGCCACCTGTCGGTGCACGATAGAAGTAAAGGTGGGACGTTGCCTCCCACTGCGCGAGGATAAACTCCAATCTTTATTAGTTAAGATAATCTCTTTACTAAAGCACCATAAAAAAAAACCTTTATCTTGATAGGTAAACGTGCCTCCCAAATGAATTCGTGAGGAAAAGAAAAGACAGGAATTTGCATGTGCAATTTCGGGTACCCAAAGCATTCTTTTTTTTAAGCTACATAAAGCGGTTCACTCAACTTAGAAAGAAAAAAGAACAGCAGAAGCAGAAGCAGCACGGAAGGCGGCTCTTCAGATTAACCAAAGATCCAGCCAGTGAGGCAGCCAATAAACAAGTGTAAGAAATCGCGACAGCCGTTGAGTCATACACTCATACCTGCCAAGCAATGACATCAGAGCCGTTTCGCGCTAAACGCTAGCAGGTAGCATCGCCTCAACTTTGACCGGATCCAATAGAACGAACAATGCTGGTTTTTTTTTTGAAAGGATGACAATGATATTTAATTACTCCCGTTCAAAAACAGAGAGAAACAATGATGTTTACTTACGTATTAGAATCTCGGTTAGATTCTTATTCTGGCGATGGAGCGAATCAAGTCCAGAAACAACTCTCCAAGCTAGGGCCAGAACCCGCTACGATCCAAGTCTCAGATTGGACTAACTGTTTTCACACCGAACTCGTATTTTGGTGATCTCACACCGAACCCAACAAGCCGATGGATCGTCCATCTTACCGCCGCGGCACAAAGGCCAGAGCGAGGGTTGGCGCCGTGCCGCGCGACTTGGTCCAGCACCACGCCGTCCGCGACCGCGCTGCCGTTCGGGGAGCGCACGAGCACAAGCACGCAACGCACGTTTGCCGCGCGCGCGGGGCGGAGCAACCGACGCGTCCCGAGTCCCGACTCGCGCGCGGCCGAAACGCTGTTTCCCCCCGTCCGCGGGGTGGAGTTTACACCGACCGACGCGTCTCGGCTTAGCGCGGGGCCGAAAACGTCAATGTCCCCCGTCCGCGGGCTGGACCGGCCGACAGACGCGCGGGCGCAGAATTCGTCCCCGCAGGCCGGCGTCGGGCTTCGCGGCCCAGAGCCCACACGAATCGCGTCGTGCGGTCACACAGGCAGGCACACAAGGACGGACACGGACACCGCGGCTGGGTTAGCGCCTTACCGGCAGCCTCCTCTTTCCCTTATCCGCTCCAAGCCAGTCGCGGCCTCGCGCAAGGATTCCTTCCGATTAATTTGCCGCTCTCGCTGCCCGCCGGCCTCGCGCCGCTCGCCTACCCACCTCCCTGCCGAGTAGAGGAGAAGGTCAGGATGGCGGCGTGCCCCGCCGCAACCACGTACGTGCACACCTCCTCTCACGCTCTTGCTCAGTTGAGGCATTAACTGCTCTGTTCGTTGTTCTTCCCCAATTGGTCAGTGATTGATTCCTATGCCGCCACTTGGCTAGCCATGCTCAGACTACAACTCCTAATTTATTGCGAAACCATGCGCAACTCCAACCACCTCTAGGCATCACAGGACGCACCAACCCTCGGGCCTAATACTTCTTGCATTATTGTTCTTACCATGGTAAATTGGTGATGCTGCAAGCTGGTACTTACTGGAGTTAATCGAGCTCTCCCTGTGCTTCTCAGAGCTCGCGTTGGGGTGCACAGAGGACTCTGCCTATGGAGAAGTGAGAAAAGCTCCAACATTCTTGCAGGTTCTGCGTCCTTGCTTCCATCGTCACCGTTCCCGAGTCGCCCGGTCCGGGACGTAAAGATGCGCGCCTCGGAGCTGCAGAAAGCGGCCGGACCCGCCGCTGCAACGGCGTCTGGTGCTACTGTTCCGACCCACAAGGTCACCGTCCACGATCGGCAGCGCGGGGTCGTCCACGAGTTCGTTGTGCCCCAGGTAGAGTTGGGTTTTAGTTTTAGTGTTTATCTTTCTTGAGGTGGTACTGGTCTGATTGGTGTCATGGTGGTGACGAGTGCAGGACCAGTATATTCTACACACCGCGGAGGCGCAGGACATCAGGCTTCCCTTCGCGTGCCGCCATGGTAGGTTCAAGGTTTCATCCTTTATCCTGAATTCAGCGAGTCTTTGAAGCCGGATAGTTCTTTTGATTAGCTCCCGCTCTTTCCCTCGTTGCCCAACTTCGGTTTTGCTATGGATCCACTTGATAATGAGCCTCATTACGTCCAGCTTGATCTTCCAATTTGTTTGTGCTGGATTGTGTAGTTGGTTGTTGCTGACACCATTCCAGCATACTTTTTTTGGACCTGTAGGAAACATGAAAACAGCATTTTCGACTTCCTTTGTCATTCTTATAATCTGAAGTTTAGGGAGCAACCAAACTAAGCGAACACACATGATATTCCATTTTGATAAATCGACGCAACTAGTTGCTAATTTTGGATTTAGCTTGTGTCCGTCTTTTTAGTTCCCCTCTGACTAGCATGTCCTATTCACTTATTTCTTGTGATCAGATGATTTACTGAATTAGTGAAAAAAAATTGCTAATCAGGTTGCTGCACTAGCTGCGCGGTTCGGATAAAATCAGGGCAAATAAGACAGCCTGAAGCACTTGGAATATCTGCTGAACTAAAAGATAAGGTACACCCATTTTTTATGCTTTGTTGTCACTAGGTACTTCATGTTTCTTACTGTTCTCAACTACTGTTCGCGTGCCACCAAATTGCTCCTTCCTGACGATAATTCCAAAAACGTCTATGCACTGTCGCATTATTATCCCATGATCCAATTTTGTTACCTTTTGCAAGTGCATGGATATTCCTGGGTACATGACTGATACAACTTTTGGATATAGCTTTATGCTTTATGGTATCTTTTTTTGTTAAAGTACTGCATTTATTTGGATTGGGTAGTTTGGAAAGGTTGTAAGAAGAAAACTGATTTAGAAATGAGCTATTGACTTGTTTGGATGCATCAAGGTAGCCTTCAGTTTTTGTTTGGATGCATCAAGGTAGCCTTCAGTTTTGGTACTCTAGATTTGCTAAGTGCTTTCAATTCTTTCAGTTAGTATGCGAATCAGGTGCTTTAGCTGTGATCCTCCCATACAGGCCATATGTTATATGCATCATCATTAATTATGATTCTGCCATTCTGCAAACTGAAAATTGAAATCCTATGGATGTTGCATTTGTACGGCTTCTTTTTCAGGGCTATGCGTTGCTGTGTGTTGGTTTCCCATCTTCTGATGTTGAAGTTGAAACTCAAGATGAAGATGAGGCAAGCACTGCTAACTAGCTAAGCCACCAAGAATTGTCTAGTTCAAATGTACAGTAGGAACTAGGAAACATTCTTATGAATTATGATGATGTAGCTTACTTGTTCCACTAATAGGTATATTGGCTCCAGTTTGGAAGATATTTTGCACGAGGGCCTGTTGTGAGTATTACTGACTTTCTTATTTACAAACTGCGGCTTCTATGTCCTGGGACGCCTTGAGTAGAAAAGTCTGTAGCACAATTGCATAACCATTGATGTTAGCTGTGGTTGTCAACCGAATTGTTATTCTTATTCCTCTTAAACATGTGCATCTTTCTAGCTTTGCTAAGACAACATGGACTCATATTTTTCAGGAAAGAGATGATTACGCACTAGAGCTTGCAATGGGAGATGAGTGAGCTGTGACTAAGAGGTTGTGCCATCTCAAATTTCAGTCCCTGCAATACTGAATTTCTTCGTTCTTATTTCTTTCCTCCAAATCTAACTGTGTTTTAACCCTTTTCAGAGGTACAGTTTAAAACTAAGTTTCCGCGGTTGGTAGCTTATAGAGTCGCAAATACTTGCCTTGCACTGCAAGTGGAGAAAAGTTTTTTTCCCCTCTGCTGTCTGCTCACAATTATCGATGTTGTTCTTTTGACATGTGCAAATATGCTTCTTGTGAAGACGCCACTTCTAATTTACATAATCTGACAGATGAAGAACACTATGGATTGTATGTAAAGTTGTAAACTACTTAGCATTCAATCTTCGGTGCAATGATTAGATCATTTTGAATGCTGGTTTAAGGCTCACTTGTGTAGCACACACAGTACTTGGGGCTAGACCAATCTAGAGAAAATTATCACGGGCAATACCCACGAACAATGACAATGACAAGGTGCTTTATGTGAAGCGATCGATGCCGGCTCATCCAACCTACTATCACGGCCAAACAAAACCTTAGCAGCTTGTCAACAAAACGATGATGATTTTCTGGAAGGGAAAATTGATTATTTGCCTCACCTTGTATGCACCTTTGTTTATTTGGGACTAAGTACAAGTTAATAGCTCAAATGTCACACATTTTATGAGCCACTTGATTATTTGTCCTTTGGACAAATTTGCCCCTGTCTTTCTTCTTCCTCCTCCTCATCTTCCTTCTCTGGCCATGGCTGACCTGGCACCTTTGCCGCCACCTCGCGTCTCTCCTCTCCGCACACTCTTCTTCTCCTTCTCCCTCCACCAACCATGGCTGCCTCCCCTGTCAGATCTGGTTGCCATGGCTGGCTCCCTCACCCCACCTACTAGAGCAGTCGTCGCTGTTGCAGCATGGCCATTTTGAGGTTGACATCGCCGCCAGTGTTGTTAGTGTTGGGATAGTCCCACATCGGTTGTGGAAGGAGACGAAGTACGATTTATAAGGGTGAGAGTACACCCACCTATCAGGCTAGTCTTTTGGGGGGAGATGGCCCAAGACACCTTGGTTGTTGCCCTGTAGTTGGGCTTGCGGGTTAGCGGCCCAACGACCTGGAGTCGAGACGCTGGTTTAGCGGGCCCAGTATCGGACACTAGATTAGTGGTCCGATGGCGCTGTGCATACAATTGGTATCAGAGCCCAGGTATCCCAGATATATCTCAGACCTCACCGTTGCCGGGGAGCGCACCCGATGTGTGAGGGGGAGATTGTTGGGATAATCCCACATCGGTTGTGGAAGGAGACAGAGCGCGATTTATAAGGGTGAGGGTACACCCACCTATCAGGCTAGTCTTTTGGGGGGAGATGGCCCAAGACCCCTTGGTTGTTGCTCTGTAGTTAGGCTTATGTTAGCGCCTAACGACACAGAGCCGGACGCCGGTTTAGCGGCCCGATGTCGACACTAGATTAGTGGTCCGATGGCGCTGTGCATACAGTTAGATCCGGCGAGGAGGCCGCCGCAGCTCGAGCTCCTGCAAGACTGCATCTGTCCTCGCCTTCGTTGGATCCGACGAGGAAGTCGTCGTATCTAGCCGTGTGCACTTTGTCTTCGCAAGATCAGTGAGGAGGTCGCCGCCGCCGTGAGCATCACCCAACGCGGTTGGATCCGGCGAGGAGGTTGCCTTCACTCGAGCGTCTACAAGCCGCCAGCACGGTTAGATTCGGGCGACGGCCGGGGTGGGGAGCGGCAGAGCGAGGTGCACCTCAGGGACGATGACATTGATGGAAGCAACCACCGTGACGAGTGGGGAGAGTAAGGAGGCCCCCGACTTCCTCTTGGAGCTCGCTGCGCTCCTGCCCCGCCACCGTTGTTGAAGAAGACCGAGGCGGGTCAGCCATGGCCGGAGTAAGGAAGAAGAATGAGAAGAAGACAGTGGGGAATTGATATTTTTTTCTCCAAAAGAGTAAATTATCAATTGATTCACGAAATGTGTGGCAAATAATCTATTACCGAGAATGTAATCCCAATGATCGAAACCACATGTAACGTGGGGCAAATGATCGATTTTGTCTTTCTGAAAATAATGTGTAAATCAAAACCTACCTGATCACACGACATGTTGATTTATACCTACCTACCTTCGAGATGTGCTTCGATCGGATTGGAGCCATGCGCACCCACCAACAGATTCATTCAAATCCCCCATCCAAGCTTATCAAGAACTAAATAGAATTGGATCCGTTCCAAATTGCGAGAATTAGGAGCCCTGACCCCTCTCAATCTCTGTTTCAATTTGAGAATCTAGAGAGGTGTTTTTATAGTCATCTCCAAATATTCCGTGAAATTATCGACCCAAAAGATGTCTCCAACTATTAACCCGACTCGCACGGCCGCGTATATCCACCTTCGCCTCCGATTCGATAACAATAACAACGCTAACAATTCGGAAGAGATTGCGCCAGTGTCGCCGAGGAACAACGAGTCCAACAGCGGAGAATTGTGTTGCATTGCACTTTGCACATGGTCGATCGATCAATCGATCTGTCCATGTCTAGGGGCAGGCAGTGAGCGATCGCCTTGGGAAGCCATCGTAGCAAGCATGCAAGGAATCACGAAGCAACAGCTGGAGACGCCCGGAGATGCAAGCAAGGAAGCGAGTAGCAAGCGCGGCATTGAGTAGTTGCTGGAACAACCGGAGGGCGAGGACCTGGCGAAGCTGCTACCCAATGACGTGCTCACGGACATGCTACGGCCTACGGTGCCTCCCGCCGCGCAACCTCGCCGTGTGCAGGCGTGTCTGCAGGGCGGGGCGCGCCGTCGTCGACATCCGCCGCATGCTGCGTGTTGACCTCCTCCCGCTCTCGTTGGGCGGCATCTTTGTCAACATCAACGGCAAAGTATGGGAGTTCTTCTCCAACCTCTCCATGGGTCGCGCCATCCGCGACATGCTTGAATACCTGCCCCTCGATCAGCGAGAGACCGCGGAGGTCGTGGACCACTACAATGGCCTTCTCTTGCTCCTCGAGCACGTCACTAACCCCGCCACGCGGCGGTGGGCAGCCTTGCCCTTGCTCCAGGCCTCGTCCCTAGCCCTTGGGGATAGAGGCCTTCCCTAGTGAGTACCTGGTGTTCGATCCCACCGTGTCGCCACACTATGAGGTGCTTACAATTCCTCGCATTAGTTGCAATTTTCAACCCGGAGACAATTGCCATCCCTACTCTACGTGCATTGCGAAAATGGTTTTGTTACATGGTAACTACTACTCATACCTTATGCATCATAATTTGATTTTGTTTTCGAAAACAGTACTATGCGTACGAGGCAAATAAAAAAATCGGACACTCCTAGCCACTCATTCTTCCCCACAACAGCCTAGCTCGCTTTTTTCCCAAGCCTCTCCAACTTTCACTTTCCTCATTTCACTTTCCCCACCTGCTGGCTTAATCTCCACCTGCTCAAACCCAAACCTCTAAGCATTTTGTTCCTCCCTCCCTCCCCCCCCACCCCCACACACAAAATGGATCAAACCCAAACCTCCGAGCAGCAGGCGAAAATGTCCCCCTGCCATCCTACAACCTTGAAGAGGATTAAAATATATATGTATTACTTTAATATATAATTAAAAGACCATATGTCTTCGTGGTCGTAACTCCTAAGGCTAACGACCCCTGTGGTCGTAAGGATTCCAGAAGTTACATAATGGGAACCCTGGTCGGATGAGGTCCTGTACCCAGTCCCCGACTAGATGACTAGTCGTAGAAGCAATAAACCGGTATTTGGATCCAACTCCAAGTATATTCTTTACTGTGTGATAAATGGAACACATGTCATATTTACTCCATACCACGCGAAGTTTCATGGTCCTAAGACACTGACAACAACCACCACACGGTTGAGTGTCTCACAGACACACAACCGCCGAACAGTTGATACTTTACCAACTGCTGTCTCGCTTGGACCAGTCGCAACACTTCCAATAGACATCTCTTCAAGAAGTAACTGCCACCACTTTGTCGACTATTTAAAGGAGAACACAAGCAACAGAAGGCGATCCAATTCGGAAGATCAATAGACGATTGAGTTTTCATCTGAAGTATTAGCATAGCAATCAGTACACCAAGTGTAACTAGAGCTAGTCCACTGCCTTGTCAAGGGCACCCCATGTAAAGGATCCAGTTCATATCAATAAAGAGCAATCACATTCTCTTCCAAGAACTCTTTTCCGTTTTCCTCTTTTTATTTCGTAAGATCAGGCAACTCGATCATCAACAGCTGGCGCCGTCCATGGAGAAGAAGGCGTTGTGTTCTTGAAAATTACTTCACTCAAGTATTCCACATCCACTTCCTTTGCCCCATCATCGCTCATGCGAACATGGCAGGGACTTGGGATGTGGAAAACTGGTTCGACCTAATGGACTACTCCAACCTCGACATGGCGCATGCATCTGCGCCATTGAAGAAAACAGGATGTCATCATCCTCCTCCTCCACCAGCTCGCCATTCGCGGAGATTAGCGAAATCGACCGAATGGATGAGGATTCACTGCCACCAACAATGGCGCTCTCAGAGGAACCGCTCATTCCGACCAGTTCGGAACGTCCAAACGCCTCTACAAGCCCGGTCGATCCGACCGGCAAAAGCGGCAACGGAAGCTCAGCGCTACAATCAGAGAGTCCATGTACTCTCGATATTGTTATGGGCGACCAGTATTAGCCAACGGCTCCTACGTATTTCGGGGGCCAACCGATATCTGATAAGGGTATCAATGAAGTTATCACCGATCGTAGGACAAGTCGGTATGGTGAAACTCAGCATACGATCGGCAATCTGCTGGATTACACTGAGTCCACCACAAAAGCCCACCAGAGGTGGTAATCTCCAACCGCTCCCCGTCGTGAAGGCTCCTTGCCAAAGCTCTGGAAGGCTCTCCCTTAGCTACGACGGGAGCTTATCGGAAGATCACTGTTGGCGCCACAGAGTTAACACAATCAGAGATACCAGTCCGGATGCCATGCACGATCCTCCACGGGTTAACTTGCCACCACTTGCTGGTTGAAATGGTACGGACGCTCAAGCACCAACTACCAGAGGCAACCGAGCTGATGGATGTGCATCAGTTAATTCACATGTTCCTACCCCACCACGAGTAGGGGGGGTCAGATAGGGCCAACCGAAAAGTCGAGGGAAAACTCAACTCATTGAACGCCCACTGCAAGCGGGAATCTTCCACGACCTTCGTTAACAATACAAAACCTACAACGAGTCCGGGATATTCTGAATAATCTAGATCCTGCTTTAGCAGGAACTCCAGGTTATGCTCAACTTGCAGGTCAGGTGTCGGAGATCCTCCAACAAACCAAACAGCGTACAGAAATGTACCGGGAGCAAAGGAACTCGCAAAGTCACACGATGACTTCGTCCCAGCGCTCTTCTCTCAGTAGGGGATAACATGGTCGAGCGGAGGACCGATTGACACCAAGACCTCCTCGTAGGTTCCGACCAGAAAATCACGAGGGAAGACAGCTCTTCGCGGCAGCCACTTCTCCTCATCAAGATGAACGACCACTTGATTCAGGTGATCTCAGGCATCATTTGAACCAAGCAGGTGGTCAAAGATGTTATCATAATGTCCACAACCAAATTGAGACACCTGATCCTAGGTATGCAAATCTGATGAACCAATCCCCAACTGACTATAATCCGATTCCTTTTCAAAGAAGGCGTCACGACTCTATTACGGGCTGCCGAGCGTTTTCGGCGTGTCTCCAAGCTGTTCGTTGGTCGGACAGGTTTCGACCAGCCAACATAGAGAAGTTCAACGGGACTCAGAACCCATTAATATTTCTTCAAAATTATTCTACCACCAATAAGTCTGCTGGTGGTAACGACAACGTGATGGCAAATGACTTGTCCATGGTCCTTGAAGGGTCTGCTCGGTCGTGGATACTCAACCTACCGGTCGAATCTATCTACATTTGGCAGCAGCTCTGCGATACTCTGATCGTTAACTTTCAAGGGACGTACGACCGTCCCGGGAAGGAGGATGATCTTCATCAGATGAAGCAGAAAACCAATGAAACTCTTCGACAATATATTAAGAGATTCAGTCAGGTTCGAAACTCTATCCCAGAGATCGCAGAGTCTTCTGTCATCCATCCTTTTAAAGCAGGGCCGAGGAATCGCCGGTTTACGGAGGATATTGCAATAAATTCTCCATGAACGACAATCGAACTTTTCAACATGGCAGACAAGTATGAAGCCGCTAGTGAAGTGGTCGAATAGTATGAAGCTATTGATCGAAAAGATAAAAATCCTTAGTCAGGCCTGGAGAAGTAAGAGAAGAAAAGCAAGAAGACTCTCAAGAATAAGAAGAATCGCAAGCCTGATATCAAAGAAGTCATTGCAATTCCAGAAAAATTTACCAAGGGCAAGAAAGATTTTTTCCGGTCGAAATAAGGCAAAAGGTCCAACCGATGATTATAAGAAAAATAAGAAGTGGTATCCACTTCACCAGACAGCAGGACATGATCTGCGCACCTGCCGAGCCTAGCAAACGAAACTGGAGGATTACTACTTAGATAAAGGTCCCTTCCCCTCTATAATAGAACTCAGAGAACCAAGCTTTAAGAAGGACAAAGATGGTGACGAAAAGATGGAGTACTAGGAGCCGCAACACACAGTCAATATGATTTTTGGTGGATCCTCCTCATACGAGTGAAGACGTCATCTGAAGGCCGTGGAACGGGAGGTGAACCTTGCCGAGTCTCCGATCACCGTCAAACTGTCCAGGTGGTCGAAAACTGTAATATACTTCAGCAAAGAAGATTGTCCCATCCCGTCGACTCGACCAGGTAGGTTTCCTATCGTAGTTGAACCTACTATTAACAATTGTAAAGTTAATCGAGTCTTAATAGATAGAGGTAGCTCTTTAAATATTTTATTTATGGGAGCATTGGAAGAGATGTAGATTCCCAAATCTAAGGTAAAGCCCGTAAAATATGCCTTCTATGGTATAGTTCCTGGTTCTACCGCTAAACTGATAGGACAACTGTCTTTACCGGTTACGTTCGGAAGACCCGACAACTTCCGAACAGAAAAAGTTTTGTTTGATGTGGTGGATTTCGAAACCGCATATAATGGAAACCTCGGTCATCCGGCTTTAGCAAAATTCATGATAGCCACGCATTACGGTTATTAGAGTTTAAAAATGTTAGGACCGAAGGAGTCATCACGGTTCAAGGAGATCGAAAATTGACTTATGCATGTGATCGGAATTTTATAGAACTGGTTGATGAGCTTCCGACCAGGGAAACTAATCCGCCTACCATGTAGGTCAAGCACTCGAGGCTAAAGATGACGTCAAAAACTTCCGACCAGACCAAGGAGGTACCACTCGGCAAAAGCGCTCCTCTAGAAAGCACTAACACGCCGTCTAGATCAGGAAACGCTTATGCGTCTGCCCAAAAGGTACTGGCCGGGACAGAACTCGACCATAAGTAGGAAAAGTCGCTCGTCTCCTTGCTCCGAGCAAACCAGAACGTATTCACCTGGTAGGCGTCCGAAATGCCCGGAGTCCTCAGGGAGGTGATCGAGCACAGGCTAGCTCTCCAGCCTGATAAAAAATAGGTCAAACAGAAGCTAAGACGTTTCGCACCTGATCGGAAGGAGGCAATCCAATCGGAGATGGCATTAAGTTACTATCCAACAATCATAGAGGAGTCTATGGAGCCCATCATTCCTACAGAACACTGGTCGGTAAAACCTTCAGGCAAGGATACTACTAGCCAACTGCCCTTTATGATACAAAAGAGCTCATGACGAAGTACGTACAATGTCAACTTCATATTCGACAAGTACATCAGCTAGCACAAGCTTTGCAAACCATACATATTTCTTGGCCTTTTGCAACCAGGGGACTAGATATTCTGGGACCTTTCTCAAGAGCACCCTGGGGCTTCGAATTTCTTTTCGTCATGATTGACACGTTTACAGAATAGATAGAAGCCAGTCAATTGTTAAAACAACAACTGAAACTGCTAAGAGGTTTCTCACAAAAAACGTGATCACATGATTTGGTATACCCAGTCGTATAATCACAAACAACGGTGCCCAATTTTCTAGCGGAAATTTTCAGGAATTCTACAACGATCTAGGTATCAAGATACATTTTACTTCTGTCGCTCATCCACAAGCCAATGGTATCATAATGCAAGGGGTGAAATGCCGAGTGTTCAACCAGTTAACAGAACGGTCAGGAGCTGGGGTTCAAGACCTTCCTTCTATATTATGGACCGTTTGAACCACGACCAGTCATGCGATCGGTGAAATACCATTTTTTCTGGTTTGCGGTGCTGAAGTCATGCTTCCTCTGGAACTGAAAATTGGCTCTGCTTGACCTGATTGTTTCAATGAGAACGATCAAATAGAACGAATACTTGATAACATCAATTTCCTTGAAGAATGATGAAACCAGCCATTATACGATCAGTGGTTTACCAACAAGCCATGCAAAGGTATCATAGTCGTAAGGTGCAACCTCGCAGCCTAGCTGTAGGTGATCTGATTCTCAGAAAAATTCAGAGCCAGGCTATTCCCAACAAACTTTCTCCCAAATAGGATCCATACACTGTGGTTGAACTCATCAGACCTAGTTTAGTAGGACTAGCTATGTCAGACGGACGTGTTTTGTCAAATTCTTGGAATATTGACCAATTGCGTAAGTTCTTGTATAAATGTATTTTACATTCTTTTAATTTCAATAAATATGCATTTCCTTTACTTTCCGATGAGTGTTGTTGTTTATATGTTTGTTATCTGTTATTTGGTTACATAGCATTGTTGTTTAACTGGTTGGAGAAGATACTAATTCTCTCTGATATCCTTCTAAAGGGTCTCTTTTAGTCCTTGGCTCAGACATATTAGTCAAACACCATAAAGGTCCTAGTCGTGATCATTATGTCAATGATTCTCACGCGCGATCACACTCTTTTCTGAAAGAAGCATGCGAGTAAAAGCAGCATAACATAAACAACTTCATATGATTTCTTGCCTGCTTAAGAGTTTGAAAGCTAACTTTCTTCATTTCAACATTCTGCTCTACTCTTGTTTGGCTACTGGTCGGGACACGGAAAGCCTCCTAGTCGAAGTCTCTCCTCTCCACATGTGGTCCCGCCCACTAGAAGAAGCTTCCTAGTGACGGTTCTTTTTTTATGATCCTCGCTGCCAGTCGGACTTGAGCATGAGCACGTTTCGCGAAATATTTTTTCATATCTTTAGTTCTTAGCAACCCTTACGACCAATTTTGGATAATATATATAAACAATGCCCCTTATCATTTTTTGCAGACATTTTTTGCATGGTTTTTTAATCATCAAGCCAAAGTCTAATACCATCTTCCGACCACTTAGTGTACGATAGAGTATTTCGATTATAGAAAAGATCTAAACTAGTCGAAATCATACACTGGTTCCGACCAAATTGATTTCGTATTGTTAATTAGATCATTTTTATAACATAATCAGCGTATACTTTGTACTATGGTCATAAATTTAGCTCTTGTTCTTGGTCTACTGCTTACTCAGTAAGTTCTTCTACTAATACAAGCAATCGAGGGTTAGGAAATATATGAGTACTTAGCGAATTTGAGAAGACAAAACATAGACTTTACTGATGATTAAAGGCAAGTTTTTTACATTCATACTTCTTATATTACAATAGCCTACTCCTTAGGATCACCAGTCTAATCGCTGCTTGTCGGAGATCTGACCTCCATTTCTTCCGTGACCTTGTTTCCGAGAGGTGTCAATTCCTTGAAAATTTTTGTTGCTTCATCTCCCGAGCAGTTGAAGTCTTCCTCAACAGCTTGGAGATTTATGGTGCGGTCGGAGGCCTTCAGCTTTGCCAAAGCAAAACTGACTTCATTTTTGACAGCTTCAAATAAAGTATGTGCATGGTTCTCCCGAGGAGTCTTGAGCAAGCTCCTGAGGTCTTCGAGTTGTTGGCCAAGGTAGTTGATCTTCTCTATGGGATCTCCTAAGTTAGACAGTTGCATTCCCAATCCCATATCGAAGAACATCTTGTTGAAAGCCTTGATCTTCTTTTCAAGATTATGTCCAAAGGATGCCTCCTTACCGCACTCAAACTCAAGAGATTTTTCTGTTCTCTTCACTGCTTGAGTTTACTCTGCACGAGTAGACCAAAGAATGAGTACATACGACTAGAAAAAGATAGTATACTGGTCGAGTCTACTACCGGTTCTTGTTTTGGTATTCTTCTTTGAGCTTGGCTATTATGGCTTCCTTAGCCATAACTTCTTTTTTAAGTTTCTCCGAAATCTATCAAATACGATAAAGAGATAAATTGGTTAACAGAAAAAGAGCCAAATAGTAAAAAAAAAAGGAAAGAGGAAGACACTAAGAGGGTACTTACTTTCTAATTCAAAATTCTTTTTCTCCAAGAGTTTTATTCGCTGGGTCAGTCCTCTGGCCACAGCGAAATTTTTCACCAAATGCTACAAAATAGCAGACTCCTTTAAGTTTTTAATAAAGTTTAAGGGAAAGACTATTAAAAGTGATCGTGGAAGCTTACCTGGATTGCAATATTGTTGTATTCGGTAAAAATAGAGTCGGGACTCGTCTCTACTTGACGGTCCAAAATTCTTCCCCAAGTCTCATCAAGATCTTCATCATTAAAGATCCGGGGGCGATGAGGAAAGACGACACAGAGAAGAGAATTCCCAGCAGGGGTCGGAACCTGCTAAGATTCCTCATGAACCTCCACCTCCATAGGTGGGGTTGGAGCCACCACGGGTTCCTAAGCAGGTGCTGGCGCTGCCACCTACTCGGGGTCTGGCTCGACCTCTTTTTCCCCAGGAGCCTTTTCCTGAGGGGTGCTTTGGTTGAAAGTAACTGGAACACTGGAATACCTATAAAGAAAGAAGAAAAAATGCTTAAGACCATATAACACAAGAGATAAGTACTTACATAAGTTTTCCTTTCATATATACGTACTTGGTCGTCTTTTTGGTCTTGAGCTTGAAGCGCGCTGGAGTAAAGTCTATCGCGCTCATCTTCTTTTTTTTCTTCTCAACCGACTTCACTGGTCTCGAACCGGTAGGGTTGGTTAGATCCCTCACATCTACCGACTGGAGGTCGGAAGAAATATTCTCGACCAACTAGTCGAGAACAAGATCCCTTACCATTGGATCAGAGGGTGTGGTCTCGTCAACCTCCAGAATAGTTGCCCCAGTAGCAATTGACAGGTTGTAAACAACCATATTGGGGTCTACGACCTCGCAGCTTCTCGTTGCGGGTTCTCTTTTTCTCCCACCTAAGACAGGTCCCCCCCCCCCAATTCCTAGCATGTGTAGAGGGAGGATTTCATAATTTGCCATTATGAGATAGATGAATTTCAGGATTTGCCTCCCCCTCCCATGTGTCTATGACATGTAGGTCTATTCACTATGGTAAATTTTGAATTATTCTGTGTAGAGGACATAGACGCGTATATGTGTATAGGCAGTACGAGTGTGATGTGTATTGAGTGTGCGTTTGGCTCTCTCTAAAAAATTAAGTAAGCTGATCCATGTGATCTAAATCGGTAGTTATGTATAACAGTTTTGACGAAGAGAATGGAGAATTTATAGGGTTCATCAGGACCGTTGATTGGAACGAATAGATAAGATGCGCGCGAAACCCACGAGGCATACGGCCATATACCACGATTGCGCTCGCCACCGCAATGCTACTGGCGCGCGCCCCGCCGCCGCTCTCGGCGGCCAACTCTCCGGCGCACCCGGTGCGCGCCTTCCGCCCTCGCGGCCTGACCACGTCCCGCGCCGCCGCCGGTATGGCCACCGCGGCGAAAGCAGCTTCTTTCCGGGGCGGGCAAAAGCACAAGCAGGTGGCGAGCGTGTCGAACCCCCTGGTGAAGCACTGCGTGAAGCTCCGGCTCTCCTCCGCCTACCGCCGATCCTGCCATCGCCTCCTCCTCGTCGGCCTCGCCCCCATCCTGTACCCTTCCCTCCCGCCACTCTAATCCCTTGTCACCCTGTCCGTCCTGTGAAACTTCATGTTATGTTCTTTCATTTGTAATTGTACACTCCTCCTCGTTGTTTTCTGTAGGGAGATTTGTAGGTTTGAGTTTGCAGCGATTGATTACTTGCTTCTCTTGGACGGTATAGAGGTCCCGGAGGAATTGCATGAGCTCTCTGGCAATGTCGTATATGTCAGCGCCGCTGTGATGAAGAAGGTATCCGGGATGCAATCAGTTTATTCAACTGAGGCAATTGCTGTCATGCACATGCCTAAGTATTTCTGCGACCTCGACAGAGACGAGGGTGGAGCTGTTCTTGATGGGTTTTTCCATTCTCCAAAGAGGATTCTAGTCCTTGATGGGATTCAGGTGAAGATAAGCAATATCCCACCATTATCCAGAGGCATTTGCTATCATTTTTGTGTGTGTAGAAAATGCCACATAATTCGATGGTTATTGCTTTGTTTGAACTTTGAAGTAGTCTATTTAAGACATCTCATAAATTTGGCTTCTAATTTTTTGCAATGCTCCTGATGCTGTTCACGATGCTGCTACTTGGTAGGATCCTGGTAATCTTGGAACATTGATAAGATCAGCTTGTGCTTTCAAATGGGTATGACATTTTCTCCTTGGACATTAACTATTGAAACATTTCAGGTTGTTTTACGACACTAGTACATCAACGATTGTACATGCTTTTCTGAAACTTACAGGATTCACATATCACACTGTTGTATTGTTGCATATAAATGCTATTATGAGAGCTTTTGTTTTGTTCCTCAGTAAGCTATTGTAAACTTATTTGAGAGTATGTAATTATTTGGTTTTCAGATATTTGAGGGTGATAATATTGGTACAATACACATAGTGCCACTAAGGACATTTTAAAGTCGATGCTTCATTAAGCAAAAAGGAGGTATAGTAGGTCGTGCTGAGTTAAAAGACTAGAAGCACCATTCATTTGCCACTAAAATGCATTCTGCTCTTGTAGAACATCAGATGAAATTCCATTAGCAAACTCCATTACACACGAAATATTTACACGGGTGTATTAAGTATCTCTGATTAACTCTGAAAAGTGCTCTCTAGTTTTTCTTCGCTTTGTCTTTGCCAACTTCTATGCTTCTAACAACATGTCAAACCGCAACCACCAACAGGATGGGATTTTTCTTCTTCCAGCTTGTTGCGATCCTTTCAATGAGAAAGCTCTTCGTGCAGCTCGTGGATCCTCTTTGCAGCTTCCAATTGTCTCCGGTAACTGGTCTGATCTACATGGTTTGGTGAGTAAATATAACATGAAGATGCTGGCAGGCCATCCAGAAAGCAGCAGTGATGGATCTGAAAGAACCCATGCTCTGTCCAAAGAACTAGCGGATTCACTGATTAGTGAGCCTTTGTGCTTAGTGTTAGGAAGTGAGGGCAATGGCCTCTCTGCAGAGACCGTCCAAGCTTGTGAGCTTGTAAACATTCCTATGGAAGGTATTTTTGAATCTCTGAATGTTTCAGTTGCAGGTGGTATCTTTTTATTTATGTTACAACCCAAAACAGCAAATAGATAGAAGGACTTCAACTCCTTAGGTTACCTTTGCATTTATATATTTCTGTCGTGATTGTCCGATTTTATGCATTTCCGTGGGTGTTTGTTTCTGACATCATTGTTTATAACTACACTGATCCAAAGTGAAGTAACATACCATTTAGTGCAATGCATGATGTTGGGTTACAAACTACAGAAATTGTAATGAGCTAAGAAAAATATTTTTCTGTAACAGTTTGTTCGATCTGACATACTTTTCAAGGATTGAGAAACATATCCTACCGAAATTTTGATGGCTGTCAAGCTGTAGCACATGGAGCTTTCTAGTATGATGGCATTTCTCTAGTTTCATTGCTCCTTCAGTGAATGGAGCGTGGTTGTCAGGCTTGATCAATTGTCTGCCACAAGGATGAGGCCATATGAAACCCCAAAGAATGCTGGAATGGTTCAAACCATCTCCCTTTTATTTACAGATAGCTAGCCTGAACATAATTCTGTGCCTCTTGTAATATGTATTAATGGAAAGTTCGGAGTCACTATGACGGTATATTTAAATATATAAAACTTGAGAAAATTTCAACCATAAATCGTTGCGGTCTTGTCTTTGACCCTTGAGTATTGCAGTTAGTAGCTTTAATCAAGGGTTGAGATCCCTTAACAATAATGACAGAACACTGTCGAGGAATTAGGCAGCCCTGGCCCAGCAGCATGCATAGATGATGTGCGTGTATCATTGTCATAGGAATCCTCTTATCCGGTCCAAGCATTTATTCTGTACAACTAAAGTAGTACTCAAAACATGGTCCACCTCTCAAAAGCTTTAACTAAGGAATACTGTAGTAGTAATCCTCTGGCACACGATTGAGCCAGGCCCAGCATTCCCACCAAGCCTCTATCTAAGTCCTCCTATGGGCCGTCCAGATTTGGCCCGGTCCCTCTAGCGCACATCGGACGGCCGAGATTGTCGGCCCAAAGTGTCGCTGAAGCGTCAATTTCGCCATACCCGTTTCTGGCCAGCCTCTTGGTGGAAGCTTCAAGAATTTGTTGAACTAGGATTCAGCAATTGACACTGAATGTTCACAACCAAGCCATTTACCTTGATACACAAAAAGAATAGATACGTGTGTATAAGAATACCAATGCTTGGCAGTCTCTTGCCACTCAGTGAAGGGGCAACATCTGTAATACCCTGGAATGCTTTAGGGAGAGAACGAAAATGTAGTGGGGTATTTTGAAAAAAAAAATCCTCATAAGGATCTGTGCGTAATGTAATGAAATAAAAGGGATACGTGAAAACGGTATATTTTAATAAAAAAAAATAGAGAGGAATTGTTTTTCTAATACGAGTCATGGAAAGGAGTCGTTTTTTTGGGCCACCGTAAAAAGTGACGTGGGAGAGAGGAAGATCCGATTTCTAGAAAACCCTATCAGATTTGTTCCTTGTTTTTCCGTGCGCCGCCACTCGCCATCGCCTGCGTGCGCGTGAGGGCCATCAGTGCCATCTGCTGCTCCTGCCGCGCGCGTGGTTAATTGCTTGGCCTTCTGCCGCTCACGCGAGGAAGCCACCTGCCGTGCGCATTGCCCGCTTGACCGCTGCAGCGTGTTCGCCTGCGCGCACCTAGACGCTCCGCCCGCATGACGCCTGCCCGTGTGGAAGCCATCACCCGATCAGCCGCTAGCGCATCCTGTCTACGCGCGTGGAAACCCAGCCGGCCGCCCGCAGCGCGTGGAGAACCGGCCGCCTGCCCGCAGCGGCGCTAGCGCCTACCGCCTGGCTCGCTGCCGCGTGGTCCGATATCCAGCACCTTTGCCATCTGCCTGTCCACGTCTCTTTGCTGTGCACGTCGCACCCGAAAATGTGGCGGTTTGCTGCAATAGACCAAAAATCTATAATCGTAAAAATAAGAAATTTTTAAAACTTTTTGTATAATAACTGTTACCGTACGTTTGCTTGCATCTTTGAGATTTGCATAAGGACATTTTGCTTCTTTTCGCTCTCATGATTTTACCTACCATCCTATCATTTTTTTCTTTTCTTAGGTTTTTCTAATTTCTTCTTCCTTTATTTCCCATATCCTTTGGTTAAAGTGTTGATCAGCCCAGTGCTTGATCCGGCACGCTCACTCCCGTGCACCTCTCCCCTGTTCCATCGACCAGCATCAGGTCCACACCCATTTTGGCCGGACCTCCCTAACAGAGACCAGATGTACATGCCCTTCACCTCGTGTCGCATGCACCAAGAGTAAGCTTCAGCATGGTGTGATCCGACAAGGCATTAATAGCACCATCTAGGATGTCACTCAACCGCATTGTGCCACCACTCCCACCACCCACCCCTAAGATATATATATATATATATATATATATATATATATATATATATATATATATATATATATATATATATATATATATATATATAGGACGATGTTTTGTACTCTTAGGAGTACATACTCCTACTTTGAATATACCACTTAAACGAATGTATTATACTTCTTTATCATTTTTAATATACTTAAATATCAATTATAACATGCTCCAATGCGATTTGATTAAAAAAAATTCATTGGGGTCCTTTATTTTTTGCTATATACCCTTTTTCATATATAAAATAAGTATATACACAAATTTTGCTATAAAAGGTGGACTTTAACGAATTTTTTCATGGAACTCACTTTGGGGTATCTTATAATCATTATTAGAGTATACTCAAATAGATAAAGAGGTATCATCATACGATTTAAGTGGTATATGAGAAGGGAGTACGATCTCTGTGAGTACTATACCATTTCTCTCTCTCTCTCTCTCTCTCTATATATATATATATATATATATATATATATATATATATATATATATATCTCTCTCGTGTGTGTGTGTGTGTGTGTGCCCACGCCCCGGTGGCCTCCTCATTGCTTTTCTTCACCAAATCCAGAGCTACCCACATTCTCTCCTTTTCTCCAGGAGAGCTTGAGCTCCAGACAAGCTCAAGCACTCGTCTCTGTCGAGCGCCACCACACCACCACCTTGCCACAGACACCCACCGGAATTGTCTCGGATACAACTCTTGTTCCTCCGATCAGGATACTCCAAGACCTCCCTGACGGACCATCTATCTACTCCTAGGGAGCACCCTTGAAGACCGAAGACCACCCTCTTTTCCTCAAGATACGTGCAGCACGAAGCTTCTTCCATTGTCGTGATCCACCATCGCCAAGGCGGCACCACTAACCATTTCCCAGCCCAGATCGTAAGTTCCTCGTGATGTAAACTCTTCATAATTCGAGTCACCTTATTCTCTCTTGGATGTTCATTTGGTCCTTCTTTTGGTTTTTCCGCTGGTTCATCCTATTGCGACCATGCAATCTAGCATTTGTTTCTTTTGGTCACCGTTGTGTAATCGATTCTTTCTCTCGATCGACTACGCACGGCTAACACCCCCACGACCTCTTTCCTTGCACAGACCTCCCAATTTACCAAGACCACCCCGTGGTCGCGACCTCCTCTCTTACAAAGACCAACCTCAGGTCGTAACACCTTCACGACCTCCCTTGGTCGTAGCGTCTCCCGCGACCTCCCAGTAGCATCTCCATTTCCTTGAATTCTCAAATAAACAGAAACATTTTGTTTTGATGAGAGTTCAAAGCTTATTTGGAAACTCTATACGAAACCTCCCTTGGCACTCAACTTGACAGTCGGGACCTCCCTTGCATTCATCTTGACCATCGAGACCTCTCTTGGTTCTATCGTGACCGTCGGGACCTCCCTTGGCGCTCATCTTGACTGTCGGGACCCCCCTTGCATTCATCTTGACTATCGAGACCTCCCTTGGTTCCATCAGAACCGCTTGACCTCCTTGGCGCCATCTTGACCGCTCGGACCTCCTTGCATTCATCTTGACTATCGAGACCTCTCTTGGTTCCATCATAACCGTCGGGACCTCCCTTGGCGCTCATCTTGACCGTTGGGACCTCCCTTGCATTCATCTTGACCGTTGAGACCTACCAGGGTTCCATCTTGACCGTCGGGACCTCCTTTGCGTACATCTAACGGTCCAAATTTCCCCCTCACTTAGATCTAAGGGCCTAGACCTCTCCTCGTTTAGATCTAAGGACCCAGACCTCCCCTCGATTAGATCTAAGGACTTAGACCTCTCCTCGCTTAAATCTAAAGGCTTAGACCTCCCCTCGTTTAGATCCAAGGGCTCAGACCTCCCCTCGCTTAGATCCAAGGGCCCAGACTTCTCCTCGCTTAAATCTAAAGAACCAGACCTCCCCTCGCCCAGATCTAAGGGTCCAGACCTCCCTTAGTTTAGATCTAACGTTCCAGACCTCCTTTAGTTTAGTCTAACGTTCCAGACCTCCCTTAGTTTAGATCTAACGTTCCAGACCTCCTTTTGTTTGGATCTAATGGTCCATACCTTCCTTCATTGAGATCGAATGGTCCAGACCTCCTTTCATTTGGATCTAACGGTCCAGACCTCCTTCTGTTTGGATCTAATGGTCCAGACCTCCCTTCATTTAAATCTAATGATCTAGGCATCTCTTTGTTTAGATCTAATGGTCCAGACCTCCTTTCGTTTGGATCTAATTGACCAAACCTCCTTTTGTTTGGATCTAAAGGACCAGACCTCCTTCTGTTTGGATCTTACGGCCCAGACCTCCCTTCGTTTAGATCTAACGATCCAGACCTCCCTCCGATTATATCTAATGGTCCAGACCACCCTTCGTTTAAATCTAATGGTCCAGACCTCTCTTCGTATGGATCTAATGGTCCAGACCTCCCATCATTTAGATCTAATGGCCCAGACCTCTCTTCGTTTAGATCTAACGGTCCAGACCTCTCCCTCGTTAGATCTCCCTCTAGTTCTCTTGCAAAGAGCACCCTCCTGGTCATTTTGCAAAAGACCACCCTGGCTATAGTGATTCCAGGACCTTCTCTCGAATGTTGACTCCGTGACCTCCCCGCATGCTGATTTCGTGACCTCCCAAGTCATAGTGCTTCCACGACCTCCCTGTCAGATCCCTTTGAAACAAAATGGTTTCCACGACCACCACAAACCTCGATAACCACCGGTTTTCAATCAGGCCGGTCTCACGTTTCTAATCCACGTTTTTGCATGATTTGGAGTTCTTTGCATATTTGAATATGATTTAAGTTGGAATATATGCTTATTTGCCTTTTCGGTTGTTCTGCGATTATAGAAACCGAGGCGAACGAGGAACCAATCGTCGACCAGGATCCTCAACAGCAATCCTTTGACCATGTTGCACCCATTTTTGTAAATTATGTTGCTTTAAATTATGAAATTGCATTGCTATGTTTTATCAAATTAAATTGGTCTAGATCATAGTTAATGCCTTAACCAATACTTGAGTATAAATTTCCAACCCTTGAACTTGGACATTATCCTTTGTCACCCTAGGCTTAACGGATTACCTGCTAGTTAATAAGTTTGTATCTAAGTGTCGTGCTTAGCTTTGCTTAGATACAATGTTACATGGGCATTAAGTTGCCCAACCACAACCCTTAAAAGATTTGGAAAATGATTTGGGCAGTAAGGCTGGGGGCCTGACTGGTATGTGGTGGTAAATGATATTTTAAAAACCATAAAACCTGAAAAACTGATTTTGAGTGGGGCGGTTGGAAGGAATGGCTTGTGCCGGGGGCACGAGAAGAGGCTGGTATGTGGGTGTACCACCCTGGTCATGTAAGGACCGAATCTTGTGATGACCTCTCATGCAAAAACAGTGCAATCACAAGTCAATAATGGGTACAACCTGGCTGACTAATTTGCTCGCCTCAGCATAGATCCGCCGTTGGAATGATTGGGGTGGATAGTCGGGGAGAACAAAGCCACAAAACCGTGATTGGCACAAGAGGGCCTCCGGAGAGCCTCGGAGGGGCTCGGCGGTGGAAACCTTAGTGTAGCGGATGAAGTGCGTTGAGGTTGAGCATTGTAAAGGCCTTGTGGTAATCTCCCCTTGATTTGCATGTCCAAGGAAACATGTGTATATGTCAAGGCGATTACCTCGTGGGTAAAGTGTGCGAACTCGCAGAGTAAGAAAACTATCATGATAGCCGTGCTCACGGTCAAGAGCGGTGTTGAGAACTTCATCGATATAGCTTTCACTTTTGCAAAACTGCTTTGTGAAGAAAGGGATAGCCGGGTGGGACCCTGTGATTTGAGAAAGGCTCGTCCGACCAATGGTAAATACGGATATTCGAGTATAGGAGGTGGGACCTCCACTAGTACTTTTCAAAAGAAAACTCATTTATGAAAACAGATTTGTTAAAATGCTAAGTCTTAGGATTTACTACTACTCATCTATTTCAAACCTGGTTTTGTGCAAATAAAAGAACTCTAA
Organism: Phyllostachys edulis; assembly: GCA_036346405.1. Taxonomy (NCBI): domain Eukaryota; kingdom Viridiplantae; phylum Streptophyta; class Magnoliopsida; order Poales; family Poaceae; genus Phyllostachys; species Phyllostachys edulis. The sequence goes on along the minus strand of CM070549.1, from coordinate 23,202,167 downwards.
AGCTTCCCTTGAATAGCCTTGCATCTATAAGAACTCATGATGTGGGTTGGCTCATGAAAGTACGGTTGTGTACTCGTGCTCTACTAATATATTCTTTTAGACCAATGATCAGACCCCTACCAGTACTTCACGGAGGATGAACCAGATGGTGGTGAAGATAATGAAGCTTAGGCTGGGACCCCCAATCGCTTGCCTGTGGGTAAAGTGAATGGATCCACTATGATGAATTTTGCTTTCGTACCTGTTTGGCTTCCGCATTCTGGCTTTTGTAAAACTCACGCCTAAGTGGTGCTTTTGTAAACAATTGGCCTCACAGCCAGATAATTATGTAATATATTATGGGCTTGCACTGTTCATACCAAGTATTGCTCGTATTGAGTAAGGTTCACGATCAGTTTGTGCCTAATCGCTAGATAGACGTTTCACGACCACCCCTAGGTGATCCAAGACCACAACTAGATGTCTTCTGACCACCCCTAGATAGTCTAAGACCACTACCTGATGCCTCACGACAACTTCTAAATGCTCTAAGACCTCTACCAGATGTCTCACGACCACCCCTAGATGGTTTAGGACCACTACTAGGAGACCCACGACCACCCCTATAGGGTCTAAAGATTTCCTCCAAATGTCTCAGGACATCCTGTCCTCTTTTTGTCGCAACCCTGGTCCTCCTCCTCGGGACATCCTTAGGACCTCCTTAAGACCTCCTATGCCTTTTGTCGGATCCCAAAAACCTCCTGTCCATTTTTGGTCGCACCCCTGGACCTCCTCCTCGGGACATCCTTAAGACCTCCTCAAGACCTCCTATGCCTTTTGTCACATCCCCAAGATCTCCCCAGGACATCTCCACAGTACACCTCAGGACCACCTCAAGACAACTCTACAGTATTCCTCATGACCTCCCATAGCCTCTAGGATCTCTTTAAGACCTGCCAGGACCTCGTCATAAAATGCAGGACTATCTAGGACCTCCCTCGATCACCTTAAGACCACCCCCCAGGACCTCCCTCGACCTCCTTGCCGGACCTCCACAGGACCTTCTCAGGGTCACTCAAGACCTCCCTGGAATCACCATAAGACCGTACTAGGACCTCCTTAAGACTCTTCTAAATTGCTATTTTGACCAAATATGGCCGTGTCTACGAACCAACACATACGTCCGTGTGGAGCTTCTGTAGGTAAACGTTTGAGCAAACGTGGTATTCTGTGTGTGTCAAGTACTGATCCAGGGAATGACACAGTACACACAGGAGACCCCAAGTTCCAAAATTGGGGTCTGACATTTGCTTCACGTCCACTTGATGCTGCCGCTGTTCTTGGCACTAGATAAGTGCTATATGTTTTGCATGGAAGCACGAGGCTTTGTACAGTAAAGGTGAGAAGAAGAACCAGGAGAAAGGAAGAATCCAGGCAAGAAAAGAGGAGGAAAATTATGAGGAAGAAGTCGGGATCCGGGTTCTCGTCGTGTGGTAACGATCTGGTTTTTCGTCTCCTTTTTTTAAATTTAATTATAGATTAGAATCAAGAATAGAGAATGTTTTAGAATTTTTCTAGTCGATGGGCTTATTAATAGATCTGTTTAGTCCGTTGTTCTGTTGTACGATTATTTCGAGTACCTTAATGGCTAATTTTGAAAATGTCATCTACTAGTTAATTGTAGAGAATTTTAGTATCTTCCCATAGAATATTTAATCAAGTCGAGCGGGGACGAGTAATTTTCGAGTTATGAATTTTGTAAAGCTATTGTCTAAAGGAGTTGTCGTCTTTTGGCTGTATCTTAGTAAAAACGTAGATTAAAATTAGTAAATGAGCTAATTAGAGTTTATGATCTACATGAAAAGTGTAGCTAATTATCTAAGGGTTCTAGAGAATCCATGAACACAAATTTTGGTTGGGTAGAACAAGAGATATTAATTTAGCAAACCTGCTGTCCAAAAAATAACAGATCGGTCTTCTGGGATAAAATGAGGGGTTATGATTTAATTAGAAGCCATGGTAGTCTAAGCAAATATGGGGAATCTTGTGTAGATTTCAGAATTGGGTGATTTGCCATGATGGGACTTGTGAGTCAAAAGTTACGTCTTTTTTAGTACTAGGACAGCAAGGGGTGAATGTTCGATACCAGGGAAGCGTTGCGGATTTGGGGGACGTGTAGGAGCGATGTCAATTAATTGTTGTTCTTGTGATGTTGTAGTTTGTATTGAAATTTGAGTGTTTAATATAGGAGAGACGTCGTGCTTGTTGCCATCTTCTAACCAAATGTGACGACCTTCTAATCAACTGAACTGGCTTTTTTGAGTCATGCAGTACTACAAGACGAGAGAGCGGCAAGACCACTCGGCTTCATACCGAGAGGAGGTCCACCAGACCTCCCAGAGGTCTTCAAGACCTCCCGGAGGTCTCGCCGCAGACGAGCCAGCCCCAGACAACAGAGCTAGCTCACAGAGAATCACTTTGGTGTGACCACAACCACAAGGTCAAGACAAGAGATAAAGGCATAAATTAAACTTAGTATTAAACAAGACCTTATATTCTAAGCTTGATTACAGAAGGTTTGCCACTTAGGCTTACAAACCGGCAACAAAAGGACCTTGACAGCCGAAACACCAGAACACTTAGAGGCCAAACGGCAAGCCCACAGTCAGCCGAGCGGAGGACGCCCTAGGCAAATAAGTCATCAAAGAAGTCCTCTTCAAAGAGGTCTGAGTTTCCTTGCACTTGGTCATCTTCATACACCGCTTTGACATGGGCTTAGAGCCATGAGTACTTTGAATGTACTCAGCAAATCATAGGGAAACAATTATGCAAATAGTAATCATGCAAAGGCTTACCAGAGGAAGGTCAGATGGTTAGTTGCGAAAGCAATATTTTACAAGAATTAACATAATAGATTGCAAAGCAAATGAGTTAAAACAATAATACATAATTACATTGTTTGAAAAGAAGGGAGTGAGCACCCACTCACATCCAAACCACTCGGGAGAGGTCTGGTTACACCCACAGCCAGGACCTCTCCCAAGACCTCTCTAGAGCACCAACTCTAGAGCTCAAGCCCAAGACTGACCACATCTCGAGCCAACCATGACCCCTCTAAACCGCCAAGGTCTCTTCGAGGCAAGGCCACGGCCTCTCGTAGAAGAGTCCAGGCAACACCAGTTCTCAAAAGCTATCCCTTGCACCATTTTCACTAGGTATTGTCCATGACCAAGGACTTGGCTATTCGAATAGATTTTACGCTCTGCAGATGTGTACAATTTTACCCACAATCCACGATCTCTCTAGCGGGACGGGTTCCGGAAAGACCCTTGCTCACTTCCGAAGTAGAGCAGTCTAGAGAACGCGGCAAGGCCTTTACAAAGCTTTGAACTGGCTCGGAGCTACCCGCTAAGGTTTCGCATCCCCCCCTTGGTCTAAAAGTCCGCAGGGTTATGGGGTGCCCCCTCTTGCACCAACGAATCAACACGCTCATCCAAAACAGCCCCAAGCCATCTCATTGCTAATTATTCAGCCCCGACCACCCCCATAAAGTGATCTGGTGGTTGCACTGATTGGCCCAGATCAACGGAACACAAAGTTAAGTCCTTAATTGTGCTCGTGCAAGACTTCCACAAACCCATGTGCAAAGCACCTACTTTCACTCCCCTTTCTTGCCCAAGCAAAACCAATTGTTCAACCCGCCATCGGACCACCCACCTGCTCAAACAGTTATTAGGGTGATCTCGCACCACAATAAACACAACTTAGGCATCCTGCCATAGCTGCTTAACAGTGGCACCGACCACAGATTCTATAGATCATTAGTCAAGATTACTAATTGATGAAGCATGATTCACCAGACCCACAGTTCTATAGCAAGGCTAAGCATAAAGTAGCGGTCCCATGTTGGCAATAACAAAAGATACCAACTAAAATACCCAACCTAAAGTTTCCAAAGGGAGTATGTCAACATGTCCAGCAGCAAGTCCAAAGGAGGCATAATATCAAGTAAGGAAGAGTAGCTACTGCCCAAACATTTTCATATAAAAGTAGCCATGCATGATAAAGTAAAACAAAATATATTGAAAGACTAGGTTCAATATGATCAAGGGTTGTGACTTGCCTTGCTCAAAGCCTTGAGCTTCTTCCTCCCCTTCACAGAACTCTGGCTCCTCACGGTCTTGGCAATCTACACGGTGAAAACCAAATGACTCAAATAGAGCTCCAACAAGAACCAAAAAGAAACTCCAAATAAGCTCATACAAAACCAACAGAAAGGTTGGGAGGTCAAGAGGAGGTCCCAAGAGCTTGCTGGAGAGGTCCAGGGACTGCTCTGTTGAACCAGGAAGGAGAAATGAGGAAGAAAGTGAGAAAAGATGGGCAGCCCAAGCTATATATATAGCTGGAGCCAAAGAGGTTGCCCTAAGGTGCAGTCACTCAGGAGTTGGTAAAGAGGACAAGGAAGTAGGCAAGGAATGTGACAAAAGAATGATATGAGTACTGCAAAAGTGACAGCACTTAATGCGATACAACATGCATTAAATGTGGGGGAAGACCTCCTTGCACAAAGGACACAGTCAAAGGATACGGAAAACTGGGTGTGACTACCATGTGGGTCCAGCCAAGACCCGCAGAGGAGGTCCTGCGAAGACATTGAGGAGGTCTTGTAGTGAACAAGGGGAGATCCTCACCCACGGGGGAGGTCTAAACGGTTGGATCTCCGGGAGGGAGGTCCAACGGTCAAGATCAAACACGAACGGGGAGGTCTGCAAAGGCAAAAGGGAGAGCCTCGCCAGCGAGGGAGGTCTTAGACGGTTGGATCTCCAGAAGGGAGGTCCAACGGTCAAGATCAAACACGAACGGGGAGGTCTGCAAAGGCAAAAGGGAGAGCCTCGCCCGCAAGGGAGGTCTGCGATAGCGAGACAAGAAGCGGGAGGAGCAGGAGCTGTTGGATTCGGATCGAACGGACCAAAACGATTGGGCCGTTCGGACCATCCGAAGCTACCACTAGATCTCAGCCATTGAACTAGATCGGGTGGCCCAAAATGATTGGGACGTTTGGACCGGCCGAACACCTCATCAAATCGGACCATCCGACACGGATCCGACGGCTCAGGAAGGATGGGATGTTCGGACCATCCGAACGCTTCTTCTCAATCGGACCGTCCAAACTTAATCAGACGCTCCGCTGATAGGGAACGTTCGACCAATGAGGATAAGGAAGACCAATGAAAAAGGTGTCCCAACGGTCCGGATGAACTCAAAGGAGGTCTTCAACGCTAAGATGAGATCAAGGAGGTTTTATGTGACCGAGACCATGCTCGAGCCAGAGGTCCGCCAAGCTTAACCAGAGGTCCGACTGGGAAGTCCTATGGACACGGAGAGGTCCAAAGGAGTACAGAGGGGTCCCAAGGTCACAAAGAGGCCCTAGGGGTTAGATCTCTCAAATGAGATCTCAACGGTCAGGATCAAAACAAGGGAGGTCTGTGCGGTTAAGATCTCCAGAGAGGAGGTCCTAACGGCCAGATCTAAGCAAGGGGAGGTCTGTGCGGTTAAGATCTCCAGAGAGGAGGTCCTAACGGCCAGATCTAAGCAAGGGGAGGTCTGTGCGGTTAAGATGAAGGGCTAGGGAGATCCCTACGGACCCGGGGAGGTACACACGAAGGGGAAACTCGACCCCAAGATTAGAATTTCAAATCAAAGACATTTGAAACACACACCAGCTAAAACGCCACGGGTGTGACACGACCCAAGAGAAGGTCAAAACCAAAGGAGGGTTCGAACGGAGAAGGAGGTCTAAATCCTGAAAAGAGATTCAAACCAACAAAGAAGTCTGAGAAAAGGGTTAAGCCAAGAGGCATCCAGAGGGAGCTTGGGAGAAAAACCAAACCACGCAACACCAAGGGACAACAAGAAGCCCCAACCAACAGAGAACACCAACAAGGGACTTAGTTCAAGTTTTGGTTAGGTCGAGTTAAACTCTCCAACTTCCAAAATACCAAGTTAAGCTTAAACAGGCAAACAAACCAAATGGTTCCTTTTGATTTTTAAAGCTGGCAAGGGCTCTAGAGAAAACGGGACGTTACACCAAACTATGCGTCGCAACTAGTAAAGGCAAGTGTATGGTAGACAGCGATCAATTATTGATCGCTATATTTCTTTATCGTTCACTACCATTATTGTTGTGCTTTTATTTTTATTTAATTGCAAGTAATGGAATGATATGACTATATCTTGTTGACGGACATGAGGAAAATTGGATATGATGAAATTATGCATTTTTGCATTCATAAGCATCTTTGCATATAAGCAGGTGATCATGATTGATCACAACTCCACGAGAGTGGAGGAGGTCCCTGATCCTTGAGGAGGAGCGGGCTTGAGAGTGAACGTTGTCGCGAGCGTTCACTCACGTACACCGGTATACGTGAAAGAAGTGCATGTGGATATGTACAGTAGAGTTGCATTGAGATATGAGATGAATGTGTGTGAAAACAAAGAGAAGAGAATGACATGAGAATAATAATAGAAGGACATGGGATGATAATGAAGTTATTGAATACTGTTGGTTATCTTGGTTCGTTGTATATTGATGCATTTGCTGAGTCGTGGACTCACCTTTGCTTCTTTGTTATTTTTAGGTGATCGTTGATGGCGCTACGATTGAGAGGGACTAGTGCACATATGATAGTTTTATACTTCAAGACATGATTATTTGCCATGAGAACCTTTTATTTATTATGCTGGACTACTTTTAGGACATATTAGAAATTGATTAAGCGTAGATGAATGTTTTGGCCTAGTCTTTTCGTTCCAAGGTTTTGGATTTTTTTCTGGTTTGGTGTTGTTTTAGACTTTTATCTTGCTATGTTTCCCTCGTTTATTTATTCATGCTTGACGAGTTTTTATTCATGTTCTATTGTAACCCGTGGATGGGTTTTATTAATGCTTTGGTTACTGAAATTTTATGGTGTGTTAATGAATATTAGTTGAAAGGTTAGTTTAGTGGCATTACAGACTTAGTGTTGGACTAAGGTGTTACAACATCTTTATGGCCTTTCTTGGGTTGGCTAGTAACTTTTACGTTCGGTGTTTGGTAGCGTGGAACACTGGAAATGGAACCTAACTAATGATAAATGAGATCAGCAAAACTCCTGGCAGTATGTCTGCAACGCAATGACATCTTCTGCAGGTTTATTATGAGATCTTACATGTGATCCACCATTGCTAACGTGACATGGTGTTTGCTTTGGCGGCACTTCAACTTGCTTCGGCCTTCCTTGGTGTTTCAAAGGAAGGGATGGCTTTTCAGGTGAAAGCTTGCTTTGTTAACTTGTAAGAGCATCCTGAGTCATATGCAAACTTTGCCAGTCCATACAAGATTCTATGGGCACATAGTTTATTTGTGCTCCCTATAAAGTATGAACCGCTGACTGCTCAGTGAATGGAAATTGCTGCTGAACCCATGAACTCGAGCAAACCTGTTAGCTCGTTGCTTTTCATGTCCACTGCAACTGGAAAGAAATAAAAACAGTATGGATTGTATGCTGAGCAATCGGCCACTAGGTGCAAATAAATGAAAACATAGTATTTTTACGTGAGTCAGTGCTTTAGGAATTTAGAGTCAGCAGTCAGCTACATTATTATAGTATCATGACTTCTTGCCGCCAAAGATAGAACCTAATGCTATGGTACCTGTACTGAACTGCTGATCCCTGAAAGAGACAAACTAATGGAAATAAAAGTTGAAGTTGATTCACCGATGCGCTATCTGGCACTGTGGAACATTGAGATGTTGGAGAAAGCAATGAAAGTATTTAAACAAGCAGTGCTGGAAGTGTGGTTATCTACTGTTGTATTATTACTCTGTTCAGTTGGCTTTTGTTTGTTAACTAGCTTGTTTAGGTTGTGTCACAGGTACTTCAAGCACTGGTTAGGAAGCTCTGGAACAAAAAGAACATGGACCAAGATGCTGAGTAAACTTTCAGAGCAACAAACCCAATTCATTTCACGATGGATTTAAAAGATTTGGCTCATATTTCAATACCATTTCTGGCTAACATGTTCTGATCTGTATTTTGTGTGAATTGTCATACTCTGGAGATTTGCTCCTCTGAACAACATTCTTTATCAGAGGAGCTATTTAGATGCTATTGTTAGCTTTACAGATTAAACATGGGAAAAAAATTAGAGGTTTAAGAAATTGAAATTTCTTCTTGTTGTTTACCTTTATGTTGTTAAGAACACATTTGAAATGACTAACGAAAATTTAGTGATTTATACTTTACAGTCTTAGACTCTTTCCAGAAAATAGACTTGCATATGTTCTGACTTTTGAAGATATATAATTTGTAGAACCCGCCATTAAAAATAGAGACAAAGGAAACAAAGCTTGCGTTGGCATCAAGTATTTGTTAGTTTGTTATGATCTAGCCATGGGGTAAATTTTATAGGATGATGAATCATTTCAAAACTTGTGTCCTTCAAAAAGAAATTTTGATGACCTGGAGGCATTCACATTAATTATGACTTTGAGAGCTGGTCAGACTTACAATAACAGGCATTAGATATTTTCCTATGAAAAGTGGTGACACAAAATTTGTCAACTTCTATTTCTTCTCTTCTTTGATTAGTGATTCTTTCGTCATTGTGCATGATACGGTGATACCCCTCAGTATTTTACATTTGACAGTGATACTGACAGCAATTCCTCATTTCCAAACTATGATTGTTTTGAGATCAATTACCGTATGAAGCACCAGCTGCTCATTTTAGAACTGAATATGGACAGTTTCCAAGCCCGGTAGTCTTCTGCTGGCCAACTCCATGGCTGTTACTCTGCCTGCACATATCCCTGTGCAGCAAAACTGTACAAAGAATACTAATCAGCTACCTGCTACAGCATTTTGCCCCTTATTTCCTTCTCTAAACCATGCCCATTATATGCAATTTAGGCATGTGCATGTCAACTATTTTGTGTCAAACATTATTGAAGTGACCATGTGCTTTTAACTTGGATTTCGCATGTTCAGAAGTACAAACACAAACCAGTTCTAGACCAATCATGTCCGGATACAAACATGAATTATTTATTGGATGCTAACATGGTGTACTCACAGTCGAAGTCTATGCCTGATCAAAAGCTATATGTACCTAGATGCTTCCTTTCATCATTCATGTCTTTAGCTCTAATCAGATTAATTAACATTATCACTTTATCAGCATGCCTATATAGGCAAGTTGTTGTCCAGTGGCCAGCACATCACCATGCATATTTCTCAAAATGCGGTCTCTGCTCTTGTCAATCATAAAGTTCAGAGACTCATAGATATGCCTTCGTGATATGAATCATGCAGAGTTGGTGTTGTTAGTTGTTACAACACTCTGTGCCATTTGGCAGATTGCTGTATCATGCAATCTTTTGCAGTGTGTTGGAAAGAGATGGTTCTCTGGTTGTCCACTTGTCTCGATAAAGAACTAATAAAATAGCATTGGGATGTCACTGATTGGTGCATCATTTGCTAAATTAAGCATTGCCAGGTTGGTCTTAGTCTCGTGGGAGAGAGGGAGAGAACGTAAATTAAGCTTCTTCGCAACCTCTGTCGGAGTTTGATACGTGCATGCATCTGCGTTGTACGCTGCTGTCTTTGTTTTCTTCACTGAACGCTGCCCATGTGGCTATTGTGTTTCAAGTATCAATTGCAGAAGGTACCAGAAGCCGCAACGATGTACATTATTGCGATTATGCGAGAGGGGGACATATCTAGGTGCAATCATGCAAACGTTTCCGACAAATTGTTGGATGAAGGATGGATGGATGTGATTTGGGGAGATTCGACGATTGCATGGTGAAAAACTTTCGGAATTACCCCCTTTATAAGTGGTGCGAAGGTCTCAAATTTGATTTCCATTGGGATGGAATAGATTTAGGGATCTTCTGAAAATAGTTAGCTCTAGCTCTTACTTGCGCGTCTGCTACTACAAGCACGGTTATTAAACCTAGCCCGGTCATCAACCCAACCGAGGTTTTGGGTCACTGGTCGGACCGGTGGGTCAACGGTTAGAAAACATTTTAGTTTGTACACCATGTAAAAAATACATATGTAAGCATAAAATGTTAATCCTCTATAAATATGCAGTTTGGTCCGAGTTTTATAACTACGTGTGTCTTACTGATGAAGACGAAGCTAATCAGAGAACAGAGAGGAGTTGCTGGACGGAATGAGAGAGTGAGAAAGATGAAATTTTTTATATGTAGCTGCCGATTTCACAAAGAGATTCTTACTCAAACCCTAGCAACACCCAAAGTACCAATATGCCCTTCAGATTTATCTTGAAAAGCTCTTTCATTTAAGGATTTTTTTTGTCTATTGACCTCATGAGCAAAATTCAGCCGGGTTAAGCAAAACAGGCCAAGTTTCCCCGGATCAACTTCATCTCCAGTCCTGTGAGCGTGACCCGGCAAATCCTATAGGTCCGGATTTTTCCGTTTCAACCACTCATCTGGTCCGGGTTTTATACCTACGCTTACCAGAGAAGAGCATGTTCCCTGCCTGCCTTAATTTGAACTGACGTCGGTGGCAGAATCCTACCGAACAGGTTGCGTTACAGTCTGTTAGAGCTTACAATTATTTACTGTGTGCTAGTAGTCTAGTACTCTAGTACGTTGAACCGTAAGCTTGTATAAGTTGTAATGACATATGTCGTCATGAGTCGCCTATTGACTACCTTGTACTGCTATTTATGATGGCTTCCCAGTTTTCCCCATATAAGGGATCGTAATTCATAAATAAATGAACTGCCAGAGAATATATACAACTATCTCTACTATTTAAAAATTAAAGTTAGTAGTCGTTAGGTGTAAAAACGAATCGAATACGGATAGATAACAGTTCTGCCATATTTTTAATATTTTTTTCTAGATACGGATACAAATACGGATACCTCAGATACGAATACGAATAATATCGAATACGAATCGAAACGAATACAGTCACTGATATTTTTTCGGAACATGAAAACTCTCTTAAATTGCATGCTATAAATTAAATAGTTTTCCTAAAAAAAATTCTATATCTAAACTTCCTAACCCTAATCCTACTTCCACTTAATCCCTAATCCCTCTCTCCTCAGTCCTCACCCCCTCATTTCAAATTCGACAGTTCGACACCACCAGTATGCCCCCCCCCCCTTTTCTTCATCCTCAATCAAATCTCCATGGCTCTCCCCTCCCTCTCTTGGCCGGTGCGTGGTGTCACCTCCTCTTGCGACAGACCTCTCTGTCAGCGGCCACCCTTCGGCCTCCTCAGGTGCCTCGACCACTTCTTGGCCACCCGCATGCTCACCACCGCCGGCCTTTTCCACCATGGCGCCACCTCTCCTCCGAGCTCCTTGTCGCTTCTTGCCACTCTCCTCTCCGGCCACCGCCTCCCTTGCCGCCTCCACCCAAGACTGGCCGGCTCGCCTTGGGCATCCTCCATGCAGCCCTCAGTCGCCGCCTCCCTCCTCTCTCTCTGAGTTTCCACTGCGCCACCTTCTCCTTCGTGTTCTACACCCTTACACGCCACTTGCCATTTCCAGCCTCTACGCCTTGTTCGACCAAGGCTTGGCACACTTCTGCTTGGCTGGCCACACTTTCGCCTCCGGCCTCGACGCCACTCAAGCCACATTCGTCAGCCATTCGTCTGCTCCTCTCCCATACGCCCTCCTCTCCTATGTCGCGCTCACGACTTCTCTCTCGCCACCGCCTTGCCGCTTCCACCAAGCACTCCTAGCTTGGCTCGGTGCTTGGTCATTTCCATGCCCGCCGCAATGGATCGTGTTAGGCCAGCCGGCAATGAAATCGGGTTGTTCCGCTTATCAGTCGGGCCGAAATTCGGATATCCGACTTTGTCTTATCCGGATAATCCAGATTCAGATCCGGCTTGATAACATGCCTACCGATTCGCTTTCCAATAAAAATCAATTCGCTTCCGATCCGAAAATTATCCGAGAAAATCCGATCCAAGACAATCTAAACTGCTTCCGTCCGGACGGCTGAAATTATCCGATCTGTTACCCCTAGTAGTCGTCATTCCTTCCTACCTTTCCGACAAACCCAGATCGCTACGCTGAGCATGGTTAACGACTAGACATGATGAAATTATATATTTTTTAACCCATAGCAGAGCATGTGCATTGAACTAGTCAATCTCAGTGCAAGATCATCGGTAAATGCACCATGAATTACCTACCCACAAGAATGAGTCCAATACGCTCAAGTCACTTGGACACCAAATATTGAAATGCGGCGGTTAAAACGGACAAAAACACCCAGGAATTTGGAAGATCCTTGATGTGATGCCAAGTTTGCCAACTATGCCGATGTGATAGGACAAGGGAACCAAAGGTGACAACTGACAAATCCCCAAAATCCTTCTAGTACAAATGTACAATACAGTCCTACTCACCGGTCACCAAGGACAAGAGGCCCCCCCCTCTCTCTAGTCCACTCGCTAGCTAGCCATCCATTCGTTTGGAGCACTCACGGGATGTGGGGCCCCCCTTATCTCTAGTCCGCGTCACACTGCGGTGGACAAAAGAATTCCTTACAAGGGAACCGGACAAGGCTGGTTGGATGAACCTGAACTACGGGTATCTATCTATCTATTGCTTAAGATCGAAGGGCTTGGATAATCTACGAGTAGGATTGATTTCCTGTTAGAATCGCGATCCAATTTAGGTTGTTCCGTAGGATCGTGGATTGTAGGATCGATGTACACTACTGTAGGGAAGGTGTTCACAAACGGTTAACGCCATCACGCATTTGCCGCGAGCCGCCTGAATTTAGAGTCGATGATGATGATGTCATCATGCACGCGTTTTCAAACCGCTCATGATGATGCCACAAACGGTTTGTGATCAAACCGCTCAGTGATAAAGATTTATCACGAGCATTTTCATCCACAAACCGCTCTGTGATGATTTTTCTATAAAACCCCAAGCGCCGTACAATTAAATCATGCATATATTAAATATATATATATATATATATATATATATATATATATATATATATATATATATATATACACACGTATATTTGTGACTCAAACCGCTCATGATAAGTACTTATTACATGCATTTGCTTTCATCCACAAACCGCTCAGTGATGATTTTTTCAGATAAAACCCCAAGCAAAGGTACAGCTTGCCATTAAATCTGCATTATATATATATATATATATATATATATATATATATATATATATATATATATATATATATATATATATATATATATATATATATATTCGTCACTTTGGGGGTCGATCCGCTCAGGATGAGGCATCATTAAGCCACTACAAGTTTAAAGCATTATGGATCAAGGAGATCGTCGACATCCAATTATCTGAGATGTTGTCGATAGGTAATGGACCTATATTCAGAAGTGGCGTGGGCCTTGAGAGTATTCAAGGAAGTGGCATCATGTATCAGCAACTAACCATTCTTGATCATGTAATCGTCTTTAAACCCAACAAGAACACTAAGCAACCATTCTCACATTTCAAAAGAATTCTCAACTTATTGCTTGGTGTTCTTGTTGGGTTTAAAGACAATTACATGCTCAAGAATTGTTGGTTGCTGATAGATGATGCCACTTCCCAAAAGTACTACCAAGATCAACAACACTTTTTGAACATAGCGACGTCCAATTACCTATCGACAACATCCATGTAATTGAATGTCCTAACGCTCTCCTTGCATCCATACTTTTTAAACTTGCAGGGCTCAATGAGGTTGCCCGTGGATACCGCCTCATCCTTCTCATATCATGGATGACCCCTAAAGTGCCTCGATGCAAGAGGTAGGAGAACTTGATCTAATGAACACGCTATACGCATAAAGGTGAAATGAATGGCGAGAGACAACATAAGACTATTAACATCATTACATCACAAAGCAAGGGACTATTAATATGAACTAATTATCAATTCAATTTTAGCATAAAACTATTAACATCATTTGAACTAATTATCAATTCAATTTCAACATAAGACTATTAACATCATTACATCACGAGCAAGGGACTATTAATATGAACTAATTATCAATTCAATTTCAAAGATAAGACTATTAACATTATTACATCACGAGCAAGGGGACTATTAATATGAACTAATTATCAATTCAATTTCAAAGATAAGACTATTAACATCATTGAGTAGTTCAACAAGAAGACAATAAGAACAAGGGTGTCCAAACCCACCACACCAAAGAGTAGCCCTCAAGATCCATCGCAGAGCACTAGCCATTTTCATCACAGAGCAAGGGGTAGAGACAAAGAGGAGTAAGGTAGGGTGATACTTCAAGATAAGCGAACCACTCGGGCATGACCCCACCACCAAAGACAACCTCATCTATCTCCTTCACCTTGCATAAATCACACAAACATCAGGACACAACTTAAGGCTCAAGCATAAAAATCAAACTCAACAAAAGACATTAAGCTAATAGATCTAGAGGAGAATAGAGGGAGGATGGGGAAAGCAAAGCCCGGCCAGGGCTCGAGCGCAGGAGGCCGAGCAGGAGAACCAAGCCATGGCGGCGCAGGCAACACGCGGGGCCAAGCTGAGTGGCTTGGGTGGCGGCGTCACTGTAGTTGTGGCACGACCTTGAAACTGCATAAGAAGACACTACTATCGTACGAGTGTCTTGTGCAGTGCAGAGTGGTGTCATAACCTGCGGCGATGGCAACGGGGTCGAGCGGCGGCGTTGAGGTGGGAAGGGGAACGGACGAGAGTAAATGCGCTGGGGAGTGACGAGTTAGGGCAGGCGCAAACTCTAGCGGCGCTGGGGAGTGATGAGAGTTAGGGCGAGCGTAAACCCTAGCGGTCGGGCTCCTACTAATAAAGAGACTTATCACAGACGGTTCTATTATGGAACTGTCCGTGATATGGGACATATCACGGACGGTTCCCCATATCACGGACGGTTCCATTATGGAACCGTCTGTGAAATGGTTTTTTTCTCAAGTATATTTATCTTGTATATACACTTACATGACATGAAGAAATTACATGTTCATATGTCAATTTTGTCATATATATATATATATATATATATATATATATATATATATATATATATATATATATATAGAGAGAGAGAGAGAGAGAGAGAGAGTAATAATTCAACATATAATTAATATAGTAACTTCCCCGCTTGTTTTAGAACCTAACTTACGTAAAGATTGTTTGATTCGGGGTCTCCCTAGAATAGAATCATGCAGAGATTGACACGAATTTTTATACGTGTTCTGCCTTCTCCGGAGAGAATAACAACCCTACTCTGTGTGTGTATGGTATTGAGTGTATATCGAACAATCGGGGAAAAACTAAGACTATTACAGATAGTGCTTGTATTCCCGATGGCTCGATCCTCTCCCTTTCTCTAGTTGCCGCCTTTTATAGTACGTGAAGGAGCCAAGGCTACTCTAGTAAAGCTACTCATCACCTCCTCAGAATTCAGCGATGTTGGTAGTAATTACCGGTGTATTAATTCTCCACGCCGCTCAACAAATTATATACCGTAGATAATGGGGTATTACGTGCCATTATTCTCAGAGAATAACAACGATGATGATCGCTTGAATCCCTTAATCAATAAGACCCACTTGTCTCCAGTGTTCATTTGATTATAAGGTGGTCGTGGGTGACCTAGTCGAGAGAGAATCTCACGACTATAAGGTAGTCGTAATAAGACTTACGACTATGGGATAGTCGTAGCATAACTTATGACTATGGGGGTGGTCGAGAAGAACTTACGACCATCCATTTGGTTCTTCCTTCAAAACATTAAGGGTACACTCGGGGTTCACATGACGCCATATTTACCTATAATAAAAATTATAGATAAAAGGTAAAATGAGGATTATTATATCTCGCCATCTAGCCCCCACTTCAAGTGAAAGCAACTTACTTGGTAAAGGGTTCTAGATGGTCTTACGATCATGAGAGGATCAGAGAAAATAATCGAAGGAAAAACTCTTCGATTGTATACTACTCGACTTTAAATGTGCTTGGTCAAGAAAATTGCTTACGACTATCAAGTGGTCGTAAAAAGCATTTCTACGATCACAAGGTGGTCGTAGTATAGTGATCGGAAGAAGGAACTTTCCGATTATCATTTCCTTTGGTTGAAAAGATCTAACCAAGGAAGTAATTTCGCTTGAGATGTAAACGCAAACCTGAATTTCTCGAGCTGACACACCGGGAATCTCAAACGACGCCTCGCTAGCTTCGTCATGCTGAAGCGTTCCCGAGACGGTGGCGACCACTTGAAATGTCACGCCCCGCCAAGGTACGCTGGTTATATATATCACACCATAACTAACCGAGATGGTCGTGAAAGTTCCAAAGAACAACAAGCGACTCTTGGCGGTCGCCACGACCACCGAGATGGTCGTGATAGAACAGAGGCACCGCAGGCCTCTCGTCAAGATGGTGGCGTTTCGCCCACCGTCTTTTAAAGGAGATCGCTCGCACGTTCTCCTCGCACCCAAAGAGAAACCGGGTTACGTAATCAAGAAGAAGAGTATTTCAACTTCGCTACCGACTTCTTTGAGCTCGCTTCCATCGAGGGTCTTCGCTTTCAGATCTCGCGATCGAGTCTCCCATCCCAACGATATTCCCAATAGAGGGATACCTTTGATAATGAACGCCTTGAGAAGGTTTGGTGGGACCAAGTCACGAGGATAGACAAGTCAAGATCCCTGAGTCGGTTTACTCGATGTTTGCTCGATCAACTATGAATGTAAGTACTTAATCGTATTTATATATATACAGTATAATCTTCTTGTTTCTCACCGTCTTTTCATCTTGCGTAAAGCCATAGAGCAAATTGTCGTTGTCGGTGAATATCATCGACAACTTCTAGAGTCGCGACAGAAAGAGGAACTCGCAAACAGTAGAGAGGTGGTAAGTCATCGCTATTCATAGTCACCTTGGATTTGACTACTTATATAGTGCTTACGGATTTGTCATGGAAAAACTCACGACTAGGTAATGGTCGTAAAAGACTTATGACTAGTGGTTTTGTCGAGAAGAACTTACGACTAGGTCAATGGTTGTAGAAGAACTTACAATCGATTGACCCATGCTCATGTCCACCGTTATCCTTGCGGGTTAAACAAAGGACGCTAAGACCTTAGCCGACTCGCCGATTATGAAAAAGAGGAGTCGAAAAAGTTTAGGAAGAGGTATTAGACCTCCTGAGAAAGCTTAAAGAAGCTAACTCGCAACCATGAAGTCGCAGGAAAAATTAAACAAGAAGTGCTTGAACTTAAGATCGCTTATATCTTTGATCTTTACCTAACTCTTGCTTCTTTTCGTAAAAAGAAGACGAGACGAAAAAGCTCCGTAATGAAGTTAGAGAGAAAACTTCAGCTTATTCACGAGCTTACTCGTATGTCCAAAAATAAAGATCAAAACCTTGAGACGCCGAGAACTCTAATATCAAGTAAGTAATTTTTACCGCGGTCCTTACGAAGTTATTTCTTTTCACTTCCACTTCCTTTCTAGCAATGGACGTTAAATTGAGAGAACTTGAGATCGAAATCGCGATAAAGCCGTGATTTATAACCAGCCGCCCTTATTGCAAAGAAGAATGTAGAGGATATTGTATCATGGGAGAAAAAGTATGCCGAGACCGTTGCTTCCCATAATGAAGAGGTCAAGAAGTTGATTCTCAACTAGTGGGTAAGAAATTCTTTTACCCGTGATTATTTTTGTTTTTTTTTTCCTCTAGGAGTTTATTTTGTTTGACCAATCTTATTTCTTCAGAGCAAGTGGTCGAAAACAAAAGCTCATGAGGCTTCGACTTGTACCCAACAGAGATGGAAGCAATGAAGATTAAACTTCAAGGAAACATCACGCCTCGAACAATGTGCTTGGTGAGCTACATAGTGAGGGAAAGACTCTCAAGATGATACAATAGTCTGCCACACAAGTACCATTGGGGATCAAGTCGATTTTGCAAGATCCGTGACCACTCAAGGCCAACCAAGTCAATCGATAAAGGAGGCGGTCGAAATCGCAGAAGTTATGCATTAGCAAAACTTAAAGCTCATGACCCCAACCTTAATGTGCAACCACTGGCCGACTTCAACTACTCAAGCGTAAGGAAGACGTCTGATGGAGGAGATGCAATCAGCTAGTTTGAAAGTTTCAGAGGAGATGCATTGGCTCTCCTCTTCGAGTAGTCTCAGAATGAACTTGTGAAAACAATCTTTTGTTGATGTAATCCATCTTGTTCCTCGCAAATCATCTTGTCGAGTAGTTAGTAACTCAAAAGATAATTAACTAATTTAAAGACTAAGAAATGAAGTCAAATGTGATGACTTTATCCTAGCCCCGACTATTTGCTTAGTTTGTGAAAACTAAGTAAATAGTTTTGTCTCTCGCAAATCATCTTGTCGAGTAGTTAGTAACTCAAAAGATAATTAACTAAATAAAGACTAAGAATTGAAATCAAATTATTCTAGCCCCCGACTATTTGTTTGAGTTTGTTTAGACAAACTAAGTAAATAGTCTCAGAGAAAGGGTTTCAAAACAGAGAGGTTTGTTTAACTTGTAGTTTTGGGTCTCAATTGTCATGCATCGGTCGAAAGGGTGGTAACGAGTTGACACTAGGAAGTTCCTTCTAGTGGGCGTGACCACGTCAGAGAGGAGAGGCTTCGACTAGGTAATGTTAACATCTCCGACTAGTTTAATCAAATCGAGAACGGCAACTTGAGTTAAGCAAACGCCTAGAGGACTTTAAAATATTTACTCGCCCTTCTCCGGTGGACTCGATAAGTCTGCCCCGGTAGCAAGAGTAGGAAATCGAACAAAGCTAGAAGCTCCTTCCAGCAAGGTGACCACATGCAGAGAGGAGAGGCTTCGACTAGATGTGTCTCTTCCTCCCACCAGCTTGAGATGAAACAAGTACACCCAAGACTAAGTAAAAATCGAGAAAGTGCGCTTTCTTAGAGTATTTTTCAAATTAATCAAGAAATAAACTAAGGTGAAAAGAGTTGGCCTTCAAAAATATTTCGACTAAATAAAACCCGAGTTCTTTGTGTTGGCCATAAAAGCGAGTAACGAGTCGACACTAGGAAACTCCTTCTAGTGGGCGTGACCACATGCGAGAGGAGAGGCTTCACTAGGTGATGTTATCTCCTTTCCCACCAAGGTAAAGAAAACTGGTGTTTAAAACATAGTCGAAAAATAATGAAAGCACTACTCAAAAGTAAGACAATAGAGATAGAAAAACCCGATTCTTTATTGTCCTAATGGTCGGTTACACATAGAACTTGCGTGAATCGGGTCAATGTTCCAAGAATTCGAGAGAACTCCGCCGCCTTCCATTGCCAATCGTATCGAATTCGGACGAGTAACTTCACCACTGTAAGGACCTTCCCACTTGGGAGAAAGTTTGTTCCGATTAGACTTGATTGGCAAAGCCTCAATACTAAGTCACCTACAAAGAAGGTCAGCGAGGTTGAACCTTACGATCGTAGTATCTTCGCAGGCTTGTTGGTAGATTGCCGAACTAATTAGGGCCCGGTTTCTCCTTTCTTCAAGTAGATTAATATCATCTCGTCAATTTGTTCCCCGTTGGAGTCCGTGAATGTTTCACTGTGTTGACCGTATCTTTAGTTCCAGAGGAAGCATAGCTTCAAAGATCAAGACTAAAAAGAAAGGTGTTTCTCCAGAGTCTGACTAGTAGTTGTACGAATCGCCCATAATACGAGGGTAATTTTGTACCCAAGCCCCGAGCGCTTGATGAGTCGGTCAAGACTCGAGTTTTAAATCCTCTCATTATTTGGCCGCTTGCACGCTCGATTGCCCCATTACTCGGGATGGGCCATGTACATAACATAACTTGGTACCCAACTCGTCGCAAAATTCTCAAATTTTGCGCCGAAAATTGCTTACTATTATCTCGTAATTATTCGACTTGGTACTCCAAATCGAGTAATTACGATCTCATCATAAACCGCTTTGTCGCTCTGCTGTTATCCTATCCACAGTTCGGCTTCAATCCATTTTGTGAACGATCAATAGCCACAAAGGAACTCAAACCTCCCGGAGCTTTAGGAACGGTCCTGTGATATCAAGACCCCTGTGTTGCAAAAGGCCAAGATAGAGGTATTGTTTGTAATGCCCGAGCCGGTTGGTGTATTTGCTCGCTATGAAACCGCATCGACACACTTTTAACCAACTCTTTAGCATCGATAGGGTCATGTTGGCAAGAAAACCTTGTCGAAAAGCCTTGCCGACCAACGCTCAGAGGAAGCATGATTTCCACAAATGCCACCATGTATGTCGTGAAGGAGTGTTAATCCTTCGCTCATGAATGCATCGCATGAGCACCCCTTGAGTACCTCGCTTATAGAGAACTCCTTCACCAAAGTATACATTTTGGCTTTTCGATAAGCGATCCGCCTCGAGATCGCCTTTCGCATGTAACCCTTCAAGATAATCATAGATGGGCGCCATCCATGTATCCTCGTATTCTAGAGAGGCCGCCTCAATAGGAGGTGTCTCGCTCTTCGACTGAGAAGGCTTCGAGTTGTTCCAAGAAGACTCTTTTGGTACTTCAGATCCGAAGAAGCTATTCGAGCAAGCCGGTCTCATGAGGAAATTATCCTTTCGAGAGATGAATTGTGCCTCAAACCTAAAAATGCTTTTCTAGCTTACGATTCGATAAGTACGAGACATTGTCGGGTTAGAGCACCGGTACTTTTACCGACTTGATTCACGACTAGTTGAGAGTCTCCTCTCACGAGTAGTCGGCGAATCGAGAGCGCTTCATTGCTCAGATACCGCCTAGCAAACCTTCAGATTCTCGCCACATTATTAGTGGCCCGAAAGTTTAATTGTATGGCATACTTTAAGGTCTCTCCTAGGAGATACCAGACCACCCAACCCGAGCCACTTAAAGTAAGCGACCGTCAGTACATCGCCCATCGGTCGTGGAATCAGATCGGGATCCTGAACAGTTCAGATTTGTCCATTCGGCGACAAAGTCCGCCAAGATCTCGATTTAACGGCCGCTCGACACGAATGGATGTCGAACTCCCCAAGTTCGACCGACCATTTTGCCATGCGCCCCGCCGCTTCCTATTCGGAGGATCGCTCCTAAGGGAAACTCGACAAGACAAC
This sequence comes from Phyllostachys edulis, assembly GCA_036346405.1. Lineage (NCBI taxonomy): Eukaryota > Viridiplantae > Streptophyta > Magnoliopsida > Poales > Poaceae > Phyllostachys > Phyllostachys edulis. The sequence goes on along the minus strand of CM070549.1, from coordinate 23,181,001 downwards.
TAGTTTGTGCGCTGAAAATAATGCCGCAGCTTCTCAAGACATGAGGAGGGCATACTGAAGCTTTTGGACCCGAGGGTAACGCCCTTAGGTCCGTGTAAAACTTCACTTACGTAGTAAACCGGTCGCTGTACATTTTCACGCTTCTACAACCAAGATCGCTACCGACCGCCTGTGGCGTGGCAGCCTAGGTAAACCAAGAGCGCTTTCTTCCGCCTCTGAGAGACTAGAATAGGAGCACTCGAAGGTACCTCTTGACATCCTCAAAGGCGGCGCTTGTTCATTCGACCACTCAAAACTTTCGTGTCTCCTTAGAAGTTTAAAGAAAGGTAGTCCCTTTTCTCCCGACAGTGCGATGAAACGACTTAGAGCCGCCATGCACCCAAAGTGAGTTTCTCGACTTCTTTCCGTAGTTGAGGGCGATTTGTAAATGGCTTTTATCTTTTGATTCGCTTCAATTCCTCGTGATAGATACTAGGAATCCAAGCAATTTCAAGAGATTCCAAACACACACTTCTCGTGATTAAGTTTTAAGCGATGTTTTCTCGAGATTGTCGAATGTTTCTTGTAGGTCGGTAATATGATTAAGTTTCTTGATGCTTTTGACAACTAAGTCATCAACATAGGCTTCTAGATTTCGCCTAATTGAGATGAAAAAGTTGCTCGCATCAAGCGCTGAAAAGAAGCGCCGCATTTTTAGACCAAATGGCATTTTGACATAGCAAAATATACCAAATGGTGTAATAAATGCGGTCTTTTCTTCATCGCCTAGACACATATTAACTGTGATATCCGAATATGCATCTAAAAACTTAACATTTCACAACCCGCAGAGAGTCAACCAACCGATCGATACGAGGTAAAGGAAAATCGTTTTTGGACAAGCTTTATTAAGATCAAGAAAGTTCACGCACATACGCCATTTGCCGCTTGACTTTCTAACCATTACAGGTTAGCCAACCATTCTCGATGGTTGACCTCTTATAAAGCCCGCTTAAGTAGCTTATCCAATTCGATTTAATAGCATCTCGCCGATCAGGCAAATCTCCGCAATTTTTGTTTTATGGGTACTTTGTCGTGCCGTAAGGCTAGCACATGCTCGATCACCTTCCCGGGACTCCGCATGTCGGATGCTTGCCACGCTAATACATCTGCAAGTAGCTCTGAGGAAGGTGATGAGGGCGCCTTCCTATTTGGGGTCGGTATCCTCGATGCGTAATAGCTTCGAGGGCTCCCAAGGCCCGTGAGGAACCTCTTTGACTTTGTCGTTCGGCTTTGGTGCGAGTTTTTAGGCTTCACTTGCTAGTCGAAGGTCGATTTCTTCTCGAGTTGGTATTTGTCCTACCATCTCAAGGATCGACGATCCGCAGTATGCGCCATCTTCTTGTCACAATGGATTGTAATTACTCCTTTGGGACCTCGCATCTTAATACATTGATATCCATAATGAGTAGCCATTAGAATTTTGCCAAAGTTGGTCGTCCGAGTATGGCGTTATATGTCAGACGAAATCGACCACATCAAAGGAGATTTTCTCGTCTCCGAAATTACTTGGTGAACCAAATGTTAAAGGAAGAGAAACTTGACCAATTGGTTTGGTCAAGATCCCTACAATCCCATGGAAAGAGTATCGCATCGGTCTTACTTTGGTCCCGGTACTTGCATGTCATCCAGGCACTCAGAATAAAATATTTATCGAGCTTCCACCATCAACCAAAACTCGATTGACCCGACAATTGTTGATGGTGGGTTCGACCACGATTGGGTATCGACTGTCGAGTCGAAGGATCGGCAAATACTCTTCTCGAAAGAAATGGTGACTTCCACCACTTCGTAATTTATTGACGAGAGGAGGATCTATGGAGTTTACCTCGCGCTCAAGAGCCTTTGAGTCGCCGCTTTGATTCATATGCCGATGATCCCCGTGAGATGTGTTCAATGGTGTGTTGCGGATCCCGAACAGCATCTCCTCTTCGTCATCTCAAGATTTATGACCACTTGTTTGACCTACCGCCGAGGGTGGGAAGTGGTCCTTGTCGCTGTAGTAGTCTTCAAGCTTTACGCTGGAAGACCCTAGCTATGGAAGGTCATGCCCTTCCTTTTTATGGAAAGGACACCACCTAGGCTTATCATTTTTCCGATCGTATGCTTACCTTTGCCTCTCGCTTGAGTGTGGCTTGATGTGCGTGGCTCTTTATCATTCACACCAATACCTCCTTGGAACCGCTGGTTTTTGACCCTTCATCTTATTCTTGGACTTTTTGCTTTCTTATCCTTCTTCTTACCAACTTCACCGCTCTCGAGATGGATTGTCTTCACGATCAATTGTGTTGTTCCACTCGACCGCCTCGAGGCAAGAGTATATCGACGCCATTTCAAGAGTTCGCGATGTAGTAGGAGGATTTAAAGCAATATCCTCTCGTTATCCTTCTACTACGGACTCTCGCTTGAAAGCCCCGATGACAGATGAATCGAAACTTCCTAATTGAGTTACTTAACCCGATCAAGCGCTTGATGAATCGGGCGCAATGTCTCGCTGTCGCTCGCCTCATCCGTGCAAGTCGCCCTCCTTTCGTAGAGCGATTGTATGTGCCTTGGAAATTTGCCAAGAGAAGATCGCAGAGATGTTGCTAAGAATAGATCGACTCGAGTGGTTGGTTTAGTAACCACGATCGAGCGGATCCTTCGAGCACGCTTGGAAGGTAATTTGCCATCACATGCTCTCCTCCTCCGCCGCTTTCGAACAAATTGTAGTAAATTTGAAGGAATTCGATGGGATTTTGGGAACCATCAAACTTCTCCATGTTCACTAGTCGAAAACGAGGTGGCCAATGAATGGCTCGAGATCAAAGCGAGAATGCCCGACATCCAAGAATGACTTCTTGACGCCTCCTTTGCGAAAAGAAGGGTTGATATCATCGTGGTCGACTCGACGATACCCAAGAATAAAGTTGACCCGAATTGTATTAGGTCTCGGTCCCACGAGGGAATACTCGTAGTTTATCTCGCCGCTGCAGATTTCCATGTCGGAGTGGTGAACGATCACCTTCCGAGGAGCTTGTTGATCATCACCATTTGAAGACATTTCTTCGAGTAGGAGATCGACACGACTTGTCATATACCGATTTCTACGCTGTGATATGTTGATTGATCGTAGCCAAGAAGTCGATGGGTACGACTACTTGAATGATGTCGACGAGGAGCTTCAATTTTTTCATTGTACTCCAAGCCTTTGTGCAATCTCTTCAAATAAGAGGTCGAGTCTCGGCGCTCGGGCTAGCTCTTGAGTTGGATTCTCGAGCAAATCATTGATGTGCCGGAGCTCTCGAGCTTCCTCCGATTGATATTGAATACGCCCAGCAAATTCTTCCGAGCTTCAATCTTCTTCCTTCAATTGCCTCAAGATTTTCCATGTTAGACTCTTGAGATTGCCTCAATGAAGCGCGAGAATGTCGAGGATTTCCTGCGCTCATGAAGGCGCTGGTCGTGTCCGCCAGCTGGTGGTGTCCCGCCATTGCCACGAGGGGCGCAGTGTGACCTTCGGAAGGGTCTCCATCTCGGTCTCTAGAAGAGTGATCTTGATCCGAGGGAAGGACTAAGACCTCCTGCTGATGATTCTCACTTGCGCCGAGGCCTCTCCGCTTGAGGAGTCGCCGAGACACCATCCGGCGACTTGGAGTAATCCTCCAAGTAGGGAAGTCCGGTTATAACTGCTCCGCGGCAGTGTGACTCATGGAGAGATGGTCGAATTTGCGTGAAAAGCATGCTTGATCCCGCCTCTCTCCGGGCGTTATCCAGAGAGAGAGAATCACCAGATGCCGGTGAAGTCCTGCATCAGGCTTCTAGAGCTTGCCTCACCAAGTCGGACCGCCTTAGGGAACTTGGACACTTCGAGGAAAAACTCTCGTCAGGTCGTGAGTCCACTGGTGTGGTCCCGGTCGATTGACCTTGCCTCTTGAGAGGGTAGATTCTCTCTTGGACGCATCAGGGGGATAAGGATCCTCCTCAACTCCACCGGCGACATTGTCTCCTCGGATCTCGTGGAAGATCCCTGAGGCAAGAATGCCATAGGATGAGTCATCACTCGGTTCAGAATCAATCCGCATCCATGTCGACGCTCACAGACCGCCAAGTCGAACCAGCTTCCTCGCTCCATTCTCCGCCATGAGTGCATGAGATTTGGAAAACAGAGAGAATGTTTGACAAGAAATTACCGAAGATCCCCACGGACGGCGCCAATCGCTGGTGTTTTAGAACCGAACTTACGTAAAGATTGTTTGATTCGGGGTCTCCTAGAATAGAATCATGCAGAGATTGACACGGAATTTTTATACGTGTTCTGCCTTCTCCGGAGAGAATAACAACCCTACTCCTGTGTGTGTATGGTATTGAGTGTATATCGAACAATCAGGAAAAACTAAGACTATTACAGATAGTGCTTGTATTCTCGATGGCTCGATCCTCTCCCTTTCTAGTTGCCGCCTTTTATAGTACGTGAAGGAGCGGCAGCTACTCGTAAAGCGGCGCCATCACCTCCTCAGAACGCGCATGTTGGTAGTAATTACCGTGTATTAATTCTCCACGTCGCCAACACCTATATACCGTAGATAATGGGTATTACGTGCCATTATTCTCAGAGAATAACAACGATGATGATCGCTTGAATCCCTTAATCAATAAGACCCACTTGTCTCGCAGTGTTCATTTGATTATAAGGTGGTCGTGGTGACCTAGTCGTAGAGGAATCTCGATTATGAGGTAGTCGTAGCAAGACTTACGATTATGGGATAGTCGTAGCATAACTTACGACTATGGGGTGGTCGAGAAGAACTTACGACCATCCATTTGGTTCTTCCTTCATAACATTAAGGGTACACTCAGGGTTCACATGACGCCATATTTACCTATAATAAAAATTATAGATAAAAGGTAAAATGAGGATTATTATATCCTCGCCACTTCTCCAAACTTTTTTTTTCATTTTGAATTTTCATATGGCCAAACAAATAATGGCCAATCGCTACAAAAAGATTTAAAAAAAGTAGAAACCTATAAATAAACAAAGTTTTTCTAGTGGCGAGGTAGGCGCTATCTCCGCCTTTAATACTTCATAGGCAACGACGCCGGCATTTGACGGTTCCCGATCATCGCTGAACGAAGACCGAATGCGCCCACTGGCCGATGCGCTGCTCGAAAGTGTCTCAAGACCTCGACTATTGAACTAAGAAGAATTGAGCCTATAGGCTCTCTTCCTTGCTTGAGGGTCTCACCGTCGACTTGGTCGCCGCCGCCGATTATGCAAGCCAAGTGACGGAAGCTTCCTAGAGACGCGGCAACGTTATTTTGGAGGACCACGCCGATGATGCGTAAACTCGCCAAAAGTGGAGATCACCCGAAAGACGCGGCGGAGCAGATGTCAAGACGGCGGAAGGTGGCCGCCACCGCCCGCAAATTTCTACGACATAGGAGTGAAGACACTGTTGAAATAGTGTTCTTCCACAAGACGGCTCAACGTGACAAGAGAGAGGTGCTCAGACAAGACGCTGTAGGCCATCAATGCCGGCGACAAGGAAGAGGCGCTATTTCGTTTTTATAAGTATGTGGGATGATCATCTTCGGCGGCGGATGATCCTTTTATAAAACAAGATATAAATTGAAGCGTGAGACGGCGGGACGATCGTGGAGCTAAAGTGGATCGATGCGACAAAGAGATGCATCGGAGACGAAGAAACGACGGGTCAGAGCGATATTATCACGATTATAACAAATACCGCTCGTGATATATGGTAATATCACGCATTATTATTAGTTAAGAACCGCTCGTGATGTTTCACGCATTTATTTTGTTGAAAACCGCCTGTGATATGTAGAATTAACACGCATATTATTATCAAGAACCGCTCGTGATACTTCACAGACGGTTTTCAACATGAACCGCTCGTGATATTACCTCTTCACAGACGGTTTTTAGCGCAACCAAGAATACGCATTTGCCTCTAAACCAAAATCAGATGTGATTAGATAGTAATACGACGGTTTTGGTCAACCGTCTGTGATGATGGCGGCCCAAGATAGCCTTTTTGTAGTAGTGGTATAATCTAGGATCCTATCTAATTCTACCAAATAAATATTTTTAAAAATATATCTGGTATTTTAACACTTCTATATTTTTAAGCTATACTTTTGGAATTTTTGTTTACCAAAATGTAGTGCAAAGAAGAGATCATTTGTTATTTATGTATATCGTAATGGTCATGAAGAAATAAAAAGTGGAAAAATACAATGAAAGGGACATATGCAAATAATTATTTATAATAAATCACTAGAACCGGTAGAATCGGGTAGTGTCGTATGAAAATTTTAATCATGATTCTAAATTTTTTGTTAAATTGTAATAATATTAAGATTCTACCAAATTAATATTCTACCATAGAATCGGATTGGTTCAGTCAATCTGGGTAGAGTCGTATGACTAAATTGAGAGTCTTAACAACCTTATTTCCACATATTAATGTGGAATACAAAGAAGTTAGGCATCCTAACTAGTCGGTGCTGTGCAACGAACTAAAATGTCATATGAGGTTGGAGCATGTAATTCATGGTGTCCATTTGTCAGCATTCAGCAAAATATCTTTCCAAACGTATTTAGATTTTTGTGGGCTACTTTGGACATTGTGCATACCATGCACGCACATGGATGTGACGTAGCTAGCCGATCTGTACGTTTTAGACAAAGTCAAAATGTGTGGTATGTAAATATATTTTTGTGCGTTGCTTATAATCGTATAGGTCGTGCGAGTATTGATCCTTGCTCGATTTGTTGCGACGAGCAGTCAAACTGAATCGGCGAGTGTTCCATACAGTACAAATTCCATTTTGACAGAAGACTTAAAAAGTTGGAAGCGGGTCTTCTTATCAAAGAAGTCTGAAGGTCCATGAAATAATCAATCATGATTTTCACTTTCTTCTGACAAAAAAAAAAGGAAACAGAAATGGAACAAAACCTATCACTACCGGAATCCGGCACTTTGCCGAGTGCCGGAGGCTTTGCCGAGTGTATTTTATCGGGCACTTGGCAAAGATGGTCTTTGCCGAGTGCCAAATAAAATACACTCGGCAAAAAAAAACACTCGACAAAGATGGCTTTGTCGAGTGCCTTTTTTGGCACTCGGCAAAGATGTATTTTGCCGAAAAGATTTTTAAGACACGGCAAAATGCGCCTTTGCCGAAAGTGCCTTTGATTTGGCACTCTAAGGCAAGAAGCATTTTGCCGTGTGCATTTTTTTGGCCCTAAGAAATCATTTTTTCAAAGCAATTTTGAGGCCCTAAATGAATTCAAATGAAAAACTTTTCAACTATTAAAGTTAGATATTTCAAGATTAAAAGTTTATTTTGGTCATTTCTTCATTTGACAAAGCGACAATAACGTTGTTCATAAAATCTACATCTCTCTCATATTAGTTTCATAAAAGTAGAAGAGAGATATATAAGATTTGTGAACAATGTTACTACCACTATGTCGGATGAACAAATGACCAAAATAAACTTTGTAGATCTTGAGAAGTTATGAAATTTTGTAGTTGGCAAAATTTTGATTTGAAATCATCTTGTCATGCAAAAACGACGCTTGAATTTGAAAATTTGAAAATTTGAATTTTTCAAAAGACCTCGAATGGAAAAACTTCCTAAATGAAAATTGTAGATCTCCAAAAGTTATGAAACTATGTAGTTGACAACTTTTTGATTTGAAATCATCTTATCATGCAAAACTACGTTTGAATCTCTCAAATTTGAAATTCGAATTTTTCAAACGACCTCGGATGGAAAAACTTCCTAAATGAAAATTGTAGATCTCGAAAAGTTATGAAACTTTGTAGTTGACCACTTTTTGATTTGAATTCGTTTAGGGCCTCAAACAAGCAATTTACTCTCGGTTTAGTATAATATATGAGGATAGATAACTAATCTAGACACAAGTGACAAGTAGTGCAAGTGGTAGAGCAACAGACACGGAGGGAGAGGTCGTGAGTTCGAATCCGCCGCGCGTTAACTGCTAATTTTGCACAAAAATGCAATGACTTGATGGAGGAGACTAAGGACGGCGCCTGTGGCCTCCCTAAATTTTTTTTGCTATTATTATAGAAAGAAGAAAAAATGCGTTACAAAGTTACAAGGATTCTGGTTTATATAATATCAGTCGGCCATTCTTCTATGCATGCCTGGAAAATACTTATTATTTGTCCTATGGATAACTATGGCAAACTCTAACTTAAATTTACGTCTATAATCTGCAAGTGTTGGTTCAACCGATCGAAACACCTTCCTGTTCCTTGTGATCCAGATGCTCCAAGCCGTTAAGACGACCACTTCTAAAATAACGCATTGTTCAGTGATAACGCATTGTTGGGTGAAATGCACCGAAGAATCGTCAAGCTGTGATGCATGTGCACGCGACGGTGTTAGAGATAAGATAGATTTCCAAAGACAGGCTCTTCTATAGATAGATAGAAAGCAATATACTAGAGATAGAAAGAGTCTACATATAGGAATTCGTATCCTCCACGATCATAACCTTCCATGTAACAACACGATTTTGCCTATCAGATAACAAAGTTATGCGGCCTCGTGGAGAGGTGAGAACGCTTCCACCAAAACTCACATGGTATCGTGAGCCTGCTCTCCTCATAGATACATCTACTAGTCGCCATGAGCGCATCATCCTCTTCAGCTTCGGCCGGTGTCTTGCCGTTTGGTGTCCCGATGACAAAAGCTAGGCAAGAATAACTATATGCTATGGAAGGCGCAAGTCCTTCCTGCCGTGAGGGAGCCCAGATGTTTGGTTACCTCGACGCACCATCGCCGCCGCCATAGGAGGTCGACGTTAAAGAGGGCGCATAAGACCATCAAGGCGCCAATCCAACAGACGCCAAATGGTTGCCATGGACCAACAAGTCCTAGGGTACCGATGTTGTCTCTCTCAAGACGACATCCCCGACACTGTGGTGTCGGGCTTAACGGCGGCGCAGCCTATGGAAGACCCTCGAGGAGATGTTTTCCTCAAAGATTCGCGGCACGGCGATCAACACCCGGATTGCACTCTCCACCACAAGGATAGGTAACATGTCTGGCCAATGAATACATTACTAAGATGAAAGCTTTATGATGAGATCGCGGCTGCTGGGAAGCCGCTTGATGACGAAGAGATCGTGTCGTACATACTTGCTAGCCTTGATGTTGATTTCGAGCCGATGGTGTCGGCACTGGTGGCTCGGGTGGAGCCGGTCACCGTGGCCGAGCGCTACTCACAGTTGCTAGGGTTTGAAGGCAGAATTGATCTTCGGCAAGGAGTCTATCAAGCTTCAGTGAACTCGCCGCTTTGATGAGGCGAAACCAACGCGGGCTATGGCCGCGGTGGAGGCAATCCTGGTGGCAATCCTGGCCGTGGCCGCAGCGGAGGACGAGGTCCATCTGGTGGATGAGGAGGTGAGCGCCCCGCTCGCTAGCTCAGGGCAAGATGGGGCACACAACAAGATTCGCTGGCATCGCTATGATCCCGATTTTGTTCCATTAAGAGAAGATCGCACTGCCGCCATGCGCCCTATGGGATCGACATGAATTGGTATGTTGACACTGGTGCAACGGACCACATCACAGGCGAGCTAGACAAGCTGAGCGTCCGAGAGAGATACAATGGAGGAGATCAGATTCATACGACCAACGGTACAGGTATGCGCATTAGTTATACTGGTCACACTCATATTCACACTCCTGATCGTCCCCTTTATCTTAATAATGTTCTGTATACTCCTGATGCCATGAAAAATTTGATATCTGTCTCTCGCTTTGCTGCTGATAATCATGCCTTCCTTGAAATTCATCCCAAATTCTTTTTGATCAAGGATCAGGTCACAAGGAGAACTCTTCTTCAAGGCAAATGTAGAGGTGGTCTATATCCATTGCCTTCATCATCGTCATTGAGATCAAAGAAGCAAGTCTTCAGTGTCGACAAACCCTCCTTGGCTAGGTGGCATGATAGGCTAGGTCATCCGTCCAGTGTTATAGTTCATCAAGTCATCTCTAGAAATAAACTTTTGTTTTCTGAAGAGTCCAATAAAGAGTCAGTGTGTGATGCTTGTCAACAGGCCAAGAGCCATCGGCTCCCCTATCCTAAGTCTTCGAGTATCTCTGTTGCCCCTTTAGAACTTGTGTTTTTCGATGTTTGGGGTCCTGCTCCTGATTCTGTGGGCAGAAAGAAATATTATGTCAGTTTTATTGACGATTTTAGCAAGTTTACTTGGATATATTTGATTAAGCATAAGTTTGAAGTCTTACAAAAGTTCCAAGAATTCCAAGCTCTTGTAGAAAGACTCCTAAACCGGAAAAATTCTTGCCATGCAATCAGATTGGGGAGGAGAGTATGAGAAATTGAACTCCTACTTCTCAAAAATAGGCATCACGCACCGTGTATCTTGCCCACATGCCCATCAATAGAATGGGTCTGCCGAGCGAAAACACCGACATATTGTTGAAGTTGGCCTGTCGCTCCTAGCTCATGCCTCTATGCCTCTCAAGTTCTGGGATGAGGCGCTTATCACAACCACTTATCTCATTAATCGCACTCCTAGTAAGCTCAGCGGTTTTCCACACCCTTGAACTTACATTGGTCAAAACCGCACTACTCGCCTCCTTCGTGTGTTTGGTGTGCGTGTTGGCGAATCTTCTTCATATAATTCCCATAAACTAGAATTTCGATCTCAACAAAGGTGTTTTCCTTGGCTACGCCTTTCTTCACAAAGGTTTCAAGTGCCTTCATGTGTCCACGGCCGGGTGTACATTTCCGTGATGTAATTTTTGATGAAAATATTTTCCTTTCACCAAACGCCACTCCAATGCCTACGCCTTTCTCCACTCAAATCCTTCTTTTTCCACACCTTCTTCCCGCCTCGATAAAGGGATACAGGTCGAGTGATCGCTAACTAATGTGCATACTAACTCTCCTGATATTACTAATGATTCTGGTGAGGTTGTGACAGATGTGGGAAATTTTGAAGCACGATCACATGAAATAATAGAGCAAGCTGAAGGCGCGGGCCACGATGACAATTTTCTTGACACGTCGGTTGCAGCAGTAGGGGGATCTCCCTCAGGATTAGGTGAACAGGCATCGGGGTCGGCGTCTGCATCTGGCGCCAACCCGAACGGAGGCAGTGGTTCCTCCCCTACAGCAACGTGGCAAGATCCGCTGGTGTGCCCGTTGTTCCTGCACTCAATGCAATGGCGGCGACGCCGCGACATCTTCGTGGTGCCCGAATTGTCCGGAGTAGCTACTCGCCATGCACAAGGTCACAGAGTGGGATCAAGAAGCCTAAAATCTATACAGATGGGCGTATCGTACGCTTTGTTGACAACTACGTGAACCACAAAGTGTAGATGAAGCATCGGTCGATGAGAAGTGGAAGCAAGCTATGGACTATGAATTTGATGCATTAGTCAAGAACAAAACTTGGCACCTTGTACCGGCTAAAGAAGGACGAAACATAATTGATCGCAAATGGGTCTACAAGGTCAAAAGAAAAGCAGATGGATCTCTAGATGTACAAGGCTCAAGAAGTTGCCAAGGGATTCAAACAAAGGTATGGAATAGACTATGAGGACACCTTTAGTCCTCAGAGTTAAAGCCGCAACCATTCAATTGTTCTATATGTTGCAAGAAGGGGGATGAAAGCCTACGCAGCTAGATGTCTGTAATCGCTTTCTCCATGGCGCTCTTGAGGAGGAAGTCTATATGAGGCAACCACCGTGATATGAAGATCGTGAAGGCCACATCATGTGTGTAAGTTGGACAAAGCTCTCTATGAGTCTTAAACAGTTCTCCTCAGAGTCTGGTTTGCTAGATTGTGTCGTAAATTACAAAGAACTTGGTTTTAGTTCCTCTAAGGCAAATACCTCGCTATTCTTCTATAGAAAAGAGTTAGTCACAATATTTTTGCTAGTATATGTTGATGATATTATTGTGGCTAGTTCATCACAAAGTGCAGTTACAGCTTTACTTAAAGATCTTGCAGCTGATTTTGCATTAAAGGATCTTGGTGACTTACATTATTTCTTGGGAATTGAGGTCACTAAATGAAAGATCAGATCTTGTTGTCACAAGACAAATATACTTCAGATTTGCTCAAGAAGGTTAATATGGTGCATTGCAAGTCGGGCGGTCACAACTGCCAGTACATCGAGAAACTATCTTTGCAAAGAAGGAGAAGCACTTGGATCTACGGATTCAACTCGATATGTATGTGGTTGGAGCACTTCAAGACTTCACTCTTACCAGTTCGATATATCCTTCCCCGTGAACAAGGTGTGTCAGCCTTCACTCGCCACAACAGCTTCATTGGATCATCAGAAACGAATTCTCGATATCTCAAACATACTCTAGTAATCGGGTTAAAGATCAAGAAAAATCCGCCGATGCTTGTTAGTGCCTTTTCCGATGCCGACAAGGTGAAGTGTTGATGATCGACGCCCACCGAAGGGTTTGCGCTTTTTAGGTCAGAATCTTGTTTCTTGGAGCGCACATAAACAAGCAACGTGTCGAGATCCAAAGACGGAAGGTAATACAAGTCACCGCAAATGCAATCGCAGAGGTGATTTGGATACAAACTTTGTTACAAGAATTGAGAGTTCCAAGTCCGTCACAAAGACAAATTTTGGTGTGATAACATAGGGCAACTTATTTGTCTCAAAATCTCGCCTTCCATGCTAGAACAAAACACATTGAAGTTGATTACCACTTTGTTCGTGCAAGAGTAGCGCAAAAGTCGTTAGATGTACGGCTCATCTCAACCAATGATCAAGTTGTCATGGGTTCACAAAGGCCTTATGTGCTAGGAAGTTAGATATGTTTAAATACAATCTCAACTTATGTAAGTTATGATTGAGGGGGATGTTAGAGATAAGATAGATTTCCAAAGATAGGCTCTTCTATAGATAGATAGAAAGCACTATACTAGAGATAGAAAGAGTCTACATATAGGAATTCGTATCCTCCACGATCATAACCTTCCATGTAACAACCGCTGCGTTTTGCCGGCTATATAACAAAGTTATGCGGCCTCGTGAGAGGTGAGAACGCTTCCACCAAAACTCACAGACGGCACCGAGCCGGTGATTGATGCCTAACATTCTCTCTCCATGACGGGCTTGACGGGAAATTTTTTTATTAATTAACATATTTTTTAAATTTATTTTTATTACTAACCCTCGTCTACTTTATTTTCAAATCTGACTCTTTTGACCACACCATCACCTGTGACAGGGCAACACAACACTCCACTCCACACCATAGCTAAATAGAACTTGGTGGTGACATGACCAAACAACACTGTCACGGCACTAATGGTGGAGTGACAGGATTTGGCAACGCTATGGTGCTTGCGTGACAATGTTGTTTTGCCACGCTAGCTACAAGTGATGTCGTGACTAAAAACGTCAGAATTAAAAATAAAGTTGGTGATGGGTTAATAATAAAAATAAATTAAAAATACGTTAATTAATAAAAAAATGTTCATTGGACGGTGACTCGATTAAAATCGATGGTTAAAACTCAAAAGGCATTTCCACGAGCTGGACGTGGTCTCGGTGAAGAGCTTGGTTTTAGGAAACATGTGGTCTAACCTCCGAGTCCGAGGCAAAAATAAAAAATAAAAAAAATTAGCGGTTCTAATTAGTTCTAACTGGGGAGGCACCGGTTTGGAAATGTTCTTCTTGGTTTCCAACCGTTGGATAGTCTCAATGGTATAATACAACTTCTTGGTTATGTATATATCTGAAAATCCGAGTTATATTAAAATACGTGGCCTACTTCCTATTGTGCTAACTGTGAGACCCGACCCAAGAAGAGGATGAATTGAGCCCATGTAAGGACATGAGCATGAGAGGGTGAGAGTTTAGTCTCGCCTTGCTAGTTAAGCGAGACTTGCACCAATATATAACCCCCACTGTCAAATGCAATTTAACCCTCAGATTAACCCTTTTACGTGAAGCGATGATAAAAGCGTAAGTGCGGTTGATGCTAGTGCTAGTAGGCCTGAGCCTATTTGGATCAGGAGTGTAAGCTACATGTACAAAATCTTCCATCAGCATGTTAGTATAATCCTGGCCAAGCCATTGATCTCCAATGGAGGGAAATGGATCGTCTTCATTGAAGAACAAAATGCAGAGAAGCTACGTTGATTTGCATTAGGGGCATGTATCCACTGTTGGATAAAAAACTAATGATTTCAGATCATATGCTACAATGCTATTGCTGTAGTACCGATCAGTGATTACTACAGTGTTCACACGGTATTTCGGCTGTAGCAATTGCATTCATAGCCTTCGATTCTGAATCCAATGGTTTGAATGATTAATGCACACCATCGTAGCATGTGCATTCGCTACTACAGAAAGAGTCATCACATACGGTTCTAAACAGTCATCACAGACGGTTTCTCAACCGTCTAAATTTATGTGTCTATGATAACAGGCAGTTATCACAGACAGCTCAAAGACGGTTTTTGAGCCGTCTGTGATAAGCAACAGCACAGATGGTTTTCTGGAATAAACTGTCTGTGAAGACCAACTATCACAGACGGTTATATGTATCAACCGTCTATGATTAGATACATAACACAGACAGTTTTTGGTAGTAGCCGTCTGTGATATCCTCCATATCGCAGACGGTTGTTGGTGGTAGCCGTCTGTAATTGGATACATATTACAGATGGATGTTAACAGTAGCCATCTGTGATTGTATACATATCACAGACGGATGTTAGCAGTAGCCGTCTGTGATTGTATACATATCACAGACGGTTGTTAGTAGTAAAAATAGCCGTCGGTGATATCCGACATATCATAGACGGTTGCTGGTGGTAGCCATTTGTGATTGGATATATATTACAGGCGGTTAATAAAAATAACCGTCTATGATATCCTATATATCACAGACAGTTTTTGGTGGTAGCCGTCTATGATAGTATGCATTCACAGACGGTTTATTCCACAAAACCGTTTGTGATAGTTCATTCTATACCTAAATATTTGTAGGACGCAAGATTGTTTACATGACGTAGAGCACAAAATAGCAATATATCGGTGCAATGTAAACAACCATTAGTTTAAGGAGAAAACAGCAGCTAGACTCAGAGATGAAATAGCAAAGTTTTATATGGCTTACATATACTCTTTTGAAAGGTTTCAATGAGATCTACAATTTTGCAGTTGAGACGAACCCCAAATTCTGAAGGGAAGACCGAAAGAAACGGCAAAAACAAAACCCGAAAACTTGTGGCGCAAATTTGGGGCTGAAGATGGCTGATTTTGGGGGTCTTGGAGGGCGACAAGCATCTGGTTGTTATTTTTGGATGTGCCTCGTCGTTAGCTTTCCAACGAGTACAAAAACGTCGAATTCAAACTCCGTATGCAAAAGTTATACTCGTTTTACTGAAGGTGTCTCAGAATCGAAATTGTGCTCGAACTCGAAACCGACTCGGGCTCAATTTGAAACTGCTTGACGAGGATATAATAATACTCATTTAATTATTTATCTGTAATTCATATTATGCATAAAATTACCGTCATATGGTTCTTGAGTATACCCCTTAATATTCATAAGGGAGAAGCTAGGGGTTGTAAGTTCTTCTACGACCACCCCATAGTCGTAAGTTCTTCTACGACTATCCCATGATCGTAAGTCCTCCTGCGATCAGTCTGTGGTCGTAAGCTTTACTACGACCACCACCTGGTCGTAAGTTCTTCCACGACTAATCTCCAAATGGCGTGGCTTACAAACATGTGGGCCTAGTCGATCGTGAATCTTTTGCACTATATCTAAGGATATGAGCAAATAATTACGCCGTTATTCTCTAGAATAATGGCATGATTTAACTCTCTCGTCATGGTGATAATCGCTTAGTGACGTGGGGAACGCATTACTCCCACAATAATCTCCAAGAACGGCTCCATTATCTACAGCATTAAGGCGCCCTTTGGACTAAAGAAACGGCAGCCCGCTCCGAGTACTGTATAAAAGGTAGAATCATCAGGAGAGAAGAGAGGGGCAATCAAGAGCACAAGACATCTCACTTCAGTCTTTCTCTTAATTTGTAAACCAGCATACTTAATACATTCTCACATGAGTAGGGTTGTTATTCTCCTCGGAGAAGGCCCAAGCCTGTATAAAAATCCTCTCTCTCTCTCTCTGCGTGATTTGAGTCTTGGAGACCCCCCCCCCGGAATCAAACAATCTTTACATAAGTTCGGTTCTAAAACACCGACACTTCTATATTTTTCAATCCCGTGGGGCAAACTTGCTCAATTTTTTTTGTGGATATATGTAGAAGGTCTCTACCAATTTTCACACACTTTTTTCTCTTCTTTTTTTATCTTGCCGCGTCTTTTGTTCTATGCGGCGGCCTCTTTCTCCTTCTGTTATTTTGCTGGCCCTAGGGTTTCAGATCACAACAATCCTCTCAGTTTCGTGGTGACTTCTTCTTGAACTCCAGCAAGTTATTTGTGGCTACCAGATGGGTTCGGCCAGCCCCTTCTCTTCGCAAGGTAAGGAAAATTTTTTGGTTGTGATTCAGGAAGTCTAAACCACGATTTTTAGATTATGATGTGCCTGGTTGGTGCGGATTAGAGGAGTTCTAACCCACAAATTTTCTATTTTAGATGCGAAACTAAGAACCCTAAAATAACGATCAAGCAACGTGAAGGAAACACTAGATGCAATGGACATCAACTATGCAATTGAAACTAACGGATTGAAAACTAACAAAACTCACAAGATGCAAATGAATTGAAAACTAGGGCTACGAATTTTTTTTGTATATAGGACAGAAATAAGAACTAAACTTGGGTTAACGATTGATCCTACCGTGTCAACCCGGTGCTCTGATACCAAGATGACACGGGAGTGCTCGAGCTTCACGACATAGAATCTCCCTTTACGGATTGATATGTGTCTAACCTGAAATCCTGTGAATTCTGATGAATGGAAGCACATGAATGCTTGTCTCGATTACAACCTCCTGTGTACTGGAATTCAACTAGCAACACGCTCCAGATCTACATCTTCTCACCGCGCCAAGGAAGACGACCTTGCTAATCCGTGAGGAATAACAAGAACACTGGTAACCAGTTATCTGGTGGAACGATAACTAGTCGGCTTTCCAACTCTCGTGGCAGCGCAAAGCATAAACCAAAGAGCAAGAAATTGCTTATACTCAAAATTAACGTTCCAGGGTTACAGGGGGCGGCTGCCAAGGCTTTATAGCTATCCCAACTAGTCTAGCCGACCACCAAACAAAAACCTAACTTAAATCGAAAGCAATACGAAGTGGTGGGCTGGTGGCCTTGGATTGTGCGGCCATGAGGTGGGTCCCACGTGGTGGATGGCTGGCGCACAACTCCCTTGGCAACAACCCAACTTCCCTTGTGGCCCAAGTATTCGTTTTCAACCTATTTGAAGCTTCGGCATCGCCATCACCTCAAAGATGACCCAAAACGAATACTAAAACCCAACACGCGTATAATATGTTTTAATATAGATACAAACCAGCCCATGACACATGGAACTTGGCCAAAAACTCAAACGAGCTCAAAATTGAGAACTGGGCACAATTGAGCTTCTAAAGCGTAGTCTTCTCCAATCTTCAATCCGAAGCTTGAAAACTTGATTCCAACAACTTGGTGGCTTCTCCCACTGATATAAGTGAAGTGTCGTTGTCTCGTCCTTTTGGACCCTCTCTTGGTGCGCCGGCCTCCCTCTCCTCCCGCTTGGTAGCACCAAGTTTTTGCTCACCTAATAACCTAAGAATACACAAAGCAGAAGCATTAGGTAGCAAGCTGTCCTTATCAGTGAAATCAAAAGAACTTAGGATCAGATTCACCTGTTTAGTGAGTTCCCTTGCTCTAGCTCGAGTGATTGGTCCCTTGTACAATTCTAGCAAAACTTCAGCTGTGGCACCAACATTAGTCTTGTCATTGTCAATGTTGTGTGAATCTGGTGATGGAGGTGATGATGATGTAGATGAAGCCTTCATGATAGTAATGCCCTCATCACTTGTCGAGTACTTTTTGCACCATAGTGAAGTCGTAGTTTCTGTGGACTAGGGAATCAAGGTATGTAGTCCTTGTCGCGGTGAGTAAGCAATCCCCTCGTTATGTACTTCTCGACGTAGGATGCGTCTTGGGTGATGCATTGCTCAGAGATCAGTTGTGGGTCGAGGAAACCCACCAGCTGTAGCGATCGACAGGCTTGTTGCATCATGTATCTATACATAAGCAATGAGTCATGACATTTATCGGTATTTCATGAATGTAGAACTTGATTGTATACACTTACAATGTCCAGCATCGTATAAGTGAGGTGTCGAGTGCGTAGAGGTTGAATACATCAAATAAGTCTTCGAAGCCCACGGCGAAGTAGCCCGGCTTGTGGAGAAAATGGTTCTCCGCGTAGCTGACGGTGAATCCAATAGGCTGGTCTTCCCTCGCCTCGTCGGTCTGCTGCATGTACCAAGCATACAAAGTCCCGCAAGCCAAACCAATGTAGCGTAATATTGTGTCGGAGACCAACGGCATTCCGAGGGAGAACGTCCCGGGTTTGTGAGGCGCCTTAATGTTCTTCGATTTGGCCTTAGCGTCTTGTGTGCTATTTGTCTTCCTGTAATACGACTCGATACGCTTTTCTTGTTTCTTCGGCGCCGTCTCCATGGGCGACGTCTCCATGGTAGCCGATACGGAGGCCTTCTGAAATAGGGGGTTGAGGTGGAGTCATCGAGGGTACTGTTGGAGAGACATGGTCATCATGTGGAGATCGTGGCACTGCAGGGTCAAGAGCGATGTCCCTCTTGGGCCACTAGACATAAGTGTACAGGGCATCTCCTAGTGTTATGATCTCTTCGTTCGGGAGCTTCTCCTGTGGGACGGCCATCAAATTATCATGTACCATGTCTACCTGGATCTTGGTGTAACCCTGTACCAGCTGGGCACCATGCACCACTACCCCTTCCTAGCATGGATACACCACCCCCTGCCCAGCCTCAACAGAAATGAACCCAACTAGCATCACTTGGAACCTGTAGGGCATGGGCACCTACAAAACAATACACAATTATCTAAGACGTCCTACAGGTCTATCTTTGGAGCATTCCAGAGATGTACATTACCTGGATGACATCGATAGGTAATTGGACGTCGCCAAGTTCATAAAGTGCAGGCGTGGACGCGACGCTACTCTGATGTTGAGGGGGGACTGGCTCCCAAAATCACAGGGGCATCTTGCGACAGGTTGATGAATTGATTCATTTGTTCCTGCAATGATGTTAACTGTCCTTGAAATTGTGCATAAATCCGTGCACTAATCTCCTCTTTCAACTGCTCCTCGCGTTCGGCCTTGGATCTCTTTCGACTCCTATACGCCTCGGACTCGTGTGGGAATCCATGCATCCAAGGTACGTAAACCCCAAGGCCTCGCGTGCGACCCAGGTGCTCCTCATTTTTCATGGCCGTGGATAGTATATTTTTCTCCCTGACTGCTTCAAAGGAGCCTTGGGAAGATTGAGTACTCCATGTTTGCTGCAAGATGCCATCATGTTATTTTAGACCCTACGAAGTTATGGACTTATTAACAATTAGGTAGTTTGAAATATCTTACCAGGCATTGAGACACTCCCTCATCTGTCGGGTTTGTGAAAGAGATGGAGCCCAACGACGTGGTTGAGGCCCTCGCTCTTAACCAATTTCGGCCGTGCTCGTCTGTGATCCCGGCAAATGGCGGGGAGACCTCCGACTGGATTGCCACATCGTCCTCACTCATCCATCCCTGGATTTTACCCGCGTACCCAGCGGTGCCGAGTTTATGGGGGTGAATATTTTGTGCCTGAATAGCCTTGTGCGCCGCACTTTGCTGCTGAAATTTGTCCATCGTCTTCATCTGCGCAAAGGCGTCACATGTATTCGACGACACAAAACGATACTTCGTGCTGGGCATACGATCTTTGTTCACGTACTCCGTGATAAGCTTTCTCTTGAAGGTCTTTCAAGCGTGTCACATCGCAAGGAACACCTACCGTCGCACGAGTTCGGAGACTTCTGCTGGGATATCGAACAAAGTTGTAATTTCAGTCCATAGCTGCGCCTTCTCTATGGCCGTCAGATCCTTCCATTTCTATGTGGTGATGGGGACCCGTTCCCTTCCAAGTATACCGTAGGTGGCCTAGAATGCTGCCGCTGCTTTCTTGGGAAGCAGAGGGACCCCAGCGGTACTAACGGTCGTGATGGTCATTCGGCCCACAGGCATTTTCGATATTCCTCTGGCATATCGCTTAGGTACCACTTTCCTTGGAGATCCATACACATTCGATGACGTCGATGACGTTGGTGAAGATGTTGCAGACGTCATTCACTTACTTGCTATCTCGCAAGATTAACAAATCAGTACTGCATCAATAAGTGATATTACTACAAGATCAACAAATCAACACTGCATCAATTAGGATAAAATGCTCACAAGATAGAACTTCATAATAAAATAAATCATCAATTGAGAGTTCACTGTCAATATTTCAATTGAACCAACTACACAATATTTCAATTGACAGGAATATAAACAATGACTGAACAATAATCACAAAGGAATGGGTTACCAATGTAATGAAGCAAAATGACCAGACAAAGATCAACATAATGAAACAGAGGATCCGATGAGCATAAATAACATGACACAATATTAGAGAATCCAAAGCAAAGGAGCTCTGCATCTCCCACAATATTATTACAATATCTCCCAAAGCTAGAGTCAATCAAATCAAGACAACTTGAAACTTCTACTTGTTGGGCCACCGTAGGCTACGATAGCTACAAATCAAAATCTCTACCATGCAAACCAGAAGCCAAGCAAGTAGATGATCACAGATCGTTACCACCGACGCCACAGAGCAACGGAAGAAGGGTTGGAGCACCGTCCAACGAAGAGCGCGTCAATGTAGTGGTCGAGTCGATCGTCCAACAGCCCTCGCGAAGTCGATCGCCTCCTCCAAAGAATCTCGAGTTCCTTATGAAGATCGCGATCGCCCTCAAGCGCAATGGGCTGCAAGAGCGCCTCTACAAGATCCACACGCCCAGTGGAAGGAACAACCATGCGCAGTGTGCTAGCACCAAGTCGCATAATAGAGCTCTCGTGAAGATGGCGGCTAGGGTTTCGTGGTGATTCATGCGCATTCTCCCAACAAATTCATGCATCTCCTTATATAGTGCTCGTGGATTTGATCATATCCGAACACGCTTTGTCAAATCAGATTCAGATCGGGTTTGTTCCAACCTGCTAGGTGTGTGACCCTATAGGTTCATGCGTAATCGGTTGTGACTCGTAAATCATTTCCATCACGAGTCGAAGCGACTCCTAGCGTAACATAACGATTCCCTAATACACACAAATTATATCGATTTAACCTTAATGCAATATGATCTACGCACTGTGTCCTATCTCTATATGACCAGCTCAGATTTGGTCACGACTACCAGAATTCCTCACGACTGTGTTACAACCACCTCAGGACTACGCTCGATCAGCCACGACCAGCTCAGATTCCATACGACCAAATTCAGAATTGTTCGAACTAAGCAACCTACTCGTATACCCCTTTGCCTCACGATGTCTAGTTGAACCTGTGAGATGTTGTGTCATCCATGGACTGTTCAATAATTTTTCGATCGAGTGTCGAATTACTTCACGTGGTCGAACACTTCGACTACTAGTGGCATGGCCATGCACTTTCTTTATCCGACCACAATGAGGGCCCAGAGACATCTCTTCGTTATGTTAGGAGGGCAAATCCCATATCCCACCACCACATTCCTCTCGCATGTTTCATAGTATACCCAAAGCTACCTTTATAACTACTCAGCTATTGGTGTAGCATTTGGCAACCCCTAAGAGTGCTATTACATATGTAGGAAACCATGCCGATCTCGTGTTTAAGGATTATACATCAACATTGCTTGAGACCAACTAACTACACATAGAATCATAACAATCTCAATAGTGTCTCAAGGTGGGTCTAATCCAACATCATGTTCTCTAACATGTGTCCATATTATTGGTTTGATATCTCCATATCCATGACCCGTGAAACATAGTCATCAACTAATACATATGCTAGTCTATTCATATGTGTCCTCATATGTTTCCCACTGTGGATCTAATAAGAATAATTATCACAGAAATATAGAGTTTCACAATCAAGTCACATACTTGATAATCAATATTAACAATATTATTCTTGGAACAAGATAACATTTTATCCAATATTATGAACATAAGGAAATATAATCATCTCTATAATTGCCTCTAGGGATTTCCAACACTACTAGCACAATCCAAAGCGGTGAGCTCGTACCTTGACGGGAGGCATGGACGAAGAGGGAGTCGAGGTCGGGGGAGCGAGGCGTCGTCGAGGTTGGGGGCGGCGGCATCGAGGTCAGGGGTCGCAGACGGAGGACGTCGGCGTGGGGAGGTGGAGGCGCGGGGATGACGACAGCATAGGGAAGGAGTACAGTGCGGGGGTGACAATGCGGAGAGAGGTGGCTCGAGGATGACGGCGGTGTAGGGAAGGAGGACGGTGTGGAGAGAGGAGGCTCAGGAGGAACACTGGAAGTAAGGGCGCTAGGGAGGCGGACCAGAGAGTGAGCTCTGAGGAGTAAGGACGCAAACCCTAGTGGGGTCCTACTTATAAATGCAAAGAACCGTCTATGATAAGTGAGCATATCACAGACAGTTCTATTCCAAGACTATCTGCGATAAGCAAGCATATCACAGACGGTTATATTTAAGAATTGTATGTGATAAGTATCACTGACAGATCTATTGTGGAACCATCTATGATGCTCAGCGCGAGTGGGAGGGGGATTTTTGGACGCGTTCATGGGTTTGGCGGCTTAGGAATCGTCTGTGCTACATATATCACAGACGGTTTATTCCACTAAACTGCCTGTGATAGACTGATAGTTCCTTCTATAGCTAAAAAATATTCTATTTTTCGGCTAGCCTCAGGAAATACTAGCCATGCCCTCTGAAAACAAGAAAGCAGATACAATCACAGATGTAATAATTTTTTTAATTAGTGAATCAATTACAATGGTGAAGAATCTAGACCCGCTATTATGAGTTAATGGAGTATTTTGGTGATTAATGACAAATCTATATGTGAGACTAACACTTGATTGATATACCTATTGTGTAGTCTTATTTGGATAAAAGGTGAAAATCATGGAGATATGCACTCGACATCATATTCTTATATCTTATTGCATTCCTCGGATCCAAAATATAGGTTGAACTCCACTAAAAGTTTAACTTGAATATATACATTTGTTTTTATTATACATTCGTGTATGCATGCATTTAGGGGGAGTTCACTCTATGTTTTGTGGTTTCATTAGTATTGATCTATATTTCTTTATCCACATATATTAAGAATTTTTACTTTGAAACATATCAAATGAGTATACAAAACTTGTGTAGTTCATATATGCTCATATAATCTTACATTCAATTATTTGCAATTGTGATGGTTGTCATCAATTACCAAAGAGGGAAATATTGGAGTATCTTGACCCACCATTATGAGTTAATGGTATGTTGTGGTAATTAATGACAATTATATCGTGGGACTAATGTGAGTGCTAAGATGTTTTCAAGGCTTAGTCCCGGAGTTTGAATGATGACATGAAAAGAAAATGCAAAGATGATAAAAGATCGACATGGCTCAAGACAAAGGAGTCAAGCATTGCATTTCGAAAAGCTTCTGGAAGGATTTTGGTGGAAATCGGTATGACCGCATTTGGTAAGTGGTACTACCGATGTGCGGTAGTACCGAAGTTTATTTGGTGGAACTACCACGTAGCGGTATAACCGCAAATCCTTTGGCGGAACTACCGCACACCGAAAGTTCTGAATTTTAGTTGGCGGTACGTTATCTCCAAAGAGTGCCAGTTTTGGACCTCTAAGGGAAGCGGTAGTACCACCCTATGTGGATGGAACTACCGCATGATCAACGGCGGTAGTACCGCACCTTTCTGCAACGACTTATTAAGAAACACTTATTGTAGATATATCTTGGTAATTAATGTAATCATTGTGGGACTAACATTTTCCATAAGTTGGATGAATAGGTTATGTTCCATGGTAATGGAGACTTCGGATGGCATCGTGAGTTGATCGTCATCAAGTCAAGGTTCAATAAGAGGATACATCATGTGTTGATGCATATCAATATCTCGAAAAGGAGATGATCATGAGTTGATCATCAAGTCAAGAGAAGACCCATCATGTGTTGATAGAGGTCAAGTAAAGGATGCATCATGGGTTGATACATGTCAAGACGATGACCCAGACTTGAAGTGAAGATGTGCGTCATCAAACTTCAAGAGGATGCTCAAGGCAAAGGTATGACTAGCTAGGGCTAAGGATGTGTTCCTAGTCTTTTACCGATCTTAGTGTTTGGTTGGAAGACCGGATTGCTAGTATAGGTTTATCATACTATTAAGAGGGGTCTTATCTAGTAACTTGAGTCTCATCATATGTTGATAGCTCAATCTCGCTTACTCTAAGTCTCTGTGGTATGATGCTATTATTTGCAAATGTGTTTTGCAAACATTCGAGGCTCATGCATCTAATCCTTATAGCATGTGACTATACTTTGCAAATGTTTTGCAAATGGTTGAAGTCCATGTACCTACTCCTTGTGGTATGATCTAAGTTTGCAAATGTGATTTGTAAATTGTTGGGATTCATGCATTTTTCTTTGGCATGGTCTAAGATTGCTTGTTGCTATTTTTTTGGGCTTAGACCAGGGTAGTGGCTCTTTGGAGTTATGCTTTTAATTTGATAAAATATGTTTGAGATCAATAAAATAGGTGAGTTGTGTATCCCTATGAATAAGCTTTCCATAGAGTCCAAGATCACTCAATTCCGACATCGGAGTCAAAAGTTATGACCTTTTTACCGAGTGTCGTCAATGCTGAAATTAGATTGCGGTAATGCCGTCCGAGAAGAGATGTACTACCGTAGAACGGTAGTACCGCCCTTTGTACTGTGGTACTATCGCACAAAAAACTTCAACGGCTAGTTTTTGAGCCGTTAATGCACCTGTGTGACCTATGAATAGTAGAAAATAATAGTACCGCAATTTGTATGGTGATACTACCGCAAATCCTCGATTGTTGGGGATTGCTCTCAACGGTGTCGGGACCCCGTATGCATCCCCTCAGACCTCTCGGTATTCTCGAACTAGTCCCATGATCAAGAGCTAGCTCACACAGATACAACATTGGTGTAATCATAACCACACAACCAAACTAAAGATGAAGGCATAAATTAATAATATTACAAAAGGGACCTTATGGTCAAGTCTACAACAGCTTGCCACAGGGCTAAGCAACAAAAGAGAGCTTGCAAATGAAACACAACATTCAAGCGGAGGTCACCCAATATGCCCACCGCAATCGAGTGAAGGACGCGACCTAATTCGCAAAGTCTTCAAAGAAGTCTTCAGAGAACTCGAAGTTCATCGGTTCACCCACCTCTGGCGATTTAAACAGAGGGCGCAAGGCCATGAGTACTTTGAATGTACTCAAGAAGTCATAGTGAATTGTATGCAAGTAATATTTATGCAAGGCTTAACAAGGATAGCTTTATGGCTCATTTATGAAAGCATTATTTGACAAGAATACCATAAGTAGATTGCAAAGCATAATTTAAAAGACTAATACATAAGTAAGCAATTTTTTTGAAACAACTAGTGAACACCCTGTTCACTTCCCAAACATCAACCAACTACAAGATTCGACCAAACCATTCCAACATTTTCGACAAAAGCTCTACCCCTTGCGTGAAATCACTGTGCATGTCCATAACCGGGACACGGCTATTCAATAGTTTTACACTCGCAGAGGTTGTACACCTTTGACCCACAAGACACGAATTTCTAGTTTGTTCTAAGATATATCTATGCCACCGCCACTACCTTAGGTAAGCAGCCTAGAGCACGTGACAAGGCTTTTACAAAGTTCTGCTTTTGACTCGCCTGCTCGCTAAGGTTTCGCCTTATCCGCCCCTCTTGCGCCTGCTCCCAACCAAAAACAGTAATCAACCAAGACATTGCTAATTAGTCACCAGTCTATCCCAATCTAGACATGTGGTTGTACTGTTGAGGCCCGTGATCAATGGTTCAAGGTGAAGTCCTTAGTTGGTTGCTCAGACGAGACGGCCCACATTCCAAGTGTGCGCACAAGACCCACCCTTTCCACCACCCACTCGTCCGAGCATAAATCATTTTCGCTCAACTCGCCAAATGACCACCCTAGTCATGGCACATCATCTTTATCGTGGCTCCGCCACGTTCCATAATTGCCTTTAGTCAAATTCATCATGTTGGGTTCAACCCAAATTCGAGGACCACCCTAGTCCCGCACCACAAATTTTAGTAAAGTGACAACAAATATCGTGGTCTCACACAGGACCACACTTCGCATTATTAGCAACACAGGTCATTACTACACAAGCCACAAACCATGTGCGCTAGGGCAAATCAACATTTATTGAATCATGATATCGAGCCCAACGTCTACTAGAGCATGACTAAGCAAATAAACGTGCCCATGTTGGTAGTACAATAATGTCCAACTAGTAATTAACCATCCTAAGGTGTCCAAGGAGTTATGTCATTCAAGGAAACATGTCAATTACAAATTAGCATGGAGGTATAATGGCAATTAGGTAATTAACTAAACCCGAAACCATTTGCTATAAAATTAGCAATGCATGTTTACATTAAACAATATACTTTTATAAACATGAGATCAACATGATCAAAGGTCTATGACTTGCCTTCGTTGAAGAGTAGAGGTGCTTCGGTCGTCGGGTCTGCGAAATCTTCCGAAACGTCGGGACCTATACGCGCGAACAAGGCTAAATAAATAAAACAACTCCAAATAAAATCCAAATAAATACTAATAGGAAGGCAAGGATTTTAGATGAATTTAGAAATTGGAATCACTCGAATCGGAGTTCGAATGAGAAAGTTATGGCCAAAAGAAGTTAGAAAACACATGAAATCAAGAAAAGGAATTTCTCGATTTACGAATTATTTTCCTAAAGGAAAATCGATTTATCGCGAACGCCGACGCCGCAGAGGAAAACCTACGAATTAAAAGAAAAGAAATTCGGCTGCCGGGGTCCACTTGTCATAGAGGGGGTGCATGGTGGACTAGGTCCACACCGCTTCCCGGCGGGTGCCACGAGGCGCCACGCTGCAGCATGAGAGCCGGCGTGGCGCCGACGGGCAGCCACGGCGGCGCCACGCTACCTCGAAGCGGTGGCTCTGCCGCCCGAGGGGCTCGCCGCGAATCGGCGACGACGCCGGCCGGCGGCGAGGGTACGAACGGAGAGAGAAGTCACGGCGAACACGACGCGCTGGTCCCGAGGACGCGCGCACGGGAAAGACGGCGGCGACGGCGAGGAAGCGGCGAGGCGGCGGCTCAAGGCGGCGACGGCGCCCGACGGATTTAGGCGACGGAGAGAGCGACGCGCGCGTTTCATACCGGGCGGCCGAGGACGGTGGCAACGGCGGCGAAGGAGCTCCAACGGCGCGGAAGGGTGCGGCGGAATCAACCACGGCAAGGCAAGAGAAGAACTTCAATTCCCGCGAGCACAGAGGGAAGAGGAGGAGCGAGAGAGGAAAAGAGAGAGGAGCTCTGGCGGTCCGGGGCGCTTAAATAGGGCTCGTGAGGGTGGAAGAGGAGGACGGCGTGGAAGTCACCGCGCTATTAATGGCGGCTTGACCACAAGGGCATGGGAGGAGGCGTGGCGCGCGCCAGGCGGCGAGGCGAGGCATGGCGCGCGGGAGGAGGGGAGGCACGCGCGGCGGGCGGATTCGTGGGAGCGGGCGAGGAGCGGGTGAGGCAGCAGGATTCATGGCGGCATGGGCGCCCAACGGCTCTGTCCGGAGGTAGGAGAGGCGGGAGGCCGACACTATGGGCCACACGCCACGAGAGAAAGGGAGAGAGGGCGCAAGTGAGACGTTAGGAGTGAGCCGTCCGATTGAGATCGGACGGACTGGCGTAGGGAGGCAAGCCACTGGGGCCGTCAAGGGTGAGAATAGTAACGGCCGAGGAATTCGCCCAAACCGAGGGAGGATTTTAAGCCTTTTTCTTTTAGAAAATACCGTAAAAGCAAAAGCAATTTTAGAAAATAGTTTAATCCGTCCAAAAATTCTAGGAAAATTCACGTAAATCCCTTGAACTATTTAGGACTTAGTAAAAATATTTTCAAATTTCACTATTGCTTTTAATTTTTGGCAATTAATTATTTTTAACATAAGGCCAAAGGAAAAACCAAATTAAAAACCAACTAAACTCACTAAACCAACTTTAATTAGTTCAAGTTTAATTAAATCAAATTAAACCACTTTTGAAATTCTAAAATACAATTTAAGCTTTGGCAAAATAATAAACCCAAATGGTTCCTTTTTAGGTTTTCAAAATTTTCAAAAGGCCGTAAAATAGGATGTTACAAACCTATACCCCTTAAAGGGAATCTCGACCTCGAGATTCAGTCGACTAGAGAATAGGTGCGGAACTCGCCTTTAGATCTTCTTCACGCTCCTGTGTGGCTTCTTCTTCTGTGATTGCTCCAATCGAACTTTGTCAAACGGAGGATCTTGTTTCTTGTCACACGCCGACACTTCCAAGATCTTGATGGGTCGCTCCTTGTAGGTTAGATCTTCTTGCAAGTCAACTCGCTTCTAACAAAGATTCGCTTCTTCGCACTCGCAGCACTTCTTCACCGAGACACATGAAAAACATCATGCACATCTCGATAACCGAGGCGAAGCTCTAACTTGTAAGCAACTTCTCCTCTTCGCCGAATCGAAAAGGTCCAATGTATCTAGGTGCGAAGCTTTCATCGACTCAAGTGACGATCCCTTTGAGAGGTGAGACCTTCAGTACACATGATCTCCGTGTACAAAGCTAATTTCGATTTACGGCTATCGCGATAACTCTTCTCGTTCGTCCAGGCCGTTTCGCTTTTTCTCTCGATTGACTTAACTTGATCTTCACTTCCTTTAGGATTTCGTCCAAGTATTTGTCCTTCGCCGACTCACCCAATACAAAGGTGTTCGACACTTTCTTCCGTGACAGGCCTCAAACGGGACATCTCAGAGACTTGATTGATGACTATTGTTGTAAGAAAACTCGCATAAGGTAGCATTTGATCCCACCGGTCTCTGGTTCTCTAGAGCGCAGGCTCTCAACATATCTTCTAATATTTGATTTACCCTTTCTGTTTGACCATCTGTCTGAGGATGGTAGGTCAGATCGAATTCAGATTAGTGCCCATGACGCTGCAAGTGCCTTTTTGCCAAAATCTTGAGGTGAACTGGGTTCCTCGATCCGACACGATCTTCTTTGGTACACCATGCCGACATACTATCCTCGGTCATATACAATTTCGCAAGTCTGTCCCGAGTAGGTGGTCTTGATCGATGAAGTGAGCCACTTTCGTTAGGCGATCGACAATTACCCGTGATAGAATCATATCCAAATTTTGGTTCTTGCAGCACCGTGATAAAATCCATTCCGATTTCTTCCCATTTCCATTCGTGTATGCTCAAAGGTTGCAAAAGTCCAAAGAGTTCTCGATGCTCAAATTTTAACTCACCGGCAAACATCACATTGTGCAATATACTCAAAGAACTTCACGCTTCATGCTAGGCCACCAATAAAATTCCTTAAGGTCTTGATACATTTTAGTGCTTCC
Organism: Phyllostachys edulis; assembly: GCA_036346405.1. NCBI lineage: Eukaryota > Viridiplantae > Streptophyta > Magnoliopsida > Poales > Poaceae > Phyllostachys > Phyllostachys edulis. Next base: position 23,151,144 of record CM070549.1, on the reverse strand, counting down.
AGTGGTGAATGGAGTACAAGGTTTCATGAGCTTCCTTGAGTATTAACTGCTTCAGCCTTTTCCGATCCCAGACACAAATACGCTTTGTCAAACCATAGGACACCTTGCTCATCTTCCTCAAAATCTTAAGGATTTACCCCGCTTCATGTTTTTCTTGATTTCTTGATATCCAGATCTTCTTCTTGGGCTTTCTTGATCCGATCCTCAAGAGTTGGTTGCACTTCCAGGTAGCTAAGTAACCTTCTTCGACTAACTCAAGCTTGAGCTTTTGAAATTCTTCGCAATGTCGGGTCGACCTTCTTGATCATCGAGTATTGCAAGAGGTCTTTCTACTTAAAGCATCTGCTACAACATTTGCTTTGCCTCGGGTGATAATGAATTCCCATGTTGTAATCCTTGATCAATTCCAACCATCTTCTTTGTCTCATATTCAGATCCGCTTGGGTAAAATGTACTTTAAGCTCTTATGGTCCGTAAACTTCACAATGACACCAATGAGGTAATGACGCTTATATCTTTAAAGCATGCACTACTACAGCCTAATTCTAAGTCATGAGGGGTAATTGACTTCATGAGGCTTCAATTGGCGTGAAGCATAGGCTACTACTCTCCTTTCCTCGCATCAAACACAACCGAGACCTTGGCGAGATGCATCACAAGAAATCTCAAAATCCTTCCTAACATCCAAGAGAATCAAGATCGGGCGGTGGTCAAACTTTTTAATTCTTTAAAACTTTGCTCGATTCTCAAGGCCCAAGCAAATTTCTTCTCCTTCTTCAAAGAATTGGGTAAGGGTCTTGCTATTCTTGAGAATCCTTCTATGAACCGGCGGTAGTAACCCGCCATTCCAAGGAAACTTCGACTTGAGGTAATCGACTTGGGTGACTCCTCATTGAGCACATCCTTGACTTTGTTAGGGTTGACAAATGATTCTTCGCAGACATGACGGTCCCAAAAAGGTAACTTCCTTCATCCAAAACTCACACTTGTCGAATTTAGCATAGAGTTGATGATCTCTAAGCTTATTCAGACCAAGCCAAGGTGATCTTCATGCTCTTCTTCACTCTTAGAGTAGATTAGATATCGCCAATAAAGACAATGACTTAACTTATCCAAATATTTCCATGAATACTTTATTCATCAAGTTCATAAAGTAAGTCGGTGCATTGGTTAATCCAAAAGACATGACCGTGATACTCAGACAAATCCATATCGGGTTGAGAAAGTCAGCTTCGAATATCTTCCTCACGAATCTTCAACCGATGGTATCCTCGACCTCAAATCTATCTTGGAGAACACTCCTGCCTTTTAACCGGGTCAAACAAATCATCTATCCCGGCAGAGGGTACTTGTTCTTGATGGTGACTTCATTAAGAGAGCGGTAATCCACACACATCCGCCGGGTACCATCCTTCTTAGGGACGAAGATCACCGGGCTCCCCAAGGTGAAGAACTTGGCCTGACAAATCCTTTATCTTGCATTTCTTCAATCTGCTTCTTCACCGACTAAGTCATCAACCGCAAACCAGTAGGGTCTCTTGAAATGGGTGCGCCTCGAACTAGGTTAATGACAAACTCTAGGTCTCTGTCCGGTGGCATTCTGTAACTCCTCCTAAAGACATCTCGAAACTCTCGACTACCAAAGACATCTTCCAAAGATAAAGTATCGACATCGCAGACTAAGGCTCCATCATACTTTTTCCGTAGAGGCTTCAACTTCACTCGTTCTATCTGGTCGACCAACGTGATGCTTCTATCACCACAATCCAAAACCGCTGGTGATCAAGAAGCCAATCCATACCCAAAATCACATCTAGGATTTGGCATTGATAATTATAAGGTTGGCTAAGAATTCTACCCTTCTATGGTTACTTTAACCTTAGGGCGCTTTTGGTTAAGATCAACTCCGAACCGTGTACTAATCAACATAGCATTTTTAAGAGTCGAACCTTTAGCCGATGCTTTGCAACAAAACTCCGAGAAACAAACGAATGGGTAGCTCCGTAATCAAACAAAACAGTAGTGTGTGCTGAATTTACGAGGAACTTACCCAAAGACGACGTCCCGGCTATCTGGCTTCTCTACCGTGACATGGTTCACACGGCCTCTTCCGAAAGTCCGAGGGTCTTGGCCGGTGCCGTGGAGTCTCGAGGGGATCCACGCCCCGCTCTCGCATGGGGGTTCTCGGTCAGTAGCTCCAAGGTTGAATCTGACCGTGATGGACCTTGCTTCGAGGGCAATTGTCGCATAATGTCCGAAAGGTCGATAGCTTGAAACAGTGATTCTCGCGTAGGATTGTTACTTCTTGGCAGCTGGTTGTTGGTGTTGTTGTTGAAGTTATGGATCCTCGAGTAGCCGGGCGAGGTGTCATGGCAGGGTCCCAAGGTGACAGGAGGAATGAATGAGCCGGTATTGCGATTCGCTCGCCCTCTCGCGAATGACTTTGATGAGTACCATGTCAGATCGACTTCCTTTTATGAGATTCCGCCATCATGACGTGACTCTTCTATGAGCATGGCCTTGTTGACTAGTCATTGAAATTGGCATAGTCGCTACAACGACCAACCTTCGTTAGGGTTGAGTCCTCGCTGAAACGCTTCGACGAGCATCATCGGTGGCAACATCCTCTCGAGGCATAACGAGAGTTGAGTGAACTTGTTGAGATATTCACTCACCGACAGTTCCCTTGCTTCAAATTTCACTTAAACTCATTCTTCTTCATTTCTACCTTTCCGCCGTGGATATGGGAGAGGCGGAAAGCTTCAAAATTCAGTCCAAGTGATGTTCGTGGTTCTCATGGGCGGCACAATAGTTCTCCCACCATTCTCATGGCGGTGCCTTCCACCGGTGTGTGGCATAAAGAACTTTCTCACGGTCATCACACCGGTAATGGCAAGCTTTTTTCAGAGAGCGCAGCCAATCATCTCGCTTCCGTGAGGCTCAGAGGAGCCGGAGAAGGTAGGTGGATGGGTCCTCATAAACTCGCCACTTTTGACCGATGATAAGTCGGTGGGGGTGGAGGTGGCATGGCAACCGCTGGTTGTTCTGGTTTAGCACGGTGAGCGAGAGCAGAGCCGCCCGATTCTGCTGAGCCATCATCCGTTCATGTTCTCGCATCATTGCATTCATCAATTGCGCCAGGCCGCCATGAATCGCCCCAAACCCCGATCCGTTGTTGCGGCCGGGTTGGTGGCGAACGGGTCCACTTGTTCTTCCCGACTCGCCGAAAGTTGCGGGTTTGAACCATCTCGCATGCATCTTCTCGCTTTAATAGATGAGGGAAGAAAGCATAATAGGAAAGAGGGAAAAGCACAAAGACGAGCCAGATAAGGAGAAAGACGGCCAACCTAATTGGGGAAAAGTCGGTTTAACCCAACTAACAATAGCCGGAAAGCTATAAGAGGCAACAAAACTCAAGCCACCGATTCGCCGACATCGAAATTAAAAGGGTAATCGCACTACAAATCTATCTTATTTTGGCGGGCGACTTCAAGTAAAGCTCGATTCTATAGGAATTATCAAGATAAGAGGGTCACTTTGCATTCAGAACCAAAGTTCAGAAAAGATAAGAAGTCAGACCTTAAGAATGGAATAGGGAGAGATTAGCACGAGATGCGGGGAAATAGAGTAAGATGAGGAGAGAATACTATTCAAGTTAATTGTTGGTTTGATTTAGAAAATAAAATTTTGAAGTTTTGACTAAACGACCATGCTAACTATGGTTACGTCCTACCGTCGATATGGCTCTGATACCACCGGTGTCGGGACCCCGGGTATGCAACCCCAGGACCCTCTGTGTATTCTGAACTAGTCCCATGATCAGTAGCTAGCTCACACAGATACAACATTGGTGTAATCATAACCACACAACCAAACTAAAGATGAAGGCATAAATTAATAATATTACAAAAGGACCTTATGGTCAAGTCTACAACAGCTTGCCACACAGGCTAAGCAACAAAAGAGAGCTTGCAATGAAACACAACATTCTGGCGGAGATCACCCAATATGCCCACCGCAATCGAGTGAAGGACGCGACCTAATTCGCAAAGTCTTCAAAGAAGTCTTCTTCAGAGAACTCGAGTTCATCGTTCACCCACCTCTGCCGATTTAAACAGAGGGCGCAAGGCCATGAGTACTTTGAATGTACTCAAGAAGTCATAGTGAATTGTATGCAAGTAATATTTATGCAAGGCTTAACAAGGATAGCTTTATGGCTCATTTATGGAAAGCATTATTTGACAAGAATACCATAAGTAGATTGCAAAGCATAATTTAAAAGACTAATACATAAGTAAGCAATTTTCTTTGAAACAACTAGTGAACACCTGCTCACTTCCCAAACATCAACCAACTACAAGATTCACCAAACCATTCCAACATTTTCGATAAAAGCTCTACCTTGCGTGAAATCACTGTGCATGTCCATAACCGGGACACGGCTATTCAATAGTTTTACACTCGCAGAGGTTGTACAATTTGACCCACAAGACACGAATTTCTAGTTTGTTCGGCATATATCTATGCCACCGCCACTACCTTAGGTAAGCAGCCTAGAGCACGTGACAAGGCTTTTACAAAGTTCTGCTTTTGACTCGCCTGCTCGCTAAGGTTTCGCCTCTATCCGCCCCTCTTGCGCCTGCTCCCAACCAAAAGTAATCCTAACCAAGACATTGCTAATTAGTCACCAGTCTATCCCAATCTAGACATGTGGTTGTACTGCTGAGGCCCAGATCAATGGTTCAAGGTGAAGTCCTTAGTTGGTTGCTCAGACGAGACGGTTCCACATTCCAAGTGTGCGTTCAAGACCCACCCTTTCCACCACCCACTCGTCCGAGCATAAATCATTTTCGCTCAACTCCGGCCAAATGACCACCCTAGTCATGGCACATCATCTTTTATCGTGGCTCCGCCACTTCCATAATTGCCTTTAGTCAAATTCATCATGTTGGGTTCAACCCACCGAGGACCACCCTAGTCCCAAGACCACAAATTTTAGTAAAGTGACAACAAATATCGTGGTCTCACACAGACCACACTTCGTGATTATTAGCAACACAGTCATTACTACACAAGCCACAAACCATGTGCGCTAGGGCAAATCAACATTTATTGAATCATGATATCGAGCCCAACGCCTACTAGAGCATGACTAAGCAAATAAACGTGCCCATGTTGGTAGTACAATAATGTCCAACTAGTAATTAACCATCCTAAGGTGTCCAAGGAGTTATGTCATTCAAGGAAACATGTCAATTACAAATTAGCATGGAGGTATAATGGCAATTAGGTAATTAACTAAACCCGAAACCATTTGCTATAAAATTAGCAATGCATGTTTACATTAAACAATATACTTTATAAACATGGGATCAACATGAACAAAGGTCTATGACTTGCCTTCGTTGAAGAGTAGAGGTGCTTTTAAATCGTTTGTTCTGCTAAATCTTCCAAACGCTTAAGACCTATACGCTAACAAGGCTAAATAAATAAAACAACTCCAAATAAAATCCAAATAAATACTAATAGGAAGGCAAGGATTTTAGATGAATTTAGAAATTGGAATCACTCGAATCGGAGTTCGAATGAGAAAGTTATGGCCAAAAGAAGTTAGAAAACACATGAAATCAAGAAAAGGAATTTCCGATTTGGAATTATTTTCCTAAAGGAAAATCTATTTATCGCGCAACGCCGACGCCGCAGAGGAAAACCGCCGAATTAAAAGAAAAGAATTCGACAAGCCGGGTCCACTTGTCATAGAGGTGCATGGTGGACTAGGTCCACACCGCCCCCCGGGCGGGTGCCACGAGGCGCCACGCTGCGTGCACAGAGCCGGCGTGGCGCCGACGGGCAGCCACGGTGGCGCCACGCCACCCCGAGCGGTGGCGCTTGGCGAGGGTTTCGCCGCTAACGGCGACGAGCACGGCGGCGAGGGTACGAACGGAGAGAGGAAGTCGCGGCGAACACGATCGCGCCGGTCCCGAGGACGCGCGGCACGGAAAGACGGCGGCGACGGCGAGGAAGCGGCGGAGGCGGCGGCTCAAGGCGGCGGCGAGCCCGTGGATTTAGGCGATGAGGAGCGCGCAAGGCGGCTCATCACGGGCGGCCGAGGACGGTGGCAACGGCGGCGAAGGAGCTCCAACGGCGAGGGATGTTCGATGAAGTATGCAATCTCAAGAACGCTCATGAGATGTTGATTCACCTTCAAGATCATTATGAAATGTCCACCTCCACTAATGATTATTGCATACAAGAATGGATGTCGGGAGAAGAATGCTCAACCTCTAGCTCCGACAATGAAAAATCCACATGCTCCTCCACATCACCTCATTGCTTTATGGCCAAAGATAATAAGAAGGTAATGATGATGATGAACCTTCGTATGATGAGTTGATGGATATGTTAGAAGAGCTTAATGAATATCTTGGGAAAGAGAAGATGAGATTCAAGATTTTAAAGAAAGAGTATATCTCTCTTCAAAATAGTTATGATATGCTAAAAGAAGAACATGAATCTCTCCTTCTCAAGGAGGTGGATATAGGCATTACATGTGATTTACTAGATGATATGCCATGTGTAGCTCCTAACTCTTGCATTTCATCTAAGGTTAGCATATCCACCTCTTGTGAAGACTTGCTAGATATGCCTTCACTACTACAGAAAAGGCCTTCACAGACGGTTCAAAAACACCATCACTGCATTTCCTGCGGAGCCGCCCGAGTTTATGGGTCAAGAATGCATTAGGTCATCACAGCGGTTTTCAACCGTCAGAATATATTTATCACTGCAGGCGGTGCAGAGATGAAACCGCTCAGGATAGTCGATTTTACAGACGGTGCAGAGATGAAACCGCCTCGTGATAGTTCAATATCACGCATTTCGTTTCATCTCATGCATCGTCTGCGTGGTAGTTTTTGCATTGCTAAATCTATTTCGCTTATTGGCTAGCCTCGTGAAATGCTAGCCATGACCTCTCAAACAAGCACATCCAATTCTCATTCATTTCAGAAGCACATCAAAATTGCATTCATTTCAGAAACAAGCACATCTAATTCACAAATCAATTAACTAAAATTAACCATTAATGTACATTAATTTACACACATGTACCATTATGTTCAATCTATCCCAATCAAGTTCAATCTACACTGTGGAAACTCTCATTTGGATTTATGACCTGTCTGTTCAGGAATGACGCAAGGTGTGATCGAATTTTTATGAGCTCGCTCTGTTCCAACGCAGTTTCAGCGATGGTCGCAACCTCGTCGATAGGAAGGTTAAATTCGGCTTATATAAATTGGTAAGTATATATGAAATAATTGTTGAAAGATTGACAAACCCGAGGATCATTGGTGATCGCGAACCGATGAGTAGTTGCATGTTGTGGCAAACATAGTATCCACAGACGCTATGTTCGATTCTTGGTGGCACCGCAAAAATAGAATTGGTTAGTTCGAGAGGCATTGCTACTAAGTGTTATATAGGATTAATGTGTACTAGCTAGCAAGTACCGGAATTTTTGATCATGTCCCAAATATTCTTCCCTTGATATTCCATCCTCTAGCATGTAACACGTCGAACACCCTACATGACTCCAAGAAGTTAGCCTTAGCCATTGCAAATGAAGGAAAGACTACAATAGAGTTTCTATGGAGGAAATGTGTTTACCGATGATTAAATTCCTGATAGTTGTGAAGTTGTGAGTGGACCTCTGAGGGAATCTAGGTATATTACGATTTCGCTTTGGTATAATTACAATTAGAATCCAATGGTACCTACACGTATGTCAAAGATGGTCATTAAACCTAAGTTCGTGTTGCTTATAAAGTACAAATCAACAAGTATAGCCAGAGTGCAACACTATACTTACTTACGTTGTAGGGCAAAACTATGAATTCCTTGTTGCGTGAGCCATGAAAAATCTATAACGTAATTCTCGATTTAATGTTGCATTCGCCTTGATGCTTTGCTCGGAGACAATGTGTGGGTCGAGGAAACCTACCGGTGATTTCTTCTTTCGGTTCACAGATCATGTATCTATTATACAAAAGCTAGGAGTTATATATAACATTTATCGATATTACACTTAACATTGACCGTGATTGTACACACTTACAAAGGTCCAAAGATCGTATGAGTGAGACGCCGAGCTCTGCCGAGGTTGAAGAGACGAACAAGTCGTCGAAGGTCACCGTGAAGACAGCCGCCTTGATACACGTGGTTAAAATGATCCTCCTTGAACTTGACGGTGAAACCCGAGCGCCGTTGATCAACCGCTTGTTGGACTGCTCCATGTACCATGTATGCAATTCCGCAATCCAAATCCTAGGGTAGGGTCGTTTAACTTCTCGAGCAACGGCTCGCTTAGCTTGAATTTTCGCCAACGGCAAGAAGGGGATATCGAGAGGACTCGATCGCCTTCGATTTGCCCTTGCCCTTGCCCTTGCCTTTGCCTCGCTTTGTATAGGTCGACTTCACAAGAGTCGATCGAGCACGAGGTGTAGATGCATGTGATGCAATGGGCCCTTGCCGTGTCGGTCAAGGTGTAGCCGTTGCGGTCCAGTCCGTGGACTTGATGACGTTGCAGGACATTCCCGTGAAGTTGACACCGGAGCAGGTAGCTCCAGGCAGATGTCCTCCTTGGGCCATCGGATGAATGTTCCAACGGCTTGCCCTAGAGTCATGACCTCATCGCTTGGGGAATTTTCAATGACGGCCTCAAATTGGCACAAACACCGCCCACATTCACTTTTATGTAAACCCGCGCTAGATTTGCACTGCACCAAAGCTCGACACCGATGGATACACCGCCCCAAGCAAAGATCTAGGGCAACAGAGACATATCTCACTTGAGCTTGCACTTCAGAGCCACCTACGCACATAACGATACAAAATTAGCTACTCCAACAGTGCCTATCAATGGATTGAGCATTCCAGATAATAATTATTACCGGATGTATTCGACGGAAAATCTGTCATCACCTATTGTGGTAGGGTTAGGGTTGGACGCGCACTACTCGGATGTTTGGGGGTGGTTAGCAAGATAAGAGGGGCGGGGCTTCCAACCGACTTGGGAGTTGCAATCCCTAATCCTTTCCTCAAAGGTCTCCATCCGCTTTTGCTCGATGCACGAATCTCCAATCAAGGATTGAGTGACCTCTCGTCGATTTTTTCAAAGACCTCCGCTCGATTTTCTCAGTGAGCTCATCTCCGAGGATGCACGAAGATCCTCTCGTAGCTTTGCATCGTGCTCGGCTTTGGTTTCTTCCTACTCCCAGACGATCCGAGTCCGCTTGGAACCATTGTTCCCATGTAACAAAAACACCGGCGCCTCTCATGCGAATCTTGATGCTCACTGCTTTCTAAGGCCATGAGAGTATATCTTTCTTCCTATCTGCCTAGAATGAGCCTTGGGAAGATTGTGCACTCAGCTTTATCTGCAATATAGCCCGACATGTCATTTCACTTCCTATGAAGTTATGGAGTAATTACAAACTAGGTAGTTCGACATCTTACCAAGCTACCGACACTTCTTGGTCTTCGGGTTTGGAAAGTACACTTCAGAGGCCCAATACATAACCTCGCAAATAACCACCGCGGGAGCGCACATCGCTGATCTCGAAATAGCAGGAGAGATTCAAACCGCTTGTCTCATGCTCCCGATCCCTCCATATCGAGGCTTTACCCGCATACCCGCCGTGCCGAGTCCGTGGGGTGCTTGTTTTTGCCTGGAGGGCCGTAGCGCCAGACTTTCACTCTTAAATTCATCTGCCGTCTTCCTCGCCACAAACTCGCCCAGACTCTTCCAAGAATAGATACTTGTGGAAGGGCGGCTTCAGATCCTTCTCCACATAGTTCTTGACAAGCGTGTTTGAAGTTCTTCCACGCTTTGCACGCCAGAGTAACGCTGCGTCATCGCACGGAATCCAGGTGTTCTACCGGGATCTCGAACGATGCGAGAATTTCCGCCAACACAGCAGTTTTCAGTGGTTCGGGCACCACCTTCCACGAATCGTAGATGATCTTGACCCATTCCCGTGCAACTATTCCGACCATTCTCCTAATGCGACGCCGCTTCGGCGAGGATTGATAGGGTCCCGGATCGATCGACTCGTGATGGTAAATCGCCCGTGGGCCTTTTCGATATTCCTCTTCTTCTACCGCGTTGATATTGTTCGAGAGGATGGTGCATCATCATACACATGAGGCGTTGACTCGTAATGAGCGGAAGACATCTTCACAAGAAATAGAACATCATGTGAACAAATGAAATCAGATAAAGCTAAGATTTAACATTTTGATATTGCTATCGATGTAGAGTAAGCATTCCAATTAGAGCTCAAGTACAAACTCGATTATCAAAACAATTTCAAGATAAGACTATTATCATCACAGAGCATTCATCTCAAGCCCACCACACCACATTGCAATATATTCCAAGAGCGATCAAAACAAATACCATATGAATAACTCGACTAGAACAAATACAAATTCCTAAAACAAGTACAATTATCATGAAGGACCATGACATATTATTGATAGAAATAGTTAGGGAAAGGCGTGGGGTCGATCGGCAACTCGGCATTGGTTACCTTTGGGCCGAGGAGAAGGACGAGCAGGAGCAAGACGAGCAAAGAGGCGGCTGTCGAGGGAGGCGCCACTGCCTCGGAGGAGAGGAGGCGGCGGGCTGGGCAGGAGGCGCGTGGGCTCGGGGAGGCGCGCCGGGCAGAGGAGGAGGCTCAGCGGGCTCGGGGAGGCGCGCACGGCCGAGGAGGAGGCGGCGGCGACGGATCGGGAGAGGAGTCGCACTGGCTCGAGGAGGCGGCGCCGAGGACGGCGGCGACGGGCTCGGGGAGGAGGAGCGAGAGGAATTGAGAAACTTAATCGCTTGAGAGTGATTTAGCGCGCAAACTCTAGCTAGAGTCCTAATGTAAATAGAGATGGACATCACGAGACGGTTCTAAATTAGAACTGCTCAGGATACACACTATCACAAACGGTTCTAACTTAGAACCGCTCAGGATATGATGTATCATGCACGGTTTTAATAAACAACCATCTGTGATATGTGATATCCTGCACGGTTCTCACTTAGAACCGCTCGTGATATGTGATGTATCACGCGGTGTTAATAAACAACCGCTCGTGATATACATATATCATGACGGTTTTAATAAACAACCGCCTATGATATATATGTGAGACGGTTTGTAGTTCAAACCGCTCGTGATATTATTTTGTATTGGTTAATATCTAGAATCGCTTATTGGCTAGCCTCAGAAATGCTAGCCATGCCCTCTCAAACAAGCGTAAAAGACAACAAGTACATGTATATACATCCAATTCACATTCATTTGAGAAACAAATCATATCCATTTCACAGTACAAATCAATTAATTAACTCAAATGAACTAAAATTAACCATTCATCATAACGTACATACAAATACACACATTGTTCAATTAATCTTCAAAAATTAGCCCTTCATGATGATCGACGCGTATGTAGCTAGTTTCGTCATGTTCTTCTTCCTCGACCCTTATGCCGTTTCCGAAAGGAGGCAACTCGTCAAATTGATTGTATTCTTCCTCGTCCACTACATTCTCAACTCCGACAATCCTCCTTTTTCCATAAAGAACTACGTGGCGCTTCTTATTTGCCGGGTCGGTAACATAGAAGACTTCAACAACTTGGTTAGCAAGTACGAATGGTTCGTCTTTGTATCCGACACGTTCGAGGTCCACGGTAGTGACTCAGACTTGTCGACCTTCACCGTGGAGATGGACCCAACGGCACCAAATTGGGGGATCTTGAAAAGCACGAGTCGAGCTCCCATATCTCCTCTATTTGCCCATAGTATGAGCTCCTCAAATTTATCGGCATCGAATGCATCTATGCGGACACCGCTGCTCGTTAGTGCTTTTATATCCCGAGCTCACGTATAGAATGTGTACCCATTTATGTCGATCCTCGCCATGTTACAACTCAGAATGTTGGCCCTTTTGCCAACCATGTCAAGATATCACTTCACGAGCTCCTAGCAAGTCGCTCCTTCAACCATTGGTTGAACCGTCTCATTGTGTTGTCTCGTGATCCAAACATCCGCCGCACCGATTCATTGTCAAGCACGTATTTGTGCCGGTCGATATACGGGACACTTCACCATGTGTTGCAAGACCGTGAAATGGGCTTAAGCATACGATCCATATTTGGAGTGATTGCTTTCCTTCCGATGGTCCCGATACCCTCGAGCCTCCCTCATGGCGAGATCGAGGCACACCCATCGGTTCGACCGAGCCATGTAATCGAGGCAGAACTCAATGACCTCTTCGGTTGCATAACCTTCGACGATGCCGCCTCGCCGAGATCGATTCCGACATATGACTTGAGAATTCTATGAACCTCTCGAACGGGTACATGCTACATAGGAACACGGCCCGCACATATTTATCTCCTCACAATATGAACAATGAGATGGACCATGATATCGAAAAACGACGGAGGGAAATACATCTCAAGATCACATAGAGTCGCTCACCACCTCGCCCCGCAGAGCATCTAGTCCTTCGATCGATGACCTTCGAGCAATTGTGTTAAAAAATAACACAACCTCATGATTGTCTCTGACCTTGATCGGCAAAATACTTCTAATTGCAACAGGAGCATTTGTGTCATCAACACATGACAATCATGAGACTTCATGCCAATTAACTTCAAATCTTTTATCGAAACAAGTTTCTTCATGTTGGCGGAGTAACCGACGGAACTTTCACACCATGCAAGCACCGCACAGCTTCGGTTTCTCGGCCTTGGACAGAGTGTAACAAGCGGGGAAGGTACGCTCGTCCTTTATCGGTCCTTGTTGGTGCTAACTCAGTCCGATGTCCATATCAACCAAGTCAAGCCGTGCGCTGACACCATCCTTTGTTTTGTCACGAATGTTCAAGAAGAGACCAATCAAGTCATCCACATACATTCTTCTCTCGCATGACATCGATGCAAAGGCGAACTTCTAGGTGCTCCCAATAAGGTAAGTCCCAAAATATTGATCTCTTCTTCCACATGTTCTTCTTACTTGTCCTCAATTTACATCCCTTTCCAAGCACAACATCTAAATACTTAACCATATCATAGACCTCTTTTCCGCTTAAATGCCTTGGAGCCGAACTGCCCTCCTTCTCTCCGTCAATTGTTTCTTCATCTCATGTATGGGTGAGCCCTCCAAGGAACCTACGATGACGCATGTACACGGTTTTGCACGAGTAATTCAGCCACACACTCTCGGTATCATCTAAGCAAAGGAGTACGGGCTTTGGCCCTTTTGTACTCGCCCGACAGATTAGCAAGGGCAGATAATCATTTATGGTGCGTAACAACAAGGAACGTAAAGTGAAGTTCTCTCGCTTGTACGCATCCCATACCGCACCCCTTCAATCCACAAGATTTTTAGATCTTCCATCAATGGTGCTAGGTACACATCAATACCATTCCCTGTGTTGCTTCGCCCTTGGATAAGTATCGACAACAAAATATACTTTCGCTTCATACACAACCAAGGAGGAAGGTTGTAGATACAGAGCGCCACGGCCAAGTGCTATGCGGTCACGCTCATGTTACCGAAAGGATTTATTCCATCTGACTCAATCCAAACCTTATATTCCTCGCTCCGCACCAAGTCTCGCAAACCTCCTATCGATGTTTCTCCACCGGGCGGAATCAGCAGGTGTCTTAACTTTCCGTCATTCTTACGCCCTCTCGAGTGCCAATACGCCAGCTTTTGCATTCTTTGGGTTCAAAAACCGCTCAAACGGGAATTACAGAAGATACCACGCCACCTTAGCAGAGGTCCTTTCTTCACCTCGATTCCTCGTCGTCATATGATTGCTTCTACGCTTGTATCGGGATGCGTTGCACACCCACATACATGCATGTTTGTATACTCGTTACGGTAGAGGATACAATGTTCGGACATGCATGTATTCTTTCTACTTCCATTCCCAATGGACAAAGAACCTTTTGGCTTTGTAGGTGGTTTTGGGCAACTCGCTTCCCTCCGGAAGCATGTTCGCTAAGAGACCTACTGACTCAAGTGAAACTCTTGTCGACCAACCGCTGCTTGCCTTCAATTTCAGCGGCTTAAGCACGGATGACAACCTTGTGTATTCCGACTTGCAGCAGGAACAAAGGTTTCTCCGAGTCCTCCATCACGCCTGAATTGAACATACTCCTCTCATCACAGTTCCTTCGCATCGCTAAGCATCTCGATCTAGATTGTCATCGTGCACCTATCCGAATCGAAACCACAATCGACATCATTCGCAAGATATCGTTGACTTCAGATAATATGCATATCGTTGACTTCAGTATAATATGCTCTTCACCGTGATCGGTCCAACATGTATAACCCTTTTGAAACCCTTCAATCAAGTGTGCTTCGATCTGCGCTCGGTTGTTAAACATCTTCGATTCTCGCAATCAATGCATGGACAAGACATATATTCCGCCCCTTATTCAACATATCCTCCTCGACAACTCTTGTAAAAGCACACGCCATTAATGTACTCTTCACTCACACGGTTCTCGGTGTACATCCACTTTCGTCCATCACACGGTTCGTATTGAAAACCCCGAAAATAAATAAAGGGTGATGACTTTCGAAAGCGTATTTTCTGAGGCTTAATTACGCTTTTTTCATTTTTACATTTTTCTGGATTTTATTAACTTACATGTGGGCCCTACTTGTCTGTGACTCATTTTTTATTTCATGATTTTATTTATAAAATCTATGGCGGTCCCACATGTCATAGACTCGTTAGTTTATTAACTAAATGATTAAAAACAGTAGGATTTGAAGCTCAAACTGGGCTTAGGGGTGACATCGCATTGCTATAATAGTCGTGGCTCGGCCCTAAGGTCACCTGAGGCGAACCGAGACGGTGGTGTCCCGTGGAGGCGCATGAAACTAGCGATTTCGGCGTAAACGCATGAAACTACTCAAATTAAAGGATGCTTATGCTCCAGTATCTCACCTCGATCACGAGAAAGTCGGGGAAGGTCCAAGGCGGCTGGTACGTCGTCGATCGGTGAACACAAAGCGACGGCAAAGCTCCTCGGCGCAATATATAGCTGAAATGGACCATCCGGCCAAATGAGGTGAGGCGATACTCAAACCGGCACGAACGGCGATGGACCTACCGTGCGCCAGAGATGGAGATCAAGAAGACTCTGTTTTGGCCGGGAGATATATATATATATATATATATCTCGTGATGAGTTAATTATCACGACGATTTTTAAAAAAAAGCTCAGTGATATTGGGTAATATCACAGACGGTTAGTGTTTGAATGTCATGAAGTATCACTGAGCAGTTCGACCAAAACCGCCTCGTGATATTGGGTAATATCACGACGGTTTTGGTCGTAACCGCCTCGTGATACTTCATGATGGTTCTAAACATGAACCGCTCGTGATATGACATCTTCATGCATTTGGTTTTAGCGCTGAGAATAACATGCGGTGGGTAAACAAAACCGCTCGAGATTGTGTTTAATACTGAGCGGTTTCGATGAGCGAACCGCGTGATCAAAGGCCCAAAGATAGCATTTCTGTAGTAGTGCTTGTAGCTCTAGTAAAAATGTTTCTACTTCCTCTATACTTGTTGAGACTAACATTGTAGAGGAAAACAAAGAGCTCAAGGACCAAGTCACCAAGTTAACAAATGACTTGGAAAAGTGTTACAAAGGGAAAGCCTCTCTTGATGATATCTTAAGCAACCAACGAAGCTTGAATGACAAGAGAGGGATTGGCTTTGTCTCCAAGAAGGAGAATAGCAAGACAGGGCACAATGCAAGACACACGAAGAATGTCAAGTGCCTTGGTTGCAACAAGAATGGTCACCTTGCCTCGGTGCGCCCAAACAAGATGGATGACAAGACAAAGTTATAAAAAATGAAGCAAGCTGGCAATAAGCAAGACAAGAAGACAAAGGATGGAAGAAAATGTCAAACTTGCTACAATTGCCGGGAAAAAGAAAATATCTTAGTAAGAATTGTCCCAAAGGTACCTCTGCTAAGTCTATTATTTATAATGATCATTATTTTCTTAGGAAAGATAAAAATGACAATGTGTTTGCTAGATATGTTAGTTCACCTAAGATTATTGTTAAGGCCATTTGGGTGCCCAAATGTGGATTCCATCATATATCAAAATTGGAGACAAGCTTGAGGATGATCACTTCATATCATAAGCTAATGCGATTTTGGTAACAAGTATTTACATTGAAGTATCTAGCTCTTTATGCCTTGGGTAGGTTGCATTCCATGAAAATCTTTTCAAAAGGGTGTTCTTACTCTTGTTCAAAAACTTCTTTATTAAAATCTTGAACAAGATGATAAGTGGCACAGTAAGGAGGAGTGCTAAATTATAATCATGTATATCACATCCCTAAGTGTGCCCAAATTGATTAAGTGCTAGTAAAGTTTTTCAAAATTGAGCCTTTTAGCCAAAAGTCAAAAATTTCATAACTATTAGTAATCCTTTGAAAAACTAGTTGCAAAATGTATATAAATGCTATTTAAAGATTTACCAAAGGTTTTGGCTCAAGAAAAACCTATTTTAAGTGAAAAAGAGTTTCGAGCCGAAATTCTAGATTATAGTATCTTGTTTTTGACATAAACTAGATTTTTGTATAAAATCTATTTTAAAAGAAATTTGAAAACCATCCCAAAAGGAAAATCTTAGAGTTGGCTATTCTAAACCTTTTTGATATTCACAAGATTTCCAAAAGGCCAACCTAGCAAAAGTTATTTGATTTCAAAACTCATCCAAAATACTAGTTTGACCTAGGTGGTCACTCTCTAGCACTTAAGTGAGTTTTGCCATTTGAGTCCAATTTATTCACATAAATAGGTCCACAATGGTATTCTTGACTCATACATGAAATTGGATGCTTTAAGTTCCTTCATATGCTTAGTTTTGCTCATTTGAAAAAGTTTCTTCAAAATAAGTTTTATTTGCGAAAACAAAAGTTTAATTCATAAAAATTATGTTCTTAGATACTCTTTAGTCTCTTCAATGCATAATGATACTGAATGATATTTATTTGAGTGCAAAACTAAGGATCATTTGTATATTTCTCAATTCCAAGTTCTATCCCTGAAGTTCCAGAAAAATCAGAACTACCGGCGACTTAACAAAGGTACTACCACTTTGCAGTACTACCGGCCATTGAAAGGCGGTACTTTCGCATCTCGGTACTACCGCTATTTGCACGTCGGTACTACCGATTTCTCTGATAAGACGGTCATTTCATTCCATTCAATTTTAAACCTACTTTGGCTGCTTCATTTGGTCAAGTTGATCCTTGTTACACAATTCAAGACGTCAGAATTACTCCGTAAGAGAAAATTAAAATTAAGGCCAAATTAATGGTGTTGTTGTTAGTCAGATTAGTGACATGTTTCTCAAGTCAAATTAAAAGGCTAACATGTATGCATGCATGGATTGGTTGCCACAACAAATAGTAGTACGCATTTTTGTAGGTATATAAATACGTACGTGGCTCGTAGGCTGCAGAAGTCAGCCATAGGCTGAGAAGAGCTCGTGGCCACGAGGCCAACGATGTTGACGATGACATTATGAGGAAGAGCGACGGCGATTGCCAACCTCCTCGCCATCATGCTCCATGTGCTCACCATGGCGCGCGACGTACGGTCTATGAATTTTCAATACCATAGTGATCGAGTTTTTTTAAACTATACTGGTTGTTGATGTATGGTGCGAAAGACATGATCATTTTTTTAAACGTTCACAAACCGAGACAAATCGTAACGTCGGCGCGCGAGACGAAGAGACGCATCGTAACGTCGGCGAGCAAGATGAAGAGACGCATCGCGCGGGAACCAAAAGGCTTAAACATATCACAGACGGTTTGTGGTTCAAACCGCCTGTGATACAAAATTATCATAGACAGTTCTTATTAAAAACCGTCTGTGAATTATCACAGACGATTATATTTAAAACATGTCTGTGGTATTTGTTACGAACCGTCTGTGATATTTCAGATACGGTTTTCAGTATAAATCGTCTGTGATATTACATCTTCACAGACGGTTTTTACCGCAGCCAATAACATAGACGTGTGCTAAACCAAAACCGTCTGTGATTGTATTTAATGCTGACGGTTCTGGGAAACTGTCTGTGATGAGACATCCAGTATAGCCCCTTTTGTAGTAGTTATTTTGTTCTTTAGCGCAGAGGATTTGTTTCCCCAATGGAGATACCGACAAGTGTGGCCCACATTTGTGTCGCTGTGTGAAGCTGTAAGGGCATATACAATAGTGTGACGTCAGCTATCTGTAAGCCTTGTCACGTAGGACACGAGATGATGTGGATGAGAGAGGGAGTATAAAGAATTGACTCATCTCTCATGCAGTAGTCGACTGTAACACGAGAAGCAAGACGTATTGTACACGGATGAGCTATCTATAGAGACAAGTAAAAAGACAATCCATTATAGAAACTATCTCTAGCGTTGTCTATAGATAACATAAATAGATATTATAGACATTAATTGTCTATATCATTGTACATATCCTAAGAAATGGATGCATCGGAATTGCTCCGTGGGGAACACCGATCGCCGTTTGCTCATGGGAAGCTTCACTTTTCTGGGGGGAAACCTTTATAGGACACGGATCGGTTGCATGCAATTATTAATTTAGAACTACAGCCAATAGCATGTTTCAGGGGTTTTAATTAGGTTTGGAAATCATTTCGCTCCCAATTCAATCCCGGTCGGCTGTGAGCTACCTTCTTCAGCTCTCGGCACACAAGGCATATCGCTCTGTCATGTATATACAGTACCAATGACCAAAGTTTCTCTCGTAATTAATGGATGGCATGAACAAATATCAACACTAAATCGTCATAGGTTTCTGATTAGGCATGAACAAATATTAACACTAAATCGTCATAGGTTTCTGATTAGTGCGTAGGTCCATTCAATCAAGACGCGTACGTACTACCGTTTGACAAAATAAAGGCTTACGACTCTTGTAATTTCAATAAAGAGATGGGATTCCATTCGACAATAAGCTAGACTTGAAAGGAATAAAGAAGAGGAAGACGAAGGAAACAAAAGGGAAGCTCACTAAGAAAATAAATTAGAATATGCGGAACGGCGAAAAGTCAACCCGTGCGGACGCCTCTGTGCCGGCTTCCATTCCACCGTGCATTTGACTTTGTCGGGCCGAGCCATGGAGGCCAGGTCACCCGGCCAATCCGCGTCTGCCACGTTGGATGCTTGGCAACTTCTTTCTACTGACGACGCAGGTTTTCACGTGGTATGACCACCGTACGCAGGTTGGTCATCTAGGTACTCGGTTTACCGAGTATTTTTTGTAATTAACATAGTTTAATTTAATATTATTTTATTTACATTTTGAAAGTATTTTTAAAATCAAACTAATGAGCCAAGCCGAAACGGAATATAATTTCATTCGAAATTGACTTTTTTTTATGTGTAACCAACTAATATATTGAATTGAAACAATTTTAAACCGAGCCAACGAGCCTCACTAACGATCTTTTTTTCACCTTGTACGTAGCTTCACTAACGATCTTTTTTCCACCCTATACGTACCATTACACGCTAGCAACTTGTTGTCACAAGGTTCTTCGCGCAGCAATAAACTTTTGTTTACTTGCTACACCACGAAAGTACATAATAGAGCACATTAGCCGTGCCAACACGGTTTTCCTCGCCGCCGCCATCGTTTTATGGAGTAACTAAATATACTTTAGATTAAGGGACCCAATTAAAGCATCATATAACACTGGTGTGAAGAGATAAGCTTAAGACTCATTTCCCCACACAACGTATTTAAGAATAGATGATTTAAACCGGGGCTCCATCATCCATGGTGCTAACCAACTAATCCCGAAAGACTCCTCGAAGCACCATGTAGAGGATTGATTTTTGGACAGACAAGGTATATATTACGACACTGGTATATATATACTGTTATATATGTGATGAATTATTGGACAATGATACATACATATAGATAATGGTTTTAGTTGTTCAAAATTAGTCCTTCCATTTGCATTGCACATCTATCACGAATAATCTTCGGAGTTAATCGCTTTATTAGTTAAGAAAGGGAGAGGTTTCTTCAGTCCTTATATCACCATTCTAGAAAGTTTCTGCCTTTCGCCATATGTTACTTGACGTCGTTCAACACACCAAATAACACACCTAAAAACAAAGAAAATCAGCAAACTTAGTTTCGTAGTGAGTGCTGCCGTTTCATGTCGCACTTTCCAAAATTACGGCCAGGTTCCGTGAACCGGCAAGCAAGCAACTCGATCGATCGAAGCTGCACCGTCATATCCTGCCTTTTTTCCCCTATCATCGATTGATTGGCCGTGTCCAATCGCTGATTTGGCAGTACCTGAATTGGCACGAATGTTACGAGGTGCTTCTTAGCTGGAGCCCATCAATGCAAATGGCTTAGATTCATCAGACAGATGGGCCCGTTTCCTGCCGGCCACCCGGCGTCGCAGATGATCGAGCCATCTCAAAGGGGATCCGTATCCTTGCAGTAAAGTCCCATAGTGTAAACAGTGGTTTCATGAGTATGTGAGCACTATTCTCTCGTGGTGGCGTAGCAACAGTGAACTATTTGCTGTGTTGATTTATTGTAATAGAAAACACTGTAGCTTTTGATCTCGATCTTTAATTTTTGATCTGACAGTGAAGATCGCTCCTAATGTTCATACACCGTAAATCCTCCCTGTCCGTGTCTCGGGTTCTATCTCAGCCGTCTTTTCAGCCGAGCTAGCTAGGTCACAACGTTTTGAGATTCTTTGTTCATGCTAACTACCATAACGAGGTTGTTTGGATTACAAGCTAGCAATGGAATTTGAGTCAAGTATTTGCAGAGCCATCAATGAGTTGGCCCGACTTTATCCGGAATCAATTTGTTGGATCGGTGCACGTAAAGCACGGTCATGAAATATCGATTGATCTTGCGTTTCGATCAAATTAAATTGGTAACATTCAAATTTGTAAATGCTGATGGATTTTGCCATGCATGCACGCACACCGGCACTAATCAACTCACATGATTTGTGGTACGTATATGGATTGATTTTATCCGATTTGGTGGCGTAATTTTTGGGAAGCAGTGCATGCTCTATCCCAAAATTGAATAGTACCTTTTATAGCCAGCCAATATATATACATATATAACCACATTAGATTTCAGGCTTTTAGGCTTAAATTGGCTTAACTTATTATAAGTCGGACAAAAAAGTCACCCCTTTGTTTAGCTTTAGATTTTTTTTGCTTTTAAACTAGAGAAAAAGTCTAAACAAAGAGGACCTCAATCACATCAAATTAATTTTTATTCAACGGATAGAAATGGTAGGTGCTAATTGGTAGTTTAAATCTACCCTGCTTGATTTGCTCACTGGTCATTTAGGCAAAATAGGTCAACTGAGTTGAAGTAGCATTATCATCTTGTAAATTTTGGGTCTAATTAGTCGAGCAAATTAAGGTTGGGATCGATGTATACCGCCAAGCTAACTAAATTGCAGATTTAGAAAATCACTTGCAAAGTTAGCGGGTTTATAAATTTTTCAACAAATTAACTGGATTAATTACTGATTCGTACACTAGTGTATATGTAAGGACGTACGCGCGTAGACACGAAGTTTCTTGAGAGTGCCATTTGATTTCTTACGAAATTTTTGGACACATGTAAGTGCTTCTAGTGTTGGAATTAATACGAGCTAGGTCCAATTTTAATTCTAATTAATTCTTGAAAAATCTCAAAGACTCATGTGTACGTGCTAAAATTGTTTAGTCCCACATAGAGGGATGAAGGAGAGTTACATCATTTTATAAGGTGGAACGTGCTAGCCCCCTTTGTGGAATTGGAGAGAGTCAATACACGCGCGCGCTCACTCGCTTGCCTTGTCTAGCCGTGCCGTGTGTGCACAGGCGTGTCGGGTGCGGACGCGTTTTTCTTTATCAGCTATAAAAAAGAACAGAGTACTGGTTCTTCTTAAATCCTCTCCTCTCTACGAAAGACTAAGACAGAACTATACTGTTTGTTGCTGTCTCTGGCGATCTACGTCCCGACAAGGCGCCTGTATGACCGCACCGGGAGAGCAGGCCTCCGGAACCTTCGTCCTTGAAGGTTTACACGAGCGAGGACAAATAAGATTTTTGGGGAGCGTTCGCGCGACTACTCGTTGCTTCCTCTTCATTCGATTCTCTGCTACGTCTACATCAACTGCACGACTACTACCATGATGTCCACTACGCCATGACGAACGACGATCTCATCAAGACTCCTGCTGCTGCTGCTTCTTCCACTTGATCTGGGTATGGCTATTGCACTTGTTGCTTGGTTAGCTTTATTATCTGTTGTAGTTTTGAACACTAAGATAGGTATGTTAGCTTCTGTTCTTTTAGAAATTCGTATGGCTATAGTGTTCTTGATTATCTGCTTTATGAAAATGTCTAGAGTAATTTTCACGATTTATCTATCATATTTCTGAATTAAAGTAATTCGCAAAATACTTGTATATTCATCATCTAGATCAGTTTCGTAGAGAGGAAAGAAGAATGCAAAAATGGGATATCTTCTTGGGCTGTTCTCTTCTTGCAACTCTGTCCCGGTTTTCTCTTCTTTGTCTAAAGTAGTACACTAGTACTTCTTCTTGGATGATGGAATCGATCGATACTCGACATTTCGGTCAAAGTCTACTAAGAATTAATGTGATGTCTGGCCTAACTATCCTAGAATTTCTTTAAAACTTTCAGAAATGTTCACAATGTACTTTTTTTTTCAGGGCAAATGTCAGTTTTTTTTTATTACCGAGGTACTCCTGTCTTTTGCCTTTTTTTTAGATCACTTCTGTCTTTTGCCTTAGGTAGTACGGTGGCAATTATCCGGCCCATCTCAGTCTTGCCCAAACAAGACCTTAGTGTTTTGGACAAAGCCGAGTTTAACATGTAATTTGTATATTGTGGCGTTCAGTGTCATTAATCAGGGATAATCATACTTAGGTAAATGGATTACTATTTATTTGCTCAGTAGAACACTGCTCTAACAAATAGTAAATCTTTACCAGAGTTAGTACAGCAGAACAATAAAATAGAAACTGTTCTTTATTATCACAGTAGCCACACAAGACTAAGGTTCTATATACAATTATTTAATTACAAAGGGGAATACACTTCCCGCGCTTGCTTGCTAGGTCCCTCTGGCAGTCTACTCGTCCCACGAGTCGGATAGAGCGTCCACCTCGCCCTGCTTCTCGTAACCAGCGCCTTCGTCTCCGGTGGCCTCCTCGGTACCTACGAATCCCTCATCCCACTCGAGATAATTCCCGACCGGACTAGGATCTAAGTAAGGGGAGAGTTAGCAAGAGTGAGTATTCCCGACCAGACTAGGATATAAGTAAGGGGAGAGTTAACAAGAGTGAGTACTAGTGTACTCAGCAAGCATTAATAGCAAAAATGCATCTGATGACTCTACCTCTTGTCCTTATCAAATTCCTACCTCCTCTTTTGTTCTGAAAATAGTCGTCAAAATTTATATTGCAATTTTAATTATGAAGAGACTACTTGTCACTCCAATAGAGGATAGACTACTGGTGGTTCCCGTAGATTCCAATCCAGAAGACTGGCATGAATTCATGATTTGATATAGCACTGCGCAGGTTTGTACCACTTTACTCATAGTTATTCTGAGCTCTAAATGAACTAGATCCTCAGCATTTCCTTGTATGCGGGTTCGAGTTCAGAATACAAAATATTTTCCAAGTTACGTGATTAAGTCTCCACCCATTATTTTCCGTCGGTGTTGATTTAGTCACGGTGCTGACCTTGCCATCCACCGAGTTCCAGTAATGTTGGTTGGAGCGCTAACCCAACACTCCACCATGCGTTACTATAATGACCTGGATCCCCCACTTTCAAACTTTTTCTACCGGTCCTGGGTTCTTCCCTAACTCAACCCATGCAATATGACTTACCCGTTGTGGAGAGAATGATCATGTAACAAGGTAGCACTTTCTGCCCGCCAAAACGGGAAAATGGTTGGTACTGAATTTATGGCCTTAGATCCGGGTGAGAGTTTTGTTGGTTCTTATATATTAGCTATATGTAAAGGGGTCCCACCTCTTACCTCATCGTCGTCGTTGTCGTTGCGTTCCCCTGCCCGGGTCCCCTTTACCAACCTAGTAATTCTTACCTTTTTCCCCTTTCTCATTCTCATTTCTTATCTTCCCGTTTTCATCTTAATCTCATTTATTCGATTTGATTTTAGAAATAATTTTGATGCAATACATATATGATACAACAATATACAGTTTACATTTAATATAGCTATATTCATGTTCGAGAGAGTAGCTTGCCTTTGGAGTTGTAAGAAAGATCGTCATCGACGAACTCGGTATCGGTTACTCCTGTTTGCGCTGGCGCGTCCTCTGCAATATATATGGCAGATGCGAATAATACGTAAATAAATACTTATTAAAGTTGACTAGACATTACACAATTCCCTAAAAAATTCCTATACTAAATTTTCTAACCTAATTTCCTAACCCTAATTCTACTCCTACCTAACTTCTCCCAATCCTACCCCTCCTCTCTTCCTTCCCCTACCCGGCCGACACACACTAGGCGATGAATTCTTGTATGTTGATCCTGAGTTATAATATTTTAATTTCGCATGCGATGAAATCATATTGTGATTTATTTTGATATTGAAAGAATGATGTATGTTCTTTTGTGATGACTTCTTGCAAAAGATTTTGAGATTATAAACATGATTTATTCTTTTGTAACTTAAACAAGGTTGTAATTATATTGTGTATTTGTGGTAATACATTCTTATAATTAACTCTAGGCTCGCATCTAATATTTTACCTTCAGCTTTAACAGATTATTGTAATTGACTTTGAATGATATAAAGATGATGTAGGCTCATTTGGATGTCTGTTTGCGTCCTCTTGATTATGTAATTAATTCGGTGATTGAATTATTGTTTTATTTCCACTTGTAACGAATTTTTGTAAATAAACCTGAGTTGTGATATTTTACTTTCGTTTGCAATGAAACCATGTATGTCGATCCAACGTAGAGAATTATTGTTATTTAACTTCGAGTTTGTCTTTAATGTTTTACCTTTGATTGCAATGGATTTTCATAATTGATTTTGAGTTATACTCGATGTTATATGCTTGACTTAATAATTCAGATTGCAATCTATGTTGATGAACTCCGGACTATATTAATATTTTGCATGGCATTGCTTAGCGATGTATTCATTATTAATTTGTACTTTAAAGTTTTACTTTCAATCGTACAATATTCTTGCAATGCATTCCTATTTTATATTAATGTTTTAATTCCGTTTGTAATGGATTCATTACTGTAACTTATCTCAAAGATTGTATTAATTGTTGTATACCCATTTGAAATGAATTCATGTAAATTGGTTCAGAGTCTGAATTGATGTTGTACTTTTTATGTACACACTGCTGTGAACTCTTGACAACGATTTGATGTGCCTAATAATGGATATTTGGATATTATTGATTTGCCACTTGTTCAGTTTATCTGTAGTTACTACCAAGATGAAATGTTACTTTACTGATTATTACTGCTTAGGCGAATTTAAGTTACTGCATATTATCGGTTAGCGTTGTTTAAATTAGTTTGATTTTTTTTGTTCATAATTCTGAGTTTGAAATAACGATGAAAATCCTATTTTGTTATGTGTTCAATGCATTAGTAATTACTATGTTGATAAGCTTAATTTACTGTATAATACTGTTTAATACTGCTTATCGACGTTTAACTTAAATTAATTGTTCGGGTTGTCACTCGCATAAACCAAGGATCTGGAAAAATGAAAAGAAAATAAAGCCTGGGCTGACAAATAGGATCCGAATCGACGGTGTCACATGCCGCCACACGTGGATGTGTCTCGGTATTCCCGCGCGCGATGTTTGCTTGTGCATGCTGCAGTACGCCTCACGCGCACCTTGGGCATGTACCTTGGCCACCGACCGAGTACAAAATTGGGCATAGTAATTCTCCACTATTAGTTCTATCACTAACTTATGTACAGTACATATCTATCGTATGCATAATAGGTTCAACGCCTGGGAATTATGCTTTTTAAATGACACAATAGCTTGTGCTGTTGTGCTAGAGTAGCCTCACTTTTAGAGAGAGAGAGAGAACAATATGAGATATGACTCCCCTCGTATTCGCTTGTGAAACCAAAACATCTCGTATATTTGGTTGTACATTTCGCTCTCACTTATCCAGAATTTTTGACTGAAATGGAATAAATTCGTCTCGTATTTACAAGAATGACTGTCTTCACGCGGAATTTGCAAAAATGACGCCCTATCACACGGTGGCATATTTGGTTGTACATCTCACTCTCACTTATCCAGGATTTTTGGCCGAAACGGCGTAAATTCATCCTATATTTGCAAGAATAACCATCTTCACACGGAATTTGCAAAAATAGCACCCGGTCGCACAGCCACCATGCGAAAGGGCGTCCGGAGGCAACACCTAGCCCTTGTCAAGACGGTCACCGTCTTGAGCACACTATAGCGCCTGCCAAGATCGCCACCGTCTTTGTAAGCACTGTAGCATTCCCCCCCTTTTTTAAAATCATTTAAGTATAATTTTTGTAGAAATTTTTAAATATAGAAAATGAGCTAAAAAAATTATGATTTTTTTGTGGATCCTCCTGACACAGTGTACTTGCTTGTGTAATTTTTTCAACATTTATTCCGTTCTGAATTTTTCTCAAAAATTCCTACAAATAGTATACTGAAATGAATTTTTTAGAACAATTCAAAATGGGTAAAATTTTGAAAAAATTACACAAGAAATTACATTGTGTCAGGAGGCTCCACAAAAAATCATATTTTTTGGAGATCATTTTCAATATTTAAAAACTCCTAAAAAACTATACTTAAATGATTTTTTTTAAAAAAAGAAACAAATTGCTAAAGCGCTCACTGCAAGATGACAGTGCGGCGGCAGGCACTACAGTGCCCCGCATGGTGGCCGTGAGATGTCATTTTTGTAAATTCACGAGAAGACAGCCATTCTTGTAAATATGGGACAAATTTGGACAATTTCGGCCCAAAATTCCACTTATCCATGAGAGTAGCCGATCTCGTACATTTGGTTGTACATCTGGCTCTCACTTATCCACGAGAGTAGCCGATTATGGCTACGAGCCACGCTACAGGTCCACGTTATGAGCCCTTGTTGCTTGCTACTAGTGCTCACTCAACACTAGTGGCATGTGACAATGGGTAGGCCGATCTCTTCATGTTAGTTGGTGCCATGTCCCAACTCTAGGTGCGTGTCGGTTGTGGAAACAGAGATGGGTCTAGGAAAGCAGCTAATCTTCCGTTCCTATTTTACCATAAAAAGGGAACCCTTTTTTCCCTCTCGCCAACAATTTTGTCAAAGCTGGCATTTTCACCACTGGGTGCCAAATTTGTGTGAATCTTGAGAGTGAAAGCGGTATATCCCAGTGCGGTCGTAGAAGTATTTATTGCCTCACATTAAGCGACGTGCTGTCATACATTTCAGCACGCAGGTTCGATGAATCTGGACAGCTTTTTCTTACAGCCTTCAAACCATGTCTAGGTCCATTCAGAGACCAGCTGAAACCAAGGGCCGGTTATACCTTACCTTTTTGAAACGGTGTGAGGTTTTTCCGGCCAAGACCAAGATAAGAAGAAAGCGTAAGTAGTGATAGCAGCTGGTCGTTTTGGGCGCCTCGGGGAACGTGCATAAGCCGTTGGTTTTATTGGCGCGAAGGACGCAAAGGTTTCGGCAGCGTCCAAGTCAGAGTCACCACAGGACAGGACTAACGTAAATCGTTTCGTGGCAGACAAGTCGAGATGGCCCCAAGGAACAACTCGCGTGACCTCTTCAGCAGCACATGCTAAAGGGCAGATCTCAATGTTGTTAGCCCCGGTAATCAAAGTGCATTTTGTTTACAAAGTGATTATATGTCTTATGCATTCATCTGTAGCATCCACATTCAGAACCATTTTAAATACCGTCGTGACGAGCATACAAATCACACGAATAACTTTCACCTATAAGCTGTTGTCCGAGTAAGAGCACGTACAATAGTGTGACGTTAGATGTCTATAAGTCTTGTCACATAGGATACAAGATGATGTGAATAAGAGAGCCGGGGAAATAACGCAAGAAATAAGATATAGTCTTTAGTATTGTCTATAGATAATATGGAGATGTACTATATAGACAATGGTTGTCTATACCATTGCACATACCCTAACGGAGTCCTACTCTCATGACTTTATCTCTGCTCGTCTTCAGCTCCTATGTCTGCTCTCTCGCTCTCCCACTGACATATTTGGCATTTGCATTGCTACACTTGTATTCCCTTGAAGCATTCATGTTGGAACAATTAAGCCGCATTCTAACCTTCTTGGATGGATCAGAATGAGAAAAAAAAGAAAAGGAGAGGGAAAGCAGAGGACTGGAGGAGTCACCCACCCAGGCAACACGGCGGAGACCCGGGAAGGAAAAAAAACCACATTCCAAACCAAGCTGAGCTGACAGCCCATACCAGAATTTAAGATTTAATTTCCAAAAGAAAATAAGCAAATTTTCACCTTTAAATACTATCCCCTCGGCCAGCTCCTCTCCTCACCCAAACGATTAGCCAAGGGCCCAAGAGTACCATTCGATCCCACCTCTTCCTTTACCCTCCTGCTCTGCCTCCGCTCCCATTCCCGTCCCGGACCCCAAGAGACCGCCGCCGCCGCCGCCACCATGGGAATGGGGGCCCTTGAGAACGCCGCGTCCGCCGTGGAGTCCGCTGCGGCGGTCGAGGGCGCCGTCATCTCCGCCGCGGCTGGGAACGGATCGTACGCGGTGCTGCAATGCGGGGAGGACTCGGAGTACGTGCGCAAGGCGTACGGGGGCTACTTCGAGGTGTTCCGCTCGCTGCTGGCGGAGGACGGCGAGCGTTGGCGGATGTACCGCGCCGTGCGCGGGGAGCTCCCGTCCGAGGCCGAGGCGGCCGGCTTCGATGGGTTCGTCATCTCGGGGAGCTGCAGCGACGCCCACGGCGACGATCCCTGGATCCTCGCGCTCGTCGACCTCATCCGCCGCCAGCACGCCGGCGGCAAGCGCATCCTAGGCGTCTGCTTCGGCCACCAGGTCCGTCGATCGATCCACGGCTTCTTGGATTTTTCTTGTTTGTTTTGGTTCGTTCGCTTGGTTTTTCTTCGGGGTAGAATGGTAAAAAGGTTAATGCTTGAGCGGGTCTTTCCGTGTGTGAGTTTGCGTCGGCGGATTCCGATGGTGGCGCCTCGCAAAGGGACAGGAAGAGTCAACTGAGAGGAGTGGCGTTGTTCTAGCGTCTTCTTTTCCATTAATTCCTCTTTCCCATGCATGCGCTTCTTGCTGGGTAAAAAACCCGACTTTTTCACGAAGGGTATTTTTTTGGAATTTACGAGCGGTAATTAAGAAACAGCGAATGGTTTAATTTGGAGCGTTACTGGTAAGTAATTTTGAATACAATACGATGTTCATTTCCCAAAAAAAGAGTTAGCTAGCACGTCATTTACACGAAACAAGTTGCATTGTGGGGAAAAAATGTAAATGGGTGTCGAAAAGGCGTTAATGCGACCACGCCGACCAGTGCGTGAGGAACTGAAAAATCTTATTTTTGGTTAGAGATCTCATTTAGTAGTACTTCTCATTTACTACTACTTCTCATTTAGTACAGCAGTCAGTTTTTACTCAATAAAAAATAGTGTCTTTTAATACCAAAAAGAGTGATAAAAATTTAATGCGCAATTTGTTTAGTAACGAAACATAAAAACAAAATGCAGTTTCAAAAATACCAAATAAGAAATTAACAATTCGAGCATGAGCCCTTGGGCTCCACTCAGACCCCGCTGTTGTGGCCAGAAAATTCCCGGGAGCTCGCACCTCCGGTCAGCCACCACACCTGTGATGTACATGTGGGGCCCACCGCCCCCCCCAACCAGCGCGCGAATCGCGTCGTCAAACTGCGTAATCTCCTGGAGGCGGCTTGCTTTGAATGAATGTTCTAGGGAAGGGCTCATGTGCATGGCGTGGTGCATCTAACCGAACGATGCCATTTTTGAAATGGTGCCACCGTCGAGCGCTCAAAGCGTGCCCGCGCGCGCGTTCTTAGGTGAGCTAACAAGTTTGAATCCGGTCATGCGTGCAAGCAAAGCGCGGGAACCGTCGTCACGTGAGGACTCTGCCCGTGATCTTTTGGCCGTAGTGCTACCTTCAAGTTATATTAGATGTGACAATGATACGGCTATGTTTTTTTACGAGGTTCTCTGTGATTCGTGAACACGAGTGGGATGATGCTACTACCAAAGACACGGTTATTAGGAAAAAGGATAGTTTGCCCCCATCCAATTTGTGGCCATACCGCTGTCCCTCACTTGATCGAAGAGAATTGTTTTGGTTGTTGTTCTTGGACCCCAATTGTTTATTTATTCCTAGTATAATCCTAGTATGAATCCCAGACTTCAGATGCAAGCATACTATTCCAAAGTCAAAGCTTCTCCAAGAGGCTAGAGCCGTACAAGCCCAGCCTATGCAAGATCTGAAATTTTGTTCTCAAGGGCAACAAAGTAGGGAACTGTACATTGCATAGGATTCCCATTATTCTTGTTGGTCGAACGCTTGTGTTTGAAGCAAACAACGGTACTGAGTTAGATCTCGCGGTTGTCTGAAAATGGCGTCAATGTTTCACATCGTGCCAGGCTGTGTGTGTCCGTGTCCTTCTCCACATGGCTCTGCCAATCGGATGAAGGAACGAGCTGGATGTGATGTGTCGCCGGCCCCGGCGTTGTTAATGACCCCAACCAACGGCGAGAAATCGATCGCCTGTCGAAACGCGTTTAGAGCCTAAATATGACTTAATTATTCCCATTTCAAACAGCGCTGTGTATATATCATGAAATCTTCGGTTCTTGCAAATTAATCTTGCCATTGCGAGTGGCTAACAAAGGTGTAAAATGTTGTTACTTACTGCAGATCCTGTGCCGGGCGTTGGGCGGAAAGACCGGGCGGTCGACCAAGGGCTGGGACATCGGCGTCAGCTGCATCCACCCCACTGCCGCGGCGGCGAGGCTTTTCGCACCCCTCAAGCTGCCCCTTCACATGCCCATCATCGAGTTCCACCACGACGAGGTACAAAATCTGCAGCCTATTTATGCTGAAAATTGTTACTGTCTTAATTACTATATGTGTCATCATGCTCAAGTTTCTGAATCTTAACATTATGCTGAACTGACAAAGCAGGTGTGGGAGCTGCCTCCTCACGCCGAGGTGCTGGCCAGGTCTGACAAGACCGGCGTCGAGATGTTCAGGCTCGGGGATCGCGCCATGGGTGTCCAGGGCCACCCGGAGTACAGCAAGGACATCCTCATGAGCATCGCTGACCGCCTTCTCCAGCACAATCTCATCCTGGTAAACCCGCTGTTTCACTCAACTCCTACAGATGTCTATGCAACAATGTTGGATTTGTTCAGACTTCGGGCACATAATGCAATCACCAATGCGGTAGTATTTACTGTAGATGATCTGAAAAATGAAGCTTTCTGCTGCCAGGACTGCCAGGTGGATGTGGCGAAGGCGAGCTTCGACGTGCGGCAGCCCGACAAGGATCTGTGGAAGAAGGTGTGCAGGGGTTTTCTGAAGGGGAGGCTTCAGGTGCAGAAGCAGAAGCAGAAGCAGCAGCAGCAGCAGCTGGTGCTATAGGATACAGCGGTTGAGGGGGGAGCAATTAAAGGAGGACATTGAGGAGAATTTTGAAGCCTAGATTAATCCTATTTTCTGCTTCAGAGTTATTGTACAGAAACTATTTATTCGAAGCACTAATAAGAAAGAAGTTGGGTGGTTTACCAATCCTATTTTCCATTTCTTGTTCTGTTCTCGCTTTTCGCTGCAAACAAACAAGCTGCATTGGTTTTCTTCTTCGATGTAGCTTCTGAAATTGAAGTAGTAAGGCTACCTTCAGGACAGAAAAAATCAGCACAAAACTTGTTACCAAGGGAGAAGTAAAAAACTAAAAATAAAGTTATCTGATCTCTATGCAGACCACCTTCATCGATGTTGATTAGATCCATTAATCTTCATTTTAAAAGGATCAATCGATTACCTGAATAGAACGTCGTCGAAGTACCTACCACTCACAGATCCGCTAATAAAAAGCTTTCTATTGAATTTCTTTCTCCTCACTGCACCAGATCCTCGCATTCATCGCTCATTCCAAGATCAACAACCTGTAGTCCTGTACCAAGCTCCCAACAGTGCACATACCAACCTGAGCTAGTGAGCTGTGCGTGCATGAGGTTGTTGTCTGTTGTCTTGCTGAAGAGGTTGGTGAGACGAACAAGGTGACCGGACGGGGCGTCTCAACTGACAGGAAATGGAAGTCCCAACTGACAGGAAATGGAAGTCTGGCCTACGGAATCCAAGCGAGCGAGCATGTCCATGTGGTCCTACTGCTTCGCCCCATGGAGATTGGAGAGATCCCCACCTATCTCGCCTCCGGCCACGTATACGTGATCTTCATTCGTTGCAAGGTGCGCAACGACGTCTTCTTTTTAGCGTCAAGTCTGAGGGCAACGAAAAACCTATGGTCCGATTATTTGTTTGCAGAATTTATTTGGCCTCGTAGCCAAATCTGCATATTCATATAAAGTTCTATTTTGATGTTGGATTTACAGTACTGAGTGTTTATTTAGTTGTATACGTAGCCAAATCTGCATATTCATATAAAGTTCTATTTTGATGTTGGATTTACAGTACTGCTTGTTTATTTAGTTGTATAAATCAGCTGTGGAGCGACCTAACTTTGCAGTTTGTGCCTAACTTTCCAGGTACCATTGTCCGCATTTCGCACGATCAGCTTAGCTGAAAATAGCTTGAAAATACTGCTACCAAATTTGTGCCGGCTGCCGAGTGCCAACCACGCTATTTGGAGATAAGATGGGCGTCTAGGTTCAATGAACCACGAGCTGTAGTACCGCGGTACGAGCAGCACTGCCCCGGTAACGTGGATAGATAGATAGACGTAGCCATCCCAATGGATGAGGAGCTGCCCGGTAGTGCTAGAAACGTACTAGAGAACCACGTTGTCAGGCCATGGCGACCATTCGCTAGCTTGTACTTGGGAGTTTAGATGTGACACAAAGGTGGGAGCGAGGAGCGAATCGTCTTCTCGCCGCATGCCATGACTGTGCATGCAAGCATTCGATTTTTTTTTCATTTGGCTCTGTTTTGCTATTTTAATTGTAAAAATAGATCCCTGGTATTGTATTTCCGAGTCTAGCTCCTTACCGAGCGCGGGAACACCGGAGATCAACACATGGCACATTATACGGTCGGGGGCGCAGAAGGAAGATGGCCGGCAAGCCAGCCCGGCGCAGGAGCAAGTGGGGCCGGAGTGCATGAAGTGGCCGGAGCGCATGACGTGGTCGGATGCTTGCTGCGCCACCAGAGCGCAGGAAATGCGCACCCATTAGCATTTGCTGCAAGCAAGGCATTAGCATTTATTGTGCTTCCTGCGCTCAATGCATTAGCATTTATTGCAATGTTGATCGCTTCCCGTGCTCCTGTGCCGTGGAAGCGGCCGGGCCGCCTCATGCGCTTTGGTGGCGCGTGTGAGAACCCGAAAAATTAAAAGTAATCTAAATAGTGTTAATCGGTTTTTAGCAATAAATTAAAAAAAATTCTAAACGAGAACAAATCGTAATTGCAATTGACTTTGAGCGCATCACCACACAAATTCACATAAGATGATGCTATAAAACAAATCGTAATTGCAATTGACTTTGAGTGCATCACCGCGCAAATTCACATATGATGATGCTATAAAAATTCAACAACAGAATTTGCAATGTAAAATTTTGCCACGAGAATAATTCATCATTATAACTCAAAGTCAATTCCAAGATTTCATTATCCATAAAAGTAGTACAAGAATCTATCTCTAGGAATTATAATATGAATTTAAAATTAATAATGCAACGCAGTTACATTCTCAAATAAATTACAATGATTCATTGCATCTGATCACCACACAATAATTCAGTACAAGCAAAAATAAAATATTACAATCTTAGAATTAATTACAAGAATGCAGTACACAGATCACAATATAAATCACAAAACAATAAAATGAAAATCTTGCATGCATATCACCGAAGCCTTCCATGTCCATTTATCGCCAGCTGTTGAACCCCATTCTTCGGCCAAGCCCCAAACTCGACCCACAATTCCATCGCCCGCCATTAACCAGTAGGGGTGTTCGTTCGGTATTTTCGGTTCGGTAAATATGGTAAATATGATATTATTAGTTCGGTAAATACGGTGTTTTTAAAAATACGGTTCGGTTTCGGTAAATCCCAATTTTTTCGGTACGGTATCGGTAAATACCATATTTACCAAAGTTGACGCGAATTGCAAACAACGACGTTGCAGCAAATTAACTAATTAAGCCACAAAAATAGAAAGGAGTTAGCAACCACACCCTAACCAGCAAAACAAGCAGCAACCAGCTGCAGTTGGGCGCTCCTCCCTGCTCTGTGTCTACGCCATGATACATGCATGTGATGGTGGTGGGGTCCTCATGGAAGTAACATAGGACCCATGCTGCTGCATCCTGCATGTGTTCAGGTGAGCAGCAGACCAACAGTAATAGCATTAGTGCATTACAGCAGCAGGCAAGCCGGATGTCTGGAAGCAGCAGGCCGGCAGCAGTGGTTGTGCCGCTGTGGGCCTGTGGAGTGCCGAGTGTCGACCATGGAGGCCTGGATGGGCCAAGCGCCCCGAGCTAACGAGCGCAGCGCGACCCCCCGAGCGGCCGAGCCTGCGAGCCAGAGCACTTTTGGGTTCGGTGTTTTTCGATTTTTGACCAGTTTTTACCGAAAAAACCGAAATACCAAAAAAAACAGAATTCTAAATATCGTACCGAATACCGAATACCGGTCAAACCGAGTTGACTGGTATGGTTCGGTATTTTCGGTTCGGTTTGTTCAGTTCGTTTTGAAAATGTACAGCCCTATTAACCAACATATCAATAAAAAACCAAACGCGTTAGAATAAGATTATAAGAGTGGAT
This sequence comes from Phyllostachys edulis, assembly GCA_036346405.1. NCBI lineage: Eukaryota > Viridiplantae > Streptophyta > Magnoliopsida > Poales > Poaceae > Phyllostachys > Phyllostachys edulis. The sequence continues at coordinate 23,115,921 of CM070549.1, read as the reverse complement.
TGCCGTCAGATCACCGAAGCTCAGTAGGGTTCCCAAACCAACCTAAGTTAGCCAGCACCTTGATCATCAAGATACCCAGGCTAAGATAAGTCAATCGGTACCCTTCACTTCCGTAGGTGTCATTACTCGACATTTATTAAAACCCAATACCCACGTTTACTAGTATAGTAGCCGAAACATACTTTGGAACAAAAGGCACATGATCTTACAATGCAATGAAAGGATGTAATGGATAAGAACAAGGGCTAAATGGTCATGTACCTGGGCAAGAAAGTGCCCAGCCGAAGCTACCTCCCCATAAAAACCCATTTCTCTCACAAAGCCACATTCACAAAGCACCACAACCCCATTTCATTTCCTCACCCCAAGCCAACACAAAACCACAGCTAGGAGCATCTCCCCTCACAAGCTCATCCACAACCAAAGCAAAAAGGCTTCACAAAGCCAAAGCCCCATTCATTTAAGTTCACTACCAAACACCTCACAGGCAAAGGCAAAGACCAAGCACACACTGCCATTCACAAGCTAAGCACCACTGCCACTCCCCAAAACCCAAACACCCACAAAGAAGAAGTAGGAGGAGGAGAGGAGCAAGGGAGTAGAGGAAGACCAAGGGAGCAAGAACGGCGATAGGGACCAAAATCGCTAAGGATCACCGCGCGAAGCCAACACGAACCAGGCAGACCGGAAGTGACCAACAAGAACACGGGAGAGCACCCTCACTACCTCATCATTGGATACTACCATCCCATTCCAAACCGACCAACAGAGGTAAACCACCACCCCTTCTCCACTCTGTATCTTTGCCCAAACCAAAACCCTCAGGATGAATCAACACCATGCCCATAGAACACATTCAACAATAGTCGACCCCTTATCATCACCCAACTCTCACAGCGCATGCACCACTAACAGAAGCAATAGCATCACACACACAAATAGCTCTCAGCTTCTACATCACATAGCAGGGGAGTAGAGGTAGAGAGGAAGGAGGGTGGGGGAGGTTATACCTCAGTATGTCATATCACCAACAGCAACGCCATCTCGGGTAGCAACCTTTTTTTCTTTTCAAGCCGCAATAGCCACCTCCAGTACATCCTTCTTAACATGAGCACTAAGCAACATAAGCACAAAACGTAAAACAAGTCAACATCAATGTATGGAAACCGAAATCTTAGAGGTAGGGAGAAAGAAAGGGGCATAGCAGGAGGTGAGGCGCTGTTGGGTAGATGGGTCGAGCTGTGGCGGCCAACGGCCGGTATGTACCAGGCCGGGAAGCGGAAGGAGGCCGGTGGGCCTGAGAAGGCGAGGCCCAGAGGAGGGTCGTGCTTGAGGGCGAGGACCAAGGCGGGCGGCAAGACTGTGGGAGACCAATGAGAGAGAGAGAGGAAGCACTAGAGGGTGGCGGGAGGGCCGTGGTGCGAGGCATGACAAGGCAAAGCAAGCCCGAGCGGGCCAGAAGACGAGGGGAGTCCGGGCGGGCTGGTGTGGGCATGTCGGAGAGGCAACGGTGGTGGCGCCAGCAGCCGGTGGCCGGAGGAGAAGGAGCCAAGCCGAAGGTAGGAAGAGGCGACGGCTTAGGAGAGTAGAGGTAGGAGAGAAGCTCCATGAGAAGGGTTGAGAAGAAGACAGAATGGGCAATAAGAGGATTGGGGCCTGGGTGTGTTGCGGCTGGGTAGAGTGGGGAGAGAGAAAAGAGATTAGGTGGGAGTGGGATTAGGGTTAGAGAATTAAATATATAGGAAAAATTAGGAAAGTGTGTAATTTCTAGTGAATTTTATTAAGTGATATATGTAACAATAGAGGTTAACAATAAAATTGGTGTTAGCATTGTGTAGTTATTTGACCAAACAAATTTAATTAGGTCACATAGGGTTAAGCGGATCTAAATCAGTTCGATGCATAATAAAATAAAATATCATAAAATTGGTTAATAAAAAGTGAGTATGCGTGCATAACAAACCTGTAGTTATTTGACAAAATAGTCTGTTGAGTTAGAGATATTTTAATCGCGTTAAGTTAATTAAATTAAAGCAATCCTAAGTTTAACTAGAGAAGTAATGGTAGGCTTACCCATCCAAATAAAACCAAATAAGCATAATTGCATGCAAGTGCACGTAGTAGTTCATTTTGAGCAATAAAACGCGAGTTCGGCAACTTCGACCCTAGAGCGAATATACCGTAGAACGACCACAGTCGGGGAACTTCGACCCTAGAGTGAATATACCGTAGAACGACTACAGTCGGGGAGTGCTAACTTAACTAGGGTCCGAAAAATGTTATTAAATTAAAATATGCTAATAAAATTAAAGTCCACTAACTTATGTACGTATAATATCACCCAAAAGCAACTAAGTATTTATTTATTTATTATTCGCACTGCTGTATAATTACAGATGACGAAACCACACAGACCGGAGTAGCTGATCCGGAATTCTTCGACGCCGATCTTTTCTCCGACTACAAAGGCAAGCTTATCTCTTGATTACCAACATAGTTATATTAAATGTAAATTGTACTTTGTTGTATTATTATACATATGTGCATGAAAACTATGTCTCAAAAATCAAATCGGACTAAAGATGAGAATGAGAGGAAGATAAGAAACGAGGATGAGATGGAGGAAGAGAATTACTAGGCTGGTAAAGGGGGCCCGGGCAAGGGAAAGCGATGATGATGATGAGGGAAGAGATGGAACCCCTTTACATATGGTTAACATATAAGGACCAACAAACCTCTCATCTAGATGTGAGGTTGCATTTAAGTGCCAACCATTTTTCCGTTTTGGCGAACAAAAAATGTTACCTTGTTACATAATTATGCTCTCCACATCGGGTAAATAATATGGGTGAGTGATGTGGGTCTAGAGGGAAAGCTGACCCAACCAAAGCGCTATAGTACCGTACGGTGGAGTGTTGGGTCTGGAGGGATAGCCGGCCCAACCAACATTACTAGAACTCGGTGGATAACTAGGTCAGCACCGTGACGAGGTCAGCACCGATGGAAAGTAATGGGTGGAGACTTAATCATGTAACTTGGAAAACGTTCAGTATTCTGATCTCGAACCCACATCAAAGGAAATGTAGGGGAACCCAGTTCAAAGAGAGCTCAGAGTAGCTATGGATAAATGGGTACAAGCCTGCGTAGTGCTAAATAAAATTATGAATTCGTACCAGTCTCCTGGATTGAAGTCTATAGGAACCACTGGGGGTCTATCTTCTCTTCGAGTGACAAATACTCTTTTCATAATTAAACTTGCAACTTAAATCTTGGTAAAGTATTCTCCAGAAACGATAGATGAATTAGAAAATGTAACAACAACCAGAGATGAGTCATCCCGTGCATCTTTTGCTATTAATACTTATTGAGTACACTAGTACACAAACTTACTATTATTCTCCTTTGTTAGATTCTAGTCCAGCCGGGAACTATCCTGAGTGGGGCGAAGGACACGTAGGTATCGATGAGACCGCAGGGTACGAGGGCGCTTGCGACGAGGAGCAAGGCGAGGTGAACACCGTATGCAACGCATGAGACGAATAGGCGACTATTGGAGCAGGACAGGCAAGCGATGGGACTTATTCCCACTTTTGTTGTTGTAAATTAATATATGTAATAAAGATTATAGCCTTGCGTAGCTAACTGTAATAAAAGGTACAATTTCTATCTTATTGTTCTGCTGCGTTGACTCTGGTATGGCTTACTATTCGTCAGAGCGGTGTCTAACCGGGCAGACGAATAGTAATACGTTTGCTTAAATGTGATTGCCCTTCAGGGTAACGACACGGGGCGCTGAGCGCAGAAGGCGGTCGGGTCCACCACCTTTTGCGTCGCGCCTTTTGCTACCGCGTCGGCCTAGCTTGCCGCGCTGGCCACCGGCTTTCCGCGCCCCTCGAGCGCAGAATGTGCCATGTGTTGGCCTCCAATGCTTCCGCGGTTGGCAGAGGGCTATATTCATAAATTTAGTGTCAGGAGAGCTATTTTTACAATTAAAGTGCAACACGGGGCCAAGGTAAAAAAAAACTTCCAAGCATTCATCCACGAGTTTGAGCGTGATGGGTTTTCTGGTTATAAGTCAGATTCAGACTCTGATCCTACTATACATATCACCGGTGGGCACTTTTTTTTAACCTGCACAGAAAACTGTCCGTATACTTTCAACGATTCCAGATTCTGCTCATTCTCAATTATCATAAAATGCAGCTTCTACTACCGTCAGATTAGTGCTTTGGGCGAAATTTCTACCCGGACATGTAGCTTGGATCGATCTTAACTGAAATCGTAATTCCAAATCTTATATCCAGCATGTACCGTGGACCAGTAGCCCACATTTTTGTCCAACAACCTGCTACTCCAAGCACCAATTAGCAAAGCTTTGCAACACACCACATATAATCCGATACCAAAGCTGGACATCGAAACGGCAAACAACTATAGATTTATAACTCAGAATGCATAGTTACGAACTATAATAAAATTCTGTTCCAACACATGGGTTTAATTACAACATTCAAGGATCCCCAGTGCCATGAAGGTAGTTCCAATATTTAAGGATAGAATGTACTAACTCGCAGGACAACACAACATACCACGAACTATACGCCCAAATAATAATGTCATAGTGCATACAATGCTGTGGTAGAAGTTCATAATTTTGCCAAGTAATTATTTATGAGATTATCTTGAGTGTAAAACAAGACCCAATGATTCATCTCCAATCAAGCGCGGCAGTTTTAGGCAGATGCACCAGCTCCGCGGCGGCACTCGTTCAGCATATCCAGATAAAACTGGCACTTGCTGATGTCGCTTCCGTAGTTGTTGACGCACTGCATTATTAATCAAGAAGAATTAGGAGGATCTCCAAGCCAATGCTAACTAAATGTAGACTTGACAGAATTAATCATGTACTACTAGCACGCTTATAAACTAGTATGACATCAATCTACGTTGTCCAGGATAAGTTGAGAATGCCACATTCTGATAGCAGTGTAAACCTGGTTAGAGTAACATGGTGTGAACAGATCTTAATTATGAATCAACTCTCTGCGGGTACTTTTGGGAATACACCAGCTAAAGTCAGATAACCCAACGCAAGAGCTAAATCAACAAACATAAGGCATCAAAGCAAATTCAAAGTTCTTACTCCACAACCAAGCAATGAAAATAAATGGAGGCGGCAAAAGAGAATTGAGCAACATATGGGAGGTAACTTACATCTTGGAAGGCCTTCGAATGGATGTTGCATGAATCAGATCCAACAGTGTTGCCCACTGGAGCAGCTGCGGCAGAAGCCTCAGAGACAACAGCCTCGTGCTGAATGGTACGGGGACCCATCACAGCATCAACAGCCCTATGTGCCATGGCACTGCCAGTACCAAAAGCCATGCCTGAAGACGTGTGAAGCAAATATTAGCATCTGCAGTGATTATAGTGGCATTTGTTCCACTTGAAACAAAGCAGAAAAGAAAAGCACACCTTGAGCAATAGTGGACCCAATTCCTCCAAGCATAGAGCCACCACTGCTCTGGGCAGGTGCTGGAGGAGGAGCTTGCCGCACTGCAAATAAAGAAAATTACAAATATCAGCCTCACAACCACACATACATTAAAAAACAGACAAGCAATGAAGTTCAATCACCAATACGATCAATTTTATAACAAAACCGAGATGAACACTGAAATATCAGTTAGAATCCTATATTGATTCTAAAACGGTAAAGAAGTGCATCATCATTTGCTCCGCAACAAAATACTGAAAAAGGAAGAGACCTACATGCAAACAATATCGCTACTAAATCAATTCAACAGTTTGCCAACTCAGAATACATCAGTGAAGTGGGATCACATAAATACCTGGCTGCGGCGGGTTTCTCACTGGAGCAGCACGTGGAGCAGGGCGGGGGGCTGACCTTCCTGCAGCGCAAATTAGCATATCAAGACCAATAAAAAGGGCTATAATGGATTGCAATTGTAACTTAGACATCAATAGAAATACACCAGCAGATTTAACCAGAGGAAAATGGTTTATTTGAGTTGTACTGTAGAATAACATCTCAACAAAAAGTTGGCGCAGATTGTGATATTTCATGTGCTCTTAGTTAGAAAATGACATAAGCAACACACATATCAAGAGAATATCCTAGAACAAAACGGTCAACATATAACACTAGCCAGTTAAATCCTAATGCTCGAGTCACGGTGACAATTGACGATGACATAACATCATAATCTTCGTTCACATAAAACCAAAAAATAACCAGTTATTATCAGAATCTATCTAAGGGATGAGCAGAAAATCAGGTCCCTTCCCTCAAAAGATTCTATTTGTTATGTGCCCCTGTCTGAACCAAATGCAAATATACAAATCACAGCAACTGGTTATTCAAGAGGCATACCATACTTTGAAAAATTATAGCTTGGAGAAAATAATTAACTAGCTAATATAACTGAAGTCATACTGCATAGAGCAGTATACAACAGTAACTAGACAAAGGCAAAGGAATTTTCTGAACTAGCCTTCATCATTCAGAACATTAATCTTTGCATATATATGTCGGTCCACTGCGAACCTTCAGGTTAGTAAATCTCACGAGCTGCAGAGGCAACTTACTGAAAAGATGAAAAGGAGAAAAACACTACAATGTGTAAGGCTGTTCAGAGAACACCTCTGTAAAAGAATGGCTTTCTACTCGAAACAACCCAAGTACTTGTCAAAAACATCTTTATATGCCCCCTAACTAAACCAAGATAGTATGTACAACTATAATGGCTACTCAAAAAGGCAAATAGCATGAGTTCCGCAAAGCCACCAAAATAAAGAAACAATCTCAACTCTCAAGACAGGTCGGACATTGCACTCTTAACAGACAAAACCAAAATGCAACGGTGGCCACATGGAACAGACAGTCTGAGAAACTTGAGCAGGAATAAGTAGCAGAAATAAGAGAATAACGGAATGTCTACGGCTGATTAGGGACCACTTCTAGTTAAGATAGATGAGGTGCCCTCAATACAGCCCAAGTGAATTCACCGAACACATCTTTATATGCCCCCTAACTAAACCAAGATAGTATGTACAACTATAATGGCTACTCAAAAAGGCAAATATCACAAGTCATAATAATTAAATAAACAACCTAAAGATAGGTCAAGCAATGCGCTTTAATGGCCGAAAGCCCAAAACCAAAATGCAACAGTAGTAAAGTGGAACTAAAGCTTGTGCAGGAATTAGTAGCAGAAATAAGACAAATGGAATGTCTAGGGCTTCTTGGGGAGCACTTCTAGTAAAGATGGATGAGGTGCCCCCTCAAAAGGCCCGGGTGAGCATCAACTGCTCATCGCTATGCGCCTCCTAACTAAGCCAAGACAGCATACAGAACTGTAATGGCTACTCAAAGAGGCAAATGTGGAAGCTGCTGATAATATAACTACAAAACTTACAACAATCAGGGGATTGCAATTTCTATGTAAACAAAGAATTTCAAGGACTACCCCACAGCACGTCAAAAGAACACAAGGTAAATGGAAATGTATATGAAGTCCATCTAAGAAAGGATCGTAGAAATCCCCTTTCCCACAAAAGGATTCAAATTTGTTGTATGCCCCTGTCTGAACCGTCTGCGAATGTGACAATATCTGCAACCGGTTATTCAAGAAGCAATCGGTTCTTTACCGTTAAAAAAATGGTCATTTTAAAATTCTCCAAACAACACGGCGATTCCATTTGACATCTTTGATAGATCCGACCATTTTAGCAGAAGTCAATAGGGCACAATCCTATCGCATCAGTTCAACAACTACCCAGCAAGCACATAATCGCATATGGATCGATTCGAACTAACAACCAAACCAAACCTACACACCGTACGCCAGATCCGAGAGAAGCCACAGGCGTTGAATGCGAGTAAGGAGCGTGTGTGCAAGCGAAACTATAGAGAAGGTATCGGTAGGGTGGGACGGAAGGGGGTACCTGAGCTGCGGCGAGGCATGGCGGCGGCTGGAGCGGACGGCGGAGGAAACCCTAGACTTGAGGCGGCGCGAGGAGGGGAACGAATGAGCAGAATAGAGGACGCCGACGGGTCGGAATGGTGAAACACAAGCCACGCCTAGGGTTAGCATTTATAGCCCCGCAGAGAGGGCCTCGAGAGAGGATTTTTTTTCGTTTTTTACTCCCGACTTGTTGTGACGCGTTGCGGCGTTGGGGCATCTTGCAAGACACGCAAACTGCCATGCGAGACTTATTGTGGGTACAGTGCATGACAAGTGGGACCGTACAGTGTGGGGCTCAGATATCGGCACCGAGTGGGGGTGCTAGGGGGGTTTTTTGCGATTTTAACCACGAGAGGTTACAAGGTTGTTTGGTTTATGACTACAGGCAGCTCTACAAAATTTTGGTAATACCAAAATTCAGTTAATACCAAAAATTGAGCCAAAAAAATTAGTGTTTGGATCGTAATCATATTAATTCACGGGTAATGCCAAATTGATATGTTTGGATTGCAACTATACCAAAATCTGCCAAAATTGTAAGTATGGCATGTGGATCCCGCATGATATCTATTTTTTTGCACCAAAATATATCAACATAGGTCTTGTTTTGTTGATTAAATGATAAGGAATATAACGATTTTTGGAAATATGATCATTTTAATGACTTGAATTAAACTACACGTGCAATTAATGCACAACCACCAGCCAACCGAGAGCTGCCACATGTCCGAGTGTTTTGCCCACCAACCAACCGAGAGCCGCCACCTGTCCGAGTGTTTTGCTAGCTACCGAACCAATTTTTTGCGTTGGTTTTGGCCGCCCGCGCTAAGCCAGCGTTTTGGCAAGAAACGTTAAGGCGTTACAAAAATTTTGAAGGTAAAGCCAAATATTGGAACTGAACAAAACGCTAGCCAAATTTCATAGTAGTACTAAAATTTTGGTTTGGCACGTTAGGGCCATGAACCAAACAGCTCCTATATGCTTAGAACACTCTAGAATCTAGATTCCACCAGATGGATCAATAAGCAGGAATTTTCAGGTCGTCCATGCCAAAAGACGAGGGATTTTGATCATTTTGTCCATAAAACGGTCAAAATTGATGAGTGGCGCTTTATATTTTCAAAATATTAGATCTATTTATCCAAAAATATTTCTAAACTCTATTAGAATTTCTTATATGCAACTAATCTCGACATTTTGGGTTCATCTCTATATCTCTACCACAAAAAAATATGAGTTGATGGTTGTTCATTCTCTCCACGCCCTCCCATCCATGTCCCTCTCTACTGATAAAAAATGGGCCCATTCAGCAACCATCCAAACCACTGTTGCCCCACTTATTCTTCACATGCACACACCTAAATTTGTCCTATCCCACTCCTTCCCGTCTCGTGCTGTGACTCACAAGGTAGCAGGGAGGAGAGGCGGCAGCGCGGTAAAGTCGTGTCGGGGACGGGAGAAGGCACCAGGAGGGAAGGGATGAGAGGAGGCAACGGTACCTTGGAGGTGAAGCGGCGGCGCTGGGGAAAGGAGGGGAGGCAGCGACTACGCACGAGAAAGAGGTAGAGAAGAATGTGTCCTTCTCTCGTCACGCCGTCGTCTTGCACCGACAGCTCATCACTAGTAGCCTCGCTTCCCCCTCTCTGCTCTCCACTGCTTCCCGCCATCGGCCAACCCCAGCCGCTTTGCGCCCGCCCCTATCTTGCCGCTGCCGCTCCACCCCTGATCCCAACAGTACTGCCTCAAGCGGCCGACAACCCCGATCCCTGTTGGGGTACGGGTAGGCTATGATAGCAACAATTCAAAAAATTCTACCACATAAACCAGGAAGCCAAGCAAGAAAATGATCACAGATCGTTACCACCAGACGCGCAAAGCAGCGAAAGAAGAGTTGGGCGACTGGTCCAACATAAGCGCGTCGATGTAGTGGTCGCGATCGATCGTCGGCGTCGAAAGCGTCGATCATGATGGTCGTAGTCGATCGTCTCCTCCAGCAATCTTTGCAGTTCCTTATGAAGATCGTGGATCGTCCTCAAGCACAACAGCAACCGCAGTAGCGTCTCTACGGTATCCACACGTCCAAGAAAGGAACAACCGTACACCGGTGTGCTAGCACCAAGTCGCACGGCAGAGCTCTCAAGAAGATGGCAGCTAGAGTTTCGATGGAGCAACTCATGTCAACTCGTCTATCTCCCAATAGCCTCAAGCATCTCCTTATATAGTGTCCATGACGGATCCTATCCGAACACGTTTTACGAATCATATCCGTACTGGTTTGTTCCAACCCGTTAAGTGTGCGACCTATTAGGTTTATGCGTATTCAGTTGTGACTCAGAAACACCTTTCCGACCACGAGTCGTTAGCGGTACCTAGCAGGACATAACGATTCCTAGATACACACAAATTATATCAGACAAACCTTAATGCAATATGATCTACGACCATGTCCTCATCACTTACGACCATGTCCTATCTCTATACGACCAGTTCGTAACTCCTTACAACCAGGTTACGACCACTCTGTGATTACGTTCAAACAGTCTACGACCAGCTCGTATCTCCATACGATCAGTCTGTAACTGATAGAACTAAGGATTTAGGCACCCAAATAGCATTCTTTTTAGCGCCTAGAATTGAAGTGCCAACAAAACGAGCAATTACTTTACCATCCTTAGTCTTTTTAAGCATATAGCAAGAATCATATATACCAATGGATGGAGTCTTACCCTTAGGACAATCTTGTTGCATATGTCCTATTTCTCGGTATTTATGGCAATACTTACCATTTTGCCTCACAAATCTTGTGAGCTTGTTTGCCGGCTTCTTACATTTCTTAGGCACATACCCAAGACGTTTCTTGTTGAATGAGCACCTTTGCTCACTCAAAAGTTTGTCAAGAGTGACCTTACCCTTGAAACATCTTTTCAAACTCTTGCTTAGCTTGGTCACTTGTTCTTTTAGCTCATTGTTATCATGAACAAGCTTTGAATCATTTTGCTCAACAATATTATGATTAGCATCAACATTAGAGCAACATGGCATAGCAAGTAGGTCATCACATGAAGTAGATGCACTGGTCTTAGCAATTTCTACACTAGGCATTTTATCAATAATATTGCATGTAATTCCTACACTAGAAAAAGACTTATGTGAATACTCTTGGATAAGCAAGTTATGAGCTTCTTTTAGCTCCATATAAGAATCTTTTAGAGTATTGTATTCTTTATTTAAGACCTTATATTTCGATTTTTCTTTTTCAAGATATTCATTTAAATCATCAAGCATATCCATTAATTCATCATAAGTTGGTTCATCACAAATAATGGATTTTACCTCATCTCCTTTTGCCATGAGATAAGTAGGAGTGGAGAATAGCGACGGAGCTTCCTTGATAGCGATGCCAACTAGTCCCTTCTTCTTGGGGGACTCCTCTTCATCGGAATCGGAGTCGCTTGACTCATCATTTGAATCACATTCTCCAATGTGGGCTTCATGCTTGCCGTCTTTGTGAAACTTCTTCTTGCCATTGTATTCCTTCTTCTTAAATGACTTGCCCTTGACATCCTTCTTTTCGGGGCAATGGGAAGCAATGTGCCCCTTCTCTTCACAATTATAGCACCGAATGTTGCTATAACGCTTCTTGTCACTTGAGTATTGCCCCTTCTTGTACTTGTCGAAGTTATAGCTTCTATTGGGGCGTCTCTTCATGACCATCTTCATTCTTCTCACAAGGAGTGCATACTCCTCGTCGGAGTCATCTTCATCATCCTCATCATCACTTGATTCCGCTTTGGCCTTGAAAGCGGTGATTTTCTTCTTTGAGGAAGATGTCTCCAAGAGCTCTTCCTTGTCCTTCTTGAACAACTCATTTGTGATGAGGTTGCTCAAAAGCCCCGTTGGTGTCATTCTTGGCAACTCGGGTGAGTTGAGAAATAGCGTCACCAACGTCTCATATTTGTCCGGGAGAGCCCTAAGCATCTTGCGCACAATATCAACATCAAAAAGGTTAGTCCCAAGGCCTTTGAGCTAATTCACAATGTTGTTGAGTCTTGAATACATCTCATTAATGTTTTCATGAGGCAACATCATGAATGTCTCATATTTGATCCGAAGCCTATGCAATTTGGCTTCTTTGACCGTGGATGTTCCCTCATGGATTTCCGAGAGGGTGGTCCAAATATCATGAGCGGTTTTCAAATTGCTCACTCTATTGAACTCATCCGCGTTCAAAGCGCCAAAAAGAGCATTCATAGCTTGGGCATCTAAATGAGCATTACGCGTCACTTGATCCGTGGGAGCTAGTGGATTAAGAGGCATAACGTAACCCTTATTTACGATTTTCCATATGCTTGGACTTATGGCCTTTAAATAAATTGACATTTTAATTTTTCAATAGACATAATTAGAGCCATCAAATAAAGGAGTCTTTCCTATAGCAATTCCCTCACTAGCCATCTTTTTTTCTCTTAGACGGTTAAGTCTAAATCAATGAGAGACCAAGCTCTGATACCACTTGTAGGATCAAGGATAACCGACTAGAGGGGGGTGAATAGGAGGTTTTTTAATTTTTAACAATTTAACAATTTTTGCCAATTAATAACTTAGTCTAAACAAGTTATATTTCTAGCTAAACAATTCAATCACAATAAACAAGCTAGAAATATAAATGCGGAAAGTAAAGACTAGAGGTAACCACAAAGGCACGACGATGTTTTTCCCGTGGTATCGAAGACTTGCCGGTCTTCACTAGTCCACGTTGAGGAAGCTTGACACCTCAAGCTGGCTCCACGAATTAAGCCTTCCCTCGATTCACTATGGTTGTTCTCCCTCCGCTCCGGAGATGGTGAACACCGAACCACTCACAAGCTAGCACCGGGTCTCTTCACAATCTTCTTTGAAGAGATAACCGTGCTCCACCACCAAACCGTCTAGGAGAGCGGCAACACTCCAAGAGTAATAGACCAACGGTCTTCACTTGACGGCACTCAAGTGCAAATGGATCAACTAGGAGAATGAATGCACTTGAATGAATCTCAACAAGCTCACAAAGAATGCACAAGAGTGTTTTTGAGTGTTGAGTGAAAGCACAAAGCTCTAAAGGCTCTATGGATGTTAAATGGGCACTAACAGCCTGTACAAGAGCAGTTGGGGGTATTTATAGCTCCCACCAACAATTATGACCGCTGGGGACGAAACCCCAACTTGTCAGGGAAAATCGAACGACCATGATTCATTGAGCTGATGCGACCAAGCTTCGACCGAACACGATCAGCGGCTAGAACAGATACTAAAACTAAACAAACTAGCCGTTGGGCGACCCAGTCGGAACGACCGCAGGCAAACAAGCGGTACGTCCGAAACTCCCCGGTCGTTTCGTTTCAACAAGCGGTACGACCGAAAGTAGGGTTACACAATTTGCTGAAGTTTGCAAGCGTTCTGGAATTTTTGTACCGCCATAAAAACAACGGAATGACCGCAGGCCGGTACGACCGTTCCAAAGTCGAACGTCCGATTTCCAAAATGTGTTTTTGAGCAGATTTACACTTGTTCTGTTTTTATTGAACCGCCTCACAAATTTTGATGCGACCGCATCATCAGTGCGACCGATTTCCATGAGAGATTTCCATGAGAGATTCTCGAGGCAAATTGCATCGCTTCGGTTTTCTTGAACCGCCAACTAAAATTGAGAATAGCAAGAATGCGATACGACCGCTCAAGGAGCCGGTCGTTCGCTTGAGCACTTAGTTGGTTGTTCCTTCAAAATGTGGTACTACCGCCAAGTAAAGTCGGTCATATCAAGCCTAAGCGATACGACGCTAATTATAATCTTGCAGTACTACCGATTTTGGATGAAGCACTTAATACTTTTCAATTTAATTTCAAGTTTAAATTCAAATGCATGCATGATCCTAAATTGATCCATATGGCACAAGAACATGCTATCAAGCTACTAGCCATGATCCCTCTTAATAGTACGATATTTATCCTATAATCTGGTCTTCCAACCAAAACTCCTAAGACCAGTAAAATAGAAAAAGAGATCCTAGACTACTTGTACCTTGTCTTTGAGTCAAAAGATCTTCACATAGTCCATTTGCATGCTACTTTGCATCAATACGTTCACTAATGAGATTTATCCTTGTAAATACTCAATAAACACGTTAATCCCATATTCACATATTATCATTAATTACCAAAACAATTTTTAAGGGCCTAGATGCTTTCAATCTCTCCTGTTATGTTAGGAGGGGCAAATCCCATATCCTACCAGTCACATTCCTCCACATGTTTCAGAGCATTCCCGAAAGCTACCTTTATAACTACCCAGTTACGAGTAGCGATTGGCAACCCCTAAGAGTACTATTACACATGTAGAAAACCATGCTGATCTCAGGTCTAAAGATTATACATCATCATTGCTTGAGACCAACTAACGACGCATAGAATCATAACAATCTCAATAGTGTCTCAAGGTGGGTCTTATCCAACACCATGTTCTCTAAACATGTGTCCATATTATTGGTTTGATATCTCCACATCCATGACCTGTGAAACATAGTCATCAACCAATACATATGCTAGTCTATTCATATGTGTTCTCATATGTTTCCGATCAGGGAATGTTTAAGAATAATCATCACAAAAATGTAGAGTTTCACAATCAAGTCACATACTTGATAATAAATATTAACAATATTATTCTAGGAACAAGATAACATATTATCCAATGTTATGAACATAATGAAATATAATCATCTCTATGATTGCCTCTATGGCATATTTCCATGATCCCAACACTCGCACCTCAAGTAATCGGCAAGCACATGGGGGCGAGGGATTGGAGGGTGGGAGGAGGGAGGCTGCGTCCGCCGATGGAGAGGGGCAGCAGGAGAGGCAAGGGATGGGAAAGAGAGGGGTAGGATGAGGAGGGCGTAGTGTGGAGGAGGCGGCGGTGAGGGATCGAAGGGAGAGGGAGGGGAACGAGAGGGAGGAGGGGAAGAGGAATGAGAGCACAACACGAGCTCAAGGAGGAAGGATTTGGAGAGGATAGTGTTAGGGTTCTCAGCAAATCCAATCGGACAGCCACCAGCATACCAGGTTGAAAAATCTAGACCCGCCATTATGTGTTAATGGAGTTTTGGTGATTAACGATAAACCTAATTGTGAGACTAACTCTTCTATTTATTATATCATGTTTAGTCTCATTTGGATATAAAGGTGAAAATAAAAAAGGTATGCATTTCGACATTATAATTCACATATCCTCGAATACATTTAACTTGTGTAGTTAACATATTCTTGTGAGTATATAACACTTGTGTAGTCTAAATATACTTGTATGTGAGTATAGCATAACTTGTGTAGTTCTTGTGTACTCACATATCCTTGAATATATATAACTCGTGCAGTTAATATATTCATGTGTGTATATGAGACATGTGTGCTCATATATCCTTTGAGTATATATAACTTGTGTAGTTATATATATTCATACGAGTATATACAACTTGTGTAGTGCTTATATACTCATACCAATCTATATTCAATTATTTGCTATTGAAGTGATTATCATAAATTGCCAAAGAGGGAAAGATTGCGATATCTTGTCCCAAACCATTATGAGCTAATGGTATGGTGTGGTAATTAATGATAATCATATCGTTGGAACTAACATTTTCTATGAGTTGTGTGAAATAGGTTATGTTCCATGTGGTTGACAGTTTGGGATGACATCATGTGTTGATGGTCATTAAGCCAAGAGCTTGGTGTAAAGGATGCATCATGTGTTGATGTGCATCAAGTTCAAGATGAAGGAAATCATCGTGTGTCGATGATATTCATGAAGAAGATATGATCATGTGTTGATCAAGTCAAAAGAAGCTTCATCATGTGTTGATGAAGGGCAAGCAAAGGATGTCATCATGTGTTGATGAGCATCAAGTCAAGAACCCAGAGTTGAAGCAAGGATGTGCATCATCAAGCTTCAAGAAGTTGCTAAAGGCAAAGGTATGGCTAGCTAGGGCTAAGGATGTGTTCCTAGTCTTTTACCGGTCTCGGTGTTTGGTTGGGAGACCGGATTGCTAGTATAGGTCACCGTACTATTAAGAGGGGTCTTTGTCTAGTAACTTGAGTTAGTCATGTGTTGATAGCTCATCTTGGTTGCTCTATGCTCTTTAAAGGATGTTGCTATTTGCGAATGTGTTTTACAAATAGTTTAAGCTAAGTGCTTATCTGTTGTAGCATGTGACTAGTTTGCAAATGTGTTTTGCAAATAGTTGTAGTCCATGTACCTTATCCTTGTTTAACATGTTGCCAATATTTGTGAATGTGTTTTACAAATAGTTGTGGCTCATGTTTAGTCCTTGTAGCATGTGACTTAGTTTGCGAATGTGTTTTGCAAATTGTTTAACTCCATATATCTTATTCCTTGTGGTATTGATTCTAAAAGTTGGCAAATGTGTTTTGCAACTTGTTGAGAATCATGCCTTTGTCTTATGTTTGCATCACGTATCAATTTGGCAAATATGTTTTGCAAAATTGAGTGAAACGAATGCAAACTTTGCTCTCTGTTGAACTTGGTAATCTGCGGCATGTGTTGCTGTGGAACTACCTCTTTCTTGATATGACCGGTGGTTCCTTGGCGGAACTACCACACTGTTGAGCATGTGTTGCTTTGAGGTGGTGTGGTAGTTCTGGCGTTGATATTGGGAACTACCGTGAAGCGGTAATCTGCCGTAGTGTGTGGCGGTACTCTAGGAGGTTGTTCGAGCACCGCGCATGAGGCGTTAGATCTTGATCTAATGGTCCAGATTAAGCGTGGCGTTCGGACCGTCTGAGCGGCTCTTGAATCCAGCGGTTAAAACCCGTGGTCCGAACGGCCCTTTTGATCCCAAATTGTCCACGTGTCAAGATCATGTGTTGGTCTGCAGCAGAGTGGAAGCGGTATCTCTGCTTGTGTACGCGGTACTACCGCACGCGTCGGTAGGTCCGGTGTTTTTGAGCGGTATGGAAATTCGATGGCGTTGCAATTTGGTCTTGGCTCGCTTTGGAGTAGCGGTAGTACGGCTCTTTGTGAGCGATGCGACGACTTCATGGAACTACTGTTCATATGTTGATGATGCGTAAATTCGATACCGATGTAATCTGGTCCTTAGCCGATTTTGAGCATGTGTTGCTCTCTTTGGCTAAGCGGTAGTACCGCAATATGTTGGGCGGAACTATGGGTGAAAGGAACGACACGTATGTGTTGGCGGTATTCGGATCTCTTTGCAACGTCTAGTTTATAGCCAATTCTTGCACTTCTGGTGTAATGCCGCCGTTGAGCAGCAGTAGTACCGATTGTCCCGTTTTTTCTGGGACTTTGCTTCCAACGGCTAGTTTGGTTGTGTGGGCTATATATACCCACCTTGGCCGTGTGTGGAATGTTGCTAGTTGTGTGCTGGTGCCCCTAGACTTTCATTTGAGCAAAGAGCAAGCCTCTCTACTCTAGTGTGCATGTGTTGCACTTAGTGAGTGATTGAGAGCAAAACCCTAAGTGCATGCGTTGCCTTAGGTTGTGGATTTCGTATCCATAGGGCTTTGACACTTGATTAGTTCAAGTGAAAGTTAGAGACTTGTTACTCTTGGTGTTTGCCGACACTTAGACGGCATGGTGGCGTCGTTGTGCCGATGAGCTTCTCAAAGAAGATTGTGAGAAGACCCGGGCGGTTTGTGAGTGGTGTAGTGCTCGCCATCTCCGGAGTGGAGCAAGAGCAATCCTAGTGAAGCGAGGTGTTGATACCTCGGAGGAAGGCTTAATTAGTGGAGCCGCCCAATTGGTTTGGATTTCCTCAACGTGGATTAGGGAGACCCAAGCAAGTCTCCGATCACCATGGGAAAACATCGGCGTGTCATTGTGGTTTGATTACTTGTGCTTTACATTGTGCAATTTACATTACTTGTATTTAAATTTCTTAATTGTATGTGTATGATTGCTATCATTTATATAGTCTCATATTGTTGGTGCACTTAGTTGAACCTAGTTGATTTAGGCTTTAATTGTGCAAAACCGTATTTGTATTAGCTTCCGCATTAGAAATTGGTTTTAGCCAAAGAAGTTTTAAAACGCCTATTCACCCCCCTCTAGTCGGCCACCTCGATCTTACACAGGTGCAATCAGACGACCCTAGGAAATCCCGCCGACGCAGCCACCTCGGGAACACTCCCTTTTCACACCCTCTTATCACTACTAATAAAAGAAAGGGTTTACCCCACTTAGCGGGTAATGGTTCCACCCCTTCCTCCCCCGCGACTCGCAAGCGCGTCTATGCCCCCGCTTCTTCTGTAACCACCCAAACCGTCAGCGTCCCACTTCTTCTTCGCATGCACACATTGAAATTCGTTGTCATCCTAGTCCTTCCCATCTCGCGTCCTGTTCCCTCGCGCTACAACTTGCCAGGTAGCGGGGAGGGGAGGCGGTGATGCAGTAATGTGGAGTTGGGAACAGGAGAAGACACTAGGAGGGAGAGGAGGAGAGGAGGTGATAGTACCTTGGAGAAGCGATGACGATGAGCAAGGTAGGGGAGGCAACGACAACATCGGGGAAGGAAGGGGAGGTGATGACGGCGCATGAGGAAGAGGCAAAGACGAAGGCGTCCTTCCCTCGCCATGTCGCCGTCTCGAGTTCACCACGCCATGTCGCCGTCTCGAGTTCACCACTAATCCTTCTCTGCCTCGACGCTATTATCAATTGTTCAACACACTGAGATTAGGAGCATATCCTTATGGCATCCACACTTTTTTAGTTGTTCCGTAGATAATTAGCTAGGTGAAGCTTATAAAAGGCAATGACCAGCTAAGGAGCTAGCCGGGGACTTGGCATAATTAAGTAGCCATGATTTCTTTTGAGTTTTGATAATAATTCTTGTATTTGTGCTGATTGTAACGGGATCTATGAATTCTGATTGCACACATGCGTTTTATTGCCCATGTATTTGCAGTATGTGAGAATGAGTAACGACACCAAGGGTGTGGCGCGTGCAGGGCGAGCATAGAAAAAGTGGTGCAATATGGGCCACAGTGAAGCTCGAACAGGAGTGGCGGCAGAGGCACAATGTTAGCCAGGGCAGAGTTGAGGGAGTGAAGCAGACTAAGGGACTGTTTAGTTCTATGCCAAAATAAACGTTACCAAACATTGGTAATACCCTTGTATTTTGACTAGTGTTTGGTTTGATACCAATATTTGGTATTACCCTAAAAAATTTGATAATACCAAAGTTTTTCTTCACAGTTCTTGGGCAAATTCCCGGTGGCCAAAATGCTGGCCAAATTTTTTGGCGTGGCAGCCACTATGAGTAGATGACGTGGCAAGCTCTGGTTGGATGCAAATAGTGATGGTTAGATGGATTAATTTGCTTCAATTGATCATATTTTCTAAACCGAGTATCCGATTTGCGATCCGTTTGAACCGTTGTGTTCGTTGTCATTTTATCAACAAAACAAGACCACTGTTGTCATATTTTGGTGAAAAAAATATATGCCATACGGGTCCCATGTGTCATACTCATATTTTGGCATAGTTACAATGCAAACACATCAATTTCGGTATTACCTGTGAATTGATATGGCTACGATTCAAACAACATTTTTTTGCCTCGGTTTTGGCATTGCCTGGGTTTTTGCATTACCAAAATTTGGGTATGGCTATGTAGGGTCATAAACCAAACTGGCCCTAAGCTCCGCGATGGTGGCTCCACGTGATGGGTAATGTGATTTTTATTTGTAGCAACACATGCATTAAACTAGTATATATTCATGGATGAATTGTAAGTGTCGGGCAATTGCACGAGAAAGAAATATAATATTTTAACTTGACTTCATAACCAAATAAATCTAACCCCTCTCAATAGGTATGAAATACTAGATCGTGAACCGCTCCAACTTTTACGCATCTCCACTATGTATAATATCCAATCCTGTATTTTTTTTGTTGAACTTATATCCAATCCTATCTTAATTTAGGCTTGATATTCTTACATTTGACATTGATATTCCTCTTTATTATAGTTGAGTCAAGTCTATTGATGGTTGTAGGTTATATATATATGTATGTATGTATATATATATGTATATATATATGTATATGTATATATATATGTATATATATATATATATATATATATATATATATATATGTATGTATGTATGTATGTATATGTATATATATATATATATATATATATATATATATATATATATATATATATATATGTATGTATGTATGTATATGTATATGTATGTATATATATATATATATATCAACTCTAACAAAGAAAACCATAAACACAAATACATAAGAACATATATGTATAGGCGGTTAAATATCATTATACTAGTAGTCCTAACAAATAACAGGAATATGCACAAATACATAGCCTCGCATGCTCATCATCTAAAAGATATCTATTTGCGGTGGAATTCCGCTGCTCTCCGCACTTCCGCCATTCCATGCCAACCATGGCGCCCTCGCGTGGCGTCGTGATTTCCTGGCTGAGCTCGGACTCATGGCGGTCGTCTCAATCGACCAAAATCGAGGGTGCGCCTACCTCCATGGATCTTCTGCGCACCGCGCCTCTCCAAACGGCCACGTGTTCTATTTGCGGTGGAGTTCTGCTGCTCTCCGCACTTCCCAGCCATTCCCGCCCAACCGCGCGCCCCCGCATGGTGTCGTGATTTCCTGGCCGAGCTCGGACTCGCGCGGTCGGCCGTTCGATCGACCCAAATCGAGGGTGCACCTACCTCCATGGATCTTCTGCGCACCGTGCCTCTCCAAACGGCCGTGCCGTTGCCGCCAAACGGTCGCACCGTTGGCACGTGTTCGTACTAGTAACTATATTAAAGTGGATGGGAATGGTGTGCTCAGGAGCGTTTCGACCATTTTTGGTGTGCGATTGCCCAGTTAGCTTCTCCCACGTGTCTGCCATGTCCCTG
Source organism: Phyllostachys edulis (assembly GCA_036346405.1). NCBI lineage: Eukaryota > Viridiplantae > Streptophyta > Magnoliopsida > Poales > Poaceae > Phyllostachys > Phyllostachys edulis. The sequence goes on along the minus strand of CM070549.1, from coordinate 23,094,964 downwards.
CCTTGCTTTTAGTCAGCCTGTTTAGCTCTTCTTGTACGTCTGCTCCATGGGCCTCCGTTTGCGTTGCCTAGTTCTTTCGGTCCATCTGTTATTCACGCCGCGTGGCCTGCTCGGCCGGACTGAGGTTTGATCGTACCGTGAGTGCGTTACAGGCCCTTCTTGTTGCTGTGTGGGTCGTCGAATCAGGGGTCGCGCCTTGCATGGGGCACGTTCAACTAGACGTTGTTCGTCTCTCCTCGTCTCATGTGCCATAGTACACAGAGGAGTTCCCATTGTCTTCCTTTTCACGGTTGGTGCTCGCTTTTGGTTTCGCCAACAGTGTTATGCTTCCACGCTTGCTTCGGCGCCTTGGGTTTACCCTTCTCTTCTACGAAGAACGGGCTGCTCTGCAGTGAGTGCGTTCTGTTCGTCCTATGACATTACGTCACGCCTTCGTTCAATATGTCCTGATATTGGCTCTGTTGTTGTGTGTGTTTAATTTCGTTGATTGTTGTTCATGTTGCGCCTATCGTCGTCTGTTTGTGTGGTGTGGCCTATCGTCATCTATTTGGGGCCATCTTTGGCTTCGATTCGGGATTGCCTTACCGAAATCGGTGCTTCGCGCTAATACGAAAGCTAAAAAAAGGTTTACTTTCATTTTTAGGTCTTTCTTTTGAGTGTGTTGTGCTCGGTTGTTCTTAACTATGGAGGGATTGGTCCTACTGTGCTTACTCGATTCTTCTGTTCCTTCGTTGTAGGCTGACTTCGCCATCTTTCCTCGGGTAGAGATCAGGTCGGAGAGTCAGATTGGGAGGCCGCCCACGCCTCATGTTTCTTCTTCGGAGGTAGCCCATACCTCCATGCATCTATTTTTATTTTTGTGGCTTCTTAGTTCGTTTTGGTTGCATGCGGTATGTGTTTAGATAATGTAGGCATGGGATATCGTTACTGTCCTTTTTTGTTGCATGCACGCTATGTTGATATGCCGCAGGGTTGAGATATTACCGGCCTCGCCTTGTTTAGTTAGGTTCGGTTTACGATGTGTAGGACCGAATAGGCGACTAGAGGGGGTGAATAGGAGCACCGAATCTTTTGCAATGATAAAGGATTCAACTGCATAAATGCAAATCACTCCAATAGCTATGAGAGCTATGAAGATGAAAGCTTAAGCACAAGTGGAAGACTTGCAATGAATCCGCTCCTAAACCCTCAAAGCACAACAATGAACTCCTCAAGAAAACTGAAAAATCAGGGACAAAGGTACTACCATTGTAGGTGCGGTACTACCTCAAGCGGTACTATCATGAGCAAATTTATGATCTTGCCAAGATCAAGGGTACTACCTCGAGCAAAAGTGCGGACTACCTTTTATCCCGACGATGAACGTAAACACTGAAAACAAAATCGAAAATCGGCGTAACTTTTTAAACCGTAAGGCCAAACACCACCAAATTTGGAACACACCTTCCTATGGGTATTAGGAACCTATTCCAAGTGGCGATCGTCCGGATCTCGTCAAAGTTTCGATCTTTTTCAGTTTTACCTAAGAAGGGCAAAGAACCGAGCAAAGCGAAAAACTTGATCAACTCTTGCTCGTGGGAGATTGATGATCTAGGTGACCTTAGATACGTTCCCACATGTCACAAAGAAGGAGTAAGAGTGCACAAGAACAACCAAAACCAATGGATCAAGGAAGCACCCAAAATCATCAAAAGAGAAGGAAGAACACAAGAGGGAGCTCATCTTTGGAAGAACATCCATAGATTGATTCATGATGTTGTCGTTTCTGACCACTCCTCAAGGAGGACAAGAGCTCTATCCAAGAGCATACACATCAATCCATGTCTCTAGAGCCTATGCCTCTTTTCTTCCCTAAACCCTAAAAACCAAACTAGGGTTTGCAAATGAAGTGCTTAATTTGCTGTGAACAAAGACCTCTCTATTTATATGAGGCCTAGAGCTTCTAGAAGACTTAACCTAATGGGCTCCCGTTAGGCCCAATAACAAACAGGACACACAAGCACGCATTTTAAAGCACCGTCTTCACTTTTCTTGACCTAAACCACTTCTTGACGCACCGTCTTGCGCCGCGGGTTGGCATTAGGTTACCAAGGTGGTATTTGGTGAAATTACCAAAATACTCCTTCTCGATCCTTCTCCATGGACCGAGTCCAATCTCGTCGAAGCAATCGCTCCTTTCCATACGTGTAGGTTGATCAACGGCTCTCATCATGTCGGCAAGTCTCTCCCGTCCGAATCCCATCGAACCTCCAAGGCACTTGCACCGACCCCGCCGCTTGATCCAACCAACAGATCGAATCGCCTGCTCGATCCACCTCGTCCATTCATGCCCATGCTTGAGTCACTGACCTCACGATCCATGATCGCTCGGACCTCGGCTCTCTAGCTTAGTCCCGATCCTCCTCGCCGCTGACACCAAGCCACCGCAAAGAATAGACCAAGAAATGAATCTCCGGAACAAGTTCTTCACAACTTGACCCACGTTAGCTCAAAACATGCAATATGCAACATATATGCATTAACAAACATGGAAATGACAAAACCCAAAAATAATTCTCCAAATTAAACGAAACTCGAAACCAAATCGGTACTATCGCCATGTTATGGCCGTACTTATCAAGACTATGTCATATCAAGACCCATAACTGCGGTCGTACCGCTCCTCAAGGAAATCCAAAACTTCCAAAAACACTTGTTCTGGAAAAACCATACCGCTTTGCTTGCGGTCGTTCCGTCATGCGGTACTACCGGCAACCATAGCACGGTACTACCGCTCATCGAGAAATCCAAAACACAAATTACACTCGTTCTGGAAAAACCATACCGCTTTGCTTGCGGTAATACCGACCAGCGGTACTACCGCCAAACACAAGCCGGTACTACAAGATCAGGTAGTACGCGCATTACACACGCAGTACTACCGACATATCCCGACACTTTGAAAACAGATTTCAACAAAACCGAAACGATCGTTTCGACAAACCCAAAGAGCTATTGCCAATTGTACCATCACATTAAGATCGTGAGCATATCCCTATGATATCCACAATCTCCCTTGATGAACACATTGGCAAATTCCCACAAATGCAAAATTTGAGGTTTGAAAAAGTAAAAACTCGACGTTTTTTCGTTCAAAGGCACAACTTGGTCCAAATGCAAGAAAAAGCAAAGGAAATGACCAAGCTAGCTCGAATAGTATCGACAAGTGAGATCACGGCAAAAGAAGGCAAGAAAGCTTCATTTTCCGTAAACGGGTCAAAATCTCACTTAAGGTCCATATGAAAGAACAATTGTTGAAATGACCTTTGATCATTGTGAGTCTTCAAGAATTGCAAATCAACTTCAGAAAAGGCAAATAAGACCAAAAGAATGCAATAGAGATGAACCCACTCACTATGATCAATAAAAACCCTATGACTCCAAAAGCTCTAAAACAACATTTTACCAATCTTTCTCCCCTTTGACAATGAATTCATCAAGGTGCATGGAAGAAGATAGAGCATGAAAGTAATGGAATGGCTGTAGTTTTTGTAATTTTTCATTTTTTCAATTTACTGCCCTCGGACGGCAAAATCGGGCGAAAAGGAGAGCGAATAATAGAGTTAGATATGCCATGAGACAAGGACATACATATGTGCTTTTACTGTGTTGTTATTCCTATTGCTTCGACATCTTTGGTGCTCTCCTTTGAATGTAGAGCACCTTCTTATTTTACCCTTACTTTGTCGTCGCTATGTTTTATGCATGCTGCCATGTCATAGGATGCATTCCCTGTGAACCATCCTTTGGGTCCACCTCCTATTTGTCGAATGAATATGTCGTTGTCCTCAAAGGTACAACATGTTCATAAGGTTGCTTTTGTCATTGTTTCCTTGCTTCCTCGCGGCCCTCTTGCCCCGATGTTTTATTTTTCTTATGACATTGTGGAGTATTTAGTTCATGCTTCCTCTTGCTTGGTGTTCCAGCTACATATGAAGGGCGATCGTACTACGGTGGCCCAGATTATGTCTGCGACAAGTGTTCCACTGTGTTTTGGTATCAGGAGAGAGTGGTGGCTCAACAGGCGTACACGCGAGGCCGTGTTGTCTACAATCTATGTTGCAGAGGCGGAAATGTTTCATTGCCTTGCCACAGCCCCTTCCCACCTGTCTTGCGAGATCTTATTCATTTTGATGGGTCTGCTCGATCTAACGCTTTCATGCGTCTTATCAGACAATACAATTCGCTATTTGCGTTTACATCTATGGGAGTATATATTGATAAGAGCATTAATACTAGGGTTGGTCCCTATGTTTTTAGTATTAATGGTGTGGTGCATCATCGGATTGGTTCTCTTATGCCTGCAGTTGGTCGTCATCCCGAGTTCGCCTGGTTATGTTTATGATACAACAAATGAACTTACGAATAAGCTTAATATTTTTGAAACGGATGGTCGCACATAATTGCCTGGTCCACTCATAGTTGCAGACCTCATCCATATGCTGGACCAATGCAACCCTATGGTTAACCAATTCTGCATGTCTCAAGATAGACTGTTGTCCCCATCCACTCCTGAGATCTGCATAAAACTTGTTGGTTCTGACAGATCACACGGAGATCGTTACAGTCTTCCTGTTGCCCTAGAGCTAGCTAGTTTACTTGTTGGCGGCCCAACTGCTGATGTATCCAGATTCGATGTCATTGTCTAGGCCTAGCATGGTGAATTCCAACAAGTGTCACCGCTGCATCCAACATTGATGTCTCCGCAGTACCCTCTGCTTTTCCCTTATGGTGACAAAGGCTTCCATGTAGGCATCAAATGCAAGAAAATTGATGGTCAACCTACTACACATTGAGATAATGCCTCTATGCTTGAGTACTATTGTTATGAGTTGCACTATTGTAAATATGAGCCAAACCCATTCACTTGTTGTGGTCGCCTCTCGGGTCAGTTGAATGTGAATTCGTACTCATTAGTTGAAGCAAGTCAGTTGTCTTTTTATTTCTTCAACAGGATAAAGTTCGATCGAAGACATATCAAGGCATATTAGATGATGTTTGCGAAGGGAATGCAACAGGTAAATATATTGGTATTAGGATTACATTACTGTCTAGCTTCACTGGTGGCATACATTACATGGCACAAAACTATCTCGATTCAATGGCAATTTGTCGAGCTTATGGTCCGCCGGAATTATTTATAACATTTACATGCAATCTGAAGTGGCTAGAAATAATAGGGGCTATCTAATTTGAAGCAGGACAGAAACCACATGACAGGAATGACATGGTCACTCGGGTATATCACATGAAGCTGCAAGAACTCTTCTCTGATATTAAAGATGGCTCTGCTTTTGGCCCTGTACGTGCAGATATAGTGCCTTCTCATGTACTCCAATATATTAGTTGAAAGCGTGTGTTCTATTTTACTGATGTTTTCCTTATTCATTTAGCGTTTAACAACTGTGCGCACTATGGAATTTCAAAAGAGAGGCTTGCCTCGTACCCATATCCTCGCACGGCTAGCTGATCAAGGCAGAGATCCTTCTCCTGCATTAATTGATGGCATAGTTTCAGCCGAATTACCATATATTAATGCTGATCCTTTAGGCTATGCTCTTGTTGAGGAGTTCATGATTCATGGTCCATGTGGTGATCTAGATCGTAAGTTCCAAGATGGTTTTCCTGAGTACCGCTATCGCGAAAATGATAGATTTGTCATAAAAAAAAGGGTATCAGACTTGATAATAGATGGGTTGTTCCTCATAATCTCGCTCTCCTAAAGAAGTTCCAAGCATACATAAATGTTGAATGGTGCAACAAAATATATTTAGTAGAGTATCTCTTCAAACATATCACAAAGGGCCATGATTGTGCGAGCATGGTTTTACACACAAGAGTCGAGGCTGGTTCATCAACAAAAGGAGGTACTTGTTAGAGATGTATGTATAGTGTGTTATTCCCCATTGTTATGAGGGGTTATTTGCATATTCACCTTCTGTACTTCGTATATATATACTGGTCCATTGGCCTCATATTGAATACAAGCGATATTCATAACATGGTATCAGAGCAAACCTAGGGTTTGTTTTTCGTCTGGCCGCCGCCAGGCTTTGCCCACCGTGCTTCGCTGTCTTCGAGCTTTATCTGTTCGTGCTCGTCACCGTCGACTTGTGCTCGTCGCCGTTGTCCTCGGATCCCATCGGATCCGGGCTTCCTTGTCGTCGCTGTGGCAGCCGGATCCTCGGCCGCCCCCGGTTCCGCGCCCTCGAACTCCCACGCACGCTCTCGACGGCCTCGTGGACATCGTCGCCCAGGCCAAGGAAGCCATCGCCCAGGCTGCCTCCCCGAGAGCTCCTCCGCTTGACCTCGGGATTCCACCGCCGTCGTCATTGCATCGCTATTTGGGAAAGCGTCGTCATCTCATCGCCTAGAACCCTAGCGGCGCGTTTTTTCGCTCGGTTAGTGGTAGAAAGATTTCGCCCGAAGGCTTTTTTTAGCCCGCTCGGGAAAAAAAAGAAAAAATCAATGCGTCGTTCTAACCGCCGCGCCGTCCAGCGTCGCCCGTTAGACTTCGTTGACTTGGTCGCCGCGCCGTCCAACGCTGTCTACCCGGTGATGATAAGGCCGGTGATCTTCGATGGTGTTAATTACACCGACTTTGTGTATCACATGCGCATCCACATGCATGGTCTTCGTCTCTAGGACGTCCTCTCTGGCAATGTCACCTGCCCGCCTTGCCCTACTCCTCCGACGAGACCTCGCTGTCGCTACTACGAGATAGCCGAGCAAAGGCTGCTTCTTGATGCCACTCGCCTTTGCGATGATGAGGTTTGCCTCTGCCTACTAAGAGGCTCTGGATTACTACAAGGATCGACTGACCGCCTACACTCGATGGTATGACGAGCGGCGCTCATTTGCTTCTTGTCTTCATCGCCGATGTCGGCCTTAGTTCTCTTTTGAGGTTGTGGGACTCCCTTTGGCTTTTCAGATGTGGACTCACCTTCGTCAGCGCTACAAGCCCTCTGGTGATGCCCTCTACTTGTCCGCGGTCCACCAGGAGCACTCTCTTCAGCAGGGTGATGCTACTGTTGATGCTTTTTACGCTTAGAGCTCTGTTGTCGGCATCACCGGACTCTCTCACTTACCGCCGCCGTCGCTCCCTATCCGTCTTTGCTGGTATGCGTCTTGACACAGTTTCAGCGTGTCTATGATTTCCTTACTCGCCGTCGTCCTGAGTTTGAGCAAAGGCGTGCCCAGCTCCTTGCACGCAACCCTCGTGTCACTCTCCTGGAGTCTCTTACCGAGATCTGTGAGAGGAGACTCGCTGAGTGGTCTTTGATGCGATGCCACTCCCCTCCGTGCTCGCCACTCATCCACCTGCTACACCGACTGCTCCACGCTTCATCACACTGCCTCCTCCAGCGGCTGCCACAGGTTGTGGTGGCTACCCTCCATCTGGCGATGGCGTCCTCACTGCTCCTACTGCGACAAGGTCGGCCACATTGAGTCCCAGTGCTATAAGAAGCAGCGGCATATTTCACGCCGTTCTTCTACTAGCATTGGCACTGGTGCTTCTACATCGACGTCTGCATCGATTCCTTCAGCAGTTTATCTCAGTAAGGAGGAGATAGCCAGACTTCGACGCGTGCTTGCCACCGGAGTTCTCCTCGGCAGAGTTCTGCGAGTTACACTCATGACTCTTTGGGCACTGCGAAACCACCCCCTACACAGTCAGGTACCTCCCCGTGGATTCTTGATTCAGGAGCATCTTTTCACATGAGTTATGATTCTTCCACTCTGTCTTTCATTATACCTCTTAATTCTCCTGTTAATGGTCTTACTGCTGATGGTACCTCTCTTTCTGTCTCTGGTCGAGGTCCTCTTAGCAACTCATATTTTCATGTTCCTTCTGTTGCTCATGTTCCTCGCCTTACCATGCAGCTTCTTTCTGCTAGGCAGATTACTGACCTTGGTTGTCGGGTCATTCTCGACTCTGACTCTTGTTGTGTTCAGAACCACCACATGGAAGCTCTGGTTGGTTCTGGCCCTCGGCGCCTTGACTCACAACGTCTCTAGGAGCTTGACTGGCTTCACCTTCCTTACGCTGCCACTGTCGCCGCCAGTCTCTCCGCTTCTGCCACTCTGTCTACGAGCTCTTTCCAGTAGTGGCATCACCGTCTTGGTCGTCTGTGTGGATCTCGTCTGTCGTCTTTAGTTCGTCGTGGCCTTCTGGGGTTTGTCTCAGAAGATGTGCCTTTAGATTGTCAGGGCTGTAAGTTAGGTAAACAGATTCAGCTTCCTTATCCTCATAGCGAGTCAGTGTCTCAGCGTCCATTTGATCTTGTTCATTCAGATGTTTGGGGTCCGGCTCCCTTCGTTTGGAAAGGGGGTCATCAATATTATATCATATTTATAGATGATTTCTCTCGCCACACTTGGATATATTTCAAGTCTTCTCGTAGTGAGGCCTTGTCTATCTATAAACAATTTGCCACTATGGTTCGCATACAGCTCTCCACTCCTATTCGTGTCTTTCGTGCTGACTCTGCTAGCGAGTACCTCTCTCGTTACCTGCGCAGCTTCCTTGCTGAGTAGGGCACTCTCGCTCAGTTTTTTTGTCCTGATGCTCATGCTCAGAATAATGTCACTGAGCGCTAGCATCGTCACCTCCTTGAGACGGATCGTGCACTGATGATTGCCGCCTCTATTCCACCTCACTTTTGGGTCGAAATTTGTTTCCCTGCCACCTATCTCGTCAACATCCAACCCTCTTACGCTCTTGAGTGCGATCCTGTTGGCGTCTCTGTGGTTTTCTTCGACTACTCGCCTTTCGTCTGCTTTGGCTTGCGTTTGCTCGTTCTCCTCGCCCTCGAGAACGCACCAAAGTCGACCGCTCGATCTGTTGAGTGTGTCTTTCGGGATCTGATGCGAGCACAAGGGCTATCGGTGCTGGGATCTGTTGGTCGACGGATGCGGATTTCTCGGGATGTGACTTTCGACGAGTCTCGTCCCTTCTACCCACATCCTGTCTCTCCTTCGGCTTCCTCTGTGAAGTCTCTGTCTTTTTTGACCTTTCTAGATACACCTATATCTGTCTTGCCCTCGTCCACCCGTCCCACTAAGTCGTCTTCACATATTCCTCCCGTGGCCTCTCCGCCGTTGTCGCCGCCTACTTCATCCCCAGCGGCTCCTCCCCCTATAGTGCCTTTTCTCCCTTCTCTTTTACACTCGTCAACCTCGTACCGAGGATCTTCCAGATGAGCCATCTTCTCCTGATGTTTCATCTTCTCCTGATGCTCCATCTTCCCCTGATAGGTCATCTTTCCCTCGCTACGCTCTCCGCGATCGCTAGTCGATTCGGCCCCCTACTCGTTTTGCTTTTGCTGGTGCTGCTACTCATGAGCCTGTCTCCTACCGGATGCTGTTACTCACCCTGAGTGGCAGCATGCCATGGCCGAGGAGATTGTTGCCCTCGAGCGTACTGATACTTGGGATCTTGTTCCTTTTCCATCTCACTCTCGTTCCATCACGTGTAAGTGGGTCTATAAGATTAAGACTCGCTCTGATGGCTCTCTTGAGCGCTATAAGACGCGTCTTGTTGCTCTTGGCTTCAAGCAAGAGTATGGTCGTGACTACGATGAAACTTTTGCTCTTGTGGCCCACATGACCACTGTCCGCACTCTTCTTTCGGTGGCATCTGTTCACCACTGGTCTGTTTCTCAGCTTGATGTCAAGAATGCCTTTCTTAATGGCGAGTTGCGTGAGGAGGTCTACATGCATCCGCCATCTGGGTATTCATTCTGAGGGCATGGTGCGTCGTCTTCGTCTCTCTCTATGGCCTTAAGCAAGCCCTTCGTGCTTGGTTTGGCGCTTCTCCTCTGTGGTCACTTCTGCTGCGACTTTTCACTAGTGATCATGATCCTGCGCTCTTTGTCCACACTTCATCTCGTGGTGGGACTTTCTTCTTCTTACGTATGTTGATGATATGATCATTACGGAGATGATTCGAGTACATTGCCTTTGTCAAGGCTCGTCTTAGTGAAAGCAGTTCCTTATGTCGGATCTTGGTCCTTTTCGTTTACTTCCTTGGGATTGAGGTTACTTCCACTCTAGATGGTTTCTTTATGTCCCAAGAGAAGTATATTCAGATCTTCTTGATCGCGCCTCTCTCCTTGATCGGCGTCTTGTTGAGACTCCTATGGAGCTCAATGTTCACCTCAAACCCTCGATGGCGAGCCTCTTTACGATCCGACTACGCTATCGTCATCTTCTTTGGGAGTTTTGTCTACCTTGTCATTACTCGTCCGGATATCACTTATCTAGTCCACATTACGAGTCGATTCGTTTACTGCTCCCTCAGGTCCATTCTGACCACCTTCTTGAGTTACGCAATACCTTCGTGGGACTATCTCTCGTCGTCTTTTCTTTTCACCTCCAAATCATTCTGACTTGAGCTTATTCGGATGCTACTTGGGCGCGATCCTCTAATCGCGGGTCTATCTCTGCTTCTTGTGTTTTTTGTGGTTCTCTCATTGCGGAAGGCGAAAAAACAGATTGCGATGTCCCGTTCGAGTCTGAAATTTGAGTTGCAAGCTATGGCTCTCTTGACAAGAGAGATTACTTGGCTCTGGTAGTTACTTGAGGATTTTGGTGTTTCTATCACTACACCGACTCCTCTCTTGTCGACAAAGATCTGAGTGCTATCAAGATTGCACATGACAACTTTGTGAAGCATGAGCTCACCAAGCATATTGGTGTTGATGCTTCCTTCATGAGGTCTTCGTGCATGATCGGTGATTGCTCTTCAAGATGTGCCTTGAGCTTGAGATAGCGGATTTCTTCACGAATGCCCAGACTCGAGCACAGCACGGGTTCTACCTCTCAAAACTCAGTGTTGTTGATTCACCATGAGTTTGAGGGGGGGTGTTAGAGATATATGTTTAGTGTGTTATTCTTCATTGTTATGAGGGTTATTTGTATATTCATCTTACATACTTTATATATATATATATATATATATATATATATATATATATATATATATATATATATATATATATATATATATATATATACACTAATCTATTGTCCTCATATATTGAATACAAACGCTATTCATAACAAGAATAACCCGCATGTCAAAGTATGTTGACGAGAATAATCCCCAAACTGTTCGTTGTCTCGATTTTGTCCTCCTCGACGAACAGGTTTGCCCATTGTGTTCACTGAAAATTTAATCATATATATACATGTTTATGCTGCCACACATCGTCTTTTTGTAACTTTGGTGACAGGGAACTAAGATGAACGCTCAAGTTCCTGTCCGTCATGTACCTGCCTATGCACATGTGCTAAAAGAAAACACAGTCTACTATGTAGGGTACTTCGAAGTTGCTGAGCCCCATCAATCATATAGTCCTGTTGATAGTCCTTATATGGCTAAGTTCACTGCGCACACAAAAATCAAGGAAATTAGTCATGTTTTGGACACGTTCCCGATCTATGCATACAATCCTCTTTCTTTTTCAGACCTTCAGTCCCGTGCATGCAACAATGACCTACTGTCAGGTAAGAACTACTGTATAGACGTTATTTCCATTATAATCTCGTGGCCATAGTTTTCGACATCTATTATTGCCATTGGTTATCTTATAAAGATATGAGTGTGATCCCTGTCTGACACTGTCGGTCTTATCAGGAATATTACACACGTTACCACGCCGATTGTGAAGGGCAATCCTAGACCAGTCCGTAATATATCCATATAACAGATGGAAGGTACATGTCTCTACATTTTCTGAAACTTTATTCCTATCCTCTACATAACCATGCTATTGCATGCTATCATACAATATCTGCGTACCATAAATATTACACGTCACATTGTTATATCACATATATCTGACAAGCTTCGCGCATGTCATCCTAGGCCTAGCCCTTCTTCTCAATTTACACACCTCACCTCTATATAGTTTATAGGACCTACATTTCCTCGTCCTTCAGTCTTCCTTTTTCAGCACTCTATCTATATTTTTTTTAGAGAATACGTAAAAGATTTACACATCATTGTATTAAGTAGGGGTCACAACAATACAAAAACCAAAACACAAAAAACAAGGAAAGACGAAAATGAAGAATAAGGGGCAGCCCCAAGCACTCTATTTATCACATTTTTATCTATAGGGAAACAATTGTTGTTGCGTTATGGGGCCCTCATGCTACCCATTTCATCGCAGAAGAACTATAGACCTAGGCCGAAAGAGGCCCAGTCGTTGTGCTATTCGTTGGCTTGACGGTTAAGCTTCGTGGATGTATGTGCCTAAACTCTTTTTTGTGGGGGATAGATCCAATTGTCATCCCTTGCAAAATCAGACATACCAAAATAGTTGGGAATCAGAAATAGACAGATTCCTATTTTTCCCCCTTTGTTTATATGTTAGCACTGTATTGATGCAGCATGTGCTTATTCCCTACCTATATTCATAATGAGTTTTCTATTTTTCATCATCAGCGCAATTGGCACTGGAAGGGAGCACTGTTTGCAAATGGTACCTAATGCTCCCATACCTGAAATAGTCGCTTTGCAAAACAGGTTTATCATCTGTTCATACTATTCTTTGTTTTACCAATTCAAAACCACTATTTCCCTACCCCTCCCTTTGCCGAATCAACTTTCCCTATTTTTTATCATTCTAATATGCCCTTATTTCATCTTCTTCTAGCTTCGCCGCCATGCCGCATGATATAAAATGGTTAGGCCGTGCGTTGCAACAGAACGCTCCTCGGAATAGAACAGTGGCTTAGCTTGCCAATCTCAACCCACATGATGTCTTGGTACAGTAATGCTACACTGATTATCTATGTCAACTCATGAAGCATTCTGATCTGCGCTTCATATTGTCTAACATGGTTCTATCTTATGATTGGTAGGGTGATATCTACATTGTTAATGTTGCCATCAAAGAGCTCGTCCCAGGACAAGCATGGTGGTACATGGGATATACATCCGGTAAGAAAACAACGAATCGAGATGTCAATGTGTTCAAATGTCCAAACTGTGCGGCAGCCGGCAACAACAATAGAAATAAGGTATTCACTATATGTCCTTCTCTTTACACGTATATTACACATTTTCAATGTTTCCCTCCCGTTCACATCCTCAGTGGCGAAGCCAGCGTCGGCCCACGCCTCGGGCCGGCTCAGCATGTATTAGCCAACGCTACAGATATACACAGTAGAATTTTTCTTTTTAGCTGCAAGTTTTTGGCTGGGAGGCCCAGCTCCACCCCTGCACATCCCGCTGCATAACACAGATACCGATTGGCTGTTTTTGAAGTTGACCCATCAGAATACAACAACAAAAACACTCGTACTTTCTTTGCTGATATAGCCGAAGAATTAATTGGAGCCCCAGTGCTTACGTTAGTTGCGGTGGCTGGAGCTCTAGATGGTTTCATTCCACCTTAAATAAAAAGAATATACAGAAGGACAAAATATCCTACCAGGTGGATTCTATGACTGCCTTACTACCTGCGATTCCCCGTGCACACACAGATCACACAACCGCACTTGATACACAATCTGTTATTGCCAGTACTGATGGTAGCCACAAGCTCAACAATCATGGCAACTAAAGAGACACCTTCAACCTCTTTGGACATCCCTCCAGTGATTCCCCCAATGCATCTGCATTGTCTCAACTAGACACCAGCGACACAGGATGAAACAATTCTTACCTCTCTGCCAATCCCACTGAAACCACTGTGTAAATTTGCGATCACCGCAAAGGTAACCATTTCAGTCCAACATTTTCGATCTTAGCCTTCCATGCATTTCTATTTCATAACCAATTACAATATGGTTTTTTACCTATGGGAACAACAGCAAACTCATGCTCTATCAGTGCAAACAACACCGGTGATCTCAACATTTTGCGCCCTTCGTCAACATCAACACATACATGCTGCCTCCTGACATTCCTATTTATTGTTTTCATGATAGATTGACCTCACCATACCACAAGACCTAAAACGATCGGCTGCAATGGAAGAGCTCTCTTATGATACAGCTGGCCACAATGAAAGGTAAACAGTTCTTCTTCAGTTCCACGACATTTTTCTCCATCTCATGACAGTCCTGGAATTAGTGCTGCTTTCTTTCCCAGCAGCAGCAAGGCCGACCATTACTCTGACAGACCTACGTACGGTTCGACACAAGCTTTTCCAACATGAGACACTAGATTGTGGGAACTAGAAAGAAGACGCATGACCATCCTACATGCCACAACCGCTCAATTTTGGAAAAATAGATATTATTTTCATAGTTTCCGCAAAAGTTAATGTTAATTACTCTTTAAATTAAATTCGAACCAATCTGGAGAATTGTTGTGAATTATGATATTGTTATTTTCAACCAACGCTTGATAATAACAAGATATAATTTTTAATTGATGATTTTATGCATCATTTCTATTTTTGCCCAACTATGATGTAGATTTAATGTATAGATTAAAATTGTATGTCGATTTTTGACCAACGTTGGAAATAAAGCATATAATTTTGCGCTTATGTTCTCACTTTTATTTGAATTATTTTTCAAAGTGATACAACTTGATGAGTTGTATCAAAGAGATCCCTACTCTCAAAGGAGATAACTATGGGGAGTGGAAGAAAAGATAGACTTAGCGCTTATCTTGGCCGAGGTGGACTGGTCCTCACCACAAGACGCCCAACCGAGCCCGAGGCGCCAAAGTGAGAAAAGAAAATGAGGACGACATCGCTATCGTAGAAAAGATGAGGGATCATGCTCCTTACGATGTCTTATGACCTTGAGCATAAGAATGGACCACACCAACAAGAAATGTATGGTCAGTGATAAAGAACACGATTGAGCTCGCACTGGGCTCAATCGCAGAGTGTGACACCGCACATAGTACCTTGAGAAAATAAAGAGTCGGGCTTTATCGCTCTTCAAAGACTTATGCTACATGTACTAATAATACCAGACAGTAAAGGTACTCGGTGGTGGCAAAGTGGCATAAGAGAGCACATACTAAGGATGAGCAATTTGGCATCCAAGCTTAAACCAATGGATTTGGCGCTCAAGGATGAGTTCCTTATTCATTTGATTTTTGCTTCCTTGTTTTAAAAGTTTGACACCTTTGTTGTCAACTATAACATGCATCCGAGAAATGGGACTTAGAAAAGTGCATAGCTATGTGTGCAAGAGGAGGAAAGATTTAAATCCTCACATGGTGGTTCTATCAACTATGTGAAGGACAACAAGAAAAAGAACTTCAACAAGAATTTCTCCTCAAAGAACAAGGAAAAGCTCATGTCCATCACCTCAATAAAATAAGTTTGCAGAGACAAAGATCGTTGTCTTCATCGGCAAGAAGACTGACACTACAAGAAGGACTGGTCTCCGATTACTTAAAGATGATAATGGCAAAGAAAGGTGAGAACATTATTACCTTTATAAATGAATCCTCGATGTACAATATTCAAATCTACTTGGTGGATTGACTCAGAGCAACTGCTCATGTTGCTAATTCTTACAGGATTCCGCTCGACGAGGACTATGCAAAGAAAAGAAAGATGCGTTAAAGTCGCAAATGGAGTCCAAGTCGAAGTTGAAGTTGCCATATCTTTCATTAGAGCTAATGATGGCTTCACTCTTTTACTTAGAGATGTTCTTATGTTCCTCTTTTAAGAGGAATTTGATTAGTGTTTCATGTTTGGACAATAATGGTTATGATTGTCATTTTGGAAACGCAAGTGTGAAATAATGTTTAATAAAGAATGTGTTGGTCTTGCCATCTTACAAAATGAGCTTTTATTTGTTATCATTACGTGATGATGTGAATGTCGTGGTCATTCTTCACACTACTGCAGAGAATGCATTAAAGGAAAATATGCAAAGAAAATTAAGAAAGACGACGGCAAGACACAGACATTTGTGGTGCCAAAAGACTGTTATTGTTCCTCCCTGTGGCAACAATGAATGATAATGAGGAACCAACACGATTTAAAGTTCTTCGAGATCCTATAGAACCTATTGCCCCACACACCGATGAGGGGAGCAACGAAGAATTTCTCAAAGTTTATGAAGATGTACCAAATGAGGAGGCCCACTAAACCACTTAGGAGGTCTCAAAGAGTAAGAAGATCATCACTATTTCGATGATTATCGAGGTTTATCAGAGGAATTTCAAATGGAGGATGATCCCACCTCATTTGAAGAAGCCATGAGAAGCGAAAGTATTCCTCAAAATGGCTTGAAGCCATGGAAGAGGAAATGAGGTCCATGAAGACTAATAAAGTATGGGACTTGGAAATTATTCCTAAAGGAGCCAAAACAAAGAGGAGTCCTGCAGAAGTGGGTCTACAAGACAAAGCTTGACTCCCAAGGAATGTAGAAAGATACAAAGCGCGACTTGTGGCAAAAGGATTTACGCAAAGAGAAGGGATTGATTACAATGAGACCTTTTCTCCGCTCTCATGTAAAGATTCTTCGTAATCATAATGGCATTAGTAGCACATTATGATTTAGAGTTACATCGATGGATGTAAAGACTAAGATTTCTTAATGGGGATTTGGAGGAAAATGTTTACATGGCACAACCGAAAGGTTTTGTCATGGAAGGAAATGAAAGAATGGGATGCCGCCTAAAGAAATCGATTTATGGGTTAAAGCAAGCTTCAAGACAAGGGTACTTGAAGTTTGACAAAGACAATAAGAAAATTTGGGTTTAAAGAGAATGTAGAGGACAATCGTGTTTATGCAAAGTTTAAAGATGGGAAGTTTATCTTCCTAATCCTCAGAGTGGGATGATATCCCATCAAGCTAGTAGTGATGTCACTGCTACAAAGAGACAAAGAAGTTTTTGTCCTCAAACTTTGATATGAAAGATCTTGGTGAAGCTTCGCTCGTTCTAGGGATCAAATTCACCTGGATAGAAACAAAGGGATATTAGGACTATCACAAAAGACATACATAGAGAAAGTCTTAAAGAAATTTGGGATGCATAAATGTAGTCCTTCACCGCACCTATAGTCAAGGGCGGCAGATATGAGGTTTTTCAATGCCCTAGGAACCAAAGATGAGATCGATCAAATGAAAGCGGTTCCATATGCTTCACCGTTTGAAGCTTACAAGATGCTCAAGTGTGCACACGCCTCGATTTAGCATTTGTTACCGGTTATTTGGCGATTCCGAGCAACTCGAATAGAACATTGAAATCGATAAAGAAAGTCTTATGCTATTTGCAAGGAACAAAAGGCCTCATGATGACACTTTTTTGTGACCGTCGGCTCTTCTTTTGCCCTATGGTTCCTCACAAACTATGGAACAACCTAGCCTTGCTTGGTCATTTATCCACTATGGTTCCTCACAAACTATGGAACAGCCTAGCCCTGTTTGGTCATTTTGGATAACACCTATGCCAATGCTTCTCTCCGTTATGCCATTAGTTTAGGTTTAAAGAACAACGACTATGTATGGTTTCCTCTTCTACGCCTGTACTCAGTAGGAACATATTAAAGTTAGGTATGCCATGTCACAGGTGGTACGCACAGACATGGATAGATCATGTTGGTTAGAACTGGTTTTATGCTGCACATGATCATCATGCCAACCGTATGTAAACCTAATGAACCTAACAACTATACGATCTGTAAAAGATCTGCGTATGTAAATTATGCTTGTGTGAATGTAAGCTCTATTGTGCATGCCTGTAAGACCTCCCCTGTTTTCTAGCAGACAAAGCATACTGCACTACCATGCATATCAAAACTACCGAGGTGTGATTCAGGAATCTCTTCTCTCCTGCCTGCCGGTTTCATCGATAACGCACAACAAAATAGTCGGACGCGGCGTAGCGCGTGAACCAGTCGAGATACTATCACGATAAGTCACATAGGATAAATTAAATTAAAACTCCATTGAAAAATACGAGTAGGCTTAGACCCGTTTAGAACGCGACAGTTTTTTTTTTCTTCCAAATCCTGCTGGAATTGAAGTGTTCCTGTCCCAAGGGCCCCACACAAGGCACGCTGCATGACTAATTAGGCAAAATTGTACTGGTAAGTTAGAGATCTCGTACAGCTATTAATCCTAACCTTCCATTTCGTATCCGACGACACAGCTGCCACATGTCGTCATGCCCACAACAACATGACCACCTCCGAGTTTTTGCCCTATATGGCACAGTTGGCACCGCTTCTAGCAAAATTGATCGTTCGCGCGGTGTAATGCCATTTTTGGCACCTCTGCCATTCTCTAGTGGCCTCGACGCCTCTCCGCCCACCACGTCGCCCCTTGTCATGTGTCTCGTTCCTAGTGGCCACCTCGTCCGTGGCTCCCTGGCCTGGACAGCCTCGTCCGTGCGCCACTAGCCTGAACGACACTGCTTGGGCCACGTCGCGCCTCGTCTGTGGCCCTCTGGCCCGGCCGCCTGTCCGTAGCTTCGTGGCCCAGATGCCACCTCGTTCGTTGCATGGTGGCTCGGACGCCTATCATCCATCCACGTGGCCGCATTTCCGGACATCTCGCGCCCGCTCTGTGACCCCCTAGCCATGCCCCTTCTGATTGCTTTCGGTGCCGAAGAGGGCTAAACCCTACCCAGATTTTTCAATGAAGGATGCGCTGGTACCATCAAAGTTTCCACACCCGGAATGCGTGTGTGAACAGTTGGCAAAGATCATTCAGTCGACACACCAAGCCACCACCGACCAGGCGTACTAAACGTGCGGGAACGTCCTTGTGCAAGAATCTTACGCACACATCAATTTTTCACACCCTATGTTGAATTCCATAAATTTCTAACTTCATCCACGTGTAATGGTAGCCCAAGATGCGTTGCAACTTCTTCCAATGGATCGATAACCCGGAGATGTACAATAGGGCGTTCATCGAGTAGAAGTACATGTTGAACTTCGCGATACGAGCCGAGACCTTCCAGTGATGGAAACCTTACGTACTAGATCCTATGGAAAAGGCACCGAAGGAGCCTAGGACAACCGGGTGGTGGTGCGGCTGTAGGACGACATGATGTTACCAAAACCTAAGGCGTAATAAAAAAACACGCCATAATTTTGTACATAACTTACCTCCCCGCTGATCTGCATCGCGGATGACCGACTGGGAGCGCTAGGATGCCCGCCGGTCCGACTAGGCCGTGTCGACCTAGCAGGTGAGCACAACCAGCCCACTCGATGCGTGACATGTAGGACGTTGTCTCTCGAACGATCGCATCTCATGTTCTTGATTACATTCTTTGACTCCGAAAGATGTACTTCAAAGTACTCAGAAGCCCAGGTACGGTGTGCTCTGGGCAGTGGATGGCGGTCTCAGATGCGCTTGTGATCTGTTGCAACCGCTCGAACTAAAATGACAGACAACACATGTTTAGTAACAAACAGTACAAATATCGTCAATGAAACGAGCAAAGATTGTCAGTGTTTTGCAGTGTCGTCACGCTACGAGGCGTTGTGTCGATCGAATGAGTGACATGCCCTCTCCTGGTGCGTCACCTGCTCTGGACTCTCTGGTAGAGGACGGGTCAGTCTGGTTCACGACCGTGGTATGTACCACTCCATGTACTGGCGGTATGTCCATACGTCGAATGGTCTCTGCTCCTGTAGGACTTCAATGTGTGTCGTCTTCGTCCAAGTCATAACCCACTCATGCTAGACTGCTTGCAGTCCTTAGCATGTCGGCTCGCCCTCAATTGCCTGCATTTGAGAAGGATTTGTGTTAGAACAGAGAATGTGAGTATGGAATACAAACATTACTTAGATGGAGTTGGACTCACAAGTGGACGACTTACTACAGGATCCTGCCGTCGAGAGGGGCACAAGCTGGCACAAATCAAACCGTCGTATTATACACTGCTGCTGTAGGGTCAAGGATATCCTACTAGAGGAGGTGAATAGGCGGTTTTTAAAATTTTAGGCTAAAAGCATATTTTTAACAAGTAAAGTAATGAAAGTCAATTTCAAAAGTCAAAGCCTAATTAATATAAGTATTTCTAAGTCACTACTCACTCTAGACAAAAGCTAAACAACCTAATCAAGACACAAAATAGCTATGTAATTAAATACACTACGAGAAGAGTAAAAAGCGATAAACCACAATATAGAAACAAACGATGTTTTCTTATGGTATCGGAGACTTGTCGGTCTCCACTAATCTACGTTGAGGAAGCTCGAATGAATCAAGCCGGCTCCACACGAGCACACCCCTCGATCACTAGAGGTAGTTCTTCTCTACTCCAAAAAGATGAGCTCCAACCTTCACAATCACCCGGGTCTTCTCATAAGCTTCTTGAGAGGATCACCATATCATCTTCTTCAAGCCGTCTAGGAGGTGACAACCTCCAAGAATAATAAACCAACAACGCTTTGCTTGAAGATGCTCAAGTGTCACAAGAATTAAACTCAACTTCAAAGCACTTGGAGAAACCTCTACGACCTTTGCAAGATGGAACTTTTGCTCTCAAAGAGTAGAAGAAGAAGTAAAGGGCTCAAGAGTGTTCAAATGAGGTTCTAAGGAGTCCCTTGCTGCAGGGGGAGGTATTTATAGCCTCAACCCACTCCACTAGCCATTGGCACATGAGATTGTGCAAAAACAACAAGGCTGATCAGACTGGACTACAATATGACGGTAAACTCTGCAGTAATTATTACAACAGAATATAATTGTTATGCCAGGTACAGTCAGTCCGCCCACATATGGCCCAGTCAGATCGGGTTCAAAAGTTTCCCAAAACGGAAAAGCCTTGCTACTGGAAAAAGCTGACCGCTTCGGTCAATCTAGGGTTCCAGTATGACCGGTGAAAGCATTGCGGTTAGTCTGCCGTGGAAAAATAAGTAGCAAGACGCAAAAAAACACCATTCTCTAGAAAAATCTGACCACATCAATGAACCGGAGGTCCCATCGGTCTGGCCCTCCAACTGCGGTTAGTCTAGATAACAAAATAGAGAAGAGTTGAAGCCAAAAAGAGTCTTTTTGGTAAAACCTGATCGCCCTACTCAAACCGAGGGTTCAGTTAGTCCGAGCTTATACTTGCGGCCAGTCTGGCCAACAGTATTGCGAAAAAGGATCTTCTCTGGAAAAAGATGACCGCAAAGATGAACCAGAGGTTCGGTTAGTCTGACCCTCCTATTGCGGTCAGTCTGACCAAGAAATAAAGAACAGAGAAACTTTGTGGCCAAGAGATCACTAAGAACTCCAAGATTAAACCAAGATGAGTTTGAGCATTGTGACACACATTGCTATCATGCTACTAGCTATTGATCCCTCTTCATAGTACGACTACCTACACTAGCAATTTGTTTTTTTATCCTTTGTACTCCTAGATTGGTAAAACTATGAAAAGATCATATTCGACTAGATACATTTGCCTTAAGTTAGACAATGTTGATGCCCAATACTTGAGTACCTTTAGTTTTCTTTACCTTTATCCGAAACTAACCATTTCAATTACTTGACAAAATAAGTTCACAATTAGCGGTTGTCGTTAATTATCAAAACACTAAAATAGGGCCTAGATTCTTCAGCGGCACGTAAGGCTCCACCATATGGGTAAACATCAGGTGGCAGGTTGTCACCCATAATCCGGCGTCCTGCGTGCATTGCACGGACAGTCCGTGCGGCGTTACCGTGTTCACGAAATCTAGGCTCCATAGAGCCCATATGATGTCGTTGTCGTGCAACGACTCGAATTCGTTGTGGCCCAGCATAACTAGGTGGTAGTCCACCGGTAACCCGTAGTGGGCCCGTCGATCGGGTCATGCAACTCGGGGTACAGGTGCACTGCTCTCCCGAAGGAGAGCCGCCAACAGGAAAGTGCTCCCAACTCCACAGTTGCAGGAGCACGTAGCAGATAGCAAGGACCGGTTTCACACGGTGTTGCGCCGCGTAGCGTCACACAACTTCCTGTATGTGGTGCAAAAGATGGTTGATCTCCAACTGTAATGAGGCATCGCCCCAGCCTCTGAGTCCGCCAAAGACTCGGCGATGCGGATGAAGCTAGAGTACACCTAATCGCCCCGTGTGGTGGGAAACAAGACCCAATCGAAGAGATGGAGAAGGTAAGTGATGAGGTGTGTCCTAACAACCTCGTTAGATCCATCCAACGGGCATTAACTGAAATTCCTCAGCCAGGTTCGAGGGACACCACAGACACTATTTGGGACAGGTATGCCCAATCGATGTTCCAACCGGGCCTTCCAGTCCGCTGGCGGACAGCCAGGAACAAGTGGCTCACCCCTGATTAGGAGACCGGTCAAGAATGAGACATCTCGGAGAGTGACCGTCATCTCTCCCTATCGAAAGTGGAAGGTGTGAGTCTCGGGTCTCCATCTATCGACAAGTGCCGACATCACACTGACGTCTAGGGTGAAGTAGTGTCTGACCGAGAGCAGCCTCGCAAAGAACAACAAGCTCGTGTCCCGAAGGATTGGGATGTAGTGAGCATCGAGCTCCCAATAATGCTCCTCGGACCAAAGCACGAGGGGGTAGAGGGCCATCTGCGTTTTTCGATGATCCACAGCTTGCACCGGTGATGCTCATCATAGAAGGGTTCTAGTAGCTCCGGTAGAGGCATGACATGCAAGAGATCAAAGACACATATTATTAGTAAATAAATTAATAATGATGATAAATTACTAGAAATTAGAAATTATGAATAAATACATACAAAAAATTAATTACACTATTTAACTACGATCAAATAAGTTGCGACTAATTAAGTACGATCAATTAATTAATACTTAATTAATTACGACAAAAATAATTACAACTAATTAAGTATGACTAAATTAATCCGAGTAATTCAATACCACTAAATTAATTAGGACTAATTAATTACCATAAATGAATTATAAATATATAATTATGACTTAATAATGACAATAAGATTATTCAGACTAAATTCATTACGATGAATTAAATACCACTAAATTAGTTGCGACTAATTAATTACCACATATTAATTAAAAATAAATAACTACGACTTAATAAAGCCACTAAATTAAATACGACTTAATATAGGCACTAAATTAATTACGAATAAATTAATTATGGCTAATTAATTCGAGACATAATTAACTACGACTAATTAATTTGAACTAATTAACAACGATTAATTAATTAACACTATCTAATTACAACTAATTAATTAGTATCTAATTAACTATGCCACGATAATTACGTAAGATTAATTTAACTACAACTAATTAATTGCAACTATTTTGCTAACACAAATTTAATTACGAAAAAAAAATGAAAACACTAAATTCATTACGCCTAAATAAGCACAACTAATTAACCACGACTAATTCACTAACTACACAGTTAATAAAGAAAATACGTATGAGAAAAAAATTACCTACTAATATGGCCGCTAATGATGGTTCTAAACAATCATTAATCGTGCGAAAAGGAAATCGATAGAGCGAGCGGGAGAGGATGAGATTTTGCGAAGCGTCTTGCCGGCGCCTCTAAATTTATAGCCACGAAGCGATGGGAGGAATCAGATTCCCTCCCGTGCGCGGTTTGCATGCATGCACAACCAAGATAGCGATGGACGGGCGACAGGAATAAAGCACAGCGATGGACGGGTGAGAGGATTAAAGCGCATTGGGGGCGCGAAAATGTAGGCGAGATGGCACGTCCAGGCCAGGCGGGACCGAACTCGGGCCACACAGCACGTCCGGGTGAGGGAGGGCCGACCGAGGCTGCTATCTAAGTGACATGCGCGTGGAGCGCTTCGTTAAGACCCGCATGTCTTTGCCGCCGATGGACACACGCGGACATCGCTTATCTGTGCCATGGGCGTGCGACAGTGACACGGAGCTTCTGGCCTAGGGGTGTGCGAACATGGCCTTGTCCAAAGCTAAGGAGTCGCGGGCGGCCAGATGTCGCGTCTTGGAAGAATTCGGCTAGGGAGTTCGCTGGGTGCCATCGACGAAGTGGTGACTGGGCGTGGGATGTGTGGCAGGGGGTGACATGGCCAGCGGAGAGACGTCTGAGCCATCAGAGAACGACAGAGATGCAAAAGTGGTATTACACCGCACGAACGATATGTTTTGCTAAAAGCGACGCCAAAAGGGGCCATCCCGGGCAAAAATTCACCACCGCCTACACAAACACGAGCAATCTAGAGTCCCGACCACAAGTTTAATTCCGACCCGACCCCACCCCAACCCAAACCCATAACCCCATCGAGAGAAAAAAAGCGTGGTAAACCCGTAATTATTCTCAGAACTCACTTTCTCGGCGGTGATCACCACTCACTGTCTGAACCCTCGTCGTCGGCAAACCTGGTGCGACCTCCCTCACCGCGGCGTCGGCCATGGTGAGCTCCACCTCTCTCTTCGCGTACACCTCTCGCTCCTTGTTCTGATCAGTTTATTGTTAACTCTCCGCTGCTCTCTCGCGTGCTCGTAGTTCTCCATCGCGGTCATCAACGAGAGTGACACCGGCGGCCAATGGGAGCCGCTCGCGCCCACCAAGGATCAAATAAATTGCGACTAATTACGTACGACCAATTAATTAATACTTAATTAATTACAACAAAAATAATTACGACTAATTAAGTATGACAAAATTAATCTGAGTAATTCAATACCACTAAATTAATTAGGACTAATTAATTACCATAAATGAATTATAAATAAATAATTATGACTTAATAATGACAACAAGATTATTCAGATTGCATTCATTATGATGAATTAAATACCACTAAATTAGTTGCAACAAATTAATTACCACATATTAATTAAAAATAAATAATCATGACTTAATAAGGCCACTAAATTAAATACGACTTAATAATAGGCACTAAATTAATCACGACTAAATTGATTATGGCTAATTAATTAAGACGTAATTAACTACGACTAATTAATTTGAACTAATTAACCACGATTAATTAATTATGACTAATTAATTAACTAACACTATCTAATTACGACTAATTAACTAGTATATAATTAACTATGCCATGAATAATTACGTAAGATTAATTTAATTACAACTAATTAATTACGACCTAATTAATTGTAACTATTTAACTAACACAAATTTAATTACAAAAAAATGAAAACACTAAATTCATTACGCCTAAATAAGCACAACTAAATAACTACGACTAATTCACTAACTACACAGTTAATAAAGAAAATACGTATGAGAAAAAAATTACCTATTAATATGGCCGCTAATGATGGTTCTAAACAATCCTTAATCGTCCGCGAAAAGGAAATCGACAGAGCGAGCAAGGGAGGATGAGATTTTGTGAAGCGTCTTGTCGGCGCCTCTGAATTTATAGCCGTGAAGCGACGGGAGGAATCGGATTCCCTCCCGTGCGTGGTTTGCATGCATGCACAACCAAGATAGCGATGGACGGGCGACAGGAATAAAGCACAGCGATGGATGGACGACAGGATTAAAGCGCATCGGTGCAAAAATGCATTTGAGATGGCCCATCCGGGGCAGGGAGGACCGAACTCGGGCCACGCAACGCGTCCGGCGGTGAGGTTTACCGAGGCCGCTTATCCGAACGACGGGGAGAGGCGCCGTCGTCCAAGACCCGCAGCGTCAGCCGCATGACGGACACACGTGCGGACATCACTTATTCGTGCTATGGGCATGCGACAACGACGCAGAGCGTCTGGCCTAGGGACGCGCAAATGTGGCCTTATCCAGGCTAGGAGAGTGCGGAGCAGCCAGTTGTCTGCGCGTGGAAGAGTCTAGGCTAGGGGAGTCCGGGCCACGGTGCCATTGACGAAGTGGTGATCGGCGTGGGATGCGTGGCAGAGGTGACGTGGCCGGCGGAGTGAGTCTGAGCCATCAGAGAGCGACAGATGCAACAGTGGTATTACACCGCGCTAACATCTCTTTTGTTAAAAGCGGACGCCAAAAGGGGCCATCCTGGGCAAAAATTCACCACCGCCAACACAAACGCGAGCAATCCGGAGTCCCGACCCTGTAAGCCGACCCGACCCGACCCCACCCCGACCCAAACCCAGAACCCCATCGAGAGAAAAAAAGCGTGGTAAACCCGTAATTATTCTCAGAACTCACTTTCCCGGCGGCGACCACCACTCGCTGCCGGAACCCTCGTCGCCGGCGAACCCGGTGCGGCCTCCCTCACCGCGCCGCCGGCCATGGTGAGCTCCACCTCTCTCTCCGCGCGTACGCCTCTCGCTCCCTGTTCTGATCGGTTTATTGCTAACTCTCCGCTTCTCTCTCGCGTGCTCGCAGTTCTCCATCGCGGTCATCAACGAGAGCGACACCGGCGGCCAATGGGAGCCGCTCGCGCCCACCAAGGAAGCACAGGCACGCCCCCCCCCCCCCCATCTCGCTCTGAGTATTCGGTACCATCCTCAAATTTTAGTGCTCTGCTTCTGTAGCTTGAGACCTGGGCTATGTTAGGGTTTTCGATTTTTCGAGTGAAATGTGATATGAGAATCGGGTTTTAGGTGGTGAAACGCGGCTTAATTTTGTGGCTAGCACCATGAGCTGTAGAGAACAATCTCAAGTGTTTTGGCGTAACGGGAGATAACATATTGTCTTCAGGTGGAGACTCCACCTGAAGATAACATATTGTCTTCCTGTGGATTCGTTCAAAATTTGGGTGCTTGAAGCGTGGTTGTTACTAGTCTATTGCTTCTTCTAGCTCAATGACCAGCGGAGTTCAAATCGGTCGTTTTGCCTGTGGTGTTTCCTTGTTTTTACCATCCTCTAAAATGAAACTATGTTTTTTGGCGCTTGCATTGTCACGATTGCAGGTGTAGGAGGGCACTAAGGTGGTTAGGTCGTTTAGATTTAATGTGATATTCTTGATGTTGTGTTATGTAGTGGTCATTGTTCAGAGGGATACGGTAGCACATAATTGATATTTATTTTCATAAAATTATGGGGACTGAGGTTCTTTTTGCAAGATAATTGTTGGTAAAAGATGTTGGCATAAAAGATATTCATGCATTAAAGGTTATTTAGTTAGTTGAAATAAGGGGGTTTATGGACATTTGAATTTCTTAAAACGCAGTAGAATTGGAAAATTAACATGAAACAATGGTTTGTGAAGAACTTAGACCTGGAAAAATTTAAGGATTACTATGCAGAATATTACACAGCACACGAATGCAATATCCTCACCCAAATACCCAAAAACTTTTGTCCTTGGCTTGGTTTGCATCCTGACAGAAATGGTATTAGAATATGTTTCTATGATTTTAAGTGCTCCGATGAAACACTATAGGAGACTTAGGAGTCTTATGATTTGGATGCTTAATCCAAGTGCTTATGTGTAAGGAGAGAGATGCAAGAAATGTTGGTTTGGTGCAAGCCTGTGCATCTCACATTAGATGGTTGAGACGGATCTCTCAAGGAAATGTCAAGTTATGACTCGTTGATATCCCTTAGAGATACATTGACTTCAGTGACTGAAGCATCCAATTAAATATGTGGAATCTTATTGCCATTGTAGATGTAGCCATAAAAAATGTGTTTTCTTGTGAATACGAAAATTATTGTTGGGATCTTTTAGGAACAGATCTACTCCTTTATTCTTGTATCCTTGGATAAAATTTGTGATGTATACTTAGTGTAAAACTTAATTTAGGATGATCCGCGCCAAGCTGATTATCTTGATGTGACTCTATCGATCTTAGATTAGAGTGGGATGCAAGTGATAATTCATAGTTTAATAAGATAAACCGTTGTTTGTTTAACTAAACATTGGTGTTGTCGGCATTTTCTGGGGATTGAATTCTGGAGCTTACATTGTTCGATTAACAAAACATTACAGGTGCTCCATCCATGATTTTTTTGGTATTTCTATAACAATGCATCCCAAACTTTCTGCAAATGGGGACGTGTGCCTGTAGGGGCACCTAAACCGTATCGATCATAATATTCCAGTACCTTCATAATTTGCCTGTGTCAGTTAGATGGACTTAGCTATCACATGAGTAGAGAATTCACATGAGATTATTGCTGTCCAGGGAATTTGTTCGATATTTCATTTTTTTTCCTGACTTTGCTGGATTAAAGTGTTGAAGAACCGGAGGTTTAGCAAGCATATTCAGTGGGATACAAGTTATTATTTATTACTTTTAACAATAGTGACTAGTGTAGGTTTATCTAAGAACACACTGAATAGTGAATAGCATCCGACTGAAAGATTCTGGTAACTCCATTATTGTGGCAAGGCTGAAGTTTTGAGTGTTAAAAGCTCTTAATATGGTTGTCACAATAATATTGTGTTATAAATTTCTATTTAATTCTGTCAGGAATCTGCACTCTCTCAGAAGTACCATGAGGGGCTCCTCAAGTTGCAAGAAAAAGACTATGCAAAAGCTCGTGAACTTCTGGAGGATGTTTTGAAGGATCCGTTAATATCAAAAATTCAGGTAATCTCACTTAGAATATTTCAGATGTTATTTTGTTGCCTCTCCATAACAGAAGGTTATTTATTTCAACAGGTTGATAACATTGGCAGTGATCAGCATTTGCTGCAGCTAAGGTTCTTTTCGTATAACTTTTTGTCATGTTCATGATATATATGTACTTTTTTAGTTGTCAATTAAAATCCTGGACATAGCACTGATGAAATATACAAAGTAGAACAACCATTCACAAAACAATGGAATTGCATAAAACTATAATAGGTCTAAATTTTACAGTGCTGACTCTTATAGTGGTGACTTTGATGGAACAATTTTCTCCTATTTTTGGAACCAGAATTTGAATGGCTATGTGGTTTTATTGTGTTCTGCAAACAAACTTTATAATTATTCACTTAATTTAATGATTTAGATGAGTTGGAATGGCACTAATGTTTACAATTGCAAAGTAAGACAATGATGTAGAAGGTAAATACACAAATTATTACATTTATACATTCTTCCTGACATCAATATAATTATATAACAAAGGCATCCCTTTTCCAATGCTCATGGTTTTGGTTTGATCTTTGTTTTTGGGATATATCTCTTCTCTTAAGTAGCTAATAATTCTACACACACCGTAATAAAATCATAGCCCACTGCTTTCGTGTCATAATATGTTGAAGGTTTTATTGTACAATTGCATTGTGTCTTGAGTCTTGACTCTTGAATTATATATAGCTAACTGACTCCAATGGCTGATTGATTTGAAATGTGTGACATTAACTTTTAACGTTAAAATGCTGACGTTCCTTCTTGATTGCACAGGTTTTTGACATTGAAAAACCTTGCATCTGTTTTCCTTCAACAAGGGTTGGAGTTTTATGATAATGCTCTCCATTGTTACCTACAAGCTGTAGAGCTTGATGCAAATGATTCAGTTGTATGGAATCACCTGGGAACACTTTCTTGCTCGATGGGTTTGCTGAGCACATCAAGATGGGCATTTGAGCAAGGGCTTCTATGCAGCCCAAACAATTGTATGATGCCCTTTTCATTTTCTTTTGGTTTATTCCCACTATTTTTTATTTCATCTACCATATCTAAAACTTGTGATACCTGTTTCTGGATTCTCATTTAGTTTTTTTTATGCTTTATATAGGGAACTGCATGGAGAAACTCTTGGAGGTGCTTATTGCGATCCGTGACGAAGTTGCATGCCTTTCTGTAGCAAATTTAATACTAAGGAGTTGGCCATCACATCATCGTGCTTTACATGTAAAGAAGACCATTGAGGATGCTGAACCAGTACCCTTTGCACCTCGGGGTGTCGACATACTTGAACCCAAGCATTCCAAACTCAAATTTTCCAAAAAAAGAAAATCTGCAGATGATGCAATGCATCAAGAAACAAGGACGAAGAAGAGTAAACAGAATGTTACATTGCAATTGATCGAAGCCCAATGGATGGCCCTTTTAGATGGCATCTTAAGCTTCTTAACTGCAAACAACGTGAAAGTTGATGAAGATCATGGTGCAAATACTGAGAGTAGATGTTTAGACACTGAGGGGAGTGTCAAGGGGCTTGCTTATAACATGATGGATGTTGTCTTATCTACAGATACATCAAAAACTGTGGAATCTGCTGGTGGAAATGGAAATGATGTGTACCATGATGGTGAAAGTGTGCCATCTCATGATTGCAAAACTACAGTTAAAGATAAAGAAGTTAATTCAGACAGAGAACATCCTCATGAAAGGCGGAGCACACGCCTTGAGAGGCTGCGAAGTCGCAAATCTGGAAAAGATGAAAATGAATCCAATGGCAAAGATATATCACATGCTATAACTCAGTTTCTAGATTCATTTATCCTGAAGGTGCCAAGTACTACCGAAAAGACTGATTGTTCTGGAAATGCTGAAACTTCTAATCCGGAAACTCCCACATATACATCTGACCGTGAGGCAAATGATGTCAAGCAATTTCTATGCAAGATATCCACAAATTATGGTCCTCATCATATTGGCTATATGTTACTTGAGGAAATAGCTCATCTCAACATACCTTTTCAAGATTACTTTGTTAAGTTCATCGAGCTAGACAAACTTACTAGAAGCTGGGCTCAAGATAGATCTGCACTGTGCAGCTTATTTCTTGCTGAACTATACTATGATCGAGCTCTGTGTTCTGGAAGTCCATCAACATCCTCAGAGCTGTCTGATTCTTCTTACCATCTTTGTAAGATTATTGAGTCAATAGCTCTGGAATTACCATTCAACACATCTATTGGAGATATGAATTCCACCGGCTTTGATTTGGATATGGGAAACCGCGGGGCAGAAGTATGTTCACGTGCAAAAACTGAGAGAAGTGCTTCAGATATGTCCAAAAACTCTGTAGACTCTGACAAATCAGTTTTCAGTAACATGCTTTGTGATGAAATATCTGAACACGACCCTTCTTCAAACACTAATTGTGCGTTCTGGATTCGCTTCTTCTGGCTAAGTGGTTGTCTGTCCCTTTCATCAGACTGCAAAGAAAAAGCTTATAAGGAGTTCAACATTGCTCTGTCACTCCTAAGAAGTAGTAACGAAGCCAAAAGCAGTAGAGAGTTTATCCTTCTACCTCACAGCAAGCTTGTAAAATTTCTGACAGCTGATAGGATTCTTCGTGAAATTAACTTGATCAAGCTTGATTCGTTACTTTGGAATAACGATGAAAATATTAACAAAATAACTCATACGGAGTTCAAGGAGTTGCTTCCTCCACTTTTGCTGTCCACCAAAGATGTCTATGCTGGCAATGCATATGGTACACCCAGTGAAAGTGAGAAGGTTATTTCACTTGAGTTGTGTGCCTTGGATGTCTTAATATCAGCTTGTGAAAAAGCTAAACCAATGAACATCCAGATCTATCTTGACTCTCACCGAAGGAAAATGCAAGTTCTAACTGTGGCAGCTGGCATGGTTGGATCTGTTACCCTGGGAAAAAGTTCAAGTGATGCGGACTTTTTGGAAGCAATGAACAGGAATCGGCTAGAAAGTGTTGTGGAAGCAGTCAAAGACATATCTCGAAACGCCACTAAAGCAAAAGGCTTTACTGATCAGTGTGATACTTCTGTAAGTCATCTGTTCATTTGTCTATGTATCTCCTTAATTATCATATTAAGGCAAGTCTTTACCATGCTTGGAATGCTATCTACCAAGCTTCACTTTTATATTAATGCAATAAGCACGGTACTGTGCCCACTCAAAGATATTAAAGATGAGTATAAGTGAGAAGGCATCGTTAAATCTTTAGACTTTCATAGCTTGGTTGTTATATTAAATGATAAAATATCATAGGTCTATGTAGGTTAGTGATGCTGGCATGCTGCATAGATGGGAAAAGTCAAAGTTTTAAAATTCTGGTACATTTATGGTAGTCAAACATTTCTTTGATCACTTAACTTATATATTTATAAATATCTAGATTGGCCACACAAAAAATTTAAATGAGCATATTTTTTACTGACGAATTATGGTAAATATTAATGGTTAAACCTGTATCTTGGAGATGGTGCAAAGTAAAAGAAAACATCATGTTTTTTGAACAGGAGGGAGTAGAATGGTTGCTCTGACAAGAAACATATACGATCATAGTGAAGCCATTCTATTATCCTGATTAGAAAAAAAACAAAATCTCTGTAATTAGTTCCAAAAGGAGAAAACACATTGAATTAGCTAGAACGCTATAGCATCTCAGGCGTTAATTTCTTGTGCTGCACTAGAACCTCATCTGAGCTGTCTGCTATTTATTATATTATTTTACCTTGATTGCGGTGGTTGGGGAATAAATTACGCTATCCATTCTAGGGTGATTTATGTTGGGCTTCTTGTGTGTTTACTTCTTTGGTTGTTCCATGGTACTTACTACTTTGTAAAGTTGTTTATCAAGGGTGCGCTGGACTGGTGTATGTTAGTATGTAACCTGTCACTTATGCTTTTTCCTTGTAGTTAGTGAAGTGGCATGATCTATTAACCCATGTAAAAACAGTTTTAGCCAGCATGAGTATTGAGTAGTAGTATATCCAGTAACTAGGGAAATCTTGGCAATGGACTTTGGGTAATATCTATTCTAAATAATGCAATGCTCATATCTGCATCTGCATTTTGTGAGAATTGCTCCAAGGCATTGCCATGTTCTAGTTAAATGCATTACCTGAAATTTCATATCTTGCTATATTACTTGTATCAATTTTCTTTGATCAATTGGACCAGACGTCTAAGTTTTCTTACAAGTCAGGGGAAAACCTTGTTATGGATTAATTCCTTTAACAGGGCCACTGAAGTGACTGTTTGATTTCATATTTGCAGGATGAGCAAGATGGCTTGAGTTCACTAGTTTCTATCATCGGTGAGATTCAATCATTGCTCCTCACAATCATGTGTGCTTCTGTCAAGATGATCCTATCGAGAAAACTCTCATGCTCCGGAACCTCCTATCAGGCTGACCAGTTGGAGAGTTCCTGCCTTGTAGATGCAACCATTGCATTTTGCAAACTTCAGCACCTTGATCCTACGATATCTGTCAAAACTCAGGTATGTGTTTCCTTCATATTTCCAAAAACTTTACAGTGTTGGTTTTCCTATTCAATATTCACTTGCTTTTGTTCACCTATGCAGGTTGACTTAATTGTCGCAGTCCATGATTTGCTTGCTGAGTATGGGCTCTGCTGTGCTGGAAGGGATGGTGAAGGGGAGGAAGGGACATTCCTCAAGTTTGCAATCAAACATCTCATGGCACTAGATGTGAAACTAAAATCCCAACTTAGTAGGTTTTTCTTAGCAATTTTTTTCTGGTAGACATGTTTCTTTGTCAAGTAATAACTGTCATTCGTTTGCTTTCTCTATCTTATTATATAGATCCAAATGGGATGGAGGAAGATGCGGTTCCAGAAAATGACAGAGCAGAAGATAGTATGACTGATGAACCATCTATTTGTGACGATAAACATAACTCTGAGGATGAGGAAGAATCGGGTAGGTCTGGATTACACAGACCAATTTCATAATGTGTAACTTTCTTATTTATATTGTGGTAGAGATGATGTACAATTCCAGATAACGCTGGCTGGTTATGTCTCTGCACGCATATTGAGTTATTGATACCTCAATGCTTGGTGCTGCAGTGAAAATAGGAACAAATGAACAATGTAGCTTTTTTTGTGTCTACCCTGATAAATGCCATGTTAATGCAGAATTGGAGGAAATACAGTCAAGCATTGATAGTGCCTTGGACCAGGCTTTTTTCTGCTTATATGGTTTGAAGATAAACCCGGATTCTTGCAGTGAAGATGATCTAGCAGTACATAAAAATACAAGCCGTGGTGATTATCAAACAAAAGAACAATGTGCTGATGTGTTTCAATATGTCCTGCCATACGCAAGAGCTCTATCTGTGAGTAAATTCTTAATGAGTACCTACATGTTTATTATTTTCAGTTTGGTATGAAGCATCAAATACGTACAGTGCATAATGGCTTGGTCATTTTTAATTTATTGTTTCAGAAAACTGGCTTGGTTAAACTACGGCGAGTGCTGCGTGCTATACGTAAACACTTTCCACAGCCACCTTATGATCTATTGGTTAACAATCCCCTCGACAATTTCTTGGATGGACCTGATTCATGTGAAAAGATACTATGTGAAATTTATGAAATTAATGGATCTAGGGAAGCTATCCTGAATGTACTGTTCCCAGGTGAAAGAGGCTATGAAGCATTCAAAAAACTGTCCGCTGCCAGGTTAGCTTGTACATTGCACCTTGATTCCCTTTTTTGTACAGTGAAACAGAATTAGCAGTGGATATATACCCAAATTATATTTTCTGACTAATTTGTGCAGCTCTGAGCCTTACTCAGATGTTTATGGAAACCTGTATTACTACATAGTACAAGCTGAAGATATAAGTGCCACCGACAAGTATACGGGTTTTGTGTTGAAAAAGGAAGGAGAAGAATTTGTTGAACAGAGTGCTAATCTTTTCAAGTATGATCTGTTGTATAACCCATTGCGGTTCGAAAGCTGGCAAAAGCTTTCAAATCTATATGATGAGGTAATATTTATTGTTTATACTAATTCATTGGACCTGTTCCCTTGTATTAGTCAATTCTGTTGCATAACCAGTGTTCATTCTGTTGTGCTACGATAGGAAGTTGACCTGTTGCTGAATGATGGTAGTAAGCATATAAGCATTTTGGATTGGCGAACAAATACAACTTTAACCCAAAGGGTTGAGATGGGTCGTAGACATAGTCGACGCTGCCTATTGATGAGTTTAGCACTGGCCAAAACTGCTCCCGAGCAGGTGTGTTCTATCATTCCTTTGTTCTGTACTCACCTATGAGATGCCTTTTGTGTTAATCTGCTTATATCTTCCATTTTTTCTCGATGAAAACTTGGATACTGTTGGGGATGACATCTAATCCCATTTTCTTTCAGATTGAAATACATGAATTGTTGGCCCTAGTTTACTATGATAGCCTTCAAAATGTGGTACCCTTTTATGATCAAAGAGCTACTTTGCCAGTGAAGGATTCAACATGGGAGACGTTTTGTCGAAATTCTATGAAGCACTTTGAGAAGGCTTTTGAACTCAAGTAATCTAACACGCCTAACATGTATTCATGTTCTGTCTTTCGCCACACATGGGATGATATGATGCTTATCTACTTCGCAGGGCTGAGTGGCTCCATGCATTTTACCTTGGAAAGTTGTGTGAGAAACTGGGGCATTCCCCTGCTAAGGCATTTTCATACTACAACAAAGCCATCATGTTGAATCCGACTGCAGTTGATCCTGTTTACAGGATGCATGCATCACGCATGAAGTTACTTTATACTCAAGGGAAACAGAATCTTGATGCTATACAGGTTTGTTGACATGTCATCAATATATATTTTTTAAAAATTCTTTTTTTTTTAAAATGATACGTAACGGTTAAGCCTCCTCATTGAATGGTTTAAGTATACTCCTGACTAAAACATGCTTTTGCGTTCCCATTAAAAAAATGTTTTTGTTCATTGACTGGCTGGTGAGAAATGGCACGAGTTTTTCCACCAGCAAAGTTATGTTCAGTTATTCACATTGATAATCAAATGGGCTGAGTTGTCCATACTAATTCAAAACTTCTATCTGTTTCTTCTGATGGATTCTCTTTAGAAAGGCTAGTTTTGGAGCACTTTAGCGAATTGGCATCCAGTGGTAACCGTGTCCTAGACAATACTTGGCATCCTGATAGCAATCAGGTGGTTGCATTTGTGTAACACCCTGGGTCAACACTGAGCCCAACATGTCACATAAATCATTCTCACTAACAATTTAAACCATAATTACCAATAATTCTAGCAGGCAATGCATGGAATAAAACCCAACAACGGGTCACACATCAATGAACATAACGATATAAATGCATAAATGATTGACTTTCACAGCTTGAAAGCACTTGTCCAAGAACGCTTAGGTCACCCGCGCCTGAGAAACGCTCGAGTCACATGAGCCCGAGTAACGCCCGAAACCATGCTCCCGAGAACATTGGGTGGCAACAAATAAAATAATCAAACTTAAACAAACCAAATTTCCAATCATTAAACTAATGATAACCAAGTTTAATAATCAATTCTAAATGAAAGTATCATGTCTCTAGATTTAATGAAAGCAAACTAATTAAAGAGTGTTTGTGTGATTGATAGCCTGCGATGCATATATGCTACTCCATCTTATGTATGTTGCCTTTATTATCCACCTAAAACCAACAAGCAAGGGTGAGTATAAGACTCATCAAGTAATAATAGAACAATAAACAAACAATTAAATCATTATTATTATCATTATCATACTCAATTAATCATATCATCCTTCAGATAAACAATTAACATAATTATCTTTTCGTGTATGCAATGCTCAAGTATGCTCCATGCTCATATGCAACTCCATCAACTGATACCGATATAGCGGAGTAATCACCCGTCGGTGAACCACTCTATCCTTCACGGTATGCAATGCTCAAGGATGCTCCATGCTCATATGCAACTCCATCAGCTGATACCGGTATAGCGGAGTAATCACCCGTCGATGAACCACTCTATCCTTCACTCCTGTAAAGTCCGTATCGAAGTAGGATTTTATCTAGAGCTCTCCGGACTAGCCATGTAACATTACTCACCGACCTCATCTGAATAGTTACATGACTTTCTCACTGTTCTGGCTTGTGCAACTTCTGTCGTGATGAATGCAAATGATACAACATTTTTTCCATTATCCATTATCATCATTACGATGTCACCCCACGATCATATCATCATCATCATTATCATGACATTTAACTAAGCATAAATAAATGCCATGACAAATTAATTGTAAAGACAAGTGGCAAACAAATCGATATCTAACGCTTTACCATGCATTTGCATTTTTGCCACGAAAGCCGAAAAGATGCAAAGGCGGCATCGAACTCGTAGCAACGGTCCCTGGACAAAATCAATCCACCTCAAAAACATGTCACCGCAGCACACGAACATCAAACAACTCAATATCGCTCCTACGCTCAAACCCGACACAATTAACCCATCTTCACCAGACAACCTACCCGCTGTCCTGGTGGTCAAACATCCATAACTTTTACACCTGGAATCTAAATATAGCAAACTCTATATTTTCTGGAATCTACATAAAATTTGCTACACTTTCCTAGTTATGCAAATTCCCTAACTACGTCATCTAAATCCTCGTTTTTAACCCCGAAAGTCAAACTGGAACATTACAGAATAACAAACTTCACAATTTTATATCTATTTTTCTACCCCATGAAAAGAAGCAAACCCTAGAACTTCTAGAAACTACGAAGAATTATCTAAATAAACCTAGTTATGACCATAATTTAATTCGACCATCTACTGCATGTAATAAAGCAATCTACACGATTGCTGTTAACGGCGACGAAATTCTGGACAGTAACACTCTAGAAGCTATAACTTTTCATCCGCTTAACCAAATCTAATGATCTTGTACTCTATGGAAAGCTTAGACAATTATTTACAACTTTCCTAACATGGCAAAGTTATGAAACATGATGTAGATGTCCCAAAACGCCTCGCTAAGTTCTGCAACACAACTAACCGAAACAGGACATCACTAATCTACCAATTCCCACGATCAATCTACTCCATCCTTCGATTAAACATCAATCTAATATCATGACAAGGATTTGTTAGAATAGGTGTTAGAATAGGAACTTTTTTATATTTCCTTATCTGTCTTTTGTATTGCTTTATCTGTATATGGCATGCACCTTTGTACACCTTATATATATTGCCCATTGGGCCTCTTCACTATACACACAATATTCATAACATGGTATCAGAGCAAAAGTTAGGGTTAGGGTTAGAGACTCTTTGTAAGCCGCCGCTTTGTCTCATTGCCGCCTTTAGGAGCTATCTCCATTCCCGGGGCCGGCCACATTTAGTCATAGTTCTTCCTCTAGAAGCAATCAACAAGATCTTCATCCGGATTGCCGCATTGCTTTCGGCCGGTGTCATCATTGCTTTCGGCTCGGTGGTCGCCGCCATCTCAACGTCATCTGGTCCTTGTCTTCATCGCCTGGCCGTTCGCGCGAACCGCCTCGCCTCGTCTTCTTCGACGCCGACGCCGGCCCCGGTCCGCCTCGACGTCTCCTCTGCTCTGTGCGAGAGGAGGGAGAAGGGGGTGGAGAGCACCTCGTGTGGGAGAAGTCGGTCTAGATCGAGAACGCCAAGATCATCTGTGACCGCCTCTGCTGGTGCTACCGCATTGAGGGCATCCGGATCGATCCCGGCTGATTCCATCGACGCCACCGCCGGGCCTCCCGAGCCGCCAACCTCCTCTCCCGCCGGGCCTCCTGACCTCCTTTGCGCTGGACCGCCGCTCTTCCCGACCTCCTCTATGCTGGAGTTTTTGAGTGCTTTGTTCGGTTGGGAGGAACGGGACGTGGGCAAGAGACGATGGGGGAGAGGAAGCAGTCTGCTTCTATTGGCCCAATTGGGATGGCGATTGGTCTGTTGATGATGGGCGTGGAGTTTGAAGAAAACAGATCGAGAAGGACTTTGGGATTGTTTGTGGCATCTAGTTATGCGATCTGCTGCTGCTAGCTATTTTTGCGTCTTTTATTTCTTTGTCTCGTTTCTTCCGTTGCGTCCATCCAAGTCCGTACCACTACATCTTTGAGTTTGTTTAAACCATGCGAGTCCACAAATTTATTGTCAGTCATAGAAGCATAGGATTGCCTTATGCACGGCCGCAGCCGCCGCTCCCGCTCTTCTTTCTGAGCCGCGTGCAAATCGTAGAAGTCGTTATGATGCCGCCGCTTTCTTAGCCGTCGCCCTGAGCTTCTAAGGCCGTCGCGCCTCTTTTGTGCCGCTGCCGTCTTGGGTTTCGATATGTGCTGTCGTGCTTCCACCTATTCCTATTCGGTTTGATTTGACAGCTCTCTCTATTCATGTCGGTTTTATCACCTTCTTCGTCGTGTTGCAGCGGTCGACTTTCTCAGCCCCTGCACCTTGTGCTTTATGGGTTGTTGCATGACCCCGGATGGAGGAGATCTTTTGATACTCGACATATTTTCCAAGAGCTGCATGCTACGACAACATTATCAAGAATCAGACTTTGGATTTTCCATATTTTAGTGTCAACCGTTTCCAAATGCAATGCTATTGCATACGCCTTGCATTTGAGGGGGGGTGTTAGAATAGGTGTTAGAATAGGAACTCTTTTATATTTCCTTACTGTCTTTTGTATTGCCTTATTTGTATATGGCATGCACCATTGTACACCTTATATATATTGCCCATTGGGCCTCTTCAATATACACAAAATATTCATAACAGGATTTTCATATCGTTACCCCTCAAAATTGGACGACGGTCGGGGTTGGATCACAAAATCCTAACTACTTCCTCGTCTCTTCCTTCTTCTTCTTCTCCTCCATCCTCTTCCCTTGCTTTCTTCTCCTTCTTGATTTTCCTTGCTCCCCTTGCTTGCCTTCTCTTTTCTGTCCATTGCTTCTCTTTGCCTTCTCTCTTCTTTGTGTGCTCCCTTCTCCTCATGCAACATCATCGCACACGCACGCATGCATGATCGGCTGCCATACAGCAGCAAGGAACAGCGGCGGCGGCGGCAGGGAGGCGCTAGGGCAGAGAGGCGGCAGCAGCTGGGTAGGGTTTGGCCCCTCTCCTTTATGTGGGCAAACCCCCCGTGCCGAGTCCAAGGTGGACTTGGCTTGGACCCTGGGCTGGCAGCCCACTCCTCCTCCCTTTTCTAACTCTCTCTCTTAATTCTTAACTAAAACAGGATGTTACAATTTGGTTACTGGCCATACCTGGCTTTTGGAAAACTTGCCTAGCTACCAATAGCTCAAATTAAAATTAAAACTTTGAATTGTTCTTTTGTTTACTTTCTTGAACCTCTATCATTCTGAATTTCCAATTATAAATTCATTCTTGTTGGTAATTATGGTATTTATTGCGACAGACTAGTTTTGTAGTAGATAATTAGATATTGACTCTGTTGATTGATTGTTTTCTAGGCGGTTGCTGATTGCACATACAACAAGTCCACAAAGGAAAATGTCTTGAGCATGCTGGGGTCCATAACTAATGTGCAGCATTCATCCTTTGATCAGAACGATAAAGCCCTAGATAGTACAAAGGAAAATAAGTTTGTTGAGTCTGATTTACTCGATAAAGTGTGGCACATCCTTTACGATGATTGTTTGTATGCCCTTGGTACTTGTGTGGAAGGGGAGCTGAAGCATTTCCACAAGGCTAGATACAAGCTTGCGCAAGGATTGTATAGAAGGGGTGAAACAGGGGACCTGGAGCGGGCTAAGGAAGAGCTCTCATTTTGTTTCAAATCTACTCGGTCTTCCTTTACAGTGAACATGTGGGAAATTGATGGTACTGTTAGAAAAGGAAGGTAAAAATCCTTTTCTTTATGCGTGTAATGCTGTAAGTTACACATTGATGCAATCAACTGCTGCAACTTATAAGATTAATAGCTTCGCCAAAAATTCTTATTGTTCATTCATTTTTCCAGGAGGAAAAATCCAAATATTGGTGGATCCAGAAAGAATCTGGAGGTCAGTTTATCAGAAAGTTCACGAAAATTCATTACATGCATCAGGAAGTATATGATACTCTACTTGAACCTGTTGGAGAAGAACATGGATTTGTGGACTCTTGAGAGGGCATACACGTATCTGCGAACCGATAAGAGGGTACCTCCTAACTATCAGAATAATGATGTTAAGCTATACTCTTTTCTGGATATATTATAAATATTTGTTCTCTTCTGTAGTTTGCTCTATGTTTGGGTGATATTGTTCCTGTTGGTCTTGGGAAATACCTTCAAGTTCTAACAGCAGCAATTCGTAATCCTGAGATTCGTCGAGTTTCTGGTGACGCTTCTGTTGATCAACTACTTGAGAAAATGTTTGGTGTATTCATGGACCATGCAAACTTGTGGGCTGATATAGGCACTATACCAGAGGTGAACAGTCCAGAGTTGTCAGAAAGCAATCTTTACAGGTAATTACTCGATCAGAGTGCAATACATTATTCTTAAGCTAGATGGTTTTCATATACTGCTTCATTGTGGCAGTTATATTCACCAATATATCCATTTGCTCGAGAGTGATATTCGACTAGATGTTCTTGAAGCACTAAATGAGAAGATAAGAAAGCGTTTCAAGACACCAAAATTGTCAAATAGCAACTTCGCTAAGATATGCAAGCATGCTTCTTTGTCATGGTGCCGGTGTATACTCATCAAACTGGCCTCAATCACTCCACTGCCTGAATCCATGGACACAACCGATCAGCCTACTCCATTATCCAGCGGCCTTCTACTTTATGTTGATTTGCAACCTGATGAGCTCCTCATCTCATCCCCCGATGGGCCTGCTCAATTCAAAGGCCTTGACATGAATTGGTTTGAGACACTTAACAGAATTAAAAACATCCCGATCAAGCAAACATCCGAAGATAACATGGAGACTGCTGTTACTGTAATGAAGAGCACGTACAACTTTTATCGGGAGAGCTCTTGCGGAACATTTCCCTCAGGTATTAATCTATATACAGTAACCCCAGCACAGGCACCCATTGAAGGGCTGCAACAAGCCCCTGATGTGATTGATACCCTCGACCTAAGTATTCCAAGGAAGCTCCTTCTGTGGGTATATACCTTGGTCCATGGTCGATACTCCAACATATCCTCTGTTGTAAAGTACTGTGATGAGATGAAGGTAGGGCCTACAGTGCTCCTGATGAAAGTATTTGTCATTGTAACTTTTCCCGTTATCCTTAACATCATTTCGTTCTGGTTGCAGGCTAGAAATAAAAGAGGAACCCCAACAGCGACAGCTTCGTCACAAATCGTGCAGCCAACACCACACAGCACAGTTTCTTCTCAAGGTTTTCCACACAACTTTGGACATCCAGACATGCTTAACCATATTGATCTTCCTTGTTCTTTACCTTGATATGTGTTGTTTGATGTTTGCAGTTGGCTCAAAAGAAAAGAGTGCCCACATCGAGTCCAGTGAAGCTCATGAAGCAAATCCTTCGGCTCCAGCAGTGGTCAGCGCTCCTCCCCACCAAGAAGCGGGTGGCGCAAGCACCTCGCAGATCGCCACAGACGCCCAGAAACCCACCATTGCAGCTTCCCAACTCACCCGCAGCAGCTCATCCAGGGTGATGGAAAATCCTCAGGACGGTGGCAGAGGAAATGACGGCACAACTTAACTTCAGAAAATGTTAGTTTGTGCATTGTATGTGTCTGAATTCGCGACCCCTCCAGATGGTTCTCAACTCTGATTACACTGAAGCCTCCTTTTTCCCGCCCTGCTGATAATATGATGTACAATCGTTGCAAATCTGTAACATACACCCAAAAGTGGCATGGAGTAGGTCTTATGTGTAACTCTAGCTTGGTGTGAGAGTTGTTACTTTACGAAAGTAGAAGTTTGAAGCGGTTCTTATATATATATTTATAAATCTTGAAGTGAAATTGTAGCCTGTAGCTTATAGTTTCCTAGGTCTTGCAGGCCACATTGAAGAATTGTTCAAGAATGACTATGTTATGCATCAATTTCCATTTATTTTATGTTTGCAATGGATGGATGAAACTCAGAATAGCAATGTTACGTATCAGTTGGACAATGTCAAGTAAAATTTCAGATGTTGCAAGATTTGTTATGTCAATCGGTGATTTGTGAATGCACATGTAGTTTCTGGGTGTTGGTTCAAAGCACAAGCTGCTGCTCGCATGCTCATGCCACTGCTTCAAATCACAAGCATGCATAACTATAAACAAATTATGATGCTTATTTTCAAAAAATAGAGCTTGTGATGTTTTGCTTCAAAACAAAGTTGTGATGTGTCCTTGTTGCTGAAAACCAAGTGTCCTTGTTGCTGAAAACCAAGTTAACAATATATGATATGTGCAGAATTCTTTACAATGTGATAGACCTAAGTAACTGTAACACCCTGGTTTAACACTGAGTCCGGAATACTACTAAATTACCTCAACTATCAATTTAAATCACATACTACATTAAATTTCAGCAAGCATATAACGAATAAAATTCTGTCCATAGGACAATACATGAAATAACAAAGACATCCAAACTGTTTAATGATCAACACAATAGATAGTAATACTGAATAAGGAACCAAATAGAGGATAAACACGCCAACAAATGAATAATCAACCTATAACTATCACCTAAGCCTAATCAATAACTATTAAGCCCTAGAAGAAATTATTCATCACACCAAAATAAATGTTTACATGGCCAATTAATTCATTTGAGTGAAGAAAGTGTGATTGTCCATGTGTGCTAGCCATCCCTATGCGAGATACTGTCAACGACCACCTAAAGCAACAAAATAAACAAGGGTGAGTCTACGACTCAGCAAGCACTAGATACAATGGTAAAAACATAAGTTCATTAACAATCGATGCATTATCAAAGATCTCATCATTCTCATTCTCATTCTCACCAATATAATTCTCATGTATTTAAATGCTATGATGCACCTCTTTCAATTGATACTAGTATAGCGAAGTGTTCACCCATCGGTGACATACTTTTCTCCCCCACCTTCTTGAGGGTGGGGTCCCTACCTCTGTAGGATTTTAACATGGAGCACACCGGATTAGCCATAAACATAGCAGTACTCACCGCCCTAGCCCTTATGCAAGTGAATGATGCAACAATTTATTAAATATTACTATTCTCATCATGTCATCCCCATGGTAGTTGCATCAATATCACAACATAACTCTTTTCATCAATATTACCATGACAAATATTTAACTTAACATAATATAAATAAATCTTATGGCAAATAAACCAACATACAATTGCAACCACCCGTTGTTCACTATTATACCAAGCACTTGCATCTTTAGCTTCTAGGAGCCGGATGATGCAAAGGCGGCATGGCGCTTAAGGCAACATTCCTGGACAACGAATTGACATACATTAAAAAACATGACAAACACAATACCAAAACATCACATAATTTGTCCTAGCATGATCACACAAAAACGATACAAATAACTTGATTCTACCGATCGACATACCCGATGTCCCCGTAATAAAAATGCTCTAACTTTCACATATGAACCTCAAATCCAGCAAACTAAGACTTTCTGGTTATGATGAACCTCTGATTCTACCATTTTCTTCCCCGTTTTCTTTCCCGAAGACCATCCCAGAATCTATCAGGACAATCCATTTCAAAATTTTATATCTTTAATTCTAAAACTTGAAAAAGTATTAATGAAACTAGTTATGGAAACTAAAAAAAATTCTAACTTATTTAAGTTATCACCGCATTTTAATTTTGCTATATACTAGATGAAACCAACCTATCTACACAACATCTGCCAGCTACGTCCAAATTCTGGATAGAAACATTCCCGAGGCCGTAACTTTTTGCTTGCTACTCCGATTCTAGTGATCCAAATCTTCCTGGAAAGCTAACGAGATTATCTAACTTTTCTCTAGTTGGATCAACCTCTGAATCCGAGCCTAAATACCTCGAATCACCACCGCAAAGTTCTACGTCTAACTTTGATGAACTAGGGCAAACTGAAAATTAAACTTTCCCTAAGCAAAACGATCTACGATCTTGACAGTGACTAAGTCATGACAAATCCTAGGGATTAACAGGCGTTACCCTTGAAGATCACGATGGATCACGGA
Organism: Phyllostachys edulis; assembly: GCA_036346405.1. Taxonomy (NCBI): domain Eukaryota; kingdom Viridiplantae; phylum Streptophyta; class Magnoliopsida; order Poales; family Poaceae; genus Phyllostachys; species Phyllostachys edulis. The sequence goes on along the minus strand of CM070549.1, from coordinate 23,050,291 downwards.
AATCCCACAAAAAAAATCCTCTATTTTCCTCTCTTCTTCTCCTTCCCTTTGTCCTTCCTTTCTTCTTGCTGGCCAAACCCTGCTGTCCTCCTCTCCTTGTTCCCTCCTATGGCCAGTAGGAAGGGAGGGGCGGCCACGGAGGAAGAAGCAGGTGGTGCAATCGCAGGGAGGCAGGCAGCGGCGCTAAGACAGGTTGAGGTGAGGGTGCAAGGGTGGGTGGGTGGCTAGGGTTGGGGCTAGTGGCGGAGGAAAGCCCGGGCAAAAGCAAAGCTACCAGCGTTCATCATCCTCGACGGTCAATCCAAGGACAAAAGCAAAGTTGGCCATCTCTCCTACCTCCGGACGGTCGATGCGGTTGGCGGCGTCCATTACCATCGCCCGCCAATCTCTCGCGCGACTCCTCTCTGGCAGCAGCGTCGCGTCTCCTACGCGGACCACGGCGCCACACGCGACGCGACTGCGGCTACGCGTGGCTTGATTCGTCGATCGTCACGCTGCGTTTGCCGCAGCCTCCGTTCTCCGGGTTCACGACCTCTTCCTGCAAGAGTCGAACGAACTAATTGATCAAACGAGCACACCACACGGAACAAGGAACAAGAAACCAATAATGGAATCAAGAAGGAGGTAAGCTACGATAGAATGTCGCGACCAATCGACCGGTCCATCCGGCCGCAGACGCGATACCTTTACGGACGTGGGGAGCCTTGCTTGTGGCGGTTAGGAGGATGGACTTCTTCTTGCTCGCCCTTGAACAGGCTCGCTTCGTCATCTTCTCTTCTCCTCTTCGATTGGACAATTGCTCGTGGCTCGCGCTACTCACATCGGCGTGGCGGAGCCAAAGCACGGCAAGTGTCCTACTGGAGGCCCTTGGCTCCGTCATTGGGTTTGGGGCTGCCCCTGTTGGCCTTTTTACTGCAAGCAACCCACCTTAGGCCAAGATGCCGTGGGCCGGAGGCCTATGGCTAGATTTTTTCCACTTTTTTGTGAATAAACCCTATTTAATTCTTTTAGTTCCCTCCTTTAGTCCTCCTGATGCGATTCAGGATATTATAGTAATATACTAAGTTATATCATGAAGTACATGCATGGTATACTACCGGCCATCTCTTGGGCAAGCAGCACATAGTCGTCCTCCTGTGGCGGGCCAGCGGCAGCTCCTCCGGGTACAGCAGTAGAGCCACCTGACTCGTGTGCGCCGCCATTGTGGTGGCGGAGGTGCTGGATGCAACCGTTCATTGCTTTTGCCCAGCTGCCTAGGCTCCAATCTGTGAACCCTCCCAGTCTCCCACATCGCCGCACCAGTTCGACAGGAGTAGATGGGATCAAGAGACTTGGCCACCGCTGGTTCGGGAGAAGTGATGGGGATGGGCATGGGATGACGGACGGAGAGGAGTTGGGAATGGGAATAGAGGCACATCTGTGGGGCTAAGCGCAAAATTGCATTTGAGAAGGCCGCGTTGGCGCGGGAGAGCGTCCAGGTCACCATTCGTTCCGAGGTGGTATCCGTGACCCAGTTAATCCGGATTAGTGATCTAGATGTGCAAATTAGGAGAACGATGACCTAAATGAATCACCTACACAAGTTTAGTGGCTCAATTTACTCTTTTAATATTTTAATATTGCCGTTTTGTTGCCTTACCCCGGTACACAGAGCCCGGCCCATAATTAGGTCGTGGAACTTTGTCAGTGTTGGGCCGGGCCTAGCGGGCATCAGCTCTAGGGCCCACCCACATTGAGATCGCCGCACCCACCGCCCACCGGCCACCACAACCACAAGACCCCGACCGTCACCGAGGAAGAAGAGGTCCCCTACACAGATCGAGAGAGGACAGGAGAGCAGAAGCAGAAGCGGCGAGAAGCGAGGGAGGAGGAGCAGCAGGAGGCGGCGATGGGTTTCATCATGGAATTCGCGGAGAACCTGATCCTGCGGCTGATGGAGGACCCGGAGAAGCGGGACCAGGCGCAGCGGGAGCACGTGTACCGGATGAAGGAGCGGTGCGAGCGCACCAAGGCGGCGTGGAGCCTCCCGCTGCGCCCCTACGGCTTCTGGACCTTCGACCGCTTCAACTCCCAGCTCTCCTGGGACCCCCAGATCAGCCAGGCTCCCGGCCGCCGAGACCCCTACGACGACCTCCTTCACCGCCACGAAAACCCAACCCCGCCGCCCTCCTCCTCCTCCTGAACCCAATCCGGTACGTGCCTCTGCCAGATCTTGCTTGCTGTTCATGCTATTCCCGTTTCTATTCCTGATTTAGGAATGGATTTGTTCGAACAGGTAAGTAGGGTTGAGCTGCGGATTGCTGGTTGGATTCGTGGAGCATTTGGTGTTTCGCGACGCTACGTTGAACTGAAGTAGTTAATTGTTGCCCGATTCCCTTTTTGGGAATTCCCATCGAACAAATTATGCGCTGGTTGCTGTAGTCGCTCCAGATAGGATTTGTTTAGCTTGCACGCTGGTTGAGAGCTCTGCACAGTTTGTCGTTTCAGAAGTTAGCTTGCCAGATTTGGGTTTGCTTTGAATGACGAGCAGCTGGCTGATCATCGTTAGTTAATTTGCGATGTTATTATAGTGAATTAGTCTCTTACTTATGATCTACTATCGTGTCTCTTTGGCCTGAGATGTGTGTAGTTACTTTAATTTTGGTCCACTGATGGATAGCTTCTAAGGGATTTAGTTTAAAGGTCCAGGACACTCCGTTCAGATGATGATGATGGTGGTATTTTTGGGTTGCAGACTCTGAATCTTTTTGATGTGGTAAGAAGACCGCTCTGCTCTCATTTGTGCTTTCGGTAGATACAAAATGAAGTTATGCTTTGCTACATACCATGTACATTGTATAGCTTTCTTGGTGAATATTTGCTACAAAATGAAGTTATGCTGGGAACTCAGTTGGTTGACTGATCTGATGGATCAGTTCTACACTTCTACCTTGCTTGTGCGTTGTTCAAATTTAGGTGCTATTAGGGAACTGAATTACAATCTGATTGCACTAGGACACGGTTGACCAATCATGCAACTAGACTCTTGAAACGTCACTGGCGTTGTTCTGAACAATCAAGGGCATAGAAATAATGCTTGCTTCAAACTTGTAGGTTCAATTGGTATCCTATCAAATGGGCATTTTGTTCATATATCACAGATTCATGGCATAACTTTAGGTTTTCTTTCAGACATGAAATTGGGTGACAAATAAGTTTGCCAAGTGTTTCTTTTTGTGTAGCATTAAGAAGATCATATTGGTGCATTTGCATTTAGCAACTTGTTGGCAATCCTCTAGTTCATACATGATCCATAAGGCTTTGTTAATGTCAGCATTGTAAGTTCTGAGTGGCGAGGCCAAGACTTCAATGTTGTTCTAACTTCAAACTACATAGATAACCTACTCAACACAATTAAGACTGCTCAAAATGTCAAGAATGAGCCTCTAGTAGCTATTATGTTGTCAGTTCGGATGTCTCAAAAAAAAAAACTGGAACCATATACTCATGACCAATTGTACATACACTACAACCTAAAAGATATTATTTACTAACTTACTGTCAGGTTGCTCCTAGATTCTAAAGTTGTTGATAAGCAACTGACACTTCACTGCTATTGATATTAGTTCCTGCGATGTTCGTTTCATGAGCACATATACATGCTTATAGTTGTGCAGTGCCATTATTTTTAATAATTAGTTACTCTGGTGCTTTTAACTTGTAGACTCATATTTTGTCCTTGATTTATACAATCAAGTGGACCAAGAAAAAGTAATTTCAGTGATTGGGAGAATGTCTGTTGGGATTTGTGTGATCGAATTATGTTCTCTTGATTCCTGATTCCTGAATGCATCTCTTTAGTTTATTGCAGAGATTAATCCATGGAAGAGTACCTGATTAGTGGTAACCATGGCTCAGTTGTACTGAAGTTGGCATTCTGTATCTGATAACCATAAGAAGTTGGCATGATAATAGGTTTTCTGGGGTATGGATGGTCCGATGGTGCGAAAAAATTATAGTTTGGGCACTGAAGTGCACTAACATATAGGAGGGTCAACTAATTACGTGCCTATCTCTTGTCTATCGTTCTTTTCCTCTAATATGAAATACTGGATTAGGATATAAGTAGACTGCATCCATAATAATGTTGGATGGGGAAGTAGGTAGGTGCACTGTTCTTTTCCTCTATTATGAAATAATGGATTAGGATATAAATAGATTGTAAATCCATATTAATGTTGTATGGGAAAGTAGAGCACAACATGGGTAGTTTTCCCTGCGTCCTTAGCTCAAGTACGGTTGCTATATGATCAAGCACATAAGGTTGCACCCTTGCAAAAGAACTAACAAGATTCTTACTTTACACATTTCCAAGTAAATATTGGAAGATAGTTAGTCCCTTCTTTGTATGTTCATTTCCTGCTTGATCTAACTCATTTTGACGAACATGACAATAGCCTCATAGATGCAACCATGCAAGTACTCTGCTCATGAAACTAAGCCATCAACTCAGCTATTGAATTGTTGTCATTTCTATTATGGAAGGTTCTGTTCTGGTGTGCAGGATCGCTGGTTATGCTGCCTGACAAATTGGATACTGCCTATAACCTGTTGTGCACTTGTGTTCTACAAGTATCTTCAGATGGTTTGATGATTATTTGTTTCCCTGCAGATACCCTTCGTGAGGAAGTGCGGTCCCATCGGATCTACTTGGGTAGCAATAAGGAACTCATTTCCCTCAAAATGATTGCGATTGCATTCTCTTCTGTTTCAGTACTTTTATCCTTGAACTAGCCTACTTGGTTCATCCGCTGAATGGTTAGTTCAAAAAAACTTTCAGTTCAGCAAGATATCAGAAGTTGTTCTTTATTTCTGTTTATTTTCTGTCTTGTATCATGACAGGTTCTAATAATCTCACTGTGCACGCATTTGGCTTTTGCTAAATTTGAAAACCATTCTGATGATAAACACGCTTGAGTTCTTAGGTCGTCTTGTTGGATGGTTGGTTTATCAAAGTTTAACGATTTGCTATATTAGTTCTACAAGCATGGAGGTCCATGATTTAGCCAGCATTGAGATCATGGTTTGATCAGATGGTGGTCCAGCTTCCTGTGGCCTAAAGTTAATGGACAGTTTTTCAGCTTGGTTTGTCACTTTTAGCAGCCACTCTTCTGTTACCAGCGTCTCACACCACAACGGAGGTCTTGGGCATTCAGGCCAAGGTTGTGTATCAGTGTCGCTCTCACCAGCTACTACAAAACAAGTGCCTCTTCAGCTTGAATTTGCCCATGAGCCCCGTAAGCATAAAAATGAAACACAGCTTTAGCGTTTTCAGTTGAGATACAGTAGCATCTACTCCATCTCTAGTGGCACCTCGTTTTGTCGGGGTTGAAGTGCTTCGCTTTCACTAGTCCCAGGCCATCCGTTGGGTGCTGGATCCGGATCTGCGAGGTCTACAGTGTGAACAGTGTTCCGGGAGAGAGGGAACAGTGCCATGTGGTAGCAACAGTGGGAAAAGTATTGTAACCATTTCGTTGTGTTGAAAAACACTAGCATAGCTGCTATAGCAATTGATCTGGATCTTCGATTTTTTATCGAACGGTGGAGATCACTTCTAATGTCATTCTAGTGTAGATCCTCTATATTGACTATTTCAATGCAGAAGATCCCAATCCTTGGGTGCCATGTATGAGGTATGTGCAAATTATATTGGTCACTCTCACTAGTCCTACGCCGTCCATCCAGTATCTACCATGTATGTACAAAACTCATTAGTTGCTCTCATCGTGAGCAGTCCGGTCTTTGCTGTTTGTGGTACATGGCATATCTCACTGGCTCCCACTTGTGTACGACTGTTTTTGTTTTTGTTTTTTTAAAAAAATCGAGGTGTTTAACCATATTTCGTTATTAAGCCCTATTTGTAACATAGGAATTTCTTCTAAATTATGTGGGAATTGAACCGTTTCATATGAAAATCTTGCATTATAAATGAAGCCTCAGTCTGAATTAAACTTGAAAAATGAAAAGCTTACGATGGTACATAAAATGGAAGTATCAATCTCTTACTTTTAGAGTAACACCACCATGAAGTAACAATACCGCATGGTGTATTAAATTCTTGGGCAAGAAGATCTTGACTCAAAAGCATACAGTCATCATACACAAAATGTCAAAGGGTCGCACTCGATCTTGACAGGAATTAACCATGCAAACGTCATGAGAAATGTTTAGGGGTCACACTTGATCCTAACGGCTTGGCATGATAAGAGTAGCCATGCCTCAAATCGGCCTATGGAGACAAAAAAAAAGGGCCAGGAGCTCTGGCATTCAATCATCATACACAAAATGTCAAAGGGTCGCACTCGATCTTCACAGGAATTAACCATGCAAACGTCATGAAAAATGTTTAGGGGTCGCACTTGATCCTAACGGTTCGACTTGATAAGAGTAGCCATGCCTCGAATCGGCCTATGGAGATAAAAAAAAATTTGGCCAAGAGCTATGGCATTCACTAAAGAATAAGATAGGCACCCGAGCAAATATTAGGATTCAAACCCAGATGGACAAGGGGACGACATCACCTCTTTACCAACCGGCCATGGGTCGGTTCTTTTTGAGAATGATTTTGTTTGATGTAGAAACGTTGTTGAACCGATCGGTGAACGAAACCAGTTGAGTCTGTTTAGGGTGTAAACTACACCCTTGATTTCTATTTCATGCAAAACATGCACGTACTACTTGTTCCTTATTCCTAATATGAAGATTTAAAATCTCAAAACAAAATGAATTGTAAGTAAAAACCGGACTACATTTTAGGTCAGAAACCGGCCACGGTTGAGGGCTAAAATCGGAATCAGCCGTGGTCCCGTTTTCGGACCAATCCCGGTTTCCTGAACCCTAGTTGCAGCCATAAGAAAAAAACATAAAATTGGACGGAAGTCCCATCACGAAAAGCAGTAAAAATGGAAGAACTGCTTGATGACGAAAAGAGAATCCGATGATGGTACTATTGGACCACAGCTGTTAACTTGTCGCGCCATCTCACGATACAAATGTGTTTCATCTAGTGCCAGGGGAAAAAAGTTTGCTGCTTGTTTGCACGATGAACCTCCGGCTCGCAATCAGTTTAGACTTCAGAGAAGAACTGCAGGCCTCACGCGGCAACGGCTCTCGCGGGCCACGTGAGGAGAAAAAGACAGAAAAAAAAGGTGAGATTTCTGGCCGAAACCTGAGAAGTGCTTTTCTGGAGGGATGCATGGCCACCAACGTATATCTCCACTGGCTATGGGCTTGTTTGCTTTTAGCCCTCGCGGCTTTCTCCTTGGCCAGGAGAGACCTGGAAGCTGTCCGGTGTCGCTGTTAGGCCTAGGCGAGAGCTGCTAGGACAGGCGATCAAAAACCAGTCTTATTTTTCACTCACTAATTTCAGACACATGTTTTCAACCAAACAACTTATTTTCAGATTTGTCTGATCAGATAAAAATCATCTAATTCTCATGTTACTTACGGACATCAATTTTTGCCAGGCAAATTATCCGAGCCTCAAACCAAACAAGCCGTATGTTTCGCCGGCTATCCTCCTCCACCGGCACAAGATTTTTATTCCCCAATTTTTCGCGCAGTCGAAATCGAAATCGAAGCGCCGACGTGTACTCCTTCGTTTCTTTCTTCTCTTGCCCCCTCTCACCACCACATGCGCTAGTAGTGTTTAGCTGGATCAAATAGCTCGAACCACCCAATTTGAAAATGAAGCAGCATATACAAAAGCGCGCATGAATCTACAACCCTTTGCACCATGCAGCTGCATCAAATATCCCGAGCCATCCAATTTGGAAGAGAAACGGCATACACAAAAGCGCAGCCAAGATCTACGACCCTCGTTTCCCCTCGCACTGTTCAATTGGAAAATCGCAAATTCCTCGGCCATCTTCTTGGTAGTTCACATTCCGAGCATAGATTGTAGCCTAAGCCAGCACATCCGCACACCTGACCCGGGACTAAGAACATAGATACGAGTGTCCAGTGGCAGACCATGACTAAATTTCCCCAAAAGCAAAGTAATACACTAATACATAAACAAACTACATTGTAATCACACAAATAAGAATACATGATTGATACTTTAGCTTAAAACCATGCTAAAATATCTCTTCAAATCCATTTATAGCCAATCAAATAATAAAGTAATCGAGAACGGAGCTTAGCTTAGAGCTGCCAAAACTTACCATTAGACTTAGACATTGTGCAGCTCACGCCCTGACGCTCCCAGCCCCAAACGGCCGCCGCCGGTACTGCCCCGGCGCCCAGGCGTCGCCCACAACAGTCGCGCCTCCGCCTCCAATCTTTTGGCCACCTCCTCTCCTCCTGTCTCTTGGAAGCAGCACGCCACAAACGATGCACGGGTGCATGCTCGCCGGCTCCACCACGTCGTCACATGCTCAATTGGCCACGCCACCGTGCCGTTAGGGACTAGGGTTAGGGTCTATGTCTCTCTGGTCTTGGCTCCTCTGATGTCTCACTCGAATTTTGTTGATGACTCGATCTAGATTAGGGGCCTTTAGCACCCTCACGTGATCGTGTCGTTCAACCTAGTATCTCGGCTTAGGCTAGTGCGGCGGTACCACTATCTTTTCTCCGACACCGAGGGGAACAGGGGATGAAGAAAGGGGGTGGGGAGGCTCCCGGCTAGTTGCCAGAGCTCGCCAAAATAGTGGGTCCGCCACTGTGAGTGTAAGCGAGGGAGCCCACTCGGCAGAGCGCAGTGGCAAATTGCTCCTGGTGGTCGTGGTCTCGTCTAGAGGTGACCAAACATGTTGTATTGGCCGGGCTGCCCCACGGTATAGGACTGTTGGCCTGATCCAGGCCTGACACGGCTAGACGAGGCACACTGTGCTTGTTTCGACGCCCTGGCTCGGCTTAGCACGCCTCCTCGGCTCCTTCCCTTCACCAAGTCCGATAGCTGGGGGCACAACGATGTTGACCAAGGAGGAGCGCGGCGGTGGGCGAGGAGGAGGACCGCGGCGGCATCACACAATAGACATTTGCTAGTCTGTCGGGCTAATCATGCCTAGATCAGCAGAACACGTCCCGTAAACTCAGTGTGCTGTGTCTGGATCGGTGGCCCAGCCCACAAAAAAAACCGTGCCGTGCGGCTGCCCGTTTGGTCACCTACGGACTGTCTCCCCTCATCTTTCGTCGTTGATTCTGCTCTCGCCTCGCGTCTCTTCTTCTTTCTCCCTCCCGCCCTCGCGGAGCAGCAGGGAAATGCGATCGCGATGCCCCCCTTCCTCCCCCTCTCCGTCCTCCTCCCAGCGCCAGCCCTAACCCTAGCCCCGCTTCCTCCTCCTCCTCCCCTTCCCGCTCCTCCCCGCGCCGCTCGCCGCCCCCCCGCCCCTCTCGCCTCCTCCTCCAAGCACACGCCGCGACGCCCCTACCGCCGCCGCCCCGCCCCGGCCCCAGCACCGCCACAGCGACCCCGGGATGCGGCCCCGCGGGACTCGTTCCAGGCCCGCAGCGCGGAGGAGCTCGAGGCCGCGATCTACGACTTCATGCGCCGCTCCGACAAGCCCGGGGCGTTCCCCACCCGCGCGGAGTTCCTCGCCGCGGGCCGCGACGACCTCGCTGCCGCCGTGGAGTCCAGCGGTGGGTGGCTCTCCCTCGGCTGGTCCTCCGGCCCCGACGCGGGGGCGGCCGTGACGGCGCCGGCCTCATCGGGCGGCGGCGGCGGCGGCGGCGTGCACCTTGACTACCCGCAAGAGGCGGGCGGCTCTGACCTAGCACTGGCCGCGGGGGCTTCCGGGAGGTGGGTAACCGAGTTGCTCTTTGCTGCTTCCGTCTATTGATTGCTCCGTTGCGCCCTTTCTGTGCAACGTTTTGCTGAATTCGGCGCGTTGCAGGGAGGCCGCAGCGTCGCCGTCGAGGCAGAGGCAGCCGGAGACGGAGGAGACGGCGTGGGTTTCTGCCAAATCTCGTTGCTTTATTTGTTCTCTAGGGTGTTTCCTTGCTCCCTGATGGTTTTTGTGCGTTGCGCTGTGATTGATTGCAGAGAGACAGGATTTGGGACAGGCCTGGAGGGGATGCTCACCAGGCTGCAGAGGGAGAGGGAGCGGGCACGGCCGCTGCCAAGGAGCAGTAACCGAGCGGGAGGGCAAGGTGACAATGGTGGTACGTGGGGTTGCAATTCTCGGCATTTTGCAGGAACATAAGCTGTTTTCAATTGTGCAATGGTAGTACTTTCTTTGCCAATGGTTATATATGGATCGGGAACGTTAATCTATGTAGGGGATTCGTAGTTGCAACCGTTGAAGCTTTGTATATCAAAGAGATCATTGTACCGTAGTGTTTAGTTACAGGCTTTGGTTGGCTTCTATATAGTGCTGCTCCTTTTTGGATAAAAGTCCAATAGCAAGTTCATACCCCGGGGCGGGAAGGAAAGCTACAGGATTTCAAGAGGGTGCACTGGGAAGGATTCATCCAAACAGTCTGTTTTCGTAGATTGGACAGTTCTGTCCAGGACCTTATCCTCCCCTTTAGTAGGAAGTTTCGTAAATGAACGGTTACCACCCTTTACATATGTAGCTAGTAGTGCAGTACTTTACCACTCGTCCATTTAAGCGTTGCACAGGGGACCATTTTTGTCTGTTACGAGGTTTTCTGAAAATAAAGTATGATAATACTTTCTTGTCTCATGATCCAACATATTTTTTGTGTTCAAGTTAATGTCCAGCGTTCACACTTTGACATGATTGCAATTTTGAGTAATAGTGAAACCATAGTTACCAGAAACGCGTTTCGTCCGAGTTACAGTACAGGATTCGAGTTCGTAGTTCGCCACTTTTTCTTCCAATTTCCATTACGAACACGAACCCCGTACCCTAAACCGGTTCAGGTTCGACGAATCCGGTTCGCGATTCGCGGGGTTATAGCGAATCTGGTAACTATGAGTGAAACACCACAGAGTTATTTTGTTTCTGCCTTTTTTAATCATCGGAGTAAGTTTCTTTGAAGTGGCATACAGCTGATTTAACTTTGCTATTACTCTGACCATCTGCTAGTGTCTTCGTCTGTGGTCATTACAGCATTAGGGCTTTGCAGCTAATGCCCCTTTGGATTGAACCTCTGAGAATACCTGGATAAGAAATTTAAAATTTTCCACTGTACCATATCCACTCCATTTATGGCCTTTTTTTTTAACATTATAGTGCCCTAACACCTAAAGGAATTCACGAGGCCATACTCCGTCCAAGATATGCATGTATGGTTGAAATTTAGTATACTCTGCAATTTGCAATTGTTATTCCTAAATTCTAATTAGTTACCTCTTTAAAATTGGCCATGTTTTAGGTACTGATTTAGTATACATGTATGATGGTCTCAGTGCACTATTAGTATCAACAATTATGGCATGCATTGCAAACTTTTAAAGGAGAGTAAAATGAATACAAACTTCGACCTTTTACAGTGTTATTACGAAACAGCTTTGGTTTGCTATTGATGGACAACTTGTGCATAATCATGTCTGTATATGTTCATTTTGGATGTACCATCTACTTCCTTTTCTATTTCTTATTTTGTATATATAACTGAAATCATCCTACTTCTCTGTTGCATATATGCAGCTTTAATGAGCCATAATGGAGCTCCTAGTCACACTGCGACTGGTGGGAGGTACACTCCAAGGGTATCTGAGAATGACAATATGCATAGCTCTCATTCTCAAAATGGAATACTAGAGGACAACAAAGCCTTAAGGATTTCGACCAATGATGCATGGCGAACATGGACCCTTGACAAGGGCGGGTTTTCTGATTTCCAAGGTTATATGACAACTTAAGTTTCTTCTATAGTGCATCATATTTGTCAGATAATTACTTGTTTACATGTTTAATATACTCGCAGCCGCTGAGGTCCATCCTTCTGACAGCAAAGAAATATTTAAACATGATGACCTAGACACTGCTTTGGTTCAAGATGTTGTTCACGGACCATCTAATGGTATTGCTGTAAATGATTATCCTAGTGATGGTGTGGACTCTGAAAGAGATGAGATACGTTCACGTCTTCAAAATTTGGAATTGGATCTTAGTGCTGCTCTTAAGACAATAAGATCAAGATTTGACAATGTTTTATCAGATATGGTGTGTATCTGTTGCTTCACACTATCGTCTTTACTTCTCTTTTGCTGTGAATTACTAGTGGGGCTATGGGATCTTGACTCTTGAGCTTTAAGTGTTGTTTTGCATTTGTAAAGTTGTTTGTAGTAGACATAGTCCTGCTGTTCCTAAAAAACATGGAAGACGACATGGTTCCTTTGCTTTTATTTGCCTTTACACACCTCACACCCTGCCTGCATCATACTCTCTCCAACCACAAAAAAGGGCCATCGTGAGGAAGCGTGAGATCAAATGTTGACTAACAATATCCTCATTAATATGCAGATTGGCAACATGAAAATGGTATGAGTTGATTTTCCATCGAAAGTGTTTTCATAAATCATAATATTATATCTGTAACTTTTCACAATTATATTTTTAGCATCATTTTCATCTAGCCCCTATTTGTCTTGCCATGTACTTTCAGAGTGCATACAAATAATTATAGCTGAGGACGCTCCCTTGCAGTGTTGGATGTATTTGTGTTAGTCGCTTCTGTGAGGAGGTAGCTGCAACAATTTAGTTGATTTATTATTATACCTTCTGAGGTTTTCTGAAACATCTTATTATTAGTAATTGGCATAGGAAGACTCTCAGCATGAATCGAGGATAGTCGTTAATCTGTTGTAAGTGCTATTTGAAATCAGCAGACCTTGATATGATATATGGATTAAAGGAATAGTAGTGCAAGATCTTGTGCCATATGGTGTCTCTCATCTTGATCTGTCTTGAGGCATTATACTTCTTGTTCTAAGCTTCCAGCTTTGTTGTTTCCTTTTCCAGTCAAATGGTGACGGAGCAAATGTGCTGAATCGGCTCTCTGATGACTTGGAATTTGAAGAGACAAAGGTAATGCAAGCTCAGGAAGAACTACGGTCAATCCGTGCCAAAATAGCAGTATTAGAAGGCAAGATGGCACTTGAAATAATGTATGCCCGCCTCACTATTGATCATCTATGCTTCACATTTCATATCATTTCCTTTTAGTAATTCTATATAATTATATATCATGACATCAGTGAAAGGAACAAAATAATTGAAGAGAAAGAAAGGAGGCTTGATGAAGTTGAGAAGGCCTTGAGTGAGCTCCGCACTGTTTATATTGAGTGGCCTAATCCCGCTTCAGAAGTTTTATTGACTGGATCTTTTGACGGCTGGACAAAACAAGTCAGTACCTGTTCCAATTCTCTATAGTCTTTCTTACATATTTGAACTTTACTAAGTAGCCACGAGATGGGTGGTAGTTCAAGGTTTTAATTCTTGTCATTCTTTACAATGACGACGACCCACACATATATATGGTGAGTTTGGTTTTAGCAATCTTATGTATCATTTGGAAGTTAGAAACATTATTTGTGATGAAATATTGAAAAGGCACACAAAATCTTCATTTTGTTTTGTAAGATTAATTTATATCATGTGGGAAATTGAAGCAGCAGCAATGGTACGAGAGCTTCAACAGGCCATATAAGTAACAACTAACAAGCATACATCTTTATCCACTACCTTTAGCAGAGATTTAGTCTGGTTCTGGTAGGATAGTGGTTAGTGACAACATTAACATATCCAAAATTTTTAAATAAGGATATTCTTCAATTTAATCACATATAAGAGGATTACCAGATATAGAGACCTAGAGGGTAAGATTTCTGTTAATATGGATCCGAGTTTGATATGTATGGGATGATGTTTTTTTTTATGTTTTCTACTTGATATTCGCATTTACAATGAGCACATAACACAATTCAAATGAATCAGTAGAATAATATGAATTTGGCTGAGTTCAATGAGCAGTGGGGTTCGTCAATCCAGATTGTCCTGTTCTTGGTCGGCCCATAGTAGATTTGGATCCAAAAGGCATAACCGCACCATACCTGATTGGTTCTGATTTTGAATCTATATAGGGTCGATTGACACAACGAGGACTTGCATTTCATATAATGTTAATGACGGAAGTCTCCTTGTCATTGTATATTAATCTTCTTCCAAAGTTGAGTACAAAACAAAGCTTATGGTAGTGCCACATCACCCCAAAATCCACGTGCCGTTGGGTTGCCATCCAATGGTAGGAAATACTTCACATGGTAATATCTAGAAACTACTACTAGGTTGTAGAGTATATAAAGGGTAAAGAAAAATATGTAAGACTAGCAATGGTAAATAATTGGATTAACTTTGGTCCTTGTGCTTGATTGGGAGGGAAATATGAGATGAGAAAGAGAAGGAACTTTCATATCATACTGCAAATTCCAAAGCTGCCTAAGTCACACACAGAGCAACACTCAAATCACTGTCATTTCAGTTGCAAGTTTGTAATAAGATACATTGCCATAGTTGATCTACCGTGTGTCCATGTTTGATCGTTCATTTTATTTTTCTCTTTTTGTGATAAGATTTCCTCCTTTTCCTCGTACCCCCTAAAGAGGAGGGACAATGACTAGAAGTTCTATCCGTATGTGTTCTGATCGCCAATTCATATTATACAACATTTCCTTTCGTATGCCCAACAAAATTTAAAAAACGAAAACTTATAGTGTAACCATAAACTCATTGGAAATTCTATTTTTTACCCGTTGCAACGCACAGGTATAATTCTAGTATAGTTCTGTGCTTGGATGCTTGATCACATCATGTTCCTTGTTATGCTTATTATATATTTAGAATGCAAAGATAATTGTCATTTATAGATTTTCACCATTGTCATCTCATTTTGGGGGGTAATCTGATTCGAAACATTGGTTGGCTTGCTGCAGAGAAGGATGGAAAGATCAGAAAGAGGCGTCTTTTCCTTAAACCTGAGGTTGTATCCGGGTAGATATGAGGTAATGGTCTGCCATTTTGCTTCCCGTCATCGCTACTTTTACATCATCCGATGATAGTTTCCTCCCGTGCTTCAGATTAAATTTATTGTTGATGGTGTTTGGATGAGTGATCCGTTGCGCCCCACTCTGAACAACCACGGGCATGAGAACAACCTCCTGGTTGTCACCTGACTGGAATCTGCATCCTGGAAGCAATTTTGTACATTATTGCCTAGATCATCGTCAAGACGATTGGTGCCAACTGATTAGATCGGTTCCTCCTTAATTTCTTAATTTTTTTAGATAGCCGTGTACAACTTAAAAACAGTGTAGGGTGTTGTCGAAATGCCTCACCCCGTTCATATAGGAGAATAATATAGCCGTGTATTCTTTTTTTCCCCGTCTCTCTTTTTTCTCCCCGGAGAAGCATAGCCGTGTACTCAATGTACATACTCCGTGATGATAAGCTTGCAGTAGTAAGATTGTCAAGTTGGTGACTTGTCAGCATGCATATAAGTTTCTTATTAAAATCCTGGTCGGGCACTCACCTGACCAAACAGAGTTTGACATTGTTATGCTGTCCATTGCTTTGCTGTGGCACAACCATGCAATGTAAACAAGAACTTCAGGTATCAGGCTTCCTACTTCTGTATAGATCGAGTTCATATACTTAGCTAAATTCCGATCGAGTGGATCGCATGAATGCAAAGTACAATGGAAATTTGAAGGTACTGTCCATTTTACTCGCTCAAGAGCCACGACGGCACAGTTGAAGGCGCTTGAAACCGTCTTAACTAAAAAAAAGAGTTTACAATGGCCTTTCTCCGTGCGTGCGGTTGGCTTCTCCTGTCCCTTTCGAATTTCTCATCGAGGCACATCAACATGTGGATCCAACTCAATAGGGACAAGGTCCCACCTCGTCATCTCCCTGTGACTTGTGAACGCATCTATGCTTCCACTTCTTCCGTAACCACTTAAACCGTCGTTGCTCTACTTCTTCTTCACATACATACACTGAAATTTGTCGTCGTCTCACTCCTTCTTATCTCGCGCCGTGACTCGCCACCTACGACGGCGATACCATAGAGAAGCGGCGGCGCTGGGGAACGGAGGTGAGGTAGCGACGGGGCATGAGGAAGAGGTAGAGGCGAAGGCATCTTTCCCTTGCCGCGTTGTCATCTCGAGTTCATTGCATCACGCCCTCTTCATCCTAACCCTCCTACGCCGTCGCCGTTTCCTGCCTTGCGCCGGTTGAGCAAGCACCGCCGTCTCCTCGTTTACCACCACGACGCCACCACCGCCTCCTCCCCCGACCTTCCACCTCCTCGCCGCAATGTGCCTAGCGAGGGTTGTAGAGGCCAATGGCCGTGAGAACCAAGTCATGGCTTGGGTTCAGGGTGGAAGAAGGTGATCATCGATGGGCAACACGTTGGGGAGAGAAGTCGGCATCAACTTCAAGTTCCAAAGGTAAGCAATTTATGTGCTTAAAATTTTAATTTATGGGTAGTAGTAGGTGATGCAATAGACGGAGTTAATGTTTTTGTTTATATGTGTGTGAAAAAATTGATATTTATTCTACAGTTTATGATCCCGTCTGCTGATATTAATCACCCTCTTTTGGGATTTTGTTGCAACACACCTACTAGTAAGTAAGCTTGAGACATCCATTTATCATTCAATTTAACCATTCACTTACAAGAAACCAAACCTTTTGTTTCTCCCCCCCAACTTAATCCTGTAGATTCAATTCAAAACACCGTAGACAAAAATACAAGGAAAGGAAAAAGGAAATAGCTACTATGGTATCCAAGGCACACCAATTAATTATCTGACCTTATTCTACCCCATGTCCCCATCCCCTTCTCTTTCCGACAACACAATTAACCAACCAAATTCCATCATCACCGTCATCAAAATCACTTCATCACAAAAGCTCATCCATGCATCCAAGCATGCATCTCCTCAGTTGCTGGTCCCCTTAAACCTGTACCACCTGGCGCAGATGACAAAGTAGATGATGTTGAAGACGCCGATGCCGGCGATCATCCAGTAGAAGAGGTCCAGCCTCCCCTTGTTGAGGTCCTGCGCGAGCCAGTTCTGCCCGCCGCCGGTGGTCCGGTGCACGATGGTGACCAAGAACCCGCTGAGGTAGTTGCCGAGCGCGAGGTTGCAGAAGGCGAGCGCGCCGGCGACGCTCCTCATGTGCTCCGGGATCTCCTTGTAGTAGAACTCGATCTGGCTGATGAGGTTGAACGCCTCGGAGAGGCCCAGGATCAAGAGCTGCGGCACCATCCAGAAGCTCGACATGGCGGAGATGCCGCCGCCGGTCATGGTCGTGCCGATCGTCGGCTGGCTCAGGGCGATGCCGCGGCGCCGGTCCTCGACGATGGCCGAGATGACCATGGCGACGGTGGAGAGCGCGATGCCGATGCCCTGGCGCTGGAGCAAGGTGAGCCCCTCGTCTTTGCCCGTGAACTTCCGGAGGCGCGGCACGAGGAGGCGGTCGTAGATGGGGATCCAGATGGTCTGCGCGAGCATGGCGAAGACGGTGAAGGAGGCCGGCGGGATCTGGAAGCTGCGGCCGAGGTGGCGGTCGGACTGCAGCGCGGAGAGCACCACGTAGGTGGACTGCTGCACCACGGCGACGTAGTAGATGATCCCCGTCGACCAGACGGGCACGATGCGGATGAGGCACTTCACCTCCTCCACCTGCTGCACGGTGCACAGCCTCCACGGGTTCGCCGGTGCCTCGCCCCCGGGCCTCACCTCCTCCGGCGACGCCACGATGGCCGCCTTGTCCAGGCACCGGAACTGGTCCGTGTGCGCCAGCTTGGAGACGACGGCGCTGGTGTGCGGCGGGTCGAAGAGGTCCTGCTTGGGGTCCTTGGGCTGCTTCAGCGCCCGCTTCCTCGCCGCCGCCGCGAACACGTGCACGATACTGGTGAAGGGGCTGCCCTCGGGGGTGACCCTGACGTAGAGCCTGGTGCCCATGAAGAAGAGCACGCAGGCGAGGAACATGAGCGCCGTCGGGATGCCGAGGCCGATGGACCAGCTCACGTTGCTCTGCACGTAGATGATGACGGTGGCGGAGACGAGCATGGCGGAGGT
The DNA here is from genome assembly GCA_036346405.1 of Phyllostachys edulis. Lineage (NCBI taxonomy): Eukaryota > Viridiplantae > Streptophyta > Magnoliopsida > Poales > Poaceae > Phyllostachys > Phyllostachys edulis. Next base: position 23,032,251 of record CM070549.1, on the reverse strand, counting down.
GAAGGTGAAGTAGTACCAGTTGAAGAAGCTGTTGATCCCGCGCTTGCCGGACTCCGTGTGCGGGTCGAACTGGTCGGCGCCGAACGGCATGCTGCAGGGCCGGATCCCCGCCGAGCCGATCACCAGGAAGGCGAAGGAGATGAAGAGCACGGCGAACTGGGAGGAGGTCGCCTTCTCGCAGGTCTCGCCCACGGCGCAGTCCGGCGGGTGCAGGCTGTCCGCGCCGGCCGTCAGCGTCAGGAAGAACATTCCCTGGATTGGAATGATTAATTAAGCAAGCGTTGCTGGAGGGAAATGAACACGACACGAGCTTTGAATCTTGATCACGTGTGTATAATTACTACTTTGATAGTGCTGATATTGTAATACATGTAAAGCGATGAATTGAAGCAGGCTAATCATCCCAATGCAAGCAATGGTTTTTCCTTTGATTTAAACGGATGTTGATTTTATGAACTTGTTTTTTATTATGATAACATGCAAAACATAAGATGAATGAGACGATAACGGAAACAAGGAAAAAACAAGTCAAACGGTGAATACGCCTGGCGGGTTCCTGGCTTCCTGCACATCCAGTCGTCCAGCAACGCCCAACTGGGCCCCGACTCACATTAACCATTGGGCCAAACAGAATTACTTGGGTTACCAGCCCACCACGCGACACCCGTGCGACGACATCGTAGTCAGAGCATCACGCTTCTCACTGCGCTTAGCCGCCGCCTACAAACCGACACAATTCTTCCCTCTCCCTGCCGTGCACGCTTCCTTTACCAGTCCACCACCACCCACCCACCCACCCACGGTCAGACTCAGGCGCGCGCGTCGCACGTCCCGCGCAAACCTTCCCCCCACCCCGACTCGCGCGTCTCAAACGAACGAAACCGGCGCGCGCGCGCGCGGCCGCGGCCAGCGAATTCTCCGTTTCCAACCCAACCGTCCACCCACGCCGCCGCATGCCGGCAACACGACACGGCGCGGGTGCCAAACTTCGCCGAACCCACGGGCACGAATCCAGCTATGACATGCGCACAGCACAGTCCAGGGCACCGCTACTTTTCTTGCCCCCACTCGCGCGCTAACTAAAGTGGCTTTCGTTGTCGATCAGGCCAAGATCTAGCCAGGAAACAAGGTCAGAATCCTGTGCAGGGCAGCTAGGCGTGTGAGTTAATGGTGCTTATGATTAGTGATCCACCAAACGAAAATTTGAAAAACTCCCTTGCATCTACGGAGCCAGCTCGTATGCACAAACTGATGGAAGACCAGTGTACAATTAATTATACGTACACGTCGTGACACGGATGCCTTTTGTAAAATAAATAAATCTACCCGTTGCTAAGAACGTACGTAGTGGCGGGCAACAACTACTAGCTAGCTTAACCAGATGTACTGTGCATGACTCCACTTGGAAAAAAACAATCATTAGCCCAATTAGTGACCCGAACGATTTAACCATTCTACACGAAACGAGAACAAAACTGTAAGTGAGATGCTATGCATGGATGGGTCCGCTCTATGAGTAGACTAGACATTAAGCGAATTTTAGGTCAGAGTGTTACGGGCAATTTAGGGCATTATAATAGGGATTAGTGGAGCGCTAATCATGAGCTGCTTCTGCTATGAAGTGTGCTTTGTAAAAGGAGACATGGTAATGCAGGACACGAGGCTAACTAATGAATTGCAGGGCGCCTCTTTATGAAAGGGTCGTTATCGTGTGAATTAGTATTTGGACCAGGCTTCAGGCCTACGCGTGTTGTTCGGCTGTCAGATTAATATCTTACTTACCTTGCTGATCTATGCATATCCTTATTGTCCGTTCAGGGATTAGCTCCGTCTAATTCAGCGAAGATGCAGTACGTTATGGGCTCTACTCTTTTCTAGCCTTTTATGTTTTATTCATGCTTTTTTTAAAAACAAAAGTGTGGAAGGCGTAAGCTGAATTAGTCAAGAACGAAAGAGAACAGAGCGTCTAATGAAGATCAATTCAACCGCCTATTTGACCCATTAAAATGTTGATCAACTGTCACCTACAACTTTTTCTAGGTCATATATATTTTCCTGGAATTGATTTTTTCCCCACAAGTTAAGTTTGGTGAAGCCTAGTTAGAAGCTACTCCAGAAAATAGTGATAATTACCCTAAAATTCCACTCTTAAGACTAGAGAATACGAGCTGTCCGAACTCGATCGATCGTGCGGGTCAGGACTATCAAGTCAAACTAATAAATGGCCTGAAACTTCAGCTGAGCTCGTATAGCATTAGGGAGTGTGTCGCCGCTCATATTGCAGATTTGCAACTAGTAACCCACATTTGCGATAAAAGAAGCAAAAAATAATCACGAGACAGCGAGCAACAGAGCACGTGGTTCCTCGTCCCAAGTGCCGCCCACCATCTCCAACGCAAAAGAAAAAAAGAATTGAGGCGCAGGCCAACTCGAAAGTCCACCAACTCCGTCTCCATCTACAGTCCCAAGAAAACTGAATCTGAATCCGAGAAAGGATAGTACTACCCCGAATTCCCCCAAAATCAAGCTAGCACCCAACATCCGCCTCAAATTCCAAACCAGTTTGCAAACTTGGAGGCGAATCAGTGCATGCATGCTCGTAATATCACGGCAAGAAGCAAGAAATCGACAATTAATCGCATGCAAATTACTGGAGTACTCACTATGAGGGACGCGACGGAGGCGATGGCGAGCGCCAGGTAGCGGCCGAGGTAGGCGTCGGAGAGGAAGGCGCCGATGATGGGCGCGAGGCTGCTGGTGCCGTTGAGCCCGTTGAGCAGCGTCGCCGCGTCCACGCTCCGCATGTGGAACACCTGCGTCAGGTACACCAGCAGGTTCGCCGACGTCCCCAGCGTCCCCAGCTTCTCAAACGTCTCGTTCCCTGCAATTCACGCTCACATGAGTACATGGCACACCCCCACAACAGTCGGTCAATCGCTGCATCTTCTCTCTCAATCGCACGCGAACATATATGCGATCAATTCGAATAAATCACACCGGCAACGAACCAGCGTATGTCTCATTACCTATGATGAAGGGCATGGCCTTCCAGCCGTGGTACTTGACGGCCGGCCGCGGCGGGTAAGAGCTGTCGTCGCCGGCGCCGGCCCCGCCGTTCTCCAGCTTGTCTACCTCCATGCTATTCAGCTTCTGCCCGGCCTCCCCGTGCTCCTCCCGCCCGCCGCGCATTCTCGTTCTCTCTCTCTGTTGCTGCTGCTCTCTTTTTGCCCCCGGGTTTGTGTGCGCGTCTGTTTCCGGTACCAGCAATGAGACTGAGAGGAGTATCCTGCCTACCGGTTTATAAAAAGGGAGGAGCAGAGCAGTAGTAATCGTCACGGGGTCAGGTTTTTTTTTCCACCTCCACTGCTCAACTTTATCTTTTACTCACTCCGTTTTTAAAAACATGACGCACGTATAGTACAATTTACTCTTATTGAACGTCATTTATTAAAAACTAGAAGGAGTCTTAGAAAAAAAATTCACGATATGTCACTTAATAACTACATAGTTCACAATATATTACTTATTGTGAGGTTGACATGTAGACCTATGACTTATATGTCAGTGAGACACTAAGGATATATTGTGAAAATCCGAAGTTATCCAGTGATATATAGCAAATTTGCCATTTATTAAATACATGTCGCTATTATTCCCTACCTAGTTGCTGTAATATAACGCTCACCAATTTTTGAAAGTGATTTTGTGGATCAGGTCAGGTCGGGGTGGACCGGGTGCAGTGCCATGGGTTATTGTCAAGTTAGGGAGGGGTGTCTTTGGCTTTGAGTCCACTGCAAGGCGGATTTTTAGTTGGTAGGCAAGTGTCGTCGTCGCTGGTCATGACAATTTGGAGATTTTGGATGGGTTTGTGAACTTTCAAATTGGGGACTTGCTATATTCCGATAATATTTGTGCAGCCTATTTTCGTTCCGTATTTTTCGAAAGAGCACTTCGATGTCTTTACGACTAGTTTTTTTGTGTGCTATTGTCCTACTGCATTGTGTGAAAATATCAATATTGATTTTGATAAAGTTTCCTAGACTAATTGGTTGTACTACTCTCCTGCTGGTGAGACGTAAGAAGGGAGAGGGGCATTGAACTTTCGAGCGGAAGGATTGGGCCAATCCAAAGAGGCTGGGTGCCGGGACCATGGTGGTATTGGGGGTTGTTGGAGATTGTTTTAGACGGTGGCGCGCGAGCTGTTAGCACGGCAGCGTCCGGTGACTAGTGAGCCAGTGCGACCTCATTATTGAGGTTCCTTGGCACACGGAGACACGCAAAGTGATGCCATTACTTTTGGCTTGGCACATCCATACCACATCTCTCTCGGATTGAGATCATAAGCGCCGAAGAAGACGATACAGAGGATCTACAGTGTATGGTTATTATTAATGATCTCTATCGTCCGATAAAAAATTAAAGGTCGAGATCAAGTGTCACAGGTTTCTTGCTACAGTACAAACGCTAAAGTATTTTTTCCGTATTTTATTGCACTGTCACGTCTGTTCACATCCTCTCGCTCGCTTGGCCATAGTACGGACAAGCACAATAGGGCGAGCCTTATGAGTGAAAGAATCCATTCTTGCCTAACTTTTCCTTTTGCTACAAAAGGGGAGGAGGAAAGTAGTAACAGATTGGTAATTTACACCAATCACTCCACAATTTACTCAACTCTTCTTGCTGGGTTGGCAATTTGCCAATTTGGCAGCCAAACCAAAGCTAGCTCGATCACCCTGGATCACAAAAGAACAAAATATGCAATCCACCGATTTGAATGCCGTTAGCGCCCACCATTGGCTTCCACAAATGGTGTTTTCTTTTATACATACACGCATGAATCGAACGAAATGCCTGAACCATTGTTTAGTTGATCCCCTCGAAAGCTCTCAAGATTCGTCAGATTAGTGGGTCTTTGAATTTTGAAAAATGTCACAAACATCTTGTCACTTTGCACAGATCGATCGATCACATGTGGTTGTTCACTAGCGTATAATAATTCTGAGGTGTCTTCACACGAAGCTTCGGGGCTTAATTTTAGGTAGCATGCATGCTGCATTTGTTTATTGGTGCTTTAGTCGTTATGAATCGACCTAACAAAGAAACATTTTTTTTTTGTAAAAGGAAATAAGAATGGATATGCTGTCTCCTGGATCTAGGGTGTGAAGGAGGAGGAAGCACCGTTGACTGGCTGCATAGAATCATATCAATATCATGCACTGTAAGAACAGTGCATGGAAAACGGTGCAATGGAAGAATTGACAAATCTAGTTTCTGACATGGACTTAATCGGTAAGGACATTAGGAAAAGAATCTCACGGGTTAAGTAAGTTACTGATAGTTTACTGACACATGCCCTACTGGAGTAATAATTCATAGCATGTGAGTCAGTGAATCCATAGCCAGTGGCTGCTAATTATATATGGGGGCTATGGTTATCCACCTTGATGGCAGATCAACAGAGGTCCGTTTCAATTCGCATAGAAGAATCTGTTCGAGAAGGCATCCAATGGCTCACTCATCTTCAAAACAACCCGTATCTGCTATGTGATCCAATTCCAATATCCAACAAAAACGATCAAATGTTACACATACGAACTGAAGCTGAAACTCGAGTCCCACTGAATGCGCGGTCCGGTCGGGCCCACATGTTAGTGTCAGCTTATACACAGTTTATATGATATTTTCAGAGTTAATGGCTCATTCGGTCTCTTTTTGAAACGGAATAGCGAATCTAGCTCATCCTAAATGAAATGACAAAAATAACACCTATATTACGTTCTCTGTACGCAAAACCCGCTTGTTGTGCACGGCAGCGACTGTCACGGTCCCAGTGCACAGCATGCCACCTACCTACACGGGGTGCTCACGTGCCAACGCCATCCTGCCATGCACTAGGACCGCGGTAGTTTACCTGCTGTGCACGGGGACAGCAGGGGGAGCACGGTAAGGGACACATGTCGTCTGCATAATCTGTCACGGTGCTATTTTTATCATTTCGTTTGTGAGAGAGGAAGCTATATCTGTATTTGGTTTTCAAAAGAGGTTAGACAAGCCAAAAACTCGCATTTTCAGGCCATTACTACAAACAATGTTGGGCGCTTGGAGCCTTGGACCCGAGTCCAAGAATTAGGCCGTTCAGTTCGAGTAGGACCGGCTTGGGTTGCTCCAGGAACCTGCCTTGGATTGCATGCATCTCCTGTCCTCTTCCTAAAGTTAGGCAGATTTTTCTCTACGCTGCCAGCACCCTGCAGTACTACCACTACTACTGTGTCACGACGAGAAAAAAGCAGAGTCGTCTCCTGCTTGCCCAACCTGGTGGTGACGGCACCGCGGAATGATGAGAGGGAACGCCCAACTCTGGCGCCACTTTCCTCTCTCACCGTCTCACCGCCGACCGATGATGATGGCCTTTGATTCCTCTCTCATCACCTCATCTGATCAGTACGTACAGACCGACTACAGGGCAAGCGGCTGGTAGGTTAGTAGCCGTCACGATCTTGGTTGTTGCATTGAATGTGTGCGGCTCAGTGTGTGCGCATAATCCGAGTACGTTGCGTTGCGCCTTGCATGCATTGCATACGTCTTGATTTGGACTAGAGTATATATATATGCGTCATGAGTTACTAGGGGTGGGAATGGTTCTATCCGTCCGACCCGGTCCGACCCTAGTACGGTCCATAGCTTATGAAAGGGATTCAAGGAGTCAACTATTTTCATTTTGGCCGTATAATCCACTGGTTATATGGATCGACCTATGCAGAGTAACTGGCGTTCTTCAAACGCTGCCTCCTTTGGCACCCCTTCTGGAGATCCTATGTCCACTGCTGCCCATCCATCCACGAGCGCCACCAACCACAGCCTACTACTCCATTAGCGCCACGTCGCTGCCGCCACCACAGCACCTCTGCCCACCGCCAGCTCGCTAGAGGCCATCACTACTCCACCACCCATTTCACTACCTCCCGTCGTCCACGAAATAGCCACCGCCGTCTTGTTGGCGTGCCACCACTGTCTCGTCGGCGTACCCCTCCTGCAAATCCAGTGCACCACCACTCAATTGCTACAACACAACCTAAATCCTCACAATCCGCCTCTATAGTCTACCCCATCTCCTACTCGCCTCCATCCACCTTACCTCGTCGCCTTCACCTCCGCTGATACTTGACCGTCCTATTCCTTACTCGGCTTAGCCGCTACACCATCGTGTCTCGATCATTTCTTGGCGCTGGAGGCCGTGGCGTGACTGGGTGGAGGATCGAGCGGCTACGACGACGCGTAGGGATGGAGGCGACGCTGCTTTAGGGTGAGGAAACGAGGAGGCGAGTGCCAGCGGCGGTGCGTTGGAACTTGGAAGTGGGGGATCGACGGCGAGACAACCCCGGCGGGAGGCGACGCGTTGGAGATGGGGAATCGTGGAGTCTAGTCGTGGCCTCGAGGGCGCTTGGGCGAGGTGACTAGCAACGATTAGGGTTGAACTCCTTTGGACCTACGGACCAATAGGTTTCTAAACTTTTGCCCCTAATTTCTTTTGGGCCGAACCTCTAACCCATCTTGCTGGAATTTGCGGAGCGGGTCGGTGATCCAGTGGGTTGGCGTGAACCACTCCCACCCCTAGTGATGCCACTACATGCACGATGCATCTGATCTGCTAGCTAGTGCCCTGGATGCTGCGAAGATGGCTCTGTTTCTCTAGTGGCGGGCACAAAGTACCTCCATTTCGTCGCCATGCACGAGGGGCTACATACGCGTTGCAACACAAACGTGTAGCTGGCAAGCCGAAGCCGGCCGAAGCACGGGAGATATATGCATGGATGCTTCGGTCAGTTGTTCCTATGGCTCATCTCCAATGTCGAATGGTATGTTGCCATTTGGAATACAGATCAAAGAATTGAGGGGGTATGAAAGGCAGAGGGATTAGGAGAGTAGAATTAGCAGCCTCGCTTTCCTCTTGGGATATTTAGGGAAGGGAGGGGTAGCTTTGTGCCCTTTTTTTTTTTTTTGAATTGAGCTACAACCGAGCGTGTGTGTGTGTATATATATATATATATATATATATATATATATATATATATATATATATATATATAAAAAAGAATATAATTGACCTAATTTATAAGGAAAATCGGCCTCAAAACCTTAACAAATGCATAGTTTCAGAGAGTAAAACTGGCAGTCAACCCCGAGACGACAATACGACCTCAACTCGAACAGAACAACGCTCACACCAAAAGGCACAATCAGACAACATGTAAGTCCAACCCAACTCAACTCGCGCGCTAACAAACCAAACAACTCTGTCGGCGGAGCCCTGCTCCCACGCCGCTCCTCATTGTCACACAACTTGGTCGGCGGAGCCCTGCTCCCACGCCGCTCCTCTCTGTCGTGAGCCACGCTCCTCGCCGCTCTCTCTCACACAAGTCGGCAATGGCCGCCGCCCGGAGCACGCATTGGACCAAAATGTTGTCGTGAAGCGCCAATCCAGAATGAAGAGCCATCGTGAATCGAGGATGTAGGGGTAAACCTACAGAAAAAGCCGACGGTTTAAAACGAAGAGAGCAGGGGCTTCTCGAAGCGACGCCTTTAGAAAGGTAACGACTTCAATGCCGCCGTCGCCCATCCGGACACCGACAGGGTTTTCATCCAGAGAAACATCTAGGGTGGAGGAGACGCGATAATGTCGCCTCCAGGGAGGGAATGGCGCCCGAGGGCGTCAACGACATTGGCACCAGCAAGCTGGGCATAGCTTTCGCTCGCGGCTCCGCACCCCAGAAAACCTACACAAAAGGTGGTGCAGACCAGCGACTCTCGCCAGCGGCACCAAAGACCGCAACAACTGCGCCATCTCGTATGCGCGTGGGCGTCATGCCGGGCGCGGATGTCCACGCGCACACAGAGACGCAGGGCTCCACACCGGCGAAACACGAGCCCTGACCGGACCGTGCCCTTCAAGCACATCCACAACATGCCGCTCCACGCCCACGACCACTCCCCCCGACGAGGCCTGCGACTGGAGGTAGTCGCCGCGGCCGAGCGCGTCGGCATGCCCACGCATAGAGGGCGTGTGGTGAGCACGTCGGACGCTGCGAAGACGCGTCGCTGGCGTCACGCCTGAAGGGTGGCGAAGGGGGCACCCGACGTGGAACCAGCCACAACCACCACCGACGCCGCGCAAAGACGGCAGCCGCCACCCAAAGAAGAGATCGGCGGTCGGACGCCGCCAGAGCGTAGATCCGGCCAGAAGAGCGCCGATCCGGGCGTCGATGACGCGCCGCCGGTCACCACCACGCCGAAGCACCGGAGAGGCGTGGATCCGCGGTGAGCTGGCTGCCAGGACGCAAATCCGGCCGGCGGGAGACCCGATCCGGTCAGGTCGAGCAGATCCGGCGAGGTGACCACAGGCCCGGCTAGCACCTCTCGACGGAGAAAAACCAGCCAGCAGGGGAGGAGAAAGGAGGAGGGGAGAGGAGAAAGTAGGGAAGAGAGAGAGAGAGGGGCCACCGCCGCAGTCGATGATGGCGGTGGTGGCGAGTGCGCGCGGCGGGGGCGCTAGGCAGCGGGGTGAGTCGCCCCGAGTGAGACGACGCGAGGCAGAGGGATATAGGGAAGATTTAGTATGTTAGTAGCTTTGTGCCTTTAATTAGTAAAAGATTATTGGTGTGCAAGGAGCCAATCATTTCTTCCACGTACGGCAGACAAAGCTTTGCAAATAAGCTACTTCCAGTGCCCTTTGCATTTCTATTTGGATAAGTACCCATCCGAAACGTGAGGATTTCACATCAATCTTGCAGGACCAGAGTAATTTGTAAAGAATTTCTGCCGAAACCTTATGTTCTTAACAGAGCCGAAGTGTGGAATCTTCTCGGTAGCAAAGATGGCTGACAGGTTTATTTTCTATGATTCACGCCACAGCGTTACTACAATACAGTTTCAGCAGATGAAGAAGTTTGCTCAATTAGCTGTGGCTCAGTCGCGGCCTATCATCTGATCGAGAAGCATGCTTATGCTTTTGTTGTATCGCCCAATAGTCGCTGAACTTATGCGTGAGCGCGATGCTATGTATATTATTCGTGCATGATCGTATTAATCATAACGTTGTTACTGTTATATTGTTATAGCTGTGCCTAGCTACCCAGAATCGACGTTGCCTTTGAGAAAAGGCAGACTTCGACGGTACTAGTGTTTCCTCAAGGATAAAACGACGAGATTTGACAACTAGGTTGTCTCGTCGCTATGCCACAGTTGACGATCTATTCGGAATTTTCGCATGGCTTCGCACTAGGCTGTCTTTTTCTTGGCATTGTATTCTGTGTATATATTCTGTAACAACCACGGGTGCTCGAAAGATAATGTCACATCACGGCATGAGCTGTATATTCGTATGGTGCAAGCGTGTTCCAAGCATAAAAAAGAAGCTAGTCCACGAGCTTTTAAAATTGGGGATTGAATGTACATGTGGTACTTAGCTAGGCACGAGTAGCAGGTACAAACTGCAAAAGTTGCCACCTCTAGTTGCATACAGCTTAATTTATCTCAGTCTCTCGTGGATCAGTCAGATCAAAGAATCTGAAAGGAGCTTCATGCATGTTCAGGTTTGGTAGTAACCATATATCTCTAACCAATTGTCGGTAGGCCGTCCTTGTAGCTCCAGTACACAGTTAGCAGCACAGCACAGGACCAGCTCCACTTAGCCCACCAAACACTTCAGGCGGGCGTAAGCATAGGCACAGGCATGCACTGCTAGCAATCTAGCATAGGCGTTAATGGAGGAGTTTTTTTTCTTTCTAAAATGATATTGTTTCGCAGCAAAACAGTAAAGATAGTTTATTCCGACAAGTTAATTGGCAAAAATGTTACTGGTGCTGTGCTCAAAACTCATAGAAGGTGGCCTACCGCGACCCATGGTGAGCTCCTATTCGGCGGCGGCAGGCCTGCCATACCCCTAGAGAGTGGTAGATGACCTGAGCTATTTTTGCTATTTAGTTGTGAAACAATGTTAATTTAGCCGAAGACTCTAAAATCTAAATGAAGTTGTTCCGAGATAAAAGGCTGGACAAAGACGTGCGCACATCGCGCAACAACCGAAAGCTCCCAGGAATCGCAAAGGTCACCTGCATGGCTGCTTCTCTCTCTCTCTCTCTGAAGTCTAACCACTTGGACGATACGTATTCGATGGCTCATCATCTCTCCTTGGCTCCTACGTTGGGTGACATCTCGTTTTCCCGGAAACTAAATTGCCTTTGGATCGATCATCGTTGGGGTCCCTCCCTGCACCTGCAGCTTGCGTGCATTGCACGATTGGATTCCTATATATGCATCGGACTGGAGTTGGTAGGTTGGTTGGTTAGTAATCTGATTTAGATGGATATCGAATATATTTTGCGGATACTCAAATTAATGAGCATGGCCTGCTCTACGTACACCTTGATCGTGCCGCTTTCATATACTCCTATTATTCCAACACATGCTCACTCTGCCTTGACTGTGCCATGAGGCTGGAGTCCAGAAATCAGACTCTCAATGCACGTGTACCAAGCCAACTCTATAAGCCATATTCTTATGTGTTAGGGTTGTCGGTGTTTTAGAATCAAACTTACGTAAAGATTGTTTGATTCGGGGGTTTTTCTATACTCAAAATCACACAGAGATAGAGATACGAGGATTTTTATACAGGTTCGGGCCTTCTCCTAGGAGAATAACAACCATACTCCTGTGTGTATGTATTGAGTATGCTGGATTACAAGATAGAGCCAAAAACTAGAGTATTGTGCTTCTCAGTTTCCCCCTATTGTCCTCATGATCCTGCCTTCTATACAGTCCTCGAAGTGTACCGTTGTATCGACAGTCTAAAGGCCGCCTTGATGTTCCGTATCGTGGAGCCGTTACTAGAGATTATTATGGGAGTAGTAACGTTCCCACATTGCCAAACAGTTATCACCATAACATGGAGTTTAAATCATGTCATTATTCCAGAAGATAACAGCGTAGTTTACTGCTCCATATCATTGAATATGGTGCGAAAGATTCCCTGGTCAACTAGGCCTACATGTCTGTAAGCCTTATCGACTAGGGACTGGTCGTAGAAGAGCTTGCGACCAGGTAGTGGTCGTAGAAGATCTTACGATCACAGGATAGTCGTAGAAAGACTTACGGCTATGGGGTGGTCGTAGGAGGACTTACGACCATGGGGTGGTCGTAGAAGAACTTACGACCTCCAGCTTCTCCCTTATGAATAAAGGGTATACTCAAGGACCATATGAAGTCATTATTATCCATAATGTGATTTACAGATAAATAATTAAATGAGGATTATTATATCCTCGTCATCTAACCCCCCCCAGCTTCAAGTGAAAATAACTTACTTGAAAAAGGAGTTTGTAGATGATCTTACGACCAGTAGTGGTCGTAGAACAGTGGCAGTCGAAGGAAAAAAAAACTCTCCGACTGGTGTTTCATTTGACCATAAATTAACTTGGTCAAGAAGGTTGTAAAATAATCTTACAACTTGCAAGGTGGTTGTACAAGATCTTACGATCACCAGGTGGTCATAATACTGAGGTCGGAAGTAAAATCTTTCCGGTTGTTGTTACATTTGACCAGAAAAAGACTTGGTCAAGAAGATAATTTCGCTTGAGGTGTAAAGACTGATATGATTTTCTCGAGCAGACAAATTTAAGAATCTGAATCGACTCTCACAGACACATGCATTGGGAGCGATTCGGCGGTGGCAACCGTTGGGTCACCACATCTTTAACTCGAGTGTGCGGTTATAAATATTCACCGTGGGTGAGACTAAGGTCTTTTACCTTCCCCAAATCGCTCATACTGTTCAAACTTTTGAGTTCTCTGCCGCCAACCAAATAGAACTTCCTCCCGAAATCTTCCCAAATCCAAGTCTCCGATTCACGAGAGAATGGCGGAGCCGCTTCGATGGGCGAATCGGAGATGGACGCGACCAAGATCAAGGCTTTGGTTGACTCCGAGAAGATCCCGAAGGCGGAGTTTGTGAAGTGGATCGAGGTTGCTGGGCAGCTTTGGCCGTCAGGTAAGATTGGACAAATCCTTGTCTTCCAGGCGTTTTGTGAGTGTGGCCTCCGATTGCCCGCTCACCCTTTCCTCACTCTTGTAATCGAACACTTCGGCGTGGAGTTGGTGAATCTCATTCCCAACTCCATTACGATGTTGGGTGTATTCGTGTACTTGTGTGAGGCCTACCTGGGGATTCCGGCCAACTTGGAGTTGTTCCGTTACTTCTACGGAATGACCAGGCTGGCTGGAGTTGCCGGTAGCTGCAGTATGAAGCTTCACGACGGGAAGTCGAAGGAGTATATTCAGATGTTTACCCGGTCGTTGTGGCCGGGGTGGAAGAAGAGGTGGTTTTATTGGGAGATAACCAATGAGGACAGCCTCTCCTTCGCCGGGAAGCCGGTCGAGAAGATCTCCTCCTGGGATTCGACTCCCAAGGATCTCGGTCAGATCGCCACCTTTATTCAAGCCATTGCGGACTTGAAGGAAGAGGGGCTTACCGGATGGCATGTGGTGAAGGATTTCATCATGCGCCGCATAAGTCCTCTGAAGAAGAGGGCTCATCCGATGTGGAGGTACTCTCGGCCGAAAGACCCGACCAGGGACTACGAGGAGGGTAAGTAAACTTCAAGCTTAACCTTCTTTCTGTTAATTTTGAAATTGGCTTATTGGAAATTTTTTTATCCTCGTAGACCTCTCACAAGAGGAGATTGACGCTTGGGTCAAGCTCATCTGTGAGAAAGCGCCAGCCCATGTGGTGGCACCTCCAATCCTGGCTGACCTGTCTTTAGAGGACAAGGTGGAGCGCCTAAAGGTAATCGAGAACTGATTTTTTTCTTTAGGATTTTGTAGTTGTAGAAGAACTTACGACTAGATACTGGTCGTAGAAAAGCTTACGATCAGGTACTGGTCATAGAAAAGCTTACGAACAGGGGGTTGTCGCAGAAAAGCTTACGACATGGAGATGATCGTAGAAAAACTTACGACTGCTTTGTAATATCTCTCTTTCTGATTTCTACAGAAAGTAGGTATGGAGAACCGTCAGGACGACAAAGAAGTCGAACTGATGGTTATCGGTGTGGTAGTAGAGTCGTTTGATTCTCCCCCGGCCAAGAAGCGTCGACTCGTTAAAGTCGCGAACAAGGGGGGCGCAAGTTCAAGCTTTGCTACTTTGACCGCACCTTCTGCAAATTTTATCTGACCAAGCCCTTTGCAAAATTTGCTGTAGACCTGGCTGCTGCTGCAGAGATTGCGGACGAAGTGATTGAACCTCTTAAGCGCAAAGCCCATAAGACCAAGGTATCCTTCTATTATGATAATAAGACTTTCACAGTTTCTTCCTCTCGTGGCTTTGTCAAGCGGTTAGAAAAAGGAGAACTAGAAGTGTTTTATGTGTCTTTTGTGAAGGAAACTGTTGCGCCAGCAGAACCAGTAGTCGAGGGCAGTGCTGCCCTTGAGGTGGTCGAGACTGGTTTCGACCATCCAGAGAGCCAAAAGGCTCAAGGAGCGATGGCGCTCGTTCAAGACCCACGACCAAACGTGGTCATGGCCGTTCCTTAGCCTGAGTCTCGACCAGACATGATAGAGAAGAAGTCGAAGAAATCTTCCCTAGGGAAGGCTTTTTCGAAATTCAAGATCAAGTCCGACACTCGAAGGTATGTAAAAAGGGACAAAAGTGTAAGAACGACATTTACCTTTTGCTTTTTACCACCTAATCGTGTTTTCCTTTATGATCTTAGCCCAGCTCCTCTCACCATCAAGGAACCCACTGCTGTTTCTCTGGCAGACGGAGGAATGATAGTGGCGATGGTCGAAGGGTCGTCCATCGTCCGAGCGGTGGAAGGCGCCGTTGGTGCCGAAGCGGCTACGACTACTGAAACGGTCGTAGAGCCAAAGGCGAAGATGGTAGCGGCGGAGACATCCGGCCACGAGGGTGAAATATTCAATCACCGCGCGGGGAAGGAAATCACTGCAGACGTTCCTCCTGGCTCCCAAGGTCGAACAACTAATGCTGCTACCTTCGGAGGAGAAGAAGAGTTTGAGTTCTTCGACCATTCCTTCGGGTTCTTTGCTCCTGCCACCGTCGTGGGCTCTCGTACGTTCAGATCTCGTGATCGCATTCCTCACCCTAAGGACATTCCTAACAGAGGGGATGTTTTCGACGATGAGCGTCTCGAAAGGGTATGGTGGGACCGAGTTAAAGAGATCGATGAACTGAGGGACCCCACGAGGGTAGTGTCCTCGTTTGCTCAGACGGCCATGAATGTAAGTACCTGAAATTCGATATCCACATACATGTCTTTTCTCGCTTCTTACTGTCTTTTTTTATGCAGAAAGCATTGGAACAAATTGTTACTGTTGCAGAATACAACAGATAACTTGTCCAACTGTGACAGGAAAAAGCGATACTCGACGAGCAGGCAGAGAGGTGGTAAGTAACTATTTTTTGAAGTCTTTTATGTTTCGACCACTTATATAGTACTTGCTAGGGTTGTCGTAGTAGATCTTATGACTAGGTTTTGGTCGTAGTAGAACTTACGACCAGGGTCTTGTCATAGAAGATCTTACAACTAGGTACTGATCGCAGAAAGGCTTGCGACTAGGGTATCATCGTAGAAAGACTTACGACGAGATCTTGGTCATAGAAGAACTTACGACCGCTTGTTTTATGCTGACGTATACTCTTTCCTTTTATAGGTTCAAGAGCTACGAGAAGATCTTAGCTGATTCTCTCGACTTTGAGAAAGCCGAGACGAAAAAGCTAAGTGACAAGAATGAAGACCTCCTGAATAAGCTTCAGGAGGCAAACTCTGCAATCCAAAGGTTGCAGGGACGATTGAACGGTAAGTGTTGAACTTAAGACCGTTTGAGACCTTCTTTTCTTTTTCTGACTTTCATTCCTTTTCAGAAAAATATCAAGAGGTCCAAACGCTGCTGCCTCTCATGCTGAGGAAGTCAAGAAGTTAGATTCTCGACTAGTTGGTAAGCAAATCTTTACATGCGATTGATTGCGTTTTTCTGTCGAGGTCATTTTATCTGATTGGTTTTATTCTTTTCAGAACAAGCAGTACAAATAAAACGACTCCGTGAGGCTTCGACTCGCAATCAGGATGAAATGAAGTCTGTGAAGGGAAACCTCCAAGACAACATTTCACTTTTGAACAATGTACTCGGTGGGCTTCATGCTGAGGGGATCACTCCTCGTGAAAACACGATATCTACTCACTCGAGTGCCATTGGCGAACAGGTCGGAACTTTGCAAGAATTGGTGACTACTCTGAAGGCGAACCAATTTGAGTCGATAAAGGATGAGGTCAAAGAGGGAATAAGATTTGTTTTAGCAAAACTTAGAGCCCATGACCCGATATTTAATCAGCAACTTTGTTATAGACAACCGTCTACCACTCAATCGAAGCGGAGGCGATTAATGGCGACAATGCGATTCGATCGCCGATCTGATCCACGGAGGATATGCAAATAAGATCTGTGGATATCATGGGGATATGTGCATGATCTTGGGATGATATTACAATTGGCAATGTCGTTAAAGGTTTGTCGAATCATGAGTTTTCGTCGAAGTTTGGAATGCTCTTGCTGATCATCAGCCAATCGGTGGCGATGAGTGTTGGGTTAGGTCAAGTTCATGGGTTTCATGGTATATGTGTTGCATGATGCATGTTTTGACTAACGTGGATCAAGTTGTGAAGAACTTGTTCCCGGATTCAATTTCTTTGTCTATTATTGTGCAGGTTGCTTTAAGGTCAATGACGGTCAACGGCGAGGATGATCGGGACTAAGCTTGGAGAGTGAGGTCGAAACGATCGAGGATCTTGGGTGAAGTCAATGGAGTAAAGCATGGCATAAAAGGACAAAGGTGACCGAATCAGGCGATTCGGTCTGACAGGTTCGATCAAGTGGCGCGGGTCGGTGCAAGTACCATGGTGGTTTCGGTGGGAGTCGGATGGGAGACTTGCCGAGCATGATGAGAGCCATGGATCAACCTACGTGGCGAAGCATGGGAGGTGCTTCACGCAGATTGGAACTCGGTCTTTGCAAAAGATCGAGAAGGGTATTTTGGTAATTTTACCAAATACCGCCTTGGTGATCTTTTGCCAACTCACGGCGCAAAATGGCCCAAGGTGAAGCGGATTAGGTCAAGAGATGAAGACGGCGCTTTAAAATGCATGCGTATGTGACCCGTTTGTGTGTGGGCCTTAACGGGAGCCCATTAGGGTTCAATCTTCTAGAAGGTCTATGCCGCCACTATAAATAGAGGAGGGAGGTGGCTACACCCCCTCAACCCTTTCATTACTTGTAAACCCTAGTTTTGCTTTTGTGCTTATGGAGAGGATTAGTGGAGGTTAAGGTTCTAGAGAGTTGGATTTGATTTCATGCTCATCTATTGAGTCTTTGTCCTCAATTGATGGAGTGGCTGTAAACCAATATTATATCAAATCAATCCAATGAAAGTTCTCTCAAGGATGAGTCTATTTGCTTTCTTTCTCTCTATTAGGTGATTAGGGGTCTTTCTTTGATCCGTGAGTTTTTGCTTGGTTTCTTGGCTTGATCTAACTTGCTATGACATGTGGGAACCCATCTAGGATCATCTTGATCATCAATCACCCACGAGCAAGTCTCTAGATTATTTTTCGATTCTTACTCGGTTTTAAAACACATTTTGTTCAAACTGAAAAAGATAGGAACTTTGGCATGGATCTCTGTAATCTTTGATTGGAATAGGTTCCTAATATCTTAGAGAAGGTGTCTCAAATTTCGTGGAGTTTAGCATTACGGATCAAAAGTTAGACTAATTTTAGTTTTGGTTTTCGTGCTGATTGTGCTGTTCATCGTGCCTGAGGTCTGACCGCCTGTTTGCTTGAGGTTAGTCCGGCCTGAGAGGTCTGAACACACCTTTGCCTGAGGTTAGTTCGGCTTGAAAGGTTAGTCCGCACTTTTTCTGAGTCGATCCGACCGAGAGGTTAGTCCAGCACTTTTAGTGGTCGGTCAGACCCTCTGGATTAGGTTTTGGTTTTTGGTCTTTTGCTTTGAGTATTTTGGATTGGATTCAATTCTAGTCTTCCGCTGTACTGGTATCTTGATCTTTATAGCTTTCATAGCTATTGGAGTGAAATTTGTGTTGAATCTGATCAAAGTGAAAACGTGAGCGTGCTCCTATTCACCCCCCTCTAGTCGCCTTTTCGGTCCAACAAGTGGTATCAGAGCCCGGTTAGTTCAATCTTGATCTTAACCGGTCACTGAACTTGGCGATGGATAAGTACTCGACCAAGTCGTATGTCTTCGATTGGCTCGACTATGCTTATTGGAAGTGTAAGACCAAAAGGTTTTTGGTCATGATATTTCATGATGAACACATTGACAATAAGCTAGACTTAGTCTCGATTCTTAATGATGAATACATTGTCTCTGGAACTTGTTTGTGCTCTTCAAGCATCTTGCATTTGAGTTACATCGGTTCTGAAAATCGATTCTTGTCGGGATTATCGGTAGTCTTAAGCTTTGTACATCTTGGAACTACGAAGTGTGGTATGACCATGGGTGTGCAGCGTAGTACCGCAGTCTTATTAGATCTAATCTGGAGCATCCACGTGGCAAAAAGGGCTTTGTTACGAAGTTTTGAGCTTTTTCGTGTTTGCGGTATCTGAAACGTTATTACTGCGAGTAGTTCTGATAGTCCGCAAGTCATTTTCTCTAGTGCGTTTTGCTAGGTTCGTTAGATCTTGATCTAACGGTGATTTGAGATGGACGTTGGACCGTCTGAACTCCTCAAGGAATGTGAGCCTTTGATCTGAAATCTAATGGCGATTATTGATGTAACGTTCGGACCGTCAGAGATGAAAGCATTGTGGCCGTTGATTTGAGATCGGCGAATGAAATCATCTCGGACTTGCTCTGATACTCTTAAGATCGGCGGTATGTGAAGCCGCGGTCCGTCGGCCCATGAATCTGGGCGTCCACGTGTCAAAGGCGTTGTTACGAGGTCTTTGCGGATGTTTGTGGAAGCGGTAGTACCGTGGGTTTGCGGTGATAGTACCGTGCCAGGTTTTTCGAAGAGAACTTCTAACAGTCTTTATTAAGTCAAATCGGTTGTTCGGGCCGAGAGCGGAATGACCGCAGAGGGCAATATCTACATGAGTTGGTTGGCGGTAATCTGCCAAGGCAATATCCGCAAAGAAGCGCGGTATGGATTTTCGAAGCGATGTTTTGGAAGTTTTGGAAGATCTTGAGATTTCGATGAGCGGTAGTTCCATTGTGTTTTGATGATGACGACGCGTGTGAGGTAATCTGGGATGCATAATGACGGTAGTCTGGGTGTACTCTGGAAAGTTGTCGCTTTGGAGAATTGACTACGGATTTGTTGATTTTATAAGCTTTATTTTGTTGCATGATGCATGATAGTGTTTATGGGTGTGAGTGAGCTAATGGATTGTCAAGTTGGAGAATTTGTGCCAAGAATTGGTTTCCTTGATCTGTGCATGTGCAGGTTAGGTGTTGAGGACGAATCACGGTCGATGACGAGATTGACTCGGACTAGGATGGGGAATCTGAGGTCTTGGAAGTCGTGGATGTCAAGAAGTGGTTTGGATCGCACTGGAGCACGTGGAGATCAAGGGGTGCATCTTTGGAAGCTACTGGGATGGAGTCTGGAGGCTTATGGCATGGAGTTTTTGGAAAGACAGTTTTGGAAGGAGTTCCAAAACTGGTTGTTTTGAGATAGAGTCTGTATTGGTGTCATGTTGGATGTGAATAGGACTCTAGCCTATAAGAAGAGGCAGAGGGTGCACTTTGTGGGTGTGCAGATTTTAGGGTTTTTGACGATAGCTTGTTCTGCTGTTTTGCTATGGTTTAGAGGTCCTTTGTTTTGGGGCTTTGAGGAGTGATTGCTGAAAGCCTTGTAGACACAAATCAAGAGTGATATATAAAGTTCAGATTCGTTCAACTTTGGTTCTCGATTTGTTGATCTTGCTGTGCACCTGAGGTGATACTTGATGTGAAGTTTTTTCAAGTCATCCAAAGAGGTTGCTGGAGTTCTTGATAACAAAAAGAAATTGGAATTAGGGGGTCTATTCGCTGCAATCATTCAACCCCCCCCCCTTCTGATTGCCATTACGATCCTACAATTGGTATCAGAGCAAGGTTACAATGGCATCAGATCGAGATTGATTCTCAGGTAAGCCACCGTATTTCGATGGATCTGACTACATCTATTGGAAGACAAGAATGGAGGTTTTTACGCAAGCTCAAGGTAATGTCATCTGGCGAAAAGTTGAAAATCCTTATGAAGTGCTGCTTGTGATTACTAACAACAATCTGCGATGTTGAAGCAAATGCTAAGGCTAGAAATATTTTGTTGCAAGGTTTAAGTAGGAGCGAGTTTGTTAGAATTGCTAATATAAAATCGCTAACAAAATTTGGACAACTCTTCTTGATTATCATGAAGGTTCAAAATCATTTAAAGGTGTTAAGTCAAAATCAATTCAAAAGGAATATTCTAAGTTTGAGATGAAGCAGGAGAATCTGTAGATGCACTTTTGATCGCTTCAATAAAATCATTAGTGATTTGCAATGTTGATGTGATTTATTCGATTCGACAATGCTAGATGATTTTGAATATTTTGGATATATCTGTTTGGGAGGTCCTAGTCACTACAATCAATCACTCTGTTAATATGGAAACACTCACATTAAATGATCTTTATTCCAAGATGAAAACACATGAGATTGATATTTTGGCGAAATAAACAAGTCAAATTCTTTGGGTTTAGTGACTAACCAAACTAACGGTTTATCAAGTTCTTCTAGTTTCTCTTTATGCCTTTGAGTTCAATTTAGGATGAACAATTGGAGGAGATCCCGAAGAACAACTTGTCCTCTTCTCAAATAGGGTGAATAAAGCAATTAACAATGTCGGATCAAGGAGAAGAGGAGGACCAATTAGATGCTTTGAATGTGGTGAGCCAAACCACATTAAGGTGAAGCTATCCCCAAACCGAGAGGTAAAGAAGCTAAGGATGACAAAGCACCATTTCGGCGTTCAAAATTCAAATTTGATTCAAGCAAGAAACAAAATTATCGAAGAAATTTGTCAACAAGGTGCTTTCGACTCTTGAGGAGATTGGGTTAAGTGATGTTGATTGAGACGGCGATAATGAGGATGATCACAAGAAGGCAAAAGAGGTTGATTTCACGGGGATGTGATTAATGATAATGATGATCTCTCAATGACCACGATGAGGTAAAGCCCTCTTATCTTTGATTTATCACGTCTTTGTCTTTGAAATTAACAAATGAGCTTAGAAAATACAAAAAGAAAGTGAAGAAACATGATCTTGTTGTTGATAGCTTGAATTCTGAAATTGATAGACTTAAAGTGCTATTCGATGATGAATCATGTGAATCATGTCAAGTATTGCATTACGAATTGAAAGTTGCTAGATCATTACATGCTGAATTTGAAAAAGCTGAAACTTGCTCATGATTCATGTGATGATAAACTGATACTTGCACATGCTTGAAATTAAAAAGCTGAAGTCTAGTTCAATTTGTTTAGAAACAAATCTTGTGAATGCTCAAAATAAGACTTGTTCAAATTGTGAACTGCTAGAAGCTAGATTAAAGTCATCTCGAGGATTCTATACAACAAATGCTTTACCATGAGACACTTTCTTGCACAAATTGTCCTAAACTCTGGCCGAAATTGATGCTTTGACTAGACAATTAAGTGAGTTTGCTGCAAAAGAAAAGATGGCTCAATCTGTTGCTTCTAAAAAAATCTTGAATGGTTTTGTTAAGTGCACAATCTGTCCTAAATTGACTAAAGAAAATAAGTACCTTAAAGACACTTTGGAGAGGTTTACTTTTGGCAAGAAAAATCTGAACATGATTCTAGAGCAGATCAAAACCGAGTACTAAAAGTCAAGGTCTAGGATTTAATTCTGCTGAGCATGCCAAGAATCATCCTCCCAAAATTCTTAAGCTTCTAGAACACAGAAAATTTGAAATTGAATCTGAACCTAAACATGTTGTGTTTAAATCTGCTTTGGTTTTGCAAAGGATCCTTCTCTCAAAGTGAGTATTGTAAAAAGAAAAACGCAATCTCTCATTTAGATAAATATCAATGTACTCACTTTGTGGAAAGAAGGACACTTGGTTCGATTACATTTTTAAAAGCTAAGAAAGAAAGAGATAGGCTAAGAAAAGCTTTTCAAGCTCCTTTTGTTTCCACTAAACAAAGCTGCTGCGAGGTTTAGGAGTTTTTGTACAATCGACCAACAATATACTCAAAAGCGAAATGATTTTGTTGCTCCTACTCGGCGTGTGTCACGATGTTGGGTTCCTAAATCATGCCTTACTAACTTGATCTTGTGAGACCGATAATTTCTTCAATATAGATGCGGCGGTTGAGGAAGGGAACATTTGGCTAGTTGATTCGGGATGTTCAAGACACATGACGGTGATTCAAAATGGTTCTCCTCCTCACTAAGGCATCAATGATGAATTGATTACTTTTGGGGATGCTTCAACTGGAATTGTGATGGCAAAAGGTCTTGTCTTGGCGTAAATGACAAGTTCATTCTCAAAGATGTTGCCTTAGTAAGTAAATTGAAGTACAATCGCTTCTGTTTCTCAAGCGATTGAAGAAAATCTTGAGGTAAGCTTTAAGAAACATGCTTGCAGGGTTTTAGATGCCTCGGGAGATCTTGTCTTTAATATCACTCGGTTAGGGAGAGTTTTTAAAGCTGATTTCAATCATTCATTTTCACCTAATGTTAAATGTTTGGTAACCGATTTTAGAGATCTGTTCTTTTGGCATCGTAGACTAGGATATATTGGTTTTGATCATCTTGTTCGAATTAGTGGGCCAGTCTCATTAGGGGCTGCTGAAATTGAAAAGTGAGAAAGATTTGGTTTATTCTCCCTGTCGATATGGTAAGATGGTTGCTGCTCCACATTTTCCTATTTCTGTAATCATCACAGATGGCCCCGGACAATTGTTGCATATGGACACGGTAGGTCCCTCATGAGTTCAATCTGTTGGTGGTAAGTGGTATATTCTTGTGATTGTTGATGATTACTCTAGGTACTCTTGGGTGTATTTTATGGTGTCTAAGGATGAAGCTTTTGGTTATTTCAAAGATCTATTTCTCAGATTGAATAATGAATTAAATGGTGCTGTGAAAGTAATAAGAAGTGATAATGGTACTGAGTTTAAGAATTCCTTATTTGCTTCCTTTTGCTCTAGCTCTTGTTAGCCTTTTGCCAATATCTGCGAATGTGTTTTGCGGATAGTTGAGGCTCATGCATAATCCTTATAGCATGTCACTTTAGTTTACGAATGTGTTTTGCAAACGGGTTTAGTTCATGTACCTTAATTCCTTGTGGCGTTGATTCTAAAAGTCGGCAAATGAGTTTTGAGACTTGTTGAGAATCTAGGCTTCACCCCTTGTGCAAGGTAGTTAAAATCGCGATTCTACTCGTAAAGTCGTACGATCCTACGATCCCACGATGACCAAACGATCCAGATCGCACTACGGATCGGAATCAGGTAGGATCGTGGTAGAGTCGCGATCCAAAGGGTAGAGTCGTGTAGAATCGCAGAGTTGGATCGTGGTAGAGTCGCAAATTTTTTTTTTTGGCAAATTTTTCCTTTTTTTTTGCAATTTTTTTAGGGGCCCAATTTTGCTGATATTTTGTTATGACATGAGCAATCTTGAGCTTGATAATGATAAGCTATTTTTATTCCTGTAGTATGTCTAGCTGCTTTTAAGGAACATGCAAGCGTTGCAATTAGATATTGATTTGCAAAACTTGTGAACATTTCTCATTAATTGTAGTAAACTAATCAAGGCCATTGGTACATTCTCTTGTAGTTCGAACTATTTCACCCATCATGTCGGTACCATTATGCTTTTACATTTGTGTGATAAGAAGTGTTTTGCCCTTTTTGGTAATAAGTAAGTGGTAAACCTTATAAGAATCATACAAACTTATAGTATATATGTTAAATATGTGTATTTTACAAATCCGTAGAATCGCCGATTCTCGATTCGATCTCTGATTCGATCCTCTGGGAGGCAAATCGATCCGACTCGGGATCTCGACTCTGACTACCTTGCCCTTGTGTGCATCCTGCATCAATTGACAAATGTGATTTGAAAATTGAGTTGATGCAAATGAACGAGTCTGTTTTACGCTTGGATAGTCGCTAGCGGTCGACCGCCGATATCAACGATCGACGGTTGGGTATCGATCGACCGACATGCTATAAGCGGTCTAACCGGTCCCCTGTACCGCAAGCCTATGTGTGGTCGTACCGCGCTTGTTTACGGTACGACTGTAGTGCGGTTGTTCCGATATTTTCCATGGCGGTACGTTTATTCCAGAGAGGTGGTTTTCTGGTCCTTAGCCATTTTCGTGGAGCGGTCTGACCGTAGGCAAATGGGTATTCTCATTGGTTTAGGCGATCGACCGCCGATAGTTGGCGGTCGGACCGTCGATGAAACTCAACGGCTAGTTTATAGCCGTTGGAGCTGGGACGGTCAGACCGGCCATTAATTGGCGGTCAGACCGATTTCCCCCAGATTTTCTCTGGAATCTTCCCCCAACGGCTAGTTTTTGTATATGGGCAATAAATACCCACCTTGGCTGGTTGGTGGAAGGTTGTTGGTGCCATATTCATCTTCATTGAGCAAAGAGCAAGCCTTCTACTCTCATTTGTGCATGTGTTGCACTTAGTGAACTTTGAGAGGCAAAGCCTAATTGCATGTGTTGTATTAGGTAGTGGATTGAGTATCCACTTGAGCTTAGACACTTGATTAGTTCAAGTGAGAGTCCTAGACCTGTTACTCTTGGTGTTTGCCGACACCTAGACGGCTTGGAGGCATCGTGGTTCAGTGATCTTCTCAAAGAAGGTTGTGAGATGACCTGGGCGTTTGTGAGTGGCTTGGTGCTCGCCATCTTCGGAGTGGAGGAAGAGCAACCCTAGTGGATCGAGGTGTTGGTTCGGTTTGGAACCGGTCCAAGTGGTTGGACTTACCTCGGAGGTGTTTGGCTCAATTCGTGGAGCCGGTTCAATTGATTTTGGGCTTACCTCAACGTGGATTAGGGGAGACCGGTAAGTCTCCGATCACCATGGTAAAACATCATTGTGTCATTACGGTTTGATATCTTGTGCTTTACTATATTGCAATTTACATTCCTTATATTAAATTGATTACTTGTATGTGTACGATTGTTATCTTTTATATAGTCTCATATTGTTGGTGCACATAGTAAAGACTAGTTGATTTAGCCTTTAATTGTGCAAAATCGAATTGATTTACAATTCCGCTTAAAACTCGGTTTTAGCCAAAGAATTTTTAAAAACCGCCTATTCACCCCCTCTAGTCGGCTACCTCGATCCTACATCCGGGCATGTCGGATGCTTGCCACGTGAAGATATCTGTGTTTGCCTGGAGGAAAGCGATGAGGGCGTTTTTCTACTTGGGGTTGGAAGTATCCCCGATGCGAACAGTCTTAGAGGGCTCCTCCTGATCCAGGGGAACTTCTTTGACGTGGTCATTTGGCTTAGGTACAGCTTTAGGCTTCAACTGCTTGGTTGAAAGATGCTCTTTTTCTTCCCGAGTTGATATCTGACCAACCATTTCGAGGGATCGACAGTCACAGGTATCTGCCATCTTCTTATCACAATGAATTGTGATTACTCCTTTGGGACCTGGCATCTTAAGACATTGATACCCATAATAAGTTGCCAACAAGAATTTTGCCAAAGCCGGTCGTCAGAGTTTGGCGTTATATCTTTATGTCGAAATTGACCACATCAAAGGAGATCTTCTCGTCTGAAATTACTTGGTGAACCAAATGTTAAAGGAAGAGAAACTTGACCAATGGGTTTGGCCGAAGACCCCGGTACAATACCATGAAAAGAGTATCTTGCCGGCCTTACCTAGGTCTTAGGTACTTGCATCTCGTCCAAGGTATTCATGAACAGAATATTCAACGAACTACCACCATCAATCAACACTCGATTCACTCAAAAGTTGTTGATGGTGGGGTTCGACCACGATCGGAAAATGACCTGGTTGAGTCGAAGGGATCAGACAGTCAACCTTCTCGAAAGAGATGGTGACTTCTGACCACTTCGGCAATTTATTGACAAGAGGAGGGTCAATGGAGTTTACCTCGCGTTCGACCGTCTTAAACTGTCACTTTGACTCGTATGCCGATGATCCCCCAAAGATGTGCTCGATGGTGTGCTCAGGATCTTGAAACGGCATCTCCTCGTTGTCGTCCGACTGTGTACGACCACTAGCTTGCCCTGCCTCTTCGAGAGTAGGAAGTGACCCTTTGCTGTTGTAGTAGTCCTCGAGTTTTTGTTGGAAAACTCGGCAGTTGCAAAGGTTATGTCCTTCCTTTTTATAGAAAGTGTACAACCTAGGCTTATCATTCTTCCGTTCGGAGCGCTTACCTTTGCCTCGATCAAGGTATTGACCAGAGTGGTGTCGGCGAGGACGTTTGAGCTTGTTCATCATACTTTGTAACCTTCGTGCAATCTCTTGAGTGAAGAGGTCGTAGCCAGGTGCTCGGGCAAGTTCTCAAGATGGGTTCTCGAGCAGGTCGTTGATATATTGAAGTTCCTGAGCTTCTTCCGACTGGTATTGAGTACGCCTAGGCAAATTTCTCTAGGCGGCAACTCATTTTTGTCGGATTATTTCAGAATCATCTATACCTGATTCTTGAGCTTGCCTCAGTGAAGTGCGATGATCTCGAGAATTTCTCGCACGCTCATCAGAGTATTGACTCTGGTCATCGCCGGAGGTGTCCTTGCCATTGCCTCAAGCGGTCGTACAGTGTGATCATCGGGGAGCGTCCTCAGTCCTGTCTCTGGGAGAGTTATTGCTACCTGAGGGAAGGACGAAGACCTCCCGCTAATGATCTCCACTTGCACTTGAGGCCTCCTCGCTTGAGGAGTCGTCGAATAATACCATCTGGCGACTTAGAGCAAACCCATCCCGGAATGGAAATTCTGGGTTATAGCTGTCTCCGTCCGTAAGTGAGCCCTGCGTTGGGATGGTCGAACTCGTAGGAAGAGCATGTTCGATCACATCCTTAGCTGGGCTAGCCGGAGAGAGAGAAATACCAGGCGCTGATGAAGATCCAGAATTACGACTTCCAAGAGTTGTCGTGCCAGGTCAGACTTCCTCAGGTGGATTTGAACAATCGGAGGGAGAACCCTCGTCATGCTCTGAGCCTGCCTTAGGACAGTCCTTGATGTGGTTGGATTGACCCTTGCCCTCTGAGAAAGCTGGTTCCTCATCTGGACGTATCTTTGCGGGGGATAAGGATCCCTCCTCAACTCCATCGATGGGATGGTCTCCTAGAGAATGATCCCCGGAGGCGATATCACCATCAGATGATGCATCACTCGGCTCGTAGTCGAAACCGGCATCCATGTCGATATCTGCGTAATCGACCAAGTCGAACCAGTTCTCCTCGTTCCACTCTCCTCCCATGAGAGCATGAGAGTTTGGAAAAAGTCGAAGGAAAGCTGATGACTCGAGGATCCCCACGGTCGACGCCAACTGTCAGTGTTTTAGAACCGAACTTACGTAAAGATTGTTTGATTCGGGGGTTCCTCTAGGCTCAAAATCACACAGAGATAGAGACACGGGGATTATTATACAAGTTCAGACCTTCTCCTGGAAGAATAACAACCCTACTTATGTGTGTATGTATTGAGTATACTGGATTACAAGATGGAGCCAAAGACTAGAGTATTGTGCTTCTCAGCTTGCTACACTCTATCCAAGGCCGAGAGAAATGAACTGTGCCAGAGCTTGCATGGTGTGAAAGTCCCGTCTGGTTACTCCGCTAATATTAATAACTTGTTTCTATGGAAGATTTGAAATTAATTGGTATGAAGTCTCATGATTGTCATGTGCTGATGATACAAATACTTCCTGTTGCAATTAGGAGTATCTTGCCGAACAAGGTCCGAGTGGCAATCTTGAGGCTGTGTTATCTCTTTAACTCAATTGCTCAGAAGGCCATCGATTCCCAAGGACTAGATGCTCTACAGGCCGAGGTGGTGACGACTCTATGTCATCTTGAGATGTATTTCCCTCCGTTACTTTTCGATATCATGGTCCATCTCATTATTCACCTTGTGAAAGAGATAAAGATATGCGACCATGTGTTCCTACGTCATATGTACCCATTCGAGAGGTACATAGGAATTCTCAAGTCCTATGTACGGAATCGATCTCGACCGGAGGGCAGCATCATCAAAGGTTATGCAATCCAAGAGGTCATTGAGTTCTACGTCGACTACATGGCTCAGGTGGAACTGATAGATGTGCCTCTATCTCGTCATGAGGGGAGACTGGATGGTATCGGGACCATCGGAAGGAAATCAATCACTCCCGATCTGGATACGTACACTCAAGCCCATTTCACGGTCTTGCAATACATGACCCAAGTTTCCCCGTACATCGACGAGAGCACAAACACATGGTACGCCAACAGAATCCAGACCGGTCAGAGGTTTGGATCACGAGAGAGCACAACCGTCGGCTCAACGAATGGTTAAAGGTGCGAATCCATGGGAGGTCATCAAGTGATGATACACTGCTATGGTTGGCAAAAGGGCTACAATTTATAATTGTGACATGGCAAGGATATGACATAAATGGGTACACATTTTATCTGGCTGACTCGAGGATAGGAAAACCGATCCGAAACGGCGGTGTCGCATCGATGTGTTTCACGGCGATTCAATACTGGCGGGGCATGTGGGTTGAACTCCTACTATGGGTTAAGTAGAGGAGATTTGGGAGCTCGACTCGTACTTTTTAAGATCCCCTGTTTGATGCTATTGGGTTAAACTTCCGTAAGGTGTGAAGGTCGACAAATGCAGGCGTCACCACTTTGGACCTCAAATGTGTCGGATACAAGGACGAACCATTCGTACTCGCTAAGCAAGTTCAAGTTTTTTATGTAACAGATCCAGCAAATAAGAACCGCCACGTAGTTCTTCATAGAAAAAGAATGATTCCCGGAGTTGAGAATGGCATGGATGAGGAAGAGTACAATCAATTTGACGAGTTGCCTCCTTTCGGAGACGGCATCAGGCTCGAGAAAGAATCCAGTGAGGAAGCTAGCTATATGCGCGTCGATCATCATGAAGGGCTATATTTTAATTAAGAATTTACTCTATTGTAATTAATTTATTCCATCAAATGGGACATGTCAATGTGGACTTGCCATGTTTTATGGACTTGTAATCTCTCATATATTTTGATGTCAACGTGAAATTGTCATGTGTTAATGTGTTATGGACTTGTCATCTTTGATATTGATGTCAATGTGGATATTCATTGTAATGTGGAGTATCAAAATTGGTTTCACTTCATTTGGAGTTGAGTTGAATTAGATATGAATTTTTGAAGTCAAATGAATTGTCATTGGATAAATTAATTTTTAGTCAAATTATTTGGAGTTGTGTTATGGACTTGTCTCGAGGTTCATATGGACTTGTCACCAAGTTCATGTGGATATGGTAGTCGCATATCACAGACGGTTCTATTATGGAACGTGCTGTGATTACTATCCTGAGCGGTTCCATAATAGAACCGTCTGTGATATCCCTTTATAAGGACCCGACTCGCCTGTTCACCTCCCCAGTGCCCTTAGCCCCTTAAGCTCTCGCTCATTCGCCTCCTCTAGGGCTCGCTTGTTCACATCCCCTTAAGCTCCGACACCGCCGCCTCTGACCTCGACGCTGCCGCCCGCGACATCGACGACGCTACCGCTGCCTCGATGTGCGGCCTCCTCCCCGTGTCAGCGTGCTCCCTCTGCTGGCCTCCTCCCCGTGTCGTCCTCCTCCCCGTGTTGTGGCTCCCTCCCCTGCACTGACCTCCTCCCCGCGTTGTCCTCCTCCCCCGTGTCGGCCTCCTCCCCTGCACCGGCCTCCTCCTCGCAGCCCCTCCCCTGCACCGGCCTCCTCCCCGCGACCCCCTTCCCTGCACTAGCCTCCTCCCCCGCGTCGTCCTCCTCCTAGCGTTGGCCTCCTCCCCTGCACCGGCCTCCTCCTTGCACTATGAAGGTTAATCCTCTACTGTGAATGTTGTATTTGAGATTAATGTGTGATATGAGATGAATGGGGGAGAACCTATCCTCTGCTCCCTCCACAGTGGATTTATGATATTGTGCTAGGTCACTCAGATGCATGGTTAGGGTTTGATCCTTGGACACGGTTGGAAGGGTCTGTTTTTGATTCATGCTCTGTGAGATATATCAAAGTGAATTTTGTGGGCTTAATATTGCTCTGTGATTGGAATAGTCTAATTCTGAAATTGGTAGAATTACTATTTCAATTTTGAGCTCTAAAGATTGCTTCTTCTTGTCATAGTAATCACCGGTTTACTCTTCTTTGTCAAATTGTATTTAGAAGTTCGATGCTTGTAGTGCTTTACCTGATCACTTAATCTGTTGTCCTGTCCTTTTAACAGAAGAAAGTTTTACTTAATTCTGTTTTGTTTCTATGTCTTCATTAAAGGCCAGTCTTCTGTGGACTTCAGTAGTTGATATTGATGGTTCTTGATGATCTATGGTTGATAGATAGTATCATTTTGAACTTCTTATACATGTGATTGTTATGTCAGTCTAGTTAAGCTTTGGATAGAGCTCAAAATCTGAATTTTAGTGTTCTTATCCAATTTATGAAGAGAATAGACCTTAGTGCTGAGATGGCCAAGTTTGTTTCTTATGCAACTCGCTATATGAGAGCTCGCATTAATTTCAAATGGTGGGTATTCTGATGGTTAGGGTTTGGGATGCTAGATATGATGATATATTGCTCTGTGGGATATTGTAAATGCTCTGTGATGAAATCAGTCATATACTGAAATTGACATTGCAATCTAGTAGTCTGTTACTTTTGGATACTTAAAGACCTATATGGTCTTTACCCTTTTAATGTTTTCCTGTTAAACGTATTGCTCATGCTATTCTATTAGTCCTGAAAACTTGTTGTAGACCTGACTTTAACTATGGTCGTTCACTGTCAGTGAATCAATATTGTTAAATCAAGGTTGTTGGCCTTTTTAATTGCTGAATTGGTGTTGTGTTAACAGTGAACATTATTCTTGTTATTCTTGTTTCTAGGATATTTGTGATCGAGAATAAGTTTTTAGAGCTCAAGGCTTATATTGTTTTGTCAAAGTCAATTAGTGAAAAGTATAGGCGGTTGAGATGGCAAAGACTTGTTCTTTTGCAACTCTCCTTCGAGAGCACAAACTATCATCAATCTTACATGTTTTATCTTTGCTTATTGATGATTTACTACTGTTGGTATTATGCTTGTTGCATAATTATTTACTGCTTGTGATGAATGTTAAATCTTGCAATCCATTTTATTGCATTTGTAACTTATATAGATAGCAAGTGGCGAGATGGCGGAGGCACTGTCTTATTTGCCGTCACCGACGTCGCCGAATCGTCTGGATGTCAGGCAGCGATATCGTGGCGAGATGGCGAGGAAAATCGAAATTGCTGCGGGCGTGATCATCACGAAGGTCGGTGGCGTTGGGATCCTCTGAGTCCCGAGATCGATGGCGAGATTCGAGACCATTTGTGGGATACTTGCAAGGGAACAAGTCCCCATCACCACACCAAACTGGAAGTCTCTAGCAGACGTCTGAGAGGCCACCGTGGGCCGAAATTTCGAGCAAGTTCACTATCGAGTGACATGGCACGCGTGGAATGGCAGACGTTGCTCGCGATGTGCCACGCGTGGAGGACCTTCAAGAGTACGCTTGTCACGAAGTACGTGAACACGGGTCAGACACCCTTCACGAAGTTTCCATTCTTGTCGCGGGATATATGGGACGAGTTTGTGCGGATGAAGACGACAACCGAATTTTAGGAGCAATGTGCGGCGCACAAAGCTCTCCAGGCACGAAACATTCACTCCCACGACTTCGGCACTTTGCTGGGTGCGCAGTAAATCCACGGAATGGGCGGCGGAGGGCGAAGCATAATCGGGCCATTTCTTTGAGATCACGCATTTAGCGTGCCCAAGTGCGGTTAAGAGCGAGGGCAAAAGTCACGTCTTCGGGCAGCATCTCTTTCACAAACCAGGCAGACCATGAAGTGTCCCAATGCCTGGTAAATATGTTGAACTACCTAGTTGTTAATAATTCAATAACTTCATAGTGTCTATAATAACATGATGACCTTTTGCAGCATGAATTGACTGCCGAAACTTCCCAAGGCTCCTTCCAAGCAGACAGGGAGAAGGATATACTATCTACGGCCCTGGGAAACAAGGAGCACCCGGGTCGCACGCGAGGCCTTGGGGTTTACATACCTTGGAGTTATGGATTCTGAGGCGACTACGACACGTATAGGAGTACGAAGAGATCCAAGGCCGAGCACGAGGACCGGTTGATACAGATGCTTACTACAAAATTTCAAGGACAGATAACAAGATTGCATGATCAAATGAATCAACTCTTGAACCAGTCACAAACCGCTCCCATTATTTTGGGAGTTGGTCCTCCTCGACATCGGAGTAGCGTCGCGTCCACGCATAATTCTGAACATGATGACGCCCAATTACCTATTGACGACATCAAGGTAATGTACATCTCTGGAATACTCCAAAGATAGACCTATAGGACGCCTTATCTAATTGTGTATCGTTTTGTAGGAGTCGACGCCTTGCAAGCTCTAAGTGAGGATGGTTGGGTCTATTTCTATTAAGGTTGGGCGGGGGATGGCGTATACATGCCAAGAAGGGACAGTGTAGTACGGTGCCCAGCTAGCACAGGGTTACGCCAGGGTCCAGGTGGACATGGTACATGACAATTTCATGGCCGTCCTACTGAAAATTCGCCCAAACGAAGACATCAAAATACTAGGGGATGCCATGCACACTTTTATGCAGTGGCCCAAGAAGGACATCACCCTGGACCCAGCAGTGCCGCGATCTCGACACGACCATTCCTCTCCAACGGGACCCTCGATGGCTTCACCTTGTCCTTCGCCTCAGAAGGCCACCTCATCGGTTCCGGTGGAGAAGACGACGAAGGAACAAGAAAAGCATGCCGTCGTATCGGTTCCCGAGTCGTCTCGCAGGGAGACGTTTAGCGGGCAAGTTGTTAAGGCCAAATCGAAATCGATGAACATTAAGGCACATCCCAAGTCTGGGAAGTACTCCATCGGAAAACCGTTGTGCTCCGACACATTATTACTCCGCGCTAGAGTAGCTTGTCAGGCTTTGCATACCCGGTACGTGCGGATGGTCAAAGAGAAGGGGTGCGATACTGGAATCACCGTCAGATATACGGATGAGCACTTCTTCAACGGATCGGGCCACTTCGTCGTGGGCTTCAACGACTTATACGACCTATTCAACCTCGTTGCCCTCGACGCCTCGCTTCTACGATGTTGGACACTGTAAGTGTGTATAATCAAGTTCTACATTCACGTAATACCGATAACTATCATAACTCATTGCTTGTGTATAGATACATGATGCAAAAAGCCCGGGATTGGTCCGAACCGGTGGGTTTCCTCGACCCACACGTGGTCTCTATGCAAACCATCGAAGAAGACATATCCTTCGTCGAGAAATACATAAAGGCGTCATTGCTTCGTCAGGACGACAAGGACGACATAGTGGTGCCCTTCAACCAGGAGTAAGTGCTTCACTACTTGCTATATAAATTTCATTTGTACTTTATACACATCACGAACTTAGGTTTAATGACTATAGCAACATACATGAGTAGGTTCCATTGGATCCTTATAGTCATTGTACCAAAGTGGAACATGGTAATATACCTTGATTCCCTACTCAGCAAAAAGCACGACTTCAGCCTTGTGCAAGGAATACTCGACATGTATGCTTATTTCCTCCATACATAACTCTATTTTAATCTTCCTTCGTTTGAAATGGCCGAGGATAACTTTTTGGAATCATGTAGGTCGTTCATCGCCTATGTTGCTGACGGAGGACCATACAAGGGATCGGACGCCACACTAACACACAAGACGTGATTTTCGGTACGCGCTACAACACAATAATCCTATATCATACTTCGCAATAATGCGTCCCGAACTGACTATACCTATATATGTAATTCTATTTTTGCAGTGCCGCCGGCAAAAAAATGATGAGCTTTGTACATTCTACGTTTGCCATCATATGAAGCAAATTATTGCTTTTAAGATGAAGGATCCCGAGGTTTGTCAATCTTGAAATAATTATTTCCTAATTATAAATTTAACTATATACGCTTACCACTTTACTCTCTTGCTAGCGACAAGACTTGATCATAGATTTAGATGCACTCGTTGAGATCGCGAACGTTCGAGGGAAGCTCTGCGCCTTCATCAAGACACAGATCATTAACCCCAACGGAGAGTTTCACTCCGTCGCCGAAGCAAAGTTTCACCCCGTCGACACCTGTCAACCACCTACAAACAATTGATTCAATTGTAATCCAATTGTAACTATAGCGACAATACTTGAACAAATTCTTTTGTAATTTATTTTGAGTAATGATCACTTTGAGTTATCAACAATTGATTATCTGTGATGTATCATTTTACGCATGCTTGTTTTTGAGACGGCATGGCTAGCAATTCTGAGGCTAGCCAAAAATCAAAAGAAAAATAGTTAGGTATAAAGAACTATCACGAGCGGTTTTTGTTAAAACCGCTGCATGAAGGCCTATATCACGAGCGGTTTCCATTAAAAATAAATGCATAATACATAGAATATCACGAGCGGTTCTATTTCCTAACCGTGCAGCGATATTCTACGTATCCTGAGCGGTTTGTAAATAGAACCAAATGCAGTGATATTCTACGTATCCTGAGCGGTTTTTAATGGAAACCATCGTGATACTATACTTTCATAAGACGGTTTTAACAAAAAAACATACTGTGATAACCGTATCACGAGCATAGTTTTGATCCGTGCATGATAACCGATCTATTATCACGGACATACAATTTCGAGCGGTTCAAAAAGCAAATGCATGATGACGATTCGAACCGCTGCGATGAGCTTGTATGTACTAGTGTTGTATGCTAAGTAATACTCATGTGCTTGTTGTGTTCTCTCTAAGTCGTAGTAATTTTGTGGTGACCAATATTTCATTTTATTATTACCTTTTGGTTCATTCCAGTTAATTTATTACATTATTTATTTGTGAAATATTTATTTCTTTCTCGAATTGTTACCAAGTTGTTCGTTGTTCCGTAGGCATGGTGGGTCAGGGTGTTGGCGCTGTACTCGCTAAGTGATCTTGTATCCAAATATTCCTTCTAGGGGGCGAGTGTCTTCCATTCACCAAAATATACTCCCTCAATGCCACACCATAATCGTCTATAAAATCAGGGCATACTCCACCATAGACCTGTTCAAGTCTCGGGCCGAACCCGGCTTCGGGCCGAGCCTAAAAATGCCCGGTCCTAAACAGGTAGGCCCGAGCCTAGCCCGACCCGACATAGGCTAGGCCCAAAACCCGAAATTCATGTTTTCCCCATGAAATATTATTATTTTAATTCTTTTTTGCAATAAAATATTAATATTTAATTTATTTCTAGAATAAAATTATTTATTATTTTATTATTACTATCAGGCTTGGGGCCAAAAAATCAAGGCCGAGCTGCCCATGAATAGGTAAGACTCCATTCGAGCAAGTTTGGAAAACATGGAGATGAGAGGGAGAAGATAGATAGAGGAAAACAGAGGTACAAGTGGTCACACTACTACAGAAAATATCTTCACAAACGGTTCAAAAACGTCATCACAAACAGTTTCGTGAGTCGTCTGAGTTTATGGGTTAGTAATGACATGAAGTTATCACAGACGGTTTTTGAACCGTCTGTGATAGTTTACTAGTACGGACGGTTTGTAGATAAAACCTTCTGCGATAGTTTACTAGTACAGACAGTTTATAGATGAAACCGTTTGTGATAGCTGATGTATCACCGACGGTTTATAGATGAAACTATCTATGAGATCTGATGTATCACAGATGGTTTCTCCTAAAGAATCGTCTGTGAGAGCTGATGTATCACAGACGGTTTGTCCTAAGGAACTGTCTATGATATTCTTTTGTGTTGCTAAATGTATTTCTGTTTAATAGCTAGCATCAGGAAATGCTAGCCGTGCCCTCTGAAACAAGTTGAAACACAACAAGTACATGTATACATCCAATTCATATTTATTTCAGAAACAAGCACATCCAATTCATAAATCAATTAACTAAAATTAACCATTCATGTACAAATTACACACATGTACCATTAAGTTCAATCTTATCCCAATCAAGTTTAATCTACATTATGGAACTTCCCATCTGGATTTATGGTCTCATGGTTCAAGAATGATGCAAACTGTCCTCGAATGTTTATGAGCTGGCCCTGTTCCAACGTAGTTATAGCGATGCTCGCAACCTGTCATTAGGAAGATTAAATTTGTGCATACATAAATTGATAAGTATAAAATAATTATTCCAAGATTGACAAACCTGAGTATCATTGGTCATTGCGGAACCGACGAGTAGTTCTATATTATGGAAAACATAGTATCCACAGATGTTGCAGGCTGTCGGCTGTTGGTGGCACTGCAAAAATAGAATTGGTTGGTTCGAGAGGCATTACTACGAAGTGTTATGTAGGATTAATGTGTACTGGCGAATACTTGGAAATTTAGATCGTGTCACAGGATCCTTCCCTTGGATTTCCCTCCTTTAGCAAAGTACACAGTGAACGATCTACGTGATTCCAAGAAGTTAGCCTTAGCTATTGCAAAGAAAGGAAAGACTACAATAGAGCTATGTATGAAGGAAATGTGTTTACCCGTCGATTAATTATCGGACAACTGTGAAGTCGTGTTTGGCCCTCTTTAGGGAATCTAGGTATATTACCTTGTTCCGTTTTGGTATAATTATAATTAGAATCCAGTAGAACCTACACAGGTATGTTGTCATGGTCATTAAACCAAAGTTCGTGTTGCTTATAAAGTACAAATCAACAAGTATAGCCACTAGTGCAGCACTTACTCCTAGTTGTAGGGCAAAAGTATGAATTCCTTGTCGCGGTGAGTCAGCAATGACCCCGTCATGTAATCCTCGATGAATTTTGCATTCTCCTTGATGGTTTGCAAGGAGACCAAGTGTGGGTCGAGGAAACCTATCGGTGAATTCCTTAATTCGACTTCAGAAATCATGTATCTATCTATCTATACACACACACACAAAAGTAAGGAGTTATATATAACATTTATTGGTATTACACGAACGTTGATCGTGATTGTTCACACTTACAGTGTTCAGCATCACATGAGTGAAGCATCGAGGGCGTCGAGGTTGAAGAGAAAGAACAGTCCTCAAAGGTCACCGTGAAGACACAGTCTTGAACCATGTGGTTAAGATGATCCTTCTTGAACTTGATGTTGATACCCGAGCATCATTGTCCATCCGTCTTGTTGGCCTGTTCCATGTACCATAGATGCAATCTCATGCAAGCCATTCCTAGGGTAGGATGGCGCTCTATCGTCTCGACCAACGGCTCGCCTAGCATGAATTTTTGAACCAACGACAAGAAGGGGATATCAGAACAGGAGTCAACCGTCTTCGATTTGCCCTTGTTGCCTCGCTTTTTAGAGGTCAACTTCACGAGAGTCGATCGGGCACGAGGTGCAGATGCACCTGATGCACCAGGCCCTTGCTGCATCGGTGCAGGTAACTCTGGTGCAAGTACTTCCCGTGAAGTTGACACCGATGCAGGTAGCTCTGGGCAGATGTCACTCTTGGGCCACTAGATAAATGTTCCAATGGCTTGCCATAAAGTCACGACCTCGTCGTTTGGAGGCATCTCCAGCCGGATGGCCTCGAAATTAGCATGAACACCGTCCACATTCACTTTTACGAAACCCGACGCTATATTGCACTGTGCAGCAAGGGCCCGACACCGGATGGATACGCCTGACCCCAAGCAGCATCTGTAACATCCCGATTTTTAGAATCCGGATGTTAATATTTAATTTGGTGATCTATTAGATATTTGACTAGGTTTTAAAATTTTTCCGGTGTTTAATCAAAATGTTGCTTTGAAAGTCAAATTTATTTAATTAAAAGGTTGCGATTTATAAAACCGAATTGTTTGAAAGACTATGTCAATATATATATATATATATATATATATATATATATATATATATATATATATATATATATATATATATATATATATATATATATAAATATTAAAATTAATTAAAATATTGATCTCTTATTTTCACATGCATTTCAAAAATTATACTATGGTGCATGCATTAGTACAGAAGCTCTTTTCGAATCGATCATTTGCGTAAACGCGCTGCGTGTCCTTCTTGACTGTCATCTTCCATTTTCCGTCCCTACTAACTTTTTCGCTTCTCTCCTTCAAATCTCTTCGAAAACTTCGAAACCAAGCCATGCATGTCATACCAACGCGATCATTATCGCATACGATCGACCCAATTCCGCAATTCGATTTTGCATGCATGGCGGTTTGAGCGAATTCATAAGCAGATTTAAAAGAAGTAGCAGATAAACGCTTTGCATGCCGATTCTTTTCCCCAACTTCTCTCTTCGCGATCACCACCAAAAATCAAGAATCCGATAATGCATGTTATACCATTGTGATCGCCGTCTCGAGAGCTTTCCAATTTGGCGGTTAGTTCACGCATGCAAGGTCATTAGAGCGAGCCGGAGAAAATAGGAAGAACTGTACTGCTATTCTTCTTCTGAGAAAACAGGAATTTCAAAGATTTTTAGAGAGCATTGGACTATGAATAAATTCCTGAAAATTTTATCTAAGCATCATCATTATGTCAGGAACCTTCCATAAAAATTTCGTGATTTTTAGAGCTAGGAAACTATGTCTAAAAATTTCTTCCCCAAAACGGAACACTGTTCATTCGGAAATTTCACCCCAAACCGAACCATGCTGCCATTTTCTTTGCTCCCAGCCGAGAGGACATACCCCCACTACCCTATTCCTTCTCTCTCCAACACCTTCTAACAGCACACCCATCACCTCCCCACGCCATCTCTCTTCTTCACCAAACAACAGAGCTCCATTTCTCTCCCACACAAGCTCAAGCTCCCATTTTCTCTCTTCTAAATCCTAGGCAAAAACTGAGAATCAGCCATTGCATGTTATGCCATCACCTTCCTCATCACTTAATCTCTCCATACATCCATTTATATTTTACATGCATGGCCATTTGAGCATTTTGGAGAAGGGAAAGGAGGTGAGAGCTGCTGCAATACAGCATGCAGTGCTGCTTGGTGGTGCTTGGTGGGGCATGCATGCAGCAGATGGAGGTGGAGCAGCAGCTTGGGCGCATAGCAGTGGCAGCCTGGAGCATCATGGGCATGAAGGAGCAGTAGTACCAGCACACATGCAGCAGCTCCCTGAGCAGCAGCTTGGAGAGGTGGCAGGGAGTAGCAGTGGCAGTTTGAGGTGAAGCACCAGGAGCAAGCGGACGGGAGGGCGGCATGGCCAGCGGCTCGGGTGCCAGCGGCAGCCCAGCTGGGGCGCGTCCCAGGCGCAGTGGCCGGCATGCAGCAGCAGCCCAAGGTGGCCGGGCAGCAGGAGCAGCCGCAGCAGGAGCGGCCAAGCGGCACAGCGGCGGCTGCTGGCACACGGAGCAATAGAGGCACGGCGAGGACGGCAGCGGCCACACGACGGTCGGAGTTTTGAGTGGCACGGCTCCAGCGGCGGGTCGATGTGGACGCCAAGGGCGGCATCGGGCCGTTCGGGTAGTGGGCGCTCGCGAGCTGAGGAGGCGCTGTCCAGCGGCCTAGTATGGGGGAGCAGCGTCTTGCACGATGCCGGAGCGCCGAGGCGGCGGTGGCGCAGCGGACGCCGAGGTGCAGTGGCAAGGCACTGTGGACGCGAGGACGAGGTGCTGTCCTTTGAGCGGCACGGCGCGCAGTGACGCGAGCCGAGGACGCGAGGTTTGTCGGCGGAGGCAGCGACGTGAAGACGGCGGCGTGGAGGAGTCGGCCGATATCACGGCGCATGCATGTGACGGCCATGCATGCAGCGGCGCGGCGACCCGAGCGAGGCGAGGCGGCATGACGTGGCGGCACCGATGCGGAGCGGGACGTGGACGACTACGGTGGACGTGGATGCGAAGCCGAGAAGACGTCGTCCGGCAACGATATGCACGCTTAGTGCCGGGGTAAAATCTTTAATGTTATTTTTGTTACCGCACTACGATATTAGTCGTGCATGTTACATATTAGTCATGTGCATGTCACCTATATATGCATGTTTAATTGTAAAAATGATTTGGTAAATTAAGACCGGTATAATTCCCCGATTAGGTCGTAATTGTGCGTAGGCGTGATTATGTATCGATACATTGGTGGATGCGAATAATTATATTATTGTGGTGAAA
This sequence comes from Phyllostachys edulis, assembly GCA_036346405.1. NCBI lineage: Eukaryota > Viridiplantae > Streptophyta > Magnoliopsida > Poales > Poaceae > Phyllostachys > Phyllostachys edulis. The sequence goes on along the minus strand of CM070549.1, from coordinate 22,991,735 downwards.
TGCATGTATTATTGTTCGGTAGATGCTAGGTTATATATATAAATTGGATCATTGGATCGGATGATATGATTTTGGAGTCGCATGGAAAATTGGTAGTGATCTTTGGATAATACATTAATTGGAGATTTTCCTCATGTTGGATTAGTAATTTTAGGAGATAGAATGTATAAGAATTTTATGATTTATTACTTGATGGATAGCTCTTGTGATGATATTGAAGGATATATGGACGTTGACTCGAATAATTTATTTGATCATGAGTAGATGGATCGGGTGTCTTAAGTAATAGTTATGTGAGTCATTTGTGCTAGAATTTGGAGAAGGTAGCAATTGATCATTTGGTTGCAAATAAATATTTGGATTTGCCATGTGCTCAGTAGGAAAGTCCTATGTGCCGAGTCGGTGGAATTGTACTCTCTATTGGATTAGTAGCTAAATGATTATTAGTCGATCGTAGAGGCACATATGTGATTGGATTAGTAGTTGTCATACGCGACTAGTCCGGTGAAATGGATGTAAGTTGATTTATTAGTGAGCTATTAAATGCTGGATGTGTTATTATAATTGTAAAGCTTATTAGGTGTCGGTAAGTCAAATAAATCTTGATCGGTGGAAATGTTGGTGTTTACGAATGTGATTTGCCGAGGCAAGACTAGTAGAGCTAGATAGTTAGTATTAGCTTAAATAGCATATTGGAGAATGATTGATGGATTTAGTCATGGTCATATGCCCATAAGTCGGTGGATTTCGTATAACTATTGAATAGGTTGTATAGTTGGAGTATCGGGCATCACTCGATGGATTGACTACCTTGATAATGCCTTTGTGAAGGTTAGTATGGGATTTAGATCAAGGTATGCGAATATGATCGGAGAGTGTTATGCATGTGAGTGGATTCAACACCGGAGAATCGGTTAAGTCAATGATTATGAGAATATTAGATTTGCCGATAGATGTTTTACTTTAGGACTTAAATGGAATAGCAAAGAATATACGTAGGCCTCATTTATCATGGCAGAGGCTAAGTTAAGTTGAGTGTAAAAAGTATTAAGTGCAATAGGAAGTTCACTAACGTATTATTATTTTTACACTAGAAATGCTTTTTACTTTGAAAATGCATAAGTATTTCATAGAAACTCCAAATGAGATGAACTAAGTTATTTTGGTCTTATATTATCATTCTCTATCCATACATATAATCCTCATCCTCACCACTGCTCCACAAATTTTGACCAAATAATTAAATTCGGTGAACAGTAACAGATTACAATTAAATTGGATTTTTCTGAAAACTGATATTCAAACTGCTATAACTCTCACATACTAAATCCAAATAGAATAATTCTTTCACCTAAATTCATCTAAAATCATAATCTAGCTACTGTAGAAAATTCATGCATTTTTGAGTACTTTGAATTTTTCGGCTTTTCTCGATGTTTATTCGATATCGTCTTTCTATAGTTTCCGAGTTGCCGGATGTAAGCAAGTATGTAACCGAGAGTGAGCAAGTGAACTCCCTGAAAGGCAAGCATCATTTGAACTTTCTTTTGCATCATATTTGATCCCAGTTTTGTTAAGATAGTGCAATGATAATTGCTTGCATGCTAATTTTGTTAATGTCGCTATTTTTGTGATGTGTAGAATAGCTATATCCCACTCTTTGAGGTTTATCTTGAATCATGAATAACTCCAGTACCACATGCTTAAAATAGGTTTGTGTGAATTATATATGTTCGGGTTTGCTTAGCCATGCAAGTCTAAAACCGGTAGTTTGATTGTCGGGAATAACCCGACAATTATGGGAAACACTCAAACTCTTACATTCTTTTGATTCCAGAGCTTCGTATCTATGTTGTGAACTCAATTTTACTATTTTAAATGAGTTTTGGGGTCTGGACAAGTGTTGGTTATGGAGGGTGCCTTCGTGCACAATTTGGGTTGTGGTTTGTCTTGTCTGGACCAACAAGGACCGAACTTTGGTAACATCTTTGATTCAAGTAAAACTCGTGCTGCCACACGCGTGTATGGGCACTTTGCTTGGTTAAGTAAGGGGTTGGTATTGTTGAGTTGATGACTGGTGGTGTGAGGCGTATATGTGTTCCATCGCATATATGTTCCATAAGGGTACCGATTGCAATTCTTTATTGTGAGGCGAGCCCTATTTAAGCTTTATTAATTGGGTCGGTACTTCCGGCACAACTTGCGTGCCGTTTAGATGTAGGAGGCTAGCCTACACTTAAACGGGGTTACGTCGCGTTTGGGCGATTCAACTCAATGATATCGACTTGCTGAAAAATACTAAGTCTTGGTTTATCTTAGGCATACCATAGGAAGTATGCTATATTCGGAGCATCCGGAGGCTTGCGGGCTAATCAAGTCGTGTGGGTAAGGTAGTACACCCCTGCAGGTATAAATCTATTCAATAGCCGTGTCCACGGTTATGGACAACACTTGAGTTACATGGTTGCTATTGTTAGACTTGGAATTAAAATTGTGGTTATAACTTGGTATTCGTCATGAATGGGATGTTCATGCTTGCTGTTGTATCAAAGTGGACAGCCACTTTGTTATTTGTATGATTTATTTGTTATTCAATTTACTACTTATTCACATGCTTTACTTCTACTTCAAATCTGATTTTGAAATGGCACTTGGAAAACTAGTATGTGTAGGTTGTACATTGTTGCGTCTCTTTTGCAAAACTAAGCCAATATGAGCCATCCTTTGGAACAACCTCTAGCATAACTATTTTTTTTTGTGTAAGACTTGCGAGTACCTTTGTACTCAACCCGGTTGCTGCAATTTAAGGTGAGGAAGACTTTGAGCTCGTTAGTGTCGATTTAGGCGACATTGACGAGTAGTGCTATTATTTAACTCCCGGTCGGTTGCCGATGGGTTATGGGGCATACCATGCTGGATATTTTGGTTTATTTACTTGCTTCCGCTGTTACTTTATGATCTTATTTGAATTTGGCGATCGGCCACTTGTAATAGTTGTAGACTTGAACTATTATGTTGTATGTCTTTTGACCTATGAATGTATGAATGTTGTATGGATATGATCAATGCTATATGTGAGTTTGGGGCATGTTGGTCGCTGATCTTGGGAGCCAACATGACCTCATGCTTCGCTGTTTGTGGCTTCCCATTTAACTCACTAAGTGTAGTGCTTGACTTGTTAGAGAACCGACAATCATGTAGTGCTCACAGAGGAGCAACAAGACATGATCGTCGGGGCTCTAGTTTGTAGTTAAGCCTTTCACTGAGATTGAGTTAAGTTGGAATCCATTTACTTGAGGCCCTAGAGTTATGTCCTTAAGACCATGCTTAGTCTCGGTCTTACGGAGATAACCCGGGGGTCCTCACAGCATCCAAGGCAACAGAGGCACATCTCAGTTGGAGCTTGCACTTCATAGCCACCTACATGATGATACAAAATTAGCTACTCCAATAGGCCTATCAATGGATCGAGCATTCCAGATATAACAATTGTTACCAGGATGTCATCAATAGGAAATCTGTCGTTGCTTTCTAAATAAATAATCAAAATAATTTGTATTATTCCAAACCTCCAAATCTTAATGTCTAAACTATTAACTACTTTTGTACTTACCATACAACTTGAATTGGGGAATGACACAACCAAATACTAACATCTTTTATAATTTGAGATGATACGTGATTCTGCACAATTCTACAACTAGGAGCGTGATTTTACCATGATTTTACCCAGTATGAATAAATGTATGATTTGGGTCGTTTTGTGTTTGTGGGATCGTACGATTCTACTACTAGAATCACAATTTTAACAACCTTGCTTTCAACCATTTAATTTTGTAAAATTAAAGCTAAGTTTAATTAAATTATTTTTTTGAAAAAATAGCCTATTATCGTCGGGAGAGAACGCCACTAGGCGCGATCGCCATCTGATCTGCGATCGCCTCGATTAATGTCTTGGCCCAACAATCGTGTGCCGCACGGGTCTAAATCGTGTTCCGATCGCATGACCGGGCCTCCAACCATAGCTAATCGTTGGGACACAAAATGATTGAGTGCTACCACGCGATGGCTTAACGATTGTGGTTATTTTTATAAAAAAAAATTTAAACATGGTTTATTTGTGTCATTTTTTTAATAAATGGTTTATTTAGAGGGGGGAAAATCCACAGTTCTAGCTATAGGTTGCCCAGTATAATCTACCTTTATTAATCGTCCAACCCCTTTTAAACATTTGGTGTTGATTGCAATAATTCAATTGGAGCATTGTTTTTCTATTACTATAAACTACCACAACAAACGTCTAATCCTGTGGTCTTTATACAACTTTTCCTATAGCTTTTCTTTAAGAAGAAGACTCACAGCGTTGTTCCCGTAGAGGATAAGTTGATTTCTTGACGTTGGGTTGTCGGTTGTCAAAATTCTGCAATAGAGTAGTTTTAACTTTGGAGGGTAAGGGCATGTTCAATAGTTTGTCTTTTAGGTTATCTCTAACATCCTTCGTGTTATCTTGAGATAATTTTAGAGACAACTATTTCAATCCATTGTCACTTGAGTTGTCTCTTTAAAGCCTAACAAGCATTTAAGCTTTACATGAATCAAGTATCTTGTTTTGTGTGAATAAACGACGACTGCGCTCCAACTGCAAAAAAGCTTCGTCGCTAGTGCATTGTTTCGCGTGATGCACTCGTTTCTTCGTGAGAGGACGACCTCATTCTCTCTCCTCTTTCACTCTCCTCAACATCACCAGAAAACCTATGTTGCAACTTTAGAGATAGCTGAAGTGGCACTATTGAAGATGCCCTAAGTGAGCTAGCCAACAGGCGACGCGTCTATAAAATGTTGTATTGCCGTTTTTTTCCTTCTAATGAAATCGAAACATAAGTTTTTTGCGTGTTCGAAAAAAAAGATAAGAAGATGACTAGAGTTGTCAATAAGAGGAGCTGGAGGAATACAAGAGAGACACCTACATTGCCGTGTATCGGGCCTAATATCAAACTCGGGTTGGGCCGAGCCTCAAATTATTAGATTCTCTTAAGAGTTTTTTTAAAAAATAATGTATAAATGGATAAGATTTATTCCTCTACACAACATATTTAATTAGAGAGGATTCGAACCCGAATTTGCTAGATCTGTGGTGCTAACCAACTGCCCCGGGAGATGACTCCTAGAAAATTTTCACGGTCCAGCTCGGGCTCAATGGCTAATTGAAGAGGACCTCACTTGCATGCAATAAAGCCTTGTGTCATCATAATCAAAGATAGAGTATGACATGCTTCGTTATAAACTTTCAGTAGTTGACCACGTACTTACCCTCAGTCTTGGGTTTAGTTGAACTAGCTATGTAATACCCTATTTATTTAAAGAGAATATATGGAGATAGAAAGAGATTTCACATTTACCTTGCCAAGAAAGGAGACAGAATATGTCCATCATCTTACAATGTGATTTTCGTGACTGAAACTGTTTCAAACAGAAACGTCGTAACAACAAAGTTGTATATCTTTTTGCATAGTCCAATTTAGAGTCCTCATTGATCTAATTTGGAGTTTTGATGTGTGAGATATGGGGCCCGCAAGGTAGGCTGCATAGAGAATCACGGTCCGTAACTAAGTCAACTTTCAAAGCAAATTTAGCGATGAATACGGCATTTTCAGAAAATCTCCACAAATATAAAATTGAAGTAGTTTGAGTTAGCTAAACAGGGAAAATTGAATCACTAAATTCCAAGTTCGAGACAGAAAGTTATGGCCTTTGGAATGTTCGCTGCACAGAAGGAAAGCGGAAAACCGACTCGAATTCAAAGTGTATTATGAATCAAATTCAATACAGTTGTTTCTAACCCTACCACGTCCAAGCCACAACCCTCCAGCCCATTGAACTTTAAATAAGATCCCAGGGTGCCCTTGTTGCATTCCCAAAACCCTGGCCGCCACTCCTCCTCCCTATCGTGCGCCCTACCCAGGCTGCACCACCTCTCCTACCGCCCTTTCCCTAGGCCGGCGCCCTAGCCGCCACTCCTCCTCCCTACCACACACCCCTTCGTGGCCGAGTTCCTCCCTTGCTACTGGTGCTGGTGGTGGTGGATTTCCATGGGTTCACAAGGGAGAACACAAGGAAGAAGAAGGGAAGGAAGGAGGAAAGATCAAGGACTTCACGAGCATCGTCGATTTTCTTCAGGAGTAACGATCTGGTAGCCTTTAGTTGGCCCTAGATTAATCGTTATTCAATTTTTAGATAATTTGGTTAATTGGAGAAATAGTTTCAGTAAACCCTAGTTCGTCGATCTGCTCTACAGAACCTTGCGGAGGAAATTAAAGGCGTTTAAGTTCAGATTCAGGGTTTCAGACAATTAAAAAAGATGTGGGGAATTTTGTTATATTTTCAGAAAGGTCTAGAATACTATATTGGGAGTTGTGAGCAAAAAGTTACAGCCTTAGGAAAGTCACTATCCAGAAAACAAACGTTATTGGCAGCTGTCGTGAAGATGGGTTGCTTACGCCTAGTAAATAAGGTAATTTAATTTTGGTGATAACCTGAATAAGATAGGAAATTTTGATTAGATTACAAAACTATTATTATTCATCACTTTTCAAGTTATATAAAAAAGATACAAAATTGTGAAATGTTCTATCATCGTAGTTTCTGGGGGTAGTCTTTGGGGTTGTAAACGGGGAATTCAGAAGTTCGTCATAACTAGAAAGTTGTAGGTAATGTTGTTCCAGAAAGTATATGTTTAGCTAGGTTTGGAGTCCAGATGAGGGAGTTAGAACCTTTTTACTACTGGAACAACGAGTAGTGCGTTTGGTAAAGTTACGTTAAAGGCGTCGATTTTGCGTATAGATTCGGAGATGATGTGTTCAATGTTTGGGTACCGTGGTGGTTTTTTTTTTGAGTGTGTGTTATTACTTGCTTGTTCAGGGACTATGGTCTTATGCGCCATGCCACAATTTCGTCACCTGACTTCTAAAGGCTAAGAGGCAAGTACATGGTAGAGTGGTGAATAATAGGTTGTTCACTATTGTCATTGATATTACTTATCATATTATTTATTATGCTTTCGTTAAACTTATTCATATATATGATATTGATGACATTGAGTTAATGAGATTATGATATTGAGATAATGAAAATGAGATATTGAGTTAACGAGACGAGTTGTGTAAATGATTAATTGTGATATGGCATCATTTACATTCATCATGATAAGAGTGCACGAGCCAGGTCGGTGAGAAAGTCATGTAACTATTCCGGTGAGGTCGGTGAGAAAGATACATGGCTAGTCCGATGTGCTCTAGATAAAGTCTTACATTTGTAGGAACTAATTAAAGTCCTACAATGTAGGGACCACATCTTAATGAAGATAGGGGAAGAGTGTGTCATCGACGGTGAACACTCCGCTATACCGGTATCAGCAGATGAGATGCATATGAGTGCGATGGTGCTTTCGCATATATGAGTAAATTGTTAAATTATGCAAATTTACCTATATGGAATATGACTTGTTTATTTGAGTATGAGAATGTCATAATAGATAAATGATGATGATAATCTTAATTATGGTTGATAAATTGTTGTTTTTGGTTTTATTATATATTTGTTAAGTCTTGGACTCACTCTTACTTTGTTGCTGATTTTAGATGACTGTTGATGACGACATACATGGGGAATAGATCACAAGCGTCACATGCTAAACAAATACACATTCAATATTTATTTAGAGTGATTCCATATAAATCTAGGGACACTGGTTATTTTCTTTACATCGTTGTTCATGGACTTATTTATTGCCTTGAATAATTCTTGAGACCAGTTGGTAAATTAATTGGTTGATTAATATTACTTTAAACACTCATCTTGTGATGGGTGGACAGGGTATTAATCTTGATATGCTTGTTGAAATTTATTGTTAGGTATAGTTTTGAATTTAGCCTAGTTTAGTAATATTCTGAACTCAGTGTTGTGTGGAGCGGTACACCTTCGTCAGTCAACAGTCATTTAACTTCAATGCTACCCGGAAAATCAGCATTGGTTGCTGCCACACTGTGCCCCCAAATGCTCATGAAATTCAGAAACGGATAGGAATAGAAGCACTGACATGGACATTGACAGAAGCCAGGAATTCAGGAATTGAGGCACGGCGCATGGATAAGATTCGTTTCTCAGAGACTGACAGCGAAATACATGGCGACGATCATGGAATTAGTGAAGTGAAAGGAGGGGGTCAATGAAATGGATGAAATTGTCTCGTCAGACAGTGACCGACAGACGGTGAGTTCAACAATGCTTAAGCTAAACAAATCTCCAATCAATAGACGATGAATTATGATGGCTGCCTTCTAAAATTCAACTCATATACAAACACCAGTGCCATTCTTGAAACGCGGGAATTATATATTAAAAGCTCATGATTCAAAAACTCTAATGGAAAAAAAAGATAGAAATTTAAGAAATTCTCAGAAAAAAAAACATCACATCCTTTATTTATAGACCCTAATTAAAGTTCAACTATATAAATCACTAGATTTTATTAGGAAAAATAGAGATATAACCTAGAAATTCTCATTAAAAAAAAAGCAAAACATTTTGTCCTTAATCTTGTGGACTATAATTAAAGTTAAACTATAGCGACTGTTGGATGTTAGTACGTAGAGATATTACTTTGTAATTTTAAAACTAAAAGAGAGATCGTCCTTTCTAAAAAGGTCCGACGGACTCTTCGATCACCATTTTTTGTCTGACTACAACTCTCAGGTGAAAAAAAATAGGCAACGGACTCTCTTAATTAAGTAATCGAACCAAACTCTCCAAATTAAAAATACATGAGTCCAACCGCAATTGATACGGGCACTGGTGCAAGCATACGATACAAATACATCAATATATGTGATTCCTACCTGCTGCATCCAAATCGATATAAGACAAGAACTTGGCTATCATTTTTTTATTACAAGGAAGACATGTGTGTAGACACATCACACGGATGCACACGCAACTGCGTAACTTTATGAGTTCGTGAATTTACCAAATTCGAAAACCAATTACCGAAGCTGAAACGTACTGTAAGGGTTTGTTTGCTAAGCCTGCAAAAACCAAATGGCAATAACCAGTTTTAATCTACTGTCCCAAAAGTATGTCAAAAGCTTTGATCGATTTCCCTGATGGGTGTCAAAAGTCAGCTGGTAGTGGAACCTAAGAAGATATAGGGCAGATGATTCGAACTCTCTATATATCAGTGTGTTCTGATGTGTAGGTTAATTAATTTTCTATCAACCTTTGTTACCAGCTTAATGTGTGTTATCACATAAAAAGTAATAATAATAGATGATCAAAGGATGGAGTCAACATGGTCAACAAAATAGTGAAGGTGTAATTCTATTGAAAAACAAAACAATTGAGAATCAAGCCTTACTTGGGTGGCTAGTGGTGGTGGTTGTACCTCTAGCCCACCAGTGTTCAAACCCCAGGTTTGGCCCTGTGAGAGGCGATATGCCCGTCACAAGCGAGGTGCCGATGGTTACTTCGTTAAGCTTCGCTCGTCCAGTCTTCCGTAGGTGTTTTGCGTGTGTGTGTGCACGTCTATATGTTGTACTGGGTGTTTCAAAAAAAAGGAAAAACAAAACAATTATTAAGAACCAATAAGTTGTACCAACACTAGCCGAGCGATTGCACGGGTAGTTTCACAGGAAACACTTCGATTAAACGGGGCATAGTTTCACAGGAAACACTTCGATTAAACGCGTGTTTTGATAAATCTTCGCAACCATTGCCAATTGAATTATAATTCTAAGATCACGAGCACATCTCCATGATTTCCACAAACTCAACCATCATGTACGCAAAGGTTAGTGAAATGTGAACTTCAATTTGGAAGTGCAGTTTCTTGGTTATGAATTTATGATGTATAATTGCATGATCCAAATCAGTAGCAACTCCTTATTTTCTTGCTATATGAAACTGCAGGAGCCTGAGAAACATGTATTCCATCTTGTTACTGACAAACTGAACTTCGGGGCAATGAACATGTGGTTTTTGTTGAATCCACCTGGGGACACAACAATCCATGTTGAAAATGTGGATGACTTCAAATGGTTAAAACTCTTCGTACTGCCCTGTTCTGAAGCAGCTTGAGTCTGCGGCCTGTCTGCTGTTTCCTCTAATCTTAAGCATCGAAACCCGAAATATCTATCCATGCTCAGTCATTTAAGATTTTACCTCCCACAAGTCTACCCTAAGTTGAATATTGGATGATGGCATAGTTGTCCAGAGGGATTTGACGGATCTTAATGGGAATGTAAATGGTGCCGTGGAAACATGCGGGGAGAGTTTTCACCGATTTGACAAGTACCTCGACTTTTCAAATCCACACATTGCTCAGAACTTTGATACTAATGCATGTGGTTGGGCTTGTGGAATGAATATGTTTTATCTGGAAGAATGGAAGAAGGAGGACATTACTGGGATTTACCACAAATGGCAGAACATGGTGAGTTGGAAATAAGGATTATATTTTACTGTCTCCACTTTTCCTTATAATATTGCGTTAGTGTTCTTACAGAACCAGTTTGCCCATATGGCGTCTGGTGTCTCAGATTTTTCGGATTTCCATCAAGTGAATTTTTGCATTGTCATGCATATAGCCTTTATTCTATCGTATGCATGAAGCAATACATTACATATGTATTTATATGTATGATTACATTTGAGCCTGCAATTACTTCTGATCATACCATGATGCGTGTGGACAGCTTCAGCGGTAAATTTATTTGGCAATAAGGTGCCATTTAACAGATGTAGGATCGGCACTGACAGTTGATCCATCCTCTTGGCTTCTAAACTAGTAAAAGCATAAATGTACTTCCTGAGATGTACATACCAAACCACAAATACATTTGCCAAATCCCATTACTGTACTCCACACTGCTTTTCCTTTCTATTTTTACAGAATGAAAACAGGCTGCTCTGGAAACTGGGGACACTACAGCCAGGTCTTTTAACTTTTTACAAGCTGACACACCCCCTGGACAAATCATGGCAATGTTCTTGGCTTAGGGTACAACCCAACGATCGAACGCTCAGAAATAGATAATGCAGCCGTCATCCATTACAACGGGAACATGAAACCATGGCTGGAGATTGCAATGACAAAGTACCGACCTTACTGGACAAAGTACATCAATTACGAGCATTCGTATGTTCGTGGATGCAAGATCAGTCAATAGACATTAGCTAAAGCAGCATTCTTCCGTGATGAACATTGGAGCTAGACGGAACTACAAAAGGAAGTCCCCTGTTAGTATATAACTCTACTTCATGTTCTTTATTCGTGTTACAATTTTCCCTATTAGATTTGTTAGGTATCTTGTGTATGTAGTTTCCTCGCTCATTTGTAGCGCCTTCTCCACTAATCCATTCTGGGCTTTTTATTGTAAACTCACTTTTTCCTCTTGAAAAGAAGAACGATGAACTCCATGATTCTCATAAGCTGATAAAACGCAATCTGTCTGAATGTATCAGTAAATTTTCCATTTGGATTGTATTTGCTGGTGTTCTTTTCAATATCCAAAGCAGCATTTTACCACACCAAAAACGTTTCGCCGTCTTCTCGTCAGAGCACGAATTTTGGCGAAGTTTTAACTAATAATTATTAGATAAGAAAAGAAACTAGTCTGATTGGAAATGTCGCTTCGAGATGATCCAATCGGTAGACCAGTCAAGGACCTCTCCATCCATTAGTAAATCCCATATGTATGGCACACAAAAAAAGATCAATGTTCGTTTTCCAGGTCAATAATCATCAACAAACTAGGGAAAAAAATGTCTACCACACCATCGCTTGTAGTAAATCACTAATCAAACAAATTTGGAAACCTAAACAAAAAAAATCGATAGGAAATCATGAACAGAAAGTTGGCTATAGTAATTCATGCTCATGAAAACAATTGCTGCAGAGAATGATAAAATGACCATTAGGCTACACACTTGTCAAACTTCATTTAAAACTGATACTATGCTCAACTGCAATCAAGCTCGAGCATGGGGATAGCTTATAAGCAAACATCGGGCAAACAATTGTAAGCAGGTCAATTCCATAATAAATACGAGGGCAAACAAAAAACATAAAACCTTCTAATGGAAAACTATTATTATATATACGCAAGACATTATTTTGAGGTATACAAGCATCGAGAGAGCTGCGGCACATAACATCTCCCTATATATCGCACCAAATTCTACAAACACATGCAGGTTAGTGGTAACTACCACTGAGATCCCACACCAAACGCATTAGTGTGTCTGAAAGGATACAATGCAACATTACCGGAGCAAATTTACAATTTACATGGTTGCCACCAAATGCTACCATCTCCAGGTTTCTTAAGCTCTTACGTGGTGAGGCACTACTACATGCACTTCCAGACAGCTGCATATTTATGCTGCTGCTCATGCATTCCGAAAAATAGTTGCCGAGAGGTATGGTTTTAACCAGCTATCAAATAGCCCCACTCAGCTTTCTGAACTTCAGAGTGAGGAAACTGTTTGAATCAGCATTCCTCTTCTTGCCAAAATTGCCAGGTGCAACAGCGATCGGCGAGATCGAAGAAGTGGTGGTGTTTCTCCGAAACCTACCCATGTTCCAATATGAGAAAGGTTCATCATGCTGGCTGCTAGAACTAGGAGCGTGCCTTGCAAAATTTTGTGGAATCATGCTATGCTGTCTATCATGGAGATCCTGCAAGAAATGGAGCGTTAACTTTTAGTAACGGAAATCAATGTCATGTTAACAGTTAGTGAGTTCAGCCATGTGCTCTTTATTAGCTACTCATTCTCAGCAGTACAGTTAGTGATTATTGAAATCCCACAGTTCCTGATAAAATCCCTCTGAATTTCTAAGCAGGGGCAGATCCAAGCGAAGCTTCAGGGGTGCACCGGACACTGGGTTCAATATCATTTTACTTTATCAAAACCCATATACGCATAGGTGTGCACCCCGTAGGTTATGCCCATTCACTCCACATACATGTTGTGGCATGTATTGTGACACCCGGTAGATTTCGTTCTGGATCCGCCGCTATTTCTAAGTAACTAATCATGAAATCATGTGATCCAGGAGCAGGGCAGAGTTGGTGACCAGATCATGCCATCATTATTTAACCATTGGCAGTTAGCTCGGCTTATGATTCCTCCAGCTAGAAACAAAAATGCACAGTAGATACCACAAGCACTGGTCCCACGAAGCTCCAAGGTGATCTGCACACTAAGATAGTTCATTTGACATAACATATGGACCATCAACAATAGTTGCTTTAGTAAGTAGAAAGTTATGTACTGTTGCCAGCAAAGTTCAACTTACCCTACACAACAAGCCTCTAGAAGATATGGCATCTTAGCAGTTGATCGCTAGTCAGGGATAAGCAAAATCCAGTTGAAAAAATGGGAGGGGGGCAGAGACTGATAAGTTAGGAAACTTAGTGTTTAATAGAATAACAGAAGTTTAAAAACAAACATTCTTTATCTTTTGGAACCATTTTTTATTCTATGTACACAGATTTTCATCTACCACATGAACCATTGAAGTCAACATCATCACATATAGATCTTGTGTAGCTTCTTTTTATTTCTACCTTGATGTAACTCATCCAAGATAACATAGACTCGTGCATCTCTTCACAAGCACTGAATAAATCAAGGTTATATAGGTTGTGCAATACTCCAGCTTTACAGGTATTCATGTTAACTCGCTCTCTAGAATAAGCTTAATGTAGGTACTAACAACTAGCTGTGCTTTGCTAGAAACTACTCATGATTTCAACGAAATGTAAGCTTAATTATAAAAACTTAAATGAACAGAAATGATAGCTGCTACACTTATGTTGCTGAAGTCTCTCAAATAACTACTGATGCTCACTGCAATATAACCAATCAACATATGACTAGCTTGATCAATATGAGTTCATCCTGAATGTTTTCTTCCTAGGGTATAAGATCTGAGATGCCCACAGGCAAAAGGTGGAGTGCACCGTTAGCAACATGATGACTTGATGCTGATAAAAAGTCTTAACAACTATTATCAAGATAAGTGTATCTTACTAATTTCAACAGATGCATATATCCAAACATGATGCTTCTCAATGCGCTTGCAATCCAAGTGCAACTATAATATATCCATAGATTGTTTTCATTGTGTGTACACTCAACAAAATTTTGGGCATTCACTTAAATGTTTGCCCCAAGGTATTATTCCACTTTTGAAAAAACTAATTTCCCGTCTTATTCTGTAAATTCAGTTTCAAAGTAATAGCTTAATTTCTCCTTGTAGGAGTATCTTTTGTTATGATAATGCCTCTAAAAATCAGCAGAATAACCAATCCTTCTTGCCCATAAATACACATGTCACCATGTAATGAGAAAAATGAAGCTGAAAACCTTACATGAAGAGTTCTTATGGGAACCATGTCCACAGCTTGGCTAGGATAAGCAGCACCTACACAAAGAGAAATCATCACGGTTTAATTAAGATCCAGTGGGAAACCAACAGTATGTGTGGTGGCCACCAACTCGATGACAGCGGTGAAACAGTAATGGATGCATGTAATGGGAAGGGACAAAGTGCAAGAAATCCCAAGGAAGACTAGGAGAAAAAAGAAATGGATACATGTAATGCATACAGTATTCACACCCTGTTAACGATTAAAAAAATCAAATAGATCACTCTGTTGTATGAACACTTGCTTCTGTAGCACTTTCAAGCATCCATTAAGTTACATCACAAAATTTTCGTAAATCCAAATTTTATAGAAAATTCTGACGCCGTGAGGAGATAAGGAAGTTGGGGAGCGGGGAGTGAAGGCAAAATGGACCGATGACTGAAACTTTGCTAATGAAGTTTGACACGTATCCTAATTTCCCCATGGGGGGCAACTGAGCAGATTCACGTATTCAAATATCCAATCCATATTTTGCTTTAAAAAAGTGTACGTGAATCCTAATTTCCCAAATGGGGGCATATGAGAGCAGATACAGGTATCCAATCCATACCTCCCAGAGTCTTTGTCAGATTATTTTAGTCATCACGGGCTCATGGCACAGCTCTGTACAATAGGTGTTTGTAGTTGCTCGCTAGTTTCAAGCAAAGCTAAAATAATATTTGGCCAATTTTATGTTGCTTGTGAGTGTATCAAGGTTACATTGTTGGCTGCAATGCTTTGTAGGCAAAGAAGTTGCGAAGTGGCTTAATGAGCTCGAATCTAGAGAACTGCACACATGGAGGAGACGTGCGCAAGGAAAAGCGCGAATCGATTCGATACCTGCAGCTCTGGTCGCGAGCCCGGGGAACCCGCCGCTGCCGCTGCCACTGCCGCTGCCGAGCCCGATCATAGGCCTGAAGGGCGCGAACTCCTCGATATCCGCGACCGCCGGCGGCGGTGGCGGCGGCGGCGCCGGGAGGCGGAAGAACGGCGACAGCATCGGCGGGTCGCCGCCGCTGCCGGAGGCGGCGGCGTCCCACGCGCCGACCGGCGCGCCCGCAGGGGCGCGGGCTCCAGCGGAAGGGTCCGAACCCGGCGCTGCGCGGCGGCGGGGCGGGGCGGCGTGCGGGACTCGTCGGTGGAGACGGCGTCCTGCAGCGGCGGGGGCGGGGGCGCGCGGCGGGGGCGGGGCGGGGGCCGCGGCGGGTTGGGGGTGAGGTGGAGGCGGCGGATCCAGACGGAGGTGAGCGGGTCGGGGTTGCCGTGCGGGCGCGGGTGCGGCGGGAGATGGTGGTGCTGCTGGTGGGAGGGGAGCGCGGAGCTGCGGCTCCCCACGGAGCTCCGGAGCGCGAGGTGCTCCGACATGGCGGCGGCGAAGGAGACGGCGAGGAAGAAGGAGACGAGGGTCGAGGAGCAGTAACTTTCTTCCCCCGTTGGCGATTGGGGTAGAGCGCGACCGTGAGCGAGCGAGAGGGTGGTTCCCTTGGGTTTAACGAGGTGAAAGCGCGCGGCGGGGGGACAGGGTCGCCTGCCGTTGATACCGCGACTGACGACGAAAAGACCGCACGTTGCTGTTGCTGTACTCGCTGTGGCTGCACCACCTGCGCACGATTCCGATCCACTCACCGATTTATTCGAAGGAAAGCGAGACCACGACGCACATGGTTCGACTTTGCAAGAAACGCATTTTCTTTCCATCAATCCTGGTACCACGGTGGTTTTGAAGAAAAACAGCACGACACGGGTGATGTACCGGTTGGCAGGAGTAGATTCTTGTCGGTACAGGCACACGAGAGAGTGTTGCTTTTTTGTAACGTGAGTGTAAGCACCAATGTATCGCTACAAACACAACCACTACACACGACCAAATCCCTGTCCATCAATCCGTTGCGGTTTCGGCCTGGTACTACTCTAAATAACATCAAATCTTCATAATTTATATCGAACCTAAGAGCGAAAGAACTAAGGTCTCTATGTCTCATACACTAATCCAAAAACAGCTAGTATACATAGTCAAACAAAAGTCGATAACATAATCATCAGAATTTTTTTTAAAATAATATTATTTTAAAATATAATTACAAAAATATATCGTCTCTCCAAAAATTACGAATATATTCGCATGCCAGGTTGAAATGGCGACAGAACATATCGCCATTTCAATCGGCGATGTGAACCTCTCCTCTGTCGCCGGTCACCACCTATCGCCAGTTGAAATGGCGATAGATCCTCGTCGCCATTTCAATCGGCGACAGTTCTGCCGCCATTTCAAATGGCGACGAAACTCATCCCTATTAAAAACCCAAAATTCAACGCAGGACTCATTCTTATTCAGGAAAAAGAGAGGAGAGAAGAGTAGAGGTGAGGAGAGAAGCTAGCGGCCGTCCTCGGATTGCCAACCTCTCGTAATTTTTTAACCGAATGAATTACATAGTTTTAGATGTACTGATTCGTAATGCAAGATAGTTTTACATAATACTTTTTGGTGGGTAGTATAGTTTTAGATATGCGTTAATCGTGGAAATGTTCTTTATGTTGCGGTCGTCAAATATGTCCGACTCGACATCGTCAATTTCAAAATTTACTATGGTCAAGAGACTATTCTAGAGGGTCCCGAGGGATTGATTTGCGTTATTTCCAATCGGCAACCGTACCCTAGCAAGGCGAGCAACGTACATGGGTATTTGTGATGCGATGGTTGTTCCATACATTCCAAGTGGACCGTGATGTGTACGATCCGACTTTGAGTTGCCTTTCCCCACGGAGAGCACAACCGACATATTGGGAGTTAGTGCGACGGGGACCAAAATCATAGCGATCATATGTACGCATCGCGAGGAGGCAGGTGAAAATTGGTCCTTCTCGTCCAAGCATATGCCAAACCCACTCCTCCACCCGCAATAACAAGAAAGAGGTGTCGAGGTCAAGAGGAAGTCGGGGCTCGCAGCCCACAGCCATGGGCGCACACAATTGCTGAAGCTCCCGGAGTTACTAATGCTGTCGATGAAGACCCTGCGGAAGTAGCTCCTACGGCCATGCAAGCTACTGGTCTTGCTGACGAGGGTGAGGAGGTTGAAGCCGTAGTGCAAAGGATGGATCTCAAAGACCGAGACTACATGGCATTGTCTGAAGATGAAGGTTCCGACGACGAGGATGAAGTTGACGAGCAGGCGGTTCCATCCGACTGGAACACATACCAGTTCGACAATCTCGTCGCCAACGAAGACTCCGTGTCGCGAGTACGCATCACGAGTGAGGTCGACTAGGAGCTATGTACAAATGCAAGGAGGCCGTGCAGACGCGGTCAAATTCTAGGCCTTGTCGGTCTGGCGCACATTCGAGTCGTCAAGTCGACCCTAAGATTCTACGACGTGAAGTGCAACATAGAGGATGCCCTTGGCGAGCGCACGATTTCACCAAAGTGGGACACCTCTTGGAAGTGCTCTATAGTGGTCCTCACACATGCGTGCTTTCGAAGTCAAGATCTGATCCCGAACTCATCATCGCTTCATCGCCAACCTTATGTACAAAGTGAGATCATGGATAATCTAGATTTTGAGCCACGATGCATCATTCGGGCGATTGAGGCAAGATTCCAATACACAATCGACTATGCGAAGGCTTGGAGGGCAAAAGCAGAAGGCATTGGAATTAAGGTGGGGCACGCTCGAGGATTCCTACCACAACCTCCTGCGCAACTTCGAGTCATACAAGATGTAAACTCGCACCCATATCGATATTGAAGACGCCACGCACCGGTGGACCAATAAGAGGGTATTGCAATGAGTATTCTTCGTGTTTGGTCCATGTATCAACGCATTCCGCAAGATCGCCGTCAATCTTGTGCGTAGATGGCACATTTTTGATCGGAAGTACAAGGGCCGACATCGACGCAATAGCGACAGACGGAACAATCAAGTTCTTCCGTGGCATTCGCTTTCGTTGAAAGCGAGAACACGGATAGCTGGTTGTGGTTCCTGAAGAACGTGAGGATTTCTATTGTGCAAGATCGTCCCAACGTGTGCCTCATACATGATCGGCATGTAGGCCTGCTGCGTGCAATAACCCAGCTGCAACAAGGCGAGAACGTACCACTTCCATGGCCGGATCTACAGAGCAGGTGGTGCATGAGGCACTTGGGTGCAAACTTCTACAAGCGCCCATAACAAAGACTTGATGAACATGTTCAAGCGGTACAGGCAACCGTAACCAGCGGAAGTTCAAACACTCGGAAGATTCTAGATGAGCGGACCAAGACACACGAAGGGAGGCAAGAAGAAGGGTCGCCTAAGCGCCGACCGTGCCCCGGCATTGCCAGAGATACCCACAGATGCTCCGGATTGACGAGGAGGACGGGGCGCAGTCACATGCTTCTCGACCGGATTGAGCATGAGTCTAAGGAGAAGTGGTCATTGCTCCATGACAGGTGGCACTCGATATGGTGTCATGACAACTAATCTAGCCGAGGTGTACAAGCTGGGTCATCTTGCGCGGTGCAAGGTGCCTCCCTTTGGTGGGTATTGTGGAGGCAATACTCATGATGCGACGAAGTACTTTGTTGATGTAGCAACAACGCATCGCGAGCCATGGCAAATGATGAATCTCAGACTCGCCATGATCACCAAGTACATGGAGGGAAGAGCAAGAAGGGTGAGACGACCGCATTCAAGATGGGCACAAGGGAGCTTCGCCGAGGTGATGTGCGAGGATAAAGGACGCCATGATTTAACCGTGAGAGGGTTACCCATGAGTGCATTCTGTGCGCGCTAGTTGCACATGCACTTGCAACAAGCCCTTCTTCGCATAGGCCCCGCTCCCATGTCATAGCCGCATGTTCGACGGTGGCGCAGCATCCCGGTCAGTACCTCTCTGTCTATTTCACCAAGGAGGCGGTGATGCAAACCTGGACCGCGAAGATATATGGTTACACTCAAGGTAGTCAGAGTCGAGATCCCGAGTCGGATCGATTTGCCTCCGGTAGGATCGAATCGTAGTATCGAATCGTAGAATCGGCGATTCTACAGATTTGTAAAAATACACATATTTAACATCTATACTATAAGTTTGTATGATTGTTATATGGTTTACCACTTGCATGTTCCTTAAAAGTAGCTAGACATACTCCAGGAATAAAAAGAGCTTATCATTATCAAGCTCAAGATTGCTCATGCCATAATATAGATATTTGTACTAGCATTACCACATCGATACAATATTTTGCATGCTCCTTGTTTATTTATAGTTTCATTCTCGAAATTAATATCAACAAATTTTGCTCTAAAATAAAATATCAATAAAGCCCGACCTCTAAAAAAATTGCCCTAAGTCTCTACGAGTAGGATCGACAAGGAGATTTGGATCGACAGTCGTCGTGGGTTCAATAGAACCGTAAGACTCTAAGAGTAGGATCGCGATCCTACCGACCTTGAGTAGGATCGGATCGGCAGTAAGACTTGGATCGACAGGCTGTCGTGGGTTCGTAGAGTCGTAAGACTTTAAGACTTGGATCGCGATCCTAACTACCTTGGTTACACTATGGTTGGTCATTTCACTGGCCATCCGACCTGGGAGCAACTAATCTGGGCTGCAGATATTGATAGGCTCAAGGGAAAAGTTGGACGGCGACAGGTACGGCGCATCAGGAACGACATGGACGAAGCAGAAACCGAATGTCGTACAAAGAAGTGCTCTATTTGCAGGGAGTCTGGGCACACCTTCAAGAAATGTCCTACGAGAAATCCTCAAGATGAAGGAGACATCGCCACTCCGGACGTCGCAGCGGGGACCTCATCTGGTCACCCAACTCGAGACAGTCCACAGGGGGGACATTGAGGCTGCGACCAATGTTATTACCAATGTTCTGAATTATGTTATTGCACGGACAGTGGTAACATGTTATTGACAATGTTCTGAATTATCATTTTAATTAAGTGTTATCATGTTTTGCTGAATGTTATGTAATATCAGTGCTATTAAGTGTTATGATGTTTTGCTATGAATGATGTTTTGTTTAATTATCGTAGTTTTCATAGTAATGGCAAGTTCACATTTGTTTCCTTACATAATATGCGCTCATGCACATGAGCAAGCGTGTTAATTCAACGGCGCATCGCAATATCACTTACCTTTCTACTTACTTAATCGCTCATATCTCAATCTTTCTCGTAAAATTCTTCGAAATTCATCCCACTAGAACAACATACAATGATCAAAAATGTTATTGCGAGTCTAACAGATTTTGCACCATTAAAAGCGATAAAAATCAAAGTCGCGCAAACCTAGCTAGAGAAGGGAAATTTGGCTTGCTTCGTCGCCATTTCAAATGGCGACAGAACTGCCGCCGATTGAAATGGCGACAGGACCTATCCCCATTTCAATCGGGCGATAGGTGGTGGGGGCCGACGAGAGGGGAGAGGGTTCTGCTAAATGGGTTGAAATGGCGATATGTTCTGCCGCCATTTCAATCTGGCATGTGAAACATATTTCGTAATTTTTTGAGAGACGATATATTTTTGTAATTATGTTTTAAAAATAATATTATTTTTAAAAAATTTCATAACCATCATACGTGATTCATTCATAATAATTCAAGTTTGTCACAAAAAAGTCATACATCCAATAAGCAAAATACAGCGGAAGCAACATTACAAGGTAGACCACACGATTTGCCACAGACAATCATCTGGGAGCGTTGCCTAGTCGTCCAAGTTCTCATCATCCACGTAGTATTTCTCCTCTGAACAACAATGTATTAAGCAAGGATGAGTACAAATAAATGTACCCCGCAAGTTACACTCAATAACAGATTATAATGCATGCAAAGATTTATCAAAGGAAACTTATAGGGTTGATTTTGCATAAAGCGATGTTTCCTTTAAATACTTGTACTAAGCTACAAGCATTTATTATATAACTAAAATCCATTTTCTAAATTCTCAAGTTTATTATCACAAGGTAGTTATGCCCGCTAAGGTTTCGCTTCATTTATATAAAAATCCGTCAGATTTAAACCTCCTCCTGCGCCATGCGGGAATATATAAAAGTAGGTCACTCAGACACCCACACAACCAGATGGCACAACTATGGTGAAATGTTGCAAATTATTTAGCTAGGTTCTGCCCACACAGGACTTATGGTAGTACGGTGGAGCTTAGCAAGATGCGTCTCTAAGACTAGTCCTTAACTTGACTTGGGTAACTTTCTAAAATAACTTCCGAGCCTCGATCACAGAAATGACTCGATCCCATGCATCAACGTGCACCATCCAAACATCCATTTCGCCCAAGTCCAAACCAATTTTTATTTTATTTGCCAAGTCAAATCATTTTATAAACTTCTATGGTAAAGACAATACCATAGTATCATTTTAAATCATAGTTAAATTGTTGGCTAAATTCCCTAAATTAAACACTTTTTGTCTAAGTTTTGTCTAAGCATAATGTTTTTCAATGTCTTCTAGCTCGTACTAATGTATCAACTAGATTTTAACTAACGTATCAAGGAATGACTAATTTAATAGCAAAGTTTGACTATACAATGGAATTGAGAATAACTATAAAGCTTAAAACATGGATTTAAATTACTTGAATTAAAATAAGCATGCAATGATAATTTAAAATAGAATTTAATTAATTTAAAATACTAGGATTCAAACATGCTCAAAAATATAACTTGCCTTGCTCAAAAGCTTGAGAGTCTACTTCTTCGAAATATTCGGGTTCCTCGGAGTCGTCGAATTCTACACGCGAAAATGGAGCAAATTCAAATAAATTCCAAATCAAATAATTTTAGTAAGGATAGCTAGATGTTGAATTTAGACTAATTTATAAATTTGAATCACTGAAATAGGAGCTCAAACGAAGGAGAACGGGCTCTTGGAAGTTGAAAATCACATGAAATAATGAAATTGGGAATTTCAGAATTTAAGGAATTAATTTTCTAAAGAAAAATCAATTTACTACATCATGCTGACGTCAGCGAGGGGATTTTGATTTTTTCGACTGAATTAAATTTGTAAAGGAAATTGTTTGAGTCTCTGACGAGCGGGCCCTACGGCCATGGACTGGGTGCACGGCGGACTTGGCTTGCCAAAACAGCAGCGGGGCTGATGCGGCTCCACGTGGCTACCACGCAGCGAGGACGGGTGACGCAGCGCCAACGTGGTGCGGAGGTGGCAGCAAGGTGGCGGCCACGTCGACCGGAGGACGGCGGCGGTGCAATGAAGGGCTCGCCGGCGCTACATGCCACGGCGAGCGTCGGAGAGGGTGCCAAAAGGGAGCGGGAGGTGAGGCGAACCTAATGTGTGGGTTTTTAGCAATGATGCGCAAGGAGGTGGCTAGCGGTTGAAGGTGGCGTGGGAGCTCCAACGACGGTATGGTGGTAAGGAGGAGCGCACGGCGTACACCGTATGTGGGACCCAGGATTAACGTCCCAAATTCTCTGTGCATTTCTGAACTAGTCCCATAATCAGTAGCTAGTTCACACAGTTAAACAGATATGGCAACATCCATAAATCGCATAATTTTATTAATAATCAACAGAGTTTATTACAAAAGAGGCTTACAAGCCAACAATAAAGAACACAGCGGAAGACGAAGAAGACGTAGTAGAGTCCAGTTAATCTGCCACAGGCAATCGACTGGGGTAGCGGCCTAATTGTCGAGATCCACACCGGTAGCGAAGTTCTTCTCCTCTGAAATTTGTTTGCATAAAGCAAGTATGAGCACAATTATCGTGCTCGCAAGTTACACCCGTCAAATAACAGAATGACATGCATACATGGATATCTCAAAAGAAGGCTTAATATGGTCAATCTGCATAAAGCAACATTTTCTTTAAATACTTGTACTAAGTTCCAAAGCATTTATTCCATAACTAAAATTCATTTTATAAATTCTCAATTTTATAGTCAGATAACATTCACACATGAATGGTGAAGGATATTCTCCTATCACATGGCTTCCTGCCCAATTCCCATTTGGATAAACCAGTTTGAAGAAGTCTTTTTAAAACAAAATCAAAGTATAACTTTGAGTGGCTTTGCTAGCATGTCCATTACCGTGGACACGGCTATTCGAATAGTTTTACACTCTGCAGAGGTTGTACAGCTTTACCCACATGACATGAATTCTCTAGTTTGTCCGACATAATTCTATGCCACCTCTCACTACCTTAGGTAAGCAGTCTAGAGCATGTGCCAAGGCCTTTACAATACGTCATTCCACCGTAGTTACCCCTCGCTAAGGTTTCACCCCACTTTGGACTGCCCATTCTCCAGGTTTGTGGCCCCTCTTGCGCCAGATGGGACTAATGTAGGTCATAATATGACTACCCACCGCATCTGAAGGGAACAACCACGGTGGAACATTACAAATTAGTCGTCCCCTCCCCATACTCAGGACATGTGGTAGTACGATGTGGCTTAGCAAAGGAACGCTCGGAGGCCGGTCCTTAACTGACTTAGGCGACTTTCCAAATAACCCCTAAGCCTCAACCCTAACCAGATTAAGCCCGCGCATTGACATGCACCAACCAAACAACCATTTCGCCCAAGTACAAACCATCATTTTATTTTATTTTTGAAAGTCACTTATAAACTTCCATAACACACCAATGCCATGGATACATTTTAACAATAATTGATTTTTGGCTGAAATTCCCCAAATCAAACATTTTTGGGTCTGGGCATCACTAAGCATAATTTTTCCAAATGGTCCTAGTTCATACTATCGTATCAACTAGGTTTTATCTAGGGTGACAATATATTTGATTCAAATATCAACATTGGCCATACAAAGGATTTAGGCATATCTATAAATTTAAAACAACAATTTGAATTACTAAATATAAATAAGCATGTAATAATAATTTAAAACAGAATTTAAATAATTTGAAATAATGGGTGCAAATATGGTCAAAGATGTAACTTGCCTTGCTCATTTAGTTGCTCTCAAACGGCATCGAAATCTGACTCTTCAAAGTCGTTGAAATCTATACACGAAAATAAGTCAAATTCAAACAAAATTCAAATGAACTCCAAATTAAATAATTTTGATTTAGATAGCTAGAACTTGAATTTATAAGAATTTAGAAATTTTAATCAACAAAATCGGAGTTCGTATGAAGGAGAACGAACCCCGGGAAGTTTACAATTCACATGAAATGATGAATAGTAGGATTTTCCTGAATTTCGGAATTATTTTTCCAAAGGAAATCCGGGATAAAGCGTCACGCTGACGTCATCGCGTGGAAATCCAATTCGGCTGAAAACGTGTGCCACGTTGGCGACACGTAGGCAGTGACTAGGCGGTCACGTCAGCGAAGATGGTGAGGTGGCGCCTGCGTAGCCGTGACGTGGAGGTGCCACGTCGGCATAGGAGACGGCGGTGCATGGCATTGACCTCGCCGGCGCTACGCGCCACGACGAGCTCCGCCGAGGGGCACAACGCGAAGAGGGGGGAAAGGGGAAGGCGATGCTCACCACGGCGACGATCGGACGCAAAGGAAACGGTGGCGGCGAGGGCGATGGCGGCGGCGAGGATCGGGTCTCCGGTGGCGCGGCGATGTGGCGGGTCTCCGGCGAGGGTGAGGCGCGCACCGTGTAGGCGTTGAGGCGGCGACGGCAACGGTGAGATCGGGATGGCCGGGGACGGCTTGACGGCGCCGGAGGAGACGACAAACGGAGCTTCAGCTGGGAATCTTCAACGGCGAAATCCGGCGAAAAGAGAGTGGGGTGAGGAGGGGTGAATGAGGGGGATGGGTTGAGGAGGAAGGGGCGCACCCGAGGCTCCCTTTTATAGGGGCCGGGGAGGGCGAGGGGAGGAGATCGTGTGTGGTAATGGCGGCGGCGACGGTTGGGTCTTGTGAGCGAACCGTGCGTGATAGAGGGGAGAGTGGGAGAGGCGGCGGAGATGGGCCTTGAGGCAAATCTTGCGTCATGTGTCTCTCACAAGCGGTTAGAGGCGGCGGTTGCGAAGCTTCGATTCTGTGAAAATGGCGGGGCATCTTGGTGCGTCGCGTGAGAACAAAGGTGTGGGAGGAGAAGATGGTGTCTGGGCGGGCCCTTGTGATGGCCGGAGTGGTGGCAGTGGCCGGGTTTGCAAGAGAGAGGGGAGGCGCGGTGCGGTTAGAGCGGGCCGGCTTGGGCCGAAAGTGGCCGACGCGCACGGAGGGAGGGAATGGGCCGGAGGTTTCAGCCCAAAACGAGTTAGGCATTTTTGAATGATTTGTTAATTAAAATAAATCAGTTAATTCAATTAGGCTTTAGAAAATAGCAAATAAAATCCAACAATTCTAGAAAAATTCACAAAAATTCCTAGAGTTATTTTGGACTTAACAAAATTATTTCCAACTTAAAGTTGGTTTTTAAGTGTGCAAATAAATTATTTTGGCTTTAAAATATTTATGAAAAAAGCTTTTAAAATCCAAGAAAATTCCGGAAATTAATTTAATTTAAAATTTTCAACTTTAACTCAAATAAAACTTCAAAAACTTTAATAAATTTTATTTTTTATTTTTAAAACTTCAGAAATTCGAATAAAGCAATCAAGCTCTTTCAAATTTCAGAAAATCCAACAAAATAATAACTTTATTTATTTTTAATTTAGTAACATCACTTTGGGATGTTACACCGTAGCCGTGCGATGCCGAAGGTGCAGACCATGGTGGAGGAGCTCCACCGGAGGTGGCACAAATGGCGGCGGATAGGAGCTCGGCCGACGAGTTTCAACGGTGAATAGCGGGAAGGAGAGAAGGCGAGAGAGAGGGAGGGGTACGGAGGGAAAAGAGAGGGGGGGACGAGGGGCGCACATGGCTCTATTTAAGGGGGGAGGAGGATGACCGGGAGAGGAGATCGGCATGGGTAAAGCTCCGGGCTTTGTGCGCTCCAGCATGACGGGGGCAGTTTGGGAGAAGAAAAACAGAGGGGTAGGTGCGGCGGAAGTCAAGGCATTTAATGCGCACGACGCCGAGGGAAAAGAGGGATGGATTCGCGGCAGAGGCGGAGACTTTCTCGGCAGCAATGATGCGGCCGTGCACGGGCGGCATGGGCTCCTAACGGGAGGAAGAAGATGACCAGAGAGAGGTGACAAGGGGGCACTTTGTCGTGAAGGATGGAGGCGAGGTGGAGCGGGCTGGTGCATCGAATTGGGCTGGGGAGTTGGGTCGAGCGCGTGGGAAGGAATCGAGCCGAGGGAGAGAATCAGCCCAAAGCGAAAAGAGAATTTTAAATACCTTTTTTATTTACAGAAAATACAATAATTTGAAAAGGCTTTTAGAACATAGTAAAAAAATTCTAGAAAATAAACAGAAATTCCTTGAATCATTTTAAAATTAATAAAATTATTTCCAACTCATAATTGGTAATTAAATTTAAAAATAATTTATTTTGGTTTTAAACTAAATAGGAAAAACTTTTAAAACTCCAAAAAATCCAGAAAAATAATTAAATTTTATTTTTAACTCGAAATGAAAATTTGGGATGTTACAAATTATCACTAATATATGGCCCTGGGCCCACATGTCAACCTCAGAATGAGCGGCATATTGTAAATCATATAGTTATTCAGTGGCATATTATGAATTTTCTCATAAAGATATGTCGGTGCCTCACGACAACACATGGAATGGCAAAGTGAGGGAGGATGTGTAGCAGAGACCGACGTTAGGTGAGGGGTTGGCTAATGGCAAAGACATAGCCCAATTGAATCTTGATGTAATTGCTATATGATGAGCGATTCTCAATAAATCTAGTGGGGTAGCGCACACATAGAACTCATGTACATTTTGTCATTGGGAGTGACAGAATGTGGAGATGGAGGGGGGATTCGTATCCTGTGTCATTGCATTAGCAATGGCAAAGGAGCATAGTGCTGTGGTATTACGATGATCTGAGCCGTCTGATTCAGGAAGAACGGTCTAGATCAACTGCTACAACTACAATGTTTTGCTATAGTGCTTTCACTATAGTCTTTTGCTGCGGTGTCGAATGCTATCTCAGCCTTTGTTTTTTTATCCAACGTCTACGAACCAATGTCAGAGGATGCGCGGGGGAGGGAGAAGTGAAAGGTGGTGGGCGAAAGATTATAAGGGACAAAGTGAAATGGAGGGATGCATATGAGGAAGGTGTAGGTTTTTTATGAAAGATAAGGCAAAGAGCTATGTCGGAGCATTAAAAGAGGATAAGGGTGTGTTTGGCTGCCTGCATCAAGGGTGGCTTGCACCAACGCATGCAATTTTCCACCTATTTGGTTGGCTGCACCAAGCTTCGAGCCAGGCTGAGCTCGTGCAAGATTCCCTCCCGAGCCTGGCCCGAGAGAAATGCCGATTTCGAGCTTCACTCTGGGGCCAGGCCCGCTTGATCTTGGTCTTGGGCGACTCACAGCATCCGCTTCGTCGCATGGGTGCAGAGGCGTCTGAGGATCGCAAGGTGAGTTAGGGTCACCTCCTTCCCCGTAGCGTCGTCACCACGCCTGCCCCCGCGGCACCGCTCCACCACAACCCTTGTGCCGTCCCTTCTGCTCTGCGTTGCCCCTCCTCTGACTCCGCGTCGCCACCTCCTTTAGCCTCGCCCCGCCTTATCTACCGCATTCCCCTCCCCGAAGCTTGGTTTGAGCACACGCTCGCGCCGCGCCCACACTGGCCGTCATGCCCACCTCGTTGCTCCTATCAATTCGATGAGCTCCACCCACTCCCTTGTGTGTCACGTCGTGTTCCCAACCGTCACGGTCAAAATCCCCCAAGCAATTTCAGTTTTTGTCCACGGGAGCTCGTGCCACGGTTTTCTTCTCCAACTCTGGCCTGAAACCGCCTCCATCGCCGCCATCCTCTCCCGGATGAGCCATTCCTCAATTACTCTCTAGCGGAGCATCGCCTTACCTCCCTCTTCCTTCCCATACCACCCGCTCTGGCTCCCCCTCCCCGTAGCGCTGCTGCCACGACTAACCCGCCGCGCCGCCTCGGTCTCATGCCGCCAACCTTCCTCGGCCACTCCTCGCCTCCACCAACAGGTTCAGTGAGCTTTCCTTGTCTCCCTGGTGCTCGTTCTCACCCCCTTCTTCCCCCTCTCCCCCTCTAGCACCCTCGCCACTTCTT
Source organism: Phyllostachys edulis (assembly GCA_036346405.1). NCBI lineage: Eukaryota > Viridiplantae > Streptophyta > Magnoliopsida > Poales > Poaceae > Phyllostachys > Phyllostachys edulis. The sequence goes on along the minus strand of CM070549.1, from coordinate 22,963,179 downwards.
CCTTCCCTGGTTCCAGCCATCGCACACTATTGTCCGACTGCCACCGTCCACCTCCAGCCGCGACACCACCTCCAATGGGACCCCCCCTGGGAATTCCATTTTAGCCCTCATCGGCCACCACCATCGCCTCTGTCGTTGGCTCGCCGCCACCCCTCGGTTGGCCTCCTCTGTATCTCCTCTGCTCTGTGCTCTCTCTCTCTCTCTCTCTGTGTGTGTGTGTGTTGTGTTTTTTAGGGACTAACCATGGGCCCCACCTGTAAGTGGTCTAGTGACAATTAGTTGATTTCCACATACCACAGTGACGTTGAATGAAGGCTCTAGATGTTCTTTCCTAAGGATTTTCAATCTAAAATCAAATTAAGTTTTTTTTTGTTGTAGTGTAGATTATAACTGCTCTTGTTGTATTAAAGTACACAGATCTTGTGATGATCTTCTTCCTTCTACAACTCATAGACAGTGAGCAAGGAGAATGTATTTTCTTGTAATGGCTTGCAGGTCTTTTATTTTTGTACATTTATATTGGTTGTCATAGATAGTGAGCAGTGCTGGGCAAGGTAACTGAGGCTATGACTGCCAAGCTAGTGGTGCGATGCCTTCTCAATTCTTTCTATCTGTACTTATTTATTTCTCCATCCCTTCATTTAGGTAAGTGCGTGCAGTAGATCACGATTATAAATACTATGTAATTCTTGGGTTCCTGGCAATACTAGCAATTGAGTTAAAAAGGCAAAAACTACTTGGGGGCAAGTTCTGCCTGGTGCCCACGGTCACTACCAAATTAATGTAAATGATAGCATGTACATATCTTAGATTTATTGCTCAATAGTTTGGGAATGAAGTCATGTCCTTAGTTATTTTTACATCTAACTCAAACATCCTACTAAGAGGGTATTCTCACCACCCACTAGAAGAGGTGAACACACTCTGTTACATGCAGTCAACCAAATAACATCTCAGCGCAGTTTAGCCCGACAGAAACAGGCAACCAAACAACACCTCAGCACAACCTGACCCAACAAAAACAGACAACCAAACAACCCACCATTGCATTCACTCAACCTGACTAGGTTCAGTCTGAATAGCCCATACGGGCTAGGCTAAGGCTATACATACAACCAAACACACCCTAAGAGTTTAAGCAAGCTACACAAGCCAGGTCAAAACGCTGGCAGGGGGACCCAAAAGGAGAAATTACGGGTCGGAGTTTAGCAACTCAACTTAGAAAGGGGAAGGGGATAATTACAGGCCAAAGTTTAGAAACTCAGTTGCCGTGGAAGGCTTTTCTCCGCCGTTCTATGTCGGCATTGGCTCTACCGGCCACTTCTTGTACTGTAAGCTTCTGGTTTTGGAAGGTCATCCTGTTGCTTTCTTTTAGATATTCCACGTGATATACGTACATAAAAAATATTTAAATTTGGGTGTGTTTTGGTCTCTCCTGGACTATAACTTCGCGTGTAATTGTATCAAGAGGACTATTCTAATAATGCATATACAAGCCATAGCCAAAAGAATTGTCCACAGTGAATCCGAACTTGGATAATGCTTGATGTCTCAGCCTCTGAGGTGTCCAAGCTGATCCGAATGGACCAAATCCATAATGCTTGGATACGGTGGCGGAGCTAGAAAATCTATGTTAAGGTATATATTGATGTTTAAGATAGGGTAAAAGGGTGTTGGTTAAGTAATTATTGGCTGATCGAATATTGTATTCACATGGTACTTTAACGTTCCTATATTATTAGTTGGGTTTTCTTCCTAATTAATTGGCTACTTTACACAATTCGTTGTGAAAACAATATATTTTATAGAGTGACAACGATAATCTAATACCAACATTGATAAATAAATTTTAAATATATGTGAAAAATATTATTTAAAATATGTAGTCATTCCATAAAATTTTATTAGCATGCCACATAGCCCGTATGGTCGGCACAAACATATAAAGCATCAGACATTTGATATATTTTTTTGAGTTAGAAACTAAAGAAATTCCTAATAGCTAAATAAAATAAAGTAATTTCGTATCATTCACACAACGTCATGCACATAAGTAGAGAAAAAGGTTGTTATACAAAATGTGAATGGGGATATAGAATATGATTTGCATATAATTCATTTAATTATTATCAAATTGCAACGAAACCCAAACTCAAATGAAACCTACAGCTATCAAGAGTATATAAATAAATTTCAAAAACTCTGAAAGTGCCTCTGCATACCGTACATCATAGCTGGCTCCTCGCCTCCGCCCCTGGTTGGGGCGCACTGGATGAGTGGTTCGCTTTCGAGAAGAAAAGCGCTTGTGAACTTTCCAAAAAAAAAGGAAAGAAATAGAAAGAAGAAACTTTGTGAACTTTCCAAAAAAAAAAGCAAGGAAAAGAAATAGAAAGAAGAAAGCTTGTGCCCTCGGCCTGCACTGTATTTATCAGGCACGGCTTTGCCATTTAATTCGACCCGATTTTCTCTTAAGTTACAGGAGTTTTAGCCGAATCTCCTGCACGCATGCATCTGATTGTCATCAGCATACCAAGCAATAAGGAACAGAAGTAATACAGGGTAATAATGTTAATAAAACATGACATGACCTGTTGTAAAAATTGCACCTTTATGCAAAAAAAAAGGAACAACTTAACTGAAAGTTTAATGTTTGAAAGACATTTTAAAAGTTCTTCAAAACTAAAAGGAGGACATGTAAACTACCTTTACATTCCCCCCTTAGTTGAATTTTTTTATTAATTAACTCATTTTTAATTTATTTTTATTATTAACCGCTCACAAACTTTATTTTTAATTCTGACCCTTTTGATCACGACACCACTCGTGGTGTGACAAAACAACATTGTCACGTTAGCACCGTATCTTATCACGTCTCCACCAGTGGCGTGACAGTGTTGTTTGGTCACACCACCATCAGTGGCGTGACAAAAAGTGCTATTTAGTTGGACTTATCCTATGACGTGACAATGTTGTTTTATCACGTCACAGGTGTTGACGTGACCAAAAGGGTTAGAATTAGAAATAAAGTTTGCAAGAGGTTAACGATAAAAATAAATTAAAAAATAGGTTAATTAATAAAATAAGTTCCCCTTATTAGTACCATGTATTTTGACGCAAACTTTTGTGGTTGTGAACTTATGGTCCCACCTTTTATAAGTGCAGTGTATCCTCTTCTTCTAATGACCCATTAGCTCAACATTATGAATTCATGTTTATAAAACAACTCGTAGCACAAACAGGAGCTAGGCAGCATCAACTTCCAAATTTTCTCTCGTTTCTTTTCGAACTTAAAAAATTTCCCAGTGTTTACTATGCTTATTGTCGACTACTTCCTCTTAGGTAAATCACAACAATCGGTTATTCGGACACACATAGTTCCAACTTCCAATGAAAGCAACACACACCTCCCGTCCACTGATATGGTGGGACTGATCCCTTGTTTATTCGCTAACACGGAGCTATGGATGATGTATTTCTTTTTTGTTATTTATTGTCAAATATTAATAGTTGGAATCATGTCTGATCCTTCGAAAAGAATATTAATTAATGGTTAATTATCATTCGGGACTGATACTCCCTTGTTTATTCGCTAACATGAGCTATGGATGATGTTTTTTTTGTTATTTATTATCAAATATTAATAGTTGAATCATGTCTAATCATGCGAAAAGAATATTTAGTAATGGTTAATTCTCATTCGAAATTTAGAAAATTAGCCATCATAGCAATTTGCCAATTAGATAGACGCCACATCATGCTGCATCATACGAATAGTGTGGATAAAATACGAATACGAATGCGAATACGAATAGTGTGGATAAAATAATATTTCGGATTGCAAAAATCCGTACCATATTCGTATCCATATTTTTTTACGCCGACACGAATAGGGGAGAAATTGGTAATTGGATTTAAAAAAATCTAAACCATACTCGTATCCTGTCGAATACGGTATTCAAATAAAACAGATAATTCGTATCCGATTGACATCTGCCTATACTACACCCGCAGAGTGTAGGCAGTTATGTGTTTCAATGATGAAGTACCATCGCCTAGTAAATAAAAACAGTAAATTGATAGAGGAAAAAAAACTGTTCTGACCAAACAGGGGCTTATTCGAGAGGAGAGAGAGTAGTACATGAGACGACCGTGGCCGAAATGAGAACAATTGTTTTTTTTTTTTGTGTGGGGTGGTGGGGTAATGAGAACAGTTGTATTGACCAGCCCAGCCACAGCCAAAGTCTCTAGGCCCTGTTTGTTTAGGCTTAGACTTTTTGGCTTATAGTTTAAAGCCAGCTTTTTGGTTTAATCAGCTTATAAGTCCCTTAGCTTTTAAGCCAAGATTTGGTGTTTGGTAATCTGACTTTTTATAGAATGTTGGTTTATTGAGTTCTGTGTGAAGGATAAAAAGTTTGAATTACCCTTTAGGGTTTAAAGGATCTTTTTAAGCATGCATTTAAATTTATTTTTACATAGAATTTGTAAATATGACAATACGTTCAAGTGTATATATGAAACAAAATATATTTCGCCCATATAATGCCTCAAGATTGGTACAGCTTTCAAATTTCTAACCAACGCCCTATCTTCTAATAATTTTAATGTCTTTGCACAAATCTCATAGCACTTTGGATAGATCGGATAGTGCATGGGCATCCATAGATATGTGGAGCTGCATTTCTCTTTTGAGTGAGCTAGTATTACTCACTTCATCTCGTGCACAGTGGATTCAACATGATATTACAAACCAAATACATTATAGGCATAGATATCCATGCAAAACACAGTAGCAAGTATTTACACTTTTTACAGGTGAAAGAAGAGTAGCATTGCCCAGCAGCGTTTCCTGGTTTTTATTGCAACGAGGATAAGCAATTAACACATAACTGGTTTAATTAAGATGCATAAAGCGGTCCAGGTGCAGTTTTCTTCTGTAACCTGAGAAACAAACATAAAAAAAGAAGCATGTTAGGAAAATGATGAAAAACAATAATTTTATGTAAGCAACGTCACTAGGTATCATTCCACGATGCTGCATGAGGTGTAGGATATGCTTCACCTTCACTGTCACACGCAAACTGCCAATTCTAAAATGAGAGTACTATTTCCTTGAAACACCGACTGAATAACCTCTAGTATTTTTTTTGTACTATCAACAAAACCAAGAACACTATTATTGACCTAACCAAAACAACATGTTGCCTTGTTGTAAGTGTCTTTCAATGATTGACAGGGCATAGCATCCCTAATAAACAAACAACTGTTGTATACTTGTATTCAGATGATACCTTGTTTCTTTATTCTCTGAGAATAACCAAACGAATCTTGAGTTACTGCAAAACTATCATACAAATGTACTACTAAGGGTAGACAATTATGCAGTCTAAAACCAGTAGCTTGGTTCTAGGAGTAAACAAGTGTTGTTCACATTCAATACAAACTAGGATTTGTTTCTAAGTAGTTCTAATAATACCAATGACTATTGTGATTGTAAAGGATAGTAATTGGCAAGGTTACAAGGGTATTGTCCATTCTATACATCTCGTATTTCATATCAATTCAATCATAGTTCAGTTTGAAGGATAAGTTCTACAGCTGCAAAGCTCAAAGTCACGAAGCTAGAGATCCATCCCATCTGTAACAAAAACGGAGAAGCTCTAGTCCGTCTTATTTCTTCAGAAGGCAATCCTTGAAGGTTGAAGCCCCTCTCCAATTCTTCTCCATTGAGATTCCTGCCTATGAACACAATCTTGTTCACGTGTAAGCTGTAACACACATTACAATCTAAAGGATTCCAAACTTTATTATTCAGTATATACACAATAAGACATGCTTCCTAGTGGTATGCGAATACCACTGTTGCAATGGATAGTAATCTTCAGAAAAGGGTTGATGAAGTATGAAGACATAAACTTCATTAAAAAAAATAAAAGCTTCATTAGGAATTTGTAGGAAAATGGTATTCCAAATTTGAAATTGCTATGACAACACACTATAGCGATCATATACTGGCATGGTTGAAATGGATTATCTGATGAGTGATGGCGATTGTGACCATAATGCCACGGACACCTCAACAAACGGTATATCAGATTAACTCCAAATACACATTATCAAGAACAAAGGAGGAAGATAGCTAACAGGATTAGAGAGAGTTTTAGGGCCTGTCACCTTCACAGGCGCACACCTCGGTGGTGTCAACGACCCACTCGGCGACATAGCAGAGCCGGCGCTCGGTGCTGCCCTCTGGTTGTCCGATCGACATGGATTCCAGGAGCGAGGGGAGGCGGCGGGCTTGGGAGGCGAGGCAGCGTTGGGGAGAGAAGCGGCGGCGGGGAGGAGGGGCGGTGGCATTGGGGGAGGGCGGCGGTGGCGAGGGAGGAGGAGCAGCTGCTGGGGGGGAGGAAGCAAGGCGGCGTGATGGGAGGGCGACGGCAGCGGCAAGGGGAGGGGAGGGAGGGAGGCATCTCGAGAAGGAAAGGGGGTGGAGAGGAGTAAGGAACTGAGAAAAAACGAAACGATTTCTGTTTATATACAATGACATTTCGTGGGTAATTTCAGTGAACTTCAGTGGCAAATGGATATTCTATTCCGCAAAAGCCAAAAAAATCTTCTCTCCCTTGGCTTATGGCTTTTAGATTTAAAATGGCTTAAGCTTTTTATAAGCTGGATAAAAAAGCCACCCATTTGTTTAAGCTTAGGCTTTTCTACTTATAAGCAAAAAAAAAGCCTAAACAAACAGGGCCCCAGTAGATCTAGGTAAGAAAAATGAAAAATCAATAACGCGCATGTACGACCCCCACCATACATTTTGCATCAAGATTGGTGCACATGGGGAGGGGGAAATATGGTAGATTTTTTTTCATCACGAGGTAAATACCTATCTCTCTCTCCTCTCTTCTCTCTTAGCTTCAAGATTTTCAGCTTAAAGAAATTGCGCAACCAATTTTTTTTCAGTTTTTAGCTTTCGGATTCATCTCCTTTTACGCATTTCGGATCCAATAAATTGTATGAACAATTTGTATTCAAACATGAACCAAGAACATGTTTATTCAAGCAACATTAAGAATGTTTTGATTCAAGCAAAGGATTTTTCGGTTCTGAAATGTCTGTTCATGTTCATAAAAAAAAAGCATTCTTGGATTTCGTCTCCAAGTCTCCAATAAAACACAAGGAAAATCACCTTCAAGAACTGCAATTAATTGCATCCTCGGATTTCATCATCAAGATTTTACATTTTCGGATTTTCACTCCAAGAAAATGCAAGGAAAAATCGCAAGAAAACTCAAGAGCCAAGAGATTGCAGAAAAATCGCATGTGCCAAGAAAATTCAAGATCCAAGAAAGCGTGACGGTAGCTGGATCCCGATGTCCTCAGATCTGACCTCCTCGCCAGAAGGCCTACCAGATTCGGATCTAGTGGCGCCGCGCCCGGGGACGGCCAGAGAGGAAAACGACGATGGGCTCGGCGTGGTGGAGGCGGTGCCACGACCAGGGAAGCTGGATCTGGTAGCGCCACACCCGTGGACGGTTAGATAAGCCAACGCCAAGGTTGGGTGGCCGATGTAGTCTACAGAGAGAGGAGAGAATGAGGAGAGAGAGACCGATAGGAGAGAGAGGGAGATACACAATACATATATACGAAACAGCGGATACACAATACGAATAGTTCTTCTATCCACTTTGCTAGCATAGATCCTGATGCACTTTGAGTGGTCTATGGTAGATAGTACATTCGTTACATAATTTTGGACACTGTTGGCCCCCTAGACCACAACAATTCCAAATATAGCCCTCCTACTAACGAAATTCCATTTTTGGCCTCCTGAGCCCGCCTGCTGCACCCCCGCACCGCTGCAGGTCGGTAGCACTCTAGCAGGTTTTTTCTCAAAAATCCATTTAAGAATATTTTTAGGAGGAATTTCTAAATACAGAAAATAAGCTAAAAAATTATGAAATGTTTTGTGGAGCCTCCCGGCATAGTGTACTTGCTTGTATAATTTTTTTTAAAATTTAGCCGTTCTGATTTTTTTCTCAAAAATTCATTTAAGTATATTGTTTGTAGGAATTTTCTAATATAGAAAATAAGGTTGAAACATTATGTTTTTTTTCTAGGCTCCTTACACAGTTGACTTGATTGCATAATTTTTACAGAATTTTATATGCTCTGAAATTACCTCGACAAATTAAGGGTTTAGGTCTCGAAAATTAGGAAGAAATGTTTCCGAAACCTTTCGTCCTAATGTTTTAGACATAAACCCTTAATTTGTCGAGACAATTTCAGAACATATAAAATTATATAAAAATTATACAATCAAGTCCACTCTGTAAGGAGCCTGAAAAAATCATAATGTTTGACCTCATTTTCTATATTAGAAAATTCCTACAAACAATATACTTTAATGAATTTTTGAGATAAAATCAGAATAAATAAATTTTTTCAGGCAGAATAATTCACACCGACATCGAATCCTCCATGTCCGCATAGCCAAATGCAACTGTAATGACCAGATGAAAAAGAGAGGTGGATCAAACACAAGCAGGTGAATGAAAAAAACTAAATTAAAATGGTAAACTATTACAACTTGTAACATAAGAGTACAAGTTCTAAAGCATAAAGAAGCAAATATATATGCCAAATTGTACTGTGCATTGCAGTGCACGAAGAGTATGAAATAACAACATTTCAATCTAACGTTTTAGGACATCTTCATAATCACAACGAGTGTTCTCAGCCCCTTTAATTGCATTAAGTAGAAGCTCCATAAAGTACTATGCTTTAACTCCACCATAGTGTAGTAATGCAATCAAGAACCTTGATGTTAATGTCCTTTTGGGTTGATTGTTGAGGAAAAAATGCAATGATTTATTTCTTGTGAACCAAAAGAAACTTAATACGAATTAATACAAAACCTCCATATGATGTTACTTATTTGTTAAGTTGTACGGTGTAGTTGTGAAGAGATGTTTTCTTTTTACATGATTGTTATGAATTACTACTCAATACGTGAGTTTAGAATCCACTCTGCAAATTCTACTACGATGAGGTCAGGCACTGAAAGATTTATTGCCCTGTGTCGCATGACAGCAAAGGACAATAACAAGTTAGCACTCGGGGCTAACGATCAACTTCTACTTACTATATTAAGCTTTTTATAGGTTTGGCTTGGAGGTTTAGGGTTTACCTATAGTGCTGTGACACCTGCTAAACCTTGTGCCTAACCGTAAAAAAGGGTTCCTAATATGTCCAGTCCAATTGTCTGCTTGGTTAATAACTTATAATTTATAGGAAGGGATCGTAAGTAATTCGTATCTTTTGTATATATAGTAAGTATGTATTTATATGCACTTGAAGTATGCATTTATATGTATTTAAATGGACCAGACATGTTTGCAGGAAGGGTTCCTAATATGTTCGATTTAACAGGTGTGGCGCCATGGCGTCACAACACCCTTGCTTGGGTGAGGCGCACGAGCGAATCAATCGAGGGTCGGGTCTAGAGATTCGGCACATCATAAAAACGAGCATTGTGGGCAAGGGGGACAGCAGCGACAGGGCGACAGATGTGCGAAGGAGGGAGTGTCTCTTACCTAGAGTATTCATGTGGTACTAAACTTCGCACATTCCAAGTTACATGAAATCATGAAACCATAATTTTCGAAACCTTCCGTCCTAATTTTTGAGATCTAAACCCTTAAATTCTTGATATAATTTAAGAGCATATAAAATTATGTAAAAATTACATAATCAAGTTCACTGTGTAAGGAGCCTGGAAAAAATTCATAATGTTTGAACCTCATTTTCTATATTAGAAAAATTCTACAAATAATATACTTAAATGAATTTTTGAGAAAAAAATAAGAACGGATAAATTTTCAAAAAATTACACATGCAAGTACACTGTGCCGAAAGGCTCCACAAAAAAAATTATAATTTTTTGAGCTCAGTTTCTATATTTAGAAATTCCTCCAAAAATATTCTTAAATGGATTTTTGAGAAAAACTCACATAAAGGTTGCCAAGATACCCCCACTTTCTTTGCTGCTGGGGAGAAGCGATGGGTGGTCAAGCAAGGCGAGAGTGCAGCAGACGGACTCAGGGGCCATAATTATAATTTCGATGGTAGAGAAATTATATTTAGAATTGTTGTGGTCTAGGGTAAATGGTGTCCCAAGACTCTTCGTTATATGCATACGTGGGAAACCGCAACCTAAGAAAAAAAAAGGATGTTCAGGAGGTAGAGGTGTTCATAGGTGGCCTAGCCTGAGCCCGACCCAGTCCGGACCAGGTCTGGGACTCCATTTTCGGCCCGATGGCTCGACCCGAAAGCCCGCATGCCCGACAAAATGAATTAAAAAAAAAATTAAAAGCCTTTTTTTATTCTTAAAATGAATTAAAATATTACTATTTATTTAAAAAAACAGTAAACAATACGTTTTTAGAAAAAGCAGTTTTCGGGCCAGACCGGGCTCAGACCTGCTCATTTACAGCTAGACTTTTCAAGCCCAGCCTAAAGCCCGGCCCGACCTGATATTTGAACACATCTACCAGGAGGTCCAAGCAACGCACAGTAAGCGGTAAACTGCAAGGTCCGCAATCAGCCGCAACAAAGAGCACCAGTGCTTTGCGATGCGTGCGGGGCCATCCGGCCCGCCCGATCATCCGATTGCCCTACCCTCTCGTCTCCTTCCTCGGCCCATAAATTCCACTCTCTCCCACCCCTCGCCTCACCCCTCGCCGCACCGACTCAAGCCCAAATCCCCAAATCGCCCCTAAAACCCTAGCCACCCACCATGGACGCCTCCCCTACCGCCTCCTACTCCGCCCCCGACGCCTCCGCCTCCGCCTCCGCCGCGGCGGCAGCGGCGGCCGAGGCCACCGACGGGCCGGTGCTCAGCGTGGTGTCGAAGCGCCTCCGCGCGCTGCGGAAGAAGTACAACCGCATCCTGCAGACGGAGGAGTCGCTCGCCGCCGGCAAGATGCTCAACCGCGAGCAGGAGGAGGTGCTCCGCTCCAAGCCCGTCGTCTCTGCGCTCATCAACGAGCTCGAGCGCCTCCGCGCCCCCCTCTCCTCCGCCCTCGCCGAGGAGCTCTCCTCCCGCCCCACCACCCCTGCCCCCGCTGCCTCCTCCTCCTCCTCGGACTCCGATTTGTCCATCCAGGACCTCCTCGCACTCGTCTACTTCGGCTCCCTCTTCGATGTCAAGCCGCAGAGCGAGTTCGTCGCCACGATGGTCGCGCGCACGCACGAGCGGAGCTGCTGCATCACCTACGACTACGTCACGGATGACGCGGCGGACCTGCTCGTGGAGACCGACCTCGATGCTGTGTCTGCTCTGGCGTCCCTCGCCGCGGCCCGCCCTGCTGCCGCAGCGGGCGTCTCCCACCGCGACGCTCTCCAGGCCTGTGCCCACCACGCCCACCTCTGGCTCCACCGCGCAGATGAGCCCATCCACCCTGACTACGGCATTACATGTGAGGATGGATACGGGTTTCTCCTGTGGTCTGATTTGAGGTGATAGGTGATTGACATGTGTGTTATCTTCGTGGTTTTTTGGCTGTAGATGCTGGGGTGAGGGCTAAGCTGGACAGGATCATGGCGTCGGACTACTACACAACGCAGCCAGAGATGAGGGCGACGGTGGATGTGGCAGCTGCGGTGGGGAGCTATGGAGCTGGAGGTGTGCAGGCTCAGGAGAGCATAGTTGTGTCGCCAGAGGCACCGGCAGTGGAGGAGAGCCTACCTGCTGAAGATCATAAGGTGAAATGATTTTTGTTCTTTTGTTGTCGTTTAACTTTTGCTTGGTGTGGACAAATTATTGTTGCCCTGTTTAACTTTATAATGACATGGGTCGATGGTTCATGTGCGGTAGCACAATACTGCTATTATTGCTGCTGCTGCTTGTATTATTATATCTTTCTGGTCTGAATGTGCTGCTTTAGTATTAATGATGAATTGTGGAGAATAGCTTCATTTGGGGTAAATATTACAAGGTAGCTCCGTTTGGGTTAGATAATCTAAAAGCTTACAGGGTTAGATAACTTCACATGCTGTGTTGTTTGAATCTTGTGAAATGTTGCGCAAATAGAAGCATACTGAAATGACAATTAGTGCATGTGCATTGATGTTTTAGGGGGGAAACCCCACTTGAAAATGGTTTATGAGCTCTTTTAACTTATTGTCATTTGTTTGTACTGTACTACGATCGTTGTACCATTCTGGCCTTCTGGGTATAGTGTCCAGCTACTAAGGGTAGGATAAGAGTATATGAGGTTTGTCTATATTGGCGCCAAAGGATTTTGTATCTTGTATCAGGCCAAACACTTCGACCTAAGGGGAATGAGCAACAAAATGACAAGATGAGGTGCCCCGAGCATCCCCATATAGAAAGAATGCTGCTATTGGGATGTGACTGGCTGACTTCGCAATAGGGAAATTGATTTTTCGTAGTAGTAAAGATGAATATGATGATATGTTCCATATTGCCTGTTGCTATTATTTTAATAGCGCGATACCGAATGTGTTGGAATTCAGAATTATAGTTGTGCACTAACTAACCTGTGTGTGTCTATGGTTGTTTGACACAATCCTCAAATGGTTTATTATATTTTCTGTCCGTGTTCTTGTTTCTTTGAACAAAGTAAGTATTATGGACGCATTTCATCTAAAAAAATCTGGTCTTTTACTAATTTGTGTAGCTTACAATTGATATGCTTTTAGTATTTGTTGTTTTATAGGATGGATATTTCAGAAGTCAGCAATGCACTATAGTTACTTTTAAGTTATGGAATAAGATCTATACTTTCTGATTTCACATCCTGACAAATCTACTTTATGGTTACAAATATACTCATTTTAGAATATAATACTGAAGTACTGAACTGTCACATTCTTTTATGTCATGTTGTACTAATGTATATTGTATAGCAGCATAGGCATTTACTTGGATATTGTTACAGGATTTCCTTTCTTAGGTGGATATTCTCTATCATATAATTGAGAAAATTCACTACGTGCCACTAAATATAGCTACAGGGTTCCTTATATGTCACTCATTGTGAGGCTGACATGTGGGCTCCGGACCCACGTCAGTGAGACATCAATGGCATATAGTGAACATACAAAGTTGTTCAGTGGCATATAAGGAATTGCCATTTTTGCCTCCCAGGAAGAAGGCTTTTTAGTTGTTTTTGGCAAGCAACGATTACGAGATACTCATTATTTTTTGCTCCAAACACCTAGCTTCTAGGGTCTTGAGAATTTTGTTATCCAAACTTGATTCAAGCTGTTGATACTTCCAAAAATCTACACAAGATCAATATTGACAATGGCAGAGTAAATGAAATACAAGATGTGCAGGCTCTAGCCTCTAGATTACATCAGAAAAAGAATCTTTCTAATTCAAATACATACAAGTTGAGGTTACAGCTGTTTTCATCTGGGCCTACTAATCTAATTGGCACCTTTATGAGCATATTGTTCCCCCCTCGTGGGAATACACCATCGCGCGTCTATGCCATGTGAATTGTGGGAGCATACTAAGGCAATGTAATTTCCCTAAATTGCACGAGGGAATTGCTGACCTGCATGTGCATGTCTGCAGTTCTCCATGCTTAACAAACTAAATTAGGATGTGTTCAATATTAGTTGGTGCTGGCATCACATCTGCATGTTGCTTCAGGCATCAACTTACATTCCCATGTGTCATATGACTAGATGTCTTGTTTCAGAGTGAAGACTAGAATTGCACTTTTTCATAGATAACAAAAGTGTCAAACCCCATGTCCGATCAATGTTAACCCTCCCTCCTGGGCACACACCCATCGCCTACCAAAAAAAAAAAAAAGAAAAGAAAAGAAAAGAAAAGAAAAGAAAAGAAAGAGTTTTGAATGCTCTAATCTTTAATGTGGTTGCCTTCAACTAGCAACAACCAAACCTAGACAAATAATCTTGCTTTATACAGCTTTTTTGTTTTTATCAAATATCAATTTTATTTTGTAGTAACTAGCAACTACCGTTTCTGAGTTTAATATTTTAGTTGGGAAAAACAGTCAACCCTGACCATCATACAACTCATTGGTCGCCTGTCGCCATACATAAGGATATAAATTTCTTTAAGGAGCTACTATGGTACATGTGTTTGTATTCTGTTTAACTTTGCATTCTACTATTGCTGAGTGTAATTTATTTTATGAACTTTTTCCACCATCCACTATTCATTCTACAAGTGAGAGTGAGGGAAGTAGGAAACAAATGCAGGGGGAGTAAAAAAATTGCGAAACCTTTTGCAGCTAAAAGTTGTTCGTACCATAGCCATCCCCAATCCTTTTTTGTTCTAGGAATATTAGGACACACGTTAGACTATTCTTTGTAAGGTCTCTGTTTATCTCTGTTTCATTGGCGTAGTAGTTCCAGGTTCCACAAGCCTTGGTTCCTCTGCATTCCCAGCTTTGATTGGTAACTGTAGAGGTAGTTTCAGAATTCAGACATGAACCTCCATATTTACAAGACTGAGGAAAAGGACTGCAGCTTGTTTTTCTTACAATGATTGACCTCTAAGTTGCATTTTCTGAACAATGTACTGTCAGCTCTATCCTCTATGCATTTATTTGCACGATGCACACTTCTTGTTAGGGTTATTAACATTAAGATGGTTGTAGCAACTAATCGAAAGTTTGCTGTTGACAAACTTCTGTTATAGCCATTTTTTTAGTATGCTCAAGTACTGTGCTTTCGAAAGGATTATTTTTTCTTATTTATTATTAATTATTAGAAACTAACCCATTCCATCTATCCTCTGCCTATTTTTGTAATAGCATTATAAGGTTGGTGTGTATAATATAACCTCCCACTTTTATACTTCAGTAGTATTCGGCTTAGTCTTTAGTGGAGAAAGTTGACTGAGAGAGTGCCATAGGCCATTTAGTAGTTTCCTGTGGTGGTGGAGCATATACGGGAGATTGAGCCCTTACAGAGACTTCTATATATTTTTATTCTGGTTTTTGCCTTAATGATCCAATACCTCAAAACATCATGCTTCAGTTCTGGTTTTATCCAATTGAACTGGTGGTTTGGTCAGGTATTAATAACCATGGTTTATCTTCGGCTAGAGCTTATGGTGCTTATAAGCTGAAGCTAGAAGCAAATGGTAGCTTAAGCTTGTGCTTATTCAGTATGTTGATGCTGTGCTTCCACTAGATCTGCAATGAGGTTGACTCTGGTTGGAGGGGGCTTTTGTGATTATAAGCTGAAGCTGCATATAAACTGGCTTATTGGATGAGCCTCAGCTAGTCCAAAATGATGACCTTACGATGGAAAAATGTTGATAGAACTGTACTTATTTACAGTCTGTAATAATAATGCCTATTTTCGCCCATGTTGTATGTGCATAATTTTTTTCCCTGTGAAGTAATGTGATGACTCTTAGTGAATTTTGTGTGTTTTAGAATCAAGAAATGTGCTTTAGTTTCCATGAGGAAAAAAAAGAACAAACGGATACGTAAAGGGTTAACATTATTCTGACTTCTAAAGATTTATGATATGCACCTTAGCAAAATTTTAAGGTAGATAACAAGCTCATTTGAGGCAACAAATTACAAGATAACAAACTCATTTGAGGCAACAAATTACAAGGCACTGTTGTCTTGGATTTTTCTGGTATAGTTATCATAGCTATTTTTTTAGTTAATGTTAGTTGTTTAATGCAAGAATTGGTGCATTGTAGCTTGTGTAGATGATGGTAAATAGTAATTGCTAACGTTAGAAATTGAGTATTTGCTCATGTTATTAAAACTTTCGAGTTGGAATGTTTTTCGATAGGACTGAAGTGGCGTATTTAATTGCGCACCTAACCCAATACTATTTGTGACTGGCTGTGTGTAGTCTATGAACTATTGAAACTGTTAGGATCTTTTGTTTCTGCTTATGAGATGGAATTTATATCCTTTTGCTAAAAGGAATACTTTGGCATGTTGATTCATTTTTATGATGTTTGTAACATCTAGAAGTGCATTGTAGAACTTGGAATCTTTTGGTTTCTGTTTGGATAGAGTGAGCGGAAAGATGTGGAATTTGGAATAGTGGAGGTTGGGTGGTGTACAACTGTACATCGTTGGAGTTGGTATAGATCATGGGTGGGATTAAGTGTTGGAAGTTATCAAAGGCTGAGATCAGTTTTTTTATTCAGTTAGTACACAATTTTTAGTATGTGAGGTATTCCCATAGTAAAATGGAGGTGTGCTGTTTTCAGCATAGAGAGGGAGATAAGTATTATCTTTATTGCCCTCAAGAGGAGAAAGGATTAATGGGTTAGTTTCCTTAACCTCTTTGCCTCAGAAACAGGAAGGGTCTAGGCAATTGACCTGTAAACAAAATGATGTGATTTTTTTTTTCTGTATCTCATTACACAGTATAGAAGTCATTTGATGATTTTGTGTAATTAGTCCTTTGCCTCGCATCTTTATCGTTTTTTCTGATTTGTTTATTCATCGACAGGATGAGAATGAAGATTCGCAAGCTACAGAAACTGACACTGATCATCAGTCCAATGTTGTCGATGCTCAAAATGTGGTACTTACCAATGATTTGTGAATACTTCTGTATGTGAGTTTTTTCCCACTTATACTAACTTCATAATTTCAGGATGATGAAGCCTTGGTGAACCCTCCTGAAGAACTCCCCTCGGCTGAGGCAGAGCAGGATAAATTTGAAGAATATGTGGAGGAACAAGATCAGAGGAATGCAGAGCCAAAAGATCAACAGTTCGTCCATCGACGATCTTCTTACCAGAACCAGCGTGGTGGCGGTCGTGGTGGTGGCAGGAGGGGCTATTCTAGTGGCCGTGGTGGTCGTGGAGGCCGGGGTATGGGTGGTGGTGGATACCAGAACGGCCGGGGAGGTGGTAATGGATACCAGAACAGCCGAGGCGGCGGCGGCAGGTACTACTATGATTCTGGATACTACCAGCAGAGGAACTACAACAACAATAGAGGCAGGGGTGGTCGCTCTGGTGGCAATTATTTCTACAACAACCATGGAGGAGGCTCGCAGGGAGAAGGCCATCCTGGGAGGGTTGAGCTGGGCGCAGACGCTTAGCTTCCTAACTATTTTGCTTGGAGTGTTATGCGAGGAAAGGACATATCGAGATTGTGGGAGCCATTTTGCTATTATAGAACTAACCTAGCCTCTTATTTATGTCACATTCGCCCCCATCTGTGAGTTATTTTGTCTCCAACGACTGCACATGGTTGGTCGATAATGTGGAATACCGTGGGAAAGTAGCTTCATGTCATATTCGTTCGCCTAAATTATGCCTTCATGTGTTCATATTTCCCTTGTTTGTTTCTGCTGTGCGCGCGCGTGTTCTCTGCATTTTGTCAGCTGATTTTGTTGTTACAGTAGATGGCAATGTCTGCCTTGCATTGTCTTCAGTAATTTCAGGCGTTTGTCTACATCTACAGGGTGGTTCTTGGAACGCCGACCCATCCCTGTGCCTGGTAAGCTGGATGCTTGGATGGCTCTAACTCCAATAGTGTCTGTCCCATTGTCGCTTTTCTAATGTCCCCGCTGTCTTCTATTGATGCAGCCAATGCTTGCCGAGGTCTGGGTTCTTCCCTTTGTCATCTACAACTCTGGTGAGTTCTTCTATGACGATTCTGCACAGGTCAGGTGTTAACGTGTCACCGTAGCCGAATATATTTCTGAGCCGCGGCTATGTTTTCTATGATGACGAGTCCACAGCACGAAGCAATGTTTTTTTTTGGTTTACGCGTGGTTGCCTCCCTGCCTTTTGTTTAGTGCGAGGAATTGTTTGGTACGACTTAATCAGACAGCTGACCTAGATAACAAATCCGATCTCTTGTTTCTGAGAAGACGTACCAAGTTTTGCTGAGCGATTAGACACGGACAGTTGTGCTGGTGCGTTACAGCTCTCACCTGACCATGTCTTATCTTGCCCGTGTTAACACATTGACTCTACCAAAATGTGTCGGTAAACCAGGCCATTGGTACTTGATCGGCCGGATAAGGTGAAAAAGGCTGAGTGCATAGTAATTTCTCGGGTTCTTGCTTTCGGATGGAGCAAAATCAGGCATTGATCGCTGAATCCATCATTTGCCTGATGCACGTCGCTTCATGCCGTAATCATGGCGCTGCATGTGTGCTCCCGACCTTTGACCGCCGCTTTCCCCGTCGTTTAGTCCTCACAAAACCGCGATTACCTTTCCTTAAGCCCAGCGCGGAAAGGCCAAGGAGGAAAAGCGCCCGACTTTCTAGCCTGCGCAGTGCCTCCGTCCTTTCGTGGCGGTATTATTAGTCCAGCACCCCATGTCTTGGTACTAGAAGATGGCATTTTGCTGCTTCATCAACTGCCGTACTTAATTACTCCCACCGATAACATTGGGCTCTAGAATTTTTTTTTGTTGCTTTGTTCTTGCAAGGCAAAAAACCTCGATTTTGTCAGCTTATACACGCGTTGGATTTCTTTGGGCAATGAGTGACGACCCAGATGTAAGCTGGAACCATGCCATATTGCCATATCATCTGAATTGTATACAAAAAAACAGTGACGTACGTATGCTTGTCCACGCTTCTCGTCTTGATTGTAACACTGACATGCGTGTCCTCGCGTCCATGACTCCGATCATAATTAGCCATCCATGACTGTGAGCATGTTGTCCTACACTAGTACGTATCAAGACAACAATCAACGTAGGCATCGGAACTCGGAAGCATGTCATGGACGTAAGCATGGCAAATGCGGTGGCTTCTTTATTTTGCTCCAGTTCAGAAGAAGAAGAAGAAAAAAAAACACAGCTTCACATATAACCCTAATTCCCAATCTTTTGCCATTAATTGCCCGGCAGCATCCTTCACTGTCACACCTTAACGCGGGGTCATTTTCTAACCTTCTCCTGCTGGAATCCGCGCGGCAGTTAGCTGATCGACACGAGGGAACAGCGTGGCTAGCGAGGCAGGCTGCAGGCTGCATCCCCAGACGACCAACTCATTTGGACCAATGCAAGAAGCTGTAATGGTGTACGTACGTGCTCCCTCCTTCCATCTGCATCTTGAAAAGGGCCGACTGGTCCCTTCCCTACCTCTTCACGCCTTCAAAAAAAATCCCAGCTTCCGTTCCCTCGCGCCTTTTCTCCTCAAAGAACGTAGGCATGAAGCAAAGCTCCCTTTCTCTCGATCGATCACTCCGATTTGTTAATCGAGTGGAGTTTTGACAGTTTTTGGAGCTGAAAACTACATATGAATGTATGATTCCTCCCTCCCTTTTCTCATCCCTTTCGCTGCGTGCGTGCGTGCGTACTTTGGAGTTGAGTTGGGAGTGTTGGACCCCTTCGATCCTCTCTTCCCAAGCGCGACCATTTCTTCTCCCGGCGTTCCCTCTCTCTGCTTCAACTGTCCCAACAACCAAATATATATTATCATTCGACGTATGGTTTCTCTTCTTCTTTATACTTCCATCCTAACTAGAGAGGGAAAGAAAGGACTGGCCCACGTACTAGCTAGAGAGAGTACGTACAAACTTGTGTTTTCTTCATCAAAAGAGCTAGACCGCAGAGAGAGCTGCCCTATACTGCAGCAATATACTACTACAGTGCTGCGTGGCTAGAGGAGGAGCAAGAATCCAGAGAGGGAGGTGCGGAAGCATCCAGAAGATTCTAGAAGGTCCCATGGGCAACACGTGCGTCTGCTGCACCACCTCGACCACCCCCACGTCGCCCCAGCCGCAGCCCAAAGCGGAAGCGCCGCCACATGCCAAGAAGAAGCCAGCGTCGACGCCTCCGAGCTCCCAAAGGCACAGCCAAGAACCAAGCCCAAGGGGTAATCCCAAGCCCAGGCCCAACCCGTACGACTGGACGCCCAGGCGCGCGGTGCGCGTGCTGGAGGGCGTGGTGCCGCACCACCCGCGGCTGCGCGTGACGGACAAGTACCACCTGGGCCGCGAGCTCGGGCGCGGCGAGTTCGGCGTGACGCACCTCGCCACGGACCGCGCCACGCGGGAGCGGCTGGCGTGCAAGTCCATCCCAAAGCGCCGCCTGCGCACGGCCGTCGACGTCGCCGACGTGCGCAGGGAGGTGGCCATCATGGCGTCGCTGCCCGACCATCCGGCGCTGGTGCGCCTGCGGGCCGCGTACGAGGACGCTGAGGCGGTGCACCTGGTCATGGAGCTGTGCGACGGCGGGGAGCTGTTCGACCGGATCGTGGCGCGCGGGAGGTACACGGAGCGCGCCGCCGCGGCGGTGGCGAGGACCGTGGCGGAGGTCGTGCGCGCGTGCCACGCGCACGGCGTGATGCACCGGGACCTCAAGCCGGAGAATTTCCTGTACGCCGGCAAGAGCGAGGACGCGCAGCTCAAGGCCATCGACTTCGGACTCTCCGTCTTCTTCCGACCAGGTCAGCTTGCTAGCCCTGCATGCTTCATGCTTGTAGTAATTCTCTCACTCCTTCCAAGTTAATTTGCTCAACGTTTTCTGTTTCAGAAAAAAAAAAGAGTAGTGGTTAATGTATATGCGCTAAAATGTTGTCAATATCGAACTTTAGGAAAATCGAGAGCAACAGTTTTGAGCCTCTAGATGACACAGAGAGTGTTGCCCTATGGAATCTTTACTTTTAGGGAATTGCTAGAAATCTGTCGACTGAAAAGAAAATTTCAGTCGACAGATTTCTAACAATTCCCTAAAAGTAAAGAGTAGTGGTTAATATATATGAAAAAAAAAGAGTAGTGGTTAATGTATATGCGCTAAAATGTTGTCAATATCGAACTTTAGGAAAATCGAGAGCAACAGTTTTGAGCCTCTAGATGACACAGAGAGTGTTGCCCTATGGAATCTTTACTTTTAAGGGAATCTTTGAATTATAGTAGTAAAACTTTTACTGTTAGGACTTTGAAATGATGCAATTAAGTAGTTATTACATCCAAAAGTAGTAAAATGACGCCCATTGTGAATTAGCTATTGCAATGCCAAACTAGGCTAATTCTTTTAGGCTTACACCTTTGGAAGTGTTGTTTTGTAATATGAAATGCTAATTAACAATATGGTTTGTGAAAGTGTATATCATTTTTACCAAAATATTCTTTTTATGTTGCCAAATGATAAAAACATGGGGAAAACATGATCATCAAAGGTTCTTCACTGTTCCAATGGCAAAGCAGTGCCAAAGAAACCTTATTACTAGGAAAGTTTTTTATTTCCTTAAAACTGTCCTTCCAAAAGGGAAACCCCCCTGAAAACTAGAGTGTGCTGCTTAAGATCCCAATCTGAAAACTAGAATATGGCTATAACTAGAGGTGGCCAAATGGATTATGCCTGCCAGGCTAGTCCGATGCATGGTACTGTTGGCCCGACCAGGCATGGCCCAGCGCGTCATGTTGTGCTTGGGTTGTGACTCCACCCTAGTGGGCCGGCCCGGCTCGGCACACACAGTATCGTGCTTGGCACGGCCCGGCTCGGCCCAAGCACAGCACACCCGACACGTGGTGGAGGTGGCGGCGGGGGAGAAGGTGGTGGCAGCGTGCGGCGAGGACTTTATCTAAATGGGCTACACAGGCCTACCCCGGCCCATCAGAACAATTTGCATTGAAATTGTAGCTACTACTTACGATCACGACAGTGAAACCTATACTTTCTCGGGTTCAAAAAAGAGAGAAAAAAAGTCTATACTTGGGGGAAAAAAAATCAATACCACGTGTATATGCACTCGCATACACTATCGTGATTGTCATTATGCTCCGAGATTCGTGCTCTTCCCTCCTACCACAGATTTGCAAAAAAAAAACTCTCCTACTTTTTCGAATTCTCTCCCCCACCGGATCCTCTCCTCCCCCATCTCTCTCCCCTACCAGACCCCGTTGCCACTCCCCCGGATCCCACCGCCGCCCCCACACCCCCAATCAGACCCAGCTGCTGCCTCCTCGCACTGGACCCAGAGCCACCCCCTCCCCAGCGGATCCTGCCGCCGCACCCCTCGATCTCTCTCTCCCTCAGCCGCGCCTCCTCCTCCTCCGACCACGCCTCGCTGTTCGCCCGAGGGGAGCACCACCACCCATTGTCGTTCGCCCGAGGGAGGAAGACGGCGGGGCCCGCTGGATCTGGCGGCTGTGGCCTTGACAACCATGACATTGCCACCCCTCTACGCAGCCTCAGGCGCATGTCGCCGTTCACGCTAAGCCCGGATCCGACGGAGTCATGACCACCTAGCTCGGATCCGGCGGCGGCGGGAGGGAACGAGAGGGAAAAGAGGGGAAGGGAGAGAGGGGGAGGAGAGAAGGGGACGGATGTTTTTTTTTTTGCAAAAGAGGCATGAATTTTTTAGCACTTCAACGGTGGAGATAATGCATCTAACCGCCTGCATACGTAGTAAAACCGCATAAATTCAAGCTGCTTGCCCAGCTTCGTCAACCTGAAAGCTGAATGAACAGTTCGTAGTACATAATCGCATCCTTACATAGTTACATTGCGTAATCTTGGTCGGCGTCCTTAAACCGAACCAAGTCAAAAGTTAAAAGAAAGAGGCGAATAGTACCGAGCACTAGTCTAGATTCGGGCACAGGGAGAGCTAGCTGAGGAAAAATACCGGAGAAAATAAACGAGTCGCTGAGAGATCTGGGAAAAAACTTCACATGTGCCGTGTAAAGTTAATGGGCCTTCCATGGACACGCGTACGTGGGGTGGGGTGGGCTGCGCTGGGCCGATAGACTGCCCATCCGTAGAGATATGCGAGGAGGAGGAAAGACAAACAGAAGCTGCTTCGGTTTACGGATGGGCATTCTCTCGGCCCGGCCCGGCCCACGTACGCGTGTCCATGGAAGGCCCATTAATAACTTTACACGGCCCATGTCTGAAGTTTTTTTCCTCATGCGGTACATGCCTATTTCGATCGGTATAGCGTATAGGTAGCTTTGCGAGCTACTAATGTTAAGTCGTAGTTGATCAGTGGTCGATGGTAGAAATTAATCAAGTAAAACAGGTGAGCGGTTCAGGGAGATCGTGGGCAGCCCGTACTACATGGCGCCGGAGGTGCTCCGGCGGGACTACGGCCCGGAGGTGGACATCTGGAGTGCCGGCGTCATCCTCTACATCCTCCTCTGCGGCGTCCCGCCATTCTGGGCCGGTCAGTCCACTGATTCTTGCATCCAGTTCATGGCATCAACGATAGACAGAACAGAGGCATCAGCGCTGCATATATATAAATATAATGATCTGCATGCAGAGACGGAGCAGGGCGTGGCGCGGGCGATCCTCCGCGGCGTGGTGGGCTTCGAGCGGGAGCCGTGGCCGCGGATATCGGACAGCGCCAAGAGCCTCGTGAGGCAGATGCTCCAGATGGACCCCAAGAGGCGACCCACCGCGCAGCAAGTGCTCGGTGCGTACGTCGTATTCTTGCGTCAGACACGGTGTGTGTGTGTGTATCGGTTGTTTCATTCTTTCGTTTGCAAACGCGCTGCGTGCTTGGGCAGAGCACCCATGGCTGCAGAACGCCAAGAAGGCGCCGAACGTGCCGCTGGGGGACATCGTCAGGGCGAGGCTCAAGCAGTTCTCCGTCATGAACAGGTTCAAGAAGAAGGCCATGCGGGTAACTAATCACTAATTAATCTCGTTGCAACCCTCCATCTCTCATTGCGTTAAAGCCACTGCGCTGAATGCCGAGCTTTGTTTCTCTGTGACTGCTACCCAGGTGATCGCTGAGCACCTGTCCGTGGAGGAGGTGGAGGTGATCAAGGAGATGTTCGCGCTCATGGACACCGACGACAACGGCAAGGTCACGCTCCAGGAGCTCAAGGCCGGCCTCAAGAAGGTCGGCTCCAAGCTCGCCGAGCCCGAGATGGAGCTGCTCATGGAGGCCGTAAGCATTTTCGCTTCATTCCTCTTGTTAGCAATGCCGTTGCCAATAAATCAACCGAAAGTTGGACTGCATCTGCGTGGCAGGCTGATGTGGACGGCAACGGGTATCTGGACTACGGCGAGTTCGTGGCGATCACCATCCACCTGCAGCGACTCTCCAACGACGAGCACCTCCGCACGGCGTTCCTCTTCTTCGACAAGGACAGCAGCGGATACATCGAGCGCGCCGAGCTGTCCGACGCGCTGGCCGACGACTCCGGCCAGACCGACGACGCCGTGCTCAACCACGTCCTGCAGGAAGTCGACACGGACAAGGTACACATGCCGATCATCAATTCTACCGCGTTGTAGTACTTGTCAGTCACTGGTACAGATTGTTCTGCTCATAGCGTATGTGCAATCTGAATATACCTGTGGTTGCTGACAGGATGGCAGGATATCTTTCGAGGAGTTCGTCGCGATGATGAAGGCCGGGACGGATTGGAGGAAAGCGTCGCGCCAGTACTCGAGGGAGCGCTTCAAGACTCTGAGCAACAGCCTGACGAAGGACGGGTCACTCTCTATGGCGCGATAACGAAGACGCGCATTGGACATACGTTCAGACTTCAGAAAATGGTTGATGCGATGCGATGCTTGGTTTTTGATGCATACATCACTTTAATTTCCCAATTTCCCTGCTGTTCTGTTTCTTCACTTTCTTTGTATATCTGTTATAGACTATCTGAATCTTCTGTAGGATTAATAGGGAAAGGTGGCGATTTCAGTCTGTTGTATTTGAACTTCGTTAGCTCGTGGCGGTAACTAGCAGGGTGTCCATACGTTGCGACAGAACCCCTAAAAAGATGATAAATATTAGCAGGCAAGATCCTAAACCACATAATAAATAATAATTTTTTTCTTTCACACACATATAAACTGAAAAAATAACTCCGCCTACCACCCGGAAATTAAAGTGATGTGCATGCATGTAACCTTCAGATTTCGTGTTCGCGTGTGGTTCCAAACTTAGCACGGTAGGTTGACCCTTGGTTGCCTCTGAGAATGGCGACATGCTCTTATCATTTCTTGGGTACCGACTGATCGTGAACCTGCTTCACTGAACATGTCACAAGTCTGAAGCACGGACACTTGCGAAAACTGTCAAACGGCGTATCGGACACGTCTCCGATATGTGTTGACGGAGTATCGGTGACTTTAATAATAAATTTTAATTTTTAAAATTCCCGATACGTATGAGGACACGACCCGGCCCAACACATGCTAGGTTTCCTTTCTTGGCTGCCTCCATCCCCAAGACCGGCTTAAAGCCGCCTGCGGTACTGCCTCCATCCCCAAGACGCGTGAAGCCTGCGCCCGTCGAGGTCGCGCCGCCGGCTGGAGCGCTGCCTCCTTCGTCATTGCCTCCGGATCCAGCTCTGGTCGAGGTCGCGCCGCCGGTTGGAGCTCGGGAGGGTCGCGTCGCCGGATCCAGCTCCGGTCCTCCCTCGCGCGACCTCCAGCCCGGCAGCTCCTCGCCTCCTCCTCCCTTGCGCGCCGGATCCAGCTCCGGTCGAGGTCGCGCCGCCGGCTGGAGCTCGGGAGGGTCGCGCCGCCGGATCTAGCTCCGGTCCTCTCTCACGCGACCTCCAGCCCGGCAGTTCCTCGCCTCCTCCTCCATCGCGCGACCTCCAGCTCAGTGGTAGCTCCTCCTCCCTCGCTTGACCTCCAGCTTGGGACCTCCCTCGTGCGGTCGCGCCGCCAGCTTCGGTCCTCCCTCGCCTCGCGCCGCGACTCAGGACCTCAGATTCTCGATCCCTCAGCAATCAACCTCGGTGAGGTGAGTACTGATGGACGATGGTGATGCAGTGATGCTTTGGCTTTGCTTGTTGTGTACTGATGGGCCGATGGCTATACTGATGGTGATGCACTGATGCTTTGGCTTTGCTTGTGATAGACTGAGTGAGTGACAGACTTAGTAGTTAGTAATTACTAATTAGTATGTATTAGTATGAATGTTGATGTTGGTCTAGAATGGAGGATTGGAGGCTGTATGTGTACTGATGCTTTGCCTAATTGCTTGTGACTTGTGAATTGTGATACACTAAGACAGTGAGACTTAGTATGTACTGATGCTATGCTTGTGATACATAAATGAATTGATGCATTGATGCTTGTGTACTGCCGCATAGCATCAGTACAAAGCATTTTAGAAACATGATGCATTGATGCTTGTTCTCATGTTAATATGTTAGTATGTTACTGATTGCTTGTTTTCATCATTTTAGAAAAATGGAAACCGGTAATTCTAGTGCTAGAGAGGAGCAAACCAACAATAGGTTCAAGCCTCCATTGTGGAATCATGTTGACGTTGTAGACAAGGGTGGTCAAGGAGGAGGAAATGTGAAATGGATATGCAAGTATTGCAAATATGTTGGCACTAGTAGCTACTCTAGAGTCAAAGCGCACTTGCTGAAAATTACTAATGGTGGAATCAAGGTATGTCCTAAGGTGACAGTATCTATTCTTGCTCAGCTTAAAAGTGAAGTTGCGAAGGCTGAGGATGAACAAGCAAAAACAAGGCTAAGAGAAGTTCTCTTGCCACCATTAATTATCGGTAGTGGAACTGGTGTTAGTGCTAGTGTTTCTTCATCAAGCATGGACTCGGCTATGTTGGGGAATAAGAAGCGGAGGGGACCTACTTCACCATTAGAGAAAAGCTTGGGCCATAGAATTGCGCAATCAACTGGATGCACAAATTGCAAGGATGTTTTACTCTGGAGGTATGCAATCAACTTGAAATCATTGTTTCAATTTTATCCAACTTACCATATGCATTCAACTAACTTTGGTTATGTGAAATTTATAGGATTGTCTTTCAATCTAGCAAGAAATCCACATTTTCAACAGTCGTACACTTTTGCTGCAAGCCATGGTAAGCTTGCTGGTTATGTCCCACCTGGGTACAACAAGTGGAAAACTAAGAGTCCCATCCCATGCTGTCTTTTATTTAGTCTTGCCACTGGAATTTGATTTTGTTATGTAACTTAAGTTGAACCACTTCTATGTTGGGTTGTTGCCTAGTGGCACCTTGCTTTTGGTTGAACTATGCATTTAAGTTTCTATGTTTGAACTTGGCTGCTTGTTCATTTTTATCGCTTATCAATTGTAGTTGCTCTATTGCTTTGAGCTTTTGACTTAGATTGTTCAAAAATCAAGTACATATGTTATATTTATATTCTTGCAACTCTTGCTGACCATGTTAATTCTTTTCCCAGGTATATGGAATTATGATTTCTGAAAATGGTATTCATATGAACAATTGAACATGTTATGATTCATGAATTGACTGCAGGAAGAATGAAGAGGCAAGGGTCATCTTTGAGAGGTACATATTCCAAGTTTATTTTACACTTTACAAAATTTCAGTTCGACTGTCATGAAGAAACATAAAAAATGATACATATGTGTAATTTATTCGTATTATTTAAATATATATAGCCGTGTCGCCGTATCGATATTTTTGGGAAAATGACGAATTCCCGTGTCGGTGTCGTATCGTGTCGTGTCGACGTATCCGTGTCCGTGCATCATAGGTCACAAGAATCCGATATTTTATCCGTGGATATGTTGATTTGATTCTGGTCAAACCCAATCCCCTCGCATATCATTAGACACTTGAAATAGCATCAACAATGTTTTCCAGTTAATAAGTAAAGTTTTTGTTACGACATAAAACTTGAACCATGATCATGATATTGTTGGAGTTTATGTCAGGTTGAATTCCATATCACGCATCTCTCATCTTTGGAAAACATAAAGCTGCACAGAGTGTCGACATATATATTCCAGTTTTCTATTCGCGTGTTCAGGTCGGAGGTCGTGATCGAACAACTAGATATGGACGGTGACCGGCAATTGGTCGCGTGAGTGAGCCACGGTCAGGATACGGTGACTATTTCAACAACGTGGCTCTTGTCGAAGCTGTTCCTTCGTGAAGTTGTAATGTAGTCGTCGTTTATATTAACATCCCCTTTGGCTCCCAGGTATTGGCCCTGGAACTGTGGAATTGGAATTCAATTTTTTTTACGTAAAAGGTATAGAAATCTCTACCTTATGACCATTGTATTAAAATGGTTGCCAAAGTATTACAAATACAGTAAAAAAGAAATTAGAAAGCAAGTAAAAAGAGAGAAAAGAAAAAACTAGAAAAAAACTATTTACAAAAAGAGCTGACACCACTGTCGGAAGGAATCCCGGTGTTCGGACTTAGTCCTACAGGACCAGAGGCTAATGTATTCTCGGATCTGACGCTGTATTGTAATGTTTCCAATTTCGGT
The DNA here is from genome assembly GCA_036346405.1 of Phyllostachys edulis. Taxonomy (NCBI): domain Eukaryota; kingdom Viridiplantae; phylum Streptophyta; class Magnoliopsida; order Poales; family Poaceae; genus Phyllostachys; species Phyllostachys edulis. Next base: position 22,935,008 of record CM070549.1, on the reverse strand, counting down.
ATTGGAATTCAATTTCAAGGATGTAGCTGTTTGGCTGCCACCTAGAATTGAATTGTTGATTCCGAAGCTAATTCCAAGAGGCATGGTAGAGGTAGAAGCAATTCTTAACTTACACCGTGTCAATTATCTGGAATTCAGTCTAGAAAATCAAGATTTACAGCTACTTATGTATTATCAGTGCAAACTACTTGTGTATTAGCAGTGGAACAAACATAGTATAATTCATCAAAGCATAAACTCTACCATTTTTTTTGTGCATTGACCAAATATGAATTAATGAAGAAGACCAATTCAAAAACACTGCAAATTATTGACCAAGATCGATTTAACAATGTGTATGTTGGTTTTAACTATTAGAGATAAGAAGTTGAAGTTGTCGATATTGAGACATTTGAGCAAATAGGTTGTGGGCAAGAAGGTGGGCAGGGAAAAAGCAATCAAGGTGGCATCGAATTTGCCTTGTCTTGCTTCCAGAAAATTAAACGAGGAGGGTAAGTAGCACACAGTATTGTCAAACGTACCTCAATGTTGCAGCTTCTGCTGCCGTCGAGCCGTCGAGGACACACCAGGTGGTGGAGTCACCAAACAGGTGAATATCAATGCACTAAACGTACGCGGCGGTGCTCGCTCCTCGGTGGCGGTGTCGCGGAGGTGTAGCGGCCGCGTCCTCCCTCGTCACTATTGGTGTCCGCCGCCGCCTACGCCTGTTTGGTGACCCCACCGGGAATGGCCACGTCCGCGCCGAGGCCGCACATGGTGGTGCAGCGGTCGCGACGCTCGTACGAGATGGACGTGGCGGCGCTACTTGCTCCGTGGTGGCGTCGCGGAGGTGCAGCGGTGGGCACCGCGTGTAGGAGACACAGGCGGAGGCGGTGGCGCTTGCTCGATAGGAGCCGGCGGCGCCAGGAATTGGTTGGAAAGGGTTAACACTAGTTCTAGTCAAAAGTCCTCGATACCCTCACGAAAAAAATAATTACAAAGAAAAATCTATTATTTCCTTAAATAATTAATGACTGGATTTGATTTATACTACCCCTGTACTAATAGTATAATGTATCGCGCGCCAGTTTTTTTTATTTATCAAAGGAAACAATCAAATACTCCCTCCGTTCTTATATAAATGACGTTCATGTCGCACTGTTGTGTGTATCAAACGTCTTATATTAAAAACCGGAGGTAGTACTTAGGTACACAAGCAAGATAGCTAGCTAGCTTGCGGAAGATCCATGGGCGACGTCAACACATGTTGCAGAGGTTCCACCACGTCCTCCGCTGCCGCCATTGACACTTCCTTCTCTTCTAAACTCCTCGCCAACCGTCTCCACCGAGCGTGTTGTCGGAGTACAAGCAACAGGCCGGTGGTCCGCTCGTGATCGACAAGTACCACCTTGGCACCAAGTCATGGAGGTCGTGTAAACAGACCATATTGACAAGATCAATCATAGAAGCAGAACTAGTAGCACTAGACATAATTATTGTTGAGGCTAAATGGCTTAGAGAGCTACTGTTGGACTTGTCATTGGTTGAGAAACCAATACCGGCAATCCTAATATACTATGATAACCAAACAATATTGATTAATGTTACAAATACTAAGGATAACATGAAGTCCTCCAGACACGTGAAGGTAAGCTTAAATCTGTCAGAAAACTAAGAAACACCAGAGTGATTACTGTGAATTATATACGTACTGGAAAAAAAAATCTAGCAGACCCTTTCACAAAGGGGTTAGCACAGAAGGCGATTTTTGTTGCGTCTATGGACATGAGAATGAGGTTCATTGGAGTTACAACTCAACAGTAACTCATATCTTCTTGATCGGAGATCCCGTGACTTAGGTAATAGGAAAAAAAATAAGTTGATGTTTTAACAAGATAATACATTTTAATAATATATGTACACGTGTCCTAATAGACAAAGTACTCTCAACTGTATGGAAGGATGGCTTAAAGTCTTAATGTATTCTAGTGTCCGATGAGGGAAAAATGTATTAGCCTACATGATATCTAAAATGAATACACCTACTTGAACTTAACTGTGAGATCACAGCTCACCAAAACAGGGCATTCTCTATAAAGCTCACGAGTAGATAAGGGAGCATGACCAAATAATGCTCCGTTTAAGCGTGGTTCTTTAATAGCCTAGTATCAGTTGAGATTTCAAGTGAAATATAATCATAAAAAGCTGTTAATTCAAGGCATAGTCCATTTATCAGCTGTGAGAAAACGAATCTTGTTATTCTAGGTGCAAGTTCAACTCGTATGTGACTTACACTAAAAGACTAGTATATTAACAACACTTCAGCACAATAGTGCTTATCATCGTTTTTGCTGCTTGACTAGGAATTGGTGGGGGATTGTTAGAATTAGGCCTATAAGTGTAAAGATACATTCATTTATGAAATTCTAAAGCATGCATGGTTTAGTCCCATATTGCCTAGCCAAGTGGTGAGAGAGTTATTTATAAGGTGGAGTCCTTGCCACCCGTTGAAACATATGGCACATGACATGTGGTGACATGAGGAGGACTATAGCTAAAAGCACACACACGCACGTACACACGCGCGCTCGTATATTCGTGTGGCAATCGTGTGACTTGTGACTTGCGATAGTGAACATGTCGTGAACCTAGTGCACCTTTCTTTTGCTAATCGTGCATTTCTCTCTCTCCTTTAGACCGGTTAGACCAGTGTGGTTGAAATAAAGTGGTCAAAATAAAGTGGTCGAAAAACTGATAAATACTGCTTAATTACCATTAATTGGTGTTGAATTAGTAGTTACCCGTGGCTTAACATGCACTTTATTATGTAGTTACTAGAGAGTAATTGTCTCGACCTTTAAAAGATCTAGAGACGTCCAGACTTGAGATCGATTGATTCACTTCTATTTTCTTCTTCTTCTTCTCTGTTCTACTATGCTAGGGAGTTGTGTGTCGAACTAAGTCGTCCTTTCTCCTCGACATGCACCGGGAAGGAATGTAAGCCGGTATCTCCGAACCATTATCACAGAGTTCACTTGCATGGGCAACAATATGGTTTCTGGGCAACGCATCTGCGCGACCGCTCGCTGTGCTGCTTCATCTTCGAGTCTGTGCTGCTTCCTATTCTTTTATCAAGCCTGACTATAATTCAGTTGTGCGACCAAACTATTTTGTTATAATTCTATTATTGTGTATGTTTAGAAGTGCAATGAGTTGTCTGTTGTTAGTATTGCTTTATGCATCTCTAGTTTTATTTAATCTTTGCCTCATAATAAAATCTGGAATTAATATATTGTCCATAATTCCAACAGTTTCATGGTCGATCTTAGACACGGAGAAACGACTGGTGCGTGCCATCCCGAGCGGACAGTGCCATGGTGTATTTATGGTATTGCGTCGTCTAAGGACACCCCCAATAGTGTATTTATTGTCGTTTCTGAGCTATGTCACGTCAACAAAATCCTACATGAAGAAGAGATGGGAAAGAGAAAGAGCACATATCATCTCTTCCTGAAGAGTGAAATAAGACATGATACATTAATTTACTCTAGTTGATACGTAGGCTCGTTTCAAAGGAAAATTATAAAATATAAATGTTGGAGAGTATGTTAGAGACTATTTATTGGAGATGTTATCTCTAAAGATGTTGTAGCATATGTTAGAGACAAAATTATCTCTAACTATTGGAGATGCCCTAAGTTCAAGCAAATCATCAATTTAATATATGGTTTGAACATGTAAGTAAGAAAAGGACGAATCACTCAAGAGCTCAGGACCACACAAGTAAAATTAACAGCAAAATATATGCAATTGCATAATGTGCATGGGACTTCTACTTTAGGGCATTATCCATTCGGATCACATATGGAATCCGCCGCTTGTTCCTTTCATCGCTTTCATCGCACCATGTGAGAAGACACGAGAAAACAGGCAAGGAATCGATCCGTACGTCTTTCAGCTCTACATGCATGCCTGGCACTCTCGGAAAGGTGACAGCGATGATACGAGAATTATAAGGTCCACTAAACCTAGCACATTCCGATAATATGCAGCAGTAACTCATGGCCTAGCATTTGCCGCAGCTATGCGCAAACGTTCTTCTATAGACTGCCAAGCAGTGGTTGCTGTCAAGAAGAGTTGGGATAGAACCGATCTGTTGCAATAGCGCTATTGCAAAGTGTGTGATGCTTTCGAGATCTCTCTCCACCGAACTGAGATTTAACACGATGATACGCAATGCACATAGCACATACATGGCATGAGTACGTGACACACACCGTATCTCACACGGTCACGCTCACGCCCATGATGCGGCGACGGGTGAGAGGGGAGAGGCATGGCAACGATGGATGTCTCGACGTAGCAAGTGCACGCTATCACGCCCGTCTCGGCATGCTCCCGTGAATGAATCCACGGCCTACTGGAAGGGGAAGTCCCCTTGTGTGTCTCATTAACAAGCGAATGCCAAATGGAGAATTGGCTGGGGCGTTAGGTGAAACGGATGCGAGGGGACGGTGGAGCGCAACGGGAGGTGGCAACATGGCGGGCATGGTTTGGCCATCCTACAGTATAAACGAAGGGAGAAAGGCAACGCAAAGAGATAGGACATGTCGTCTTGTTTCTTCGTGCGCGTTTGATCCCGTGCCGTTGGCGTTCTTGGCCCTTGGAATTTTTTTGGGTTTGTGCGCCTGGCTTCTCGTGTGTTCATGTGTTGTTGGGCTCGTAGGCGTTGTGCTCGGTGTGCTGCCTGTCTGTCCACATGCGCTTGGCCTCGGGTGCTGCACTCGCAGGCGGTGCTTTTTTCGTTCGTGCGTTGGTTGCTGCGTGTCGCGTTGATTGGTGCGTGTACAAGGACGCGCATGGCTTACTAGTATATGTAAGGGTCCGTTTGGATGGAGGGATGGGATGGTCCTGTACCGAATGGTTCAGGAAACAGGCAGATTCATCTATTTGATTTGGTGGATTGGACCGTTTGATTCGGTACCAACTCATTTCATTGCGAAGCATATTCGGCATAGATGCTGTACAGTGCGGTTTGATGAAATTTCCCGAACCACGTGGTTCACTCTCTCCTCGCCTAGCTGCACTCACTCTCTCCCCCACTGCTCCCCACTGCGCTCCTCTCTTCTAGCCCCGCTGCGCTCCTCCCCCTCCCCCCCGCCCCCACCCCGCTGTGCTCCTCTCTTCTCTCCCCGCTCCTCTCCCAGATCCACTCCGCTTGCGTCTACAGAAAGCCGCCACCCGCATCGCCCCCGGAGCACATCATCTCCCCCCATAGAACCCCGCCGCCCGCCTCGCCTCCCATGGTGTGGATTTGACACAGAAGGACGCCCCTTCTTCCTCCCCTTCCAGATTTGGCCTGGCTGCTCCTTCCGCCTCCTCTCCCGGATCTGACCTGATGGCTCCTTCTTCCTCCCCCGGTCTGCTCTCATCTCGGTAATCGAAGGTATGGATCCCAAATCCCGAATCTCCCTTGTCGGTATGGCCTGATAATATTGTAGCATTGGTTTTGTTTGGGCAAAATTGGTAGATCCGACTTCTATCGTGCTTTTGCATGTATGCACATAAGACAAGACCAGTGTATCAATAATACATGATGGTGTACGCGCGGTAATGTCACAATCAAATTAATAAGCACCCATTTCAAGCATGCATACCACGACTGCCACATCCTAAGGATGCTCCTCCAGGGTATGTCAACATTGACAATGGGAACTATACTAAAATATTTGTGCTTCCTGTGAAACATGGCAAAAAAAAAAGGAGCATCGATTTCATGTTGTGGTATCAGTACCAAATAGTCCATGAAGGTGATAATCTGTTCACTACTACTGACCCGAGCACACCATGCTGACAATGTACCCTCAGAGGTGATTTGTATGGTCTGTTGTTCATTACTTGAGAAAGGTATTGATAACAAATGCCATTGAATAATTGGTTTATTCATGCTTCTATTTTGCAATATGATCAACTGTTATTTTCGTAGTGATAACCGATACTAGTCAATACCTTGTCTACTGTAATGTTAAAAAAATTGTAGTCATTAGTGCTAATTATATATGGCACTCATGAATTGTAGATGGACAACAGGAAGCTCAAAAGGAGAAAGATGTTGTATATTGGTTCTGCTACATACGTGGTTGCTTGCATGATAGTTTTGTTTGTACGCTCTAGACTAAGGAATAGGAGAGACCGTATTACATATGGCCCAATCGAGGAAAGGGATAGGATTAGAATTGATTATCTAAATAACAAAATTTGGAAGAATGAGACAACCTGTACCAACACAATTAGGCTTAAGAGAGCTCTTTTCTTTCAGTTGTGTGAAGTTTTGTGAGAGCGTTCTTTGCTGCATGATACTATACATGTATGTGTTGAGGAGCAAGTGACCATGTTCCTAAACACAATTGGCCATAACCTCAGAAATAGGCTAGTTGGAACCAATTTCACTCGGTCAGGTGAAACAGTTAGCCGATATTTTGGACTTATCTTACATGCCTTAGGTGAGCTATGAAATGAGCTTCTTAGGCCACCTTCTTTGGAGACCCCAAGCAAAATTGCAGGAAACCAAGATGGGATCCATTCTTTAAGGTATGATAGCTAACAAGTATACCTTAGAGAATTTTGGGGGACATCTGTGGGTTACTATTTTTTTTTCTATTTGTTGACCAAATAGGATTGCATTGGAGCCATTGATAGGCAAGCTCCAGAACCTAAGTGGTGCTCTTTGGGATAAAAATACCTGCACTATCAGGCTTGAGCATGGCCATTACACTAGCCATGTCAAGGTAATTTCTATCATACGTAGTTTCATATCTTATAATATAATTTTTCTATCATACCTAGTTTCATATGTAGTTTCATATCTAGGATCACCGCAGTGATGCAGACTACTTGAACACCCCCCTTGAGCACTATCATGAGATGGTCACTATATTTGGGAATAGCATGGCTACTGGAAAGTATGCAAAGGGAGCAAATGATCCTATTGGTACAGATGTCAATGAAATTTCAGATGATGAAACCACAAAGGCTCCAGCAGATGATAAAGGTAAAAGAGCCGTTGGACATGCTAGTGCCGAGGAGGTCGATCACAATGTCTGGAACATGTGGAGGTGACTCCTCGACAAGTAAACCACCAAAGAGGGCCAAGATATCAAATGATGAAGACTTGTATTCCTTCATGACCACTGGCATAGAAAGACTTGCCAAGGTTATTGAGAAGGCGGGTACTGCAGATACTGATGTTCCTGAAGATCTTTGGGACAATATGGTGGATCTCTCAGGATTTGAGGAAGCACATCTCACCCACTACTATGCTTATTTGTGTGAGAATTTTTCTCTTGCTCGGGCATTCAACAAGTTGAGCTTCTCAAACAAGATGGTTTGGGTTGCTAGGTACATCAGTAACAATAATCTATGAAAGAGCATTGCTTCAATGCAGTAGGACTTATTTTGCTTCAAACAATCTTATTTGTGTTGACCTATCTATGTGGTTGTAAACCTATGTATGTTCTTCTAAACCTACGTACTGCCTACGTGATGGTATGGTTTGGACTCTTATGGTATTGTGCAATGTATGATCTAAACCTAAGACGGTAACGGATGATATAACTAGTTATGATGTATTCGGATGGTATTCAAGGTAGTTAGGATCGCGATCCAAGTCTTAAAGTCTTACGACTCTACGAACCCACGACAGCCTGTCGATCCAAGTCTTACCACCGATCCGATCCTACTCAAGGTCAGTAGGATCGCGATCCTACTCTTAGAGTCTTACGGTTCTCTTTAACCCACGACACTGTCGATCCAAATCTCACCGTCGATCCTACTCGTAGAGACTTAGGGCAATTTTTTTTAGAGGCCAGGCTTTGCTGATATTTTGTTTTAGAGCAAAATTTGTTGATATTAATTTCTGAGAATGAAACTATAAATAAACAAGGAGCATGCAAAATATTGTATCGAGGTGGTAATGCTAGTACAAATATCTATATTATGGCATGAGCAATCTTGAGCTTGATAATGATAAGCTCTTTTTATTCTGAGTATGTCTAGCTACTTTTAAGGAACATGCAAGTGGTAAACCATATAACAATCATACAAACTTATAGTATAGATGTTAAATATGTGTATTTTACAAATCAGTAGAATCGCCGATTCTACGATTCGATACTACGATTCGATCCTACCGGAGGCAAATCGATCCGACTCGGGATCTCGACTCTGACTACCTTGATGGTATTGTGCAATGTATGATTGATGATATAACAATTTGTCAATTCCTGTGATATATGCCTAAACTTCTGCTGCAGGGAATTTCAGAACTCGAAGAGGTTCTGTATAGTAGCCTAGCAATGCATGAAACTCAGCTCTCCTGTGATTTGATACTTTGTTACTACTTGATGTTTATGGTGGCAACCCTATGGTTTAGGATTCAGTTATGAGTTTTTCCTTCAGGTGCATTTGGAGTATTGACAGTGTGCTGACTTCAGGTTTCAATCTTCCGGTAATTATTCCTTCTTGTTAGCCTTTTACTGACTTTACTATCAAATATTAATTGCACCATACCTTTCTTTCAGGCATATTTGATGCAATCACAAAGATGATTTGTTATGAAGTTATGTCAGGGCTTTATAAAGGAATGAGCACAAAAATGTGCAAAGTGTTTTTGCTTCTGCTTTCCTTTTTATGATTAAGGAGGAGCCGGTGAAGGGTGCTCGATTATTGGTAACCGGTGACACCAGTCTGGTTAAGAAGTTACCATCAAAGCAATCAATATGATCTAGATCTTTGTACAAGTATTAGTATGTCCACTTATAGCACCGATTATTTCCTGAAATCGGCACCAGAGTTCACAAGCTGGCCTCTATGTTATTCATGTAAAATATCAGCTGTAAGTTATACAATGGCCACTATGATTCTTGTAGGAACCAAGAGTATATATTGGATAGGCTATTTATGTTATTCATGTAAAATATATTATGGAAGATTGAAACCTTGGAAAATAAGGTGGAAATTAGAAATGCAAGCATCGGTCATATATTTTGAGTTCTTGAGTTTGCTTTAGCTTGTTTGTTTATGAAAGGATGGTTGATATATCTAAAAATCAACCAGCATGAGAATTGGAATCGTCAGCCATCTCTTCAGATATCTTCAGTTACTTCAACTTGTTTGTTCAGGTAAGCAGCCGTCCGCTGGTGGTCATCAACAACGTAACAAGATGGGATTTTTGTCCATACCACAACTATGCCAAAATATCCAGTCACATTGACATGAGCCTGAGCCAGAGAGGTTGGTATTTTTTTGGACTGTAGGTGATTTATAAAAAAATGGAAATGAACAAACTGATAGAAACAAAATTTGAAATGAAATTTAATTCCAGTCTATAAAAGTTAAAATAATTTCCTTGCCTCAAATTCGGATTGGCAAAAAATATAAAAGTTAATTATGTGCAAAACTATTTCCAAACTTGAATTTATATTCAAATCAATTTCTAAACTCAATTCTCACAATTGTGGGAGGTGAACTCACCACCTCTAGTGAGAGGGTTATCATATCCAACTTCATTCACCAAACCAAGCAACATCTTGAACCATCCAGAATCATCCATCCTATACAACTAACCAAACAAAATCTTGTATCATCCCATCTAACCAACCAAACATACTGACTGTACCATCCCATACAGGACGATCCCATCCTACCTGTACCATCCCATCCCATTCAACCTCATCCAACCAACCAAACGCATCTTAAATCGTCGGTGCGGGCGTGGAGCAGAGGCAAGTCCTTGGTGCCGCGTGGTTGATTGGCAGGAAACATGGCGCCGCGCGTGGCAGGACGGCGGACATATGCACGTGAGACGCTGGCTGCGCGCGGCCAAGTTTTGGGTTGGCTGGAATGCTCGATCAAGGGGAGACAGGGCACGGTACGTGCTGCCCAACACAAAGTAGGAGTAGGACTATAGGAGTAGGAGTAATGGTATCTCTGTTCTTCAGGGAGAACTGAAAACGGTCGGAACGAGGGCAAAACGTCACATATATATGAATGAGCGTATTTAATGTTTGTGAACGATAAATTGGTCACATTGTCCGATTAATCGGTCGTTTTCGTATAATCGCCATCATAATCCATTTAATTGACCAAATTCATCCATTTAGTCAAGTTAGAATTCAGCCCGTTACAACTAGCTCAATAGCAGCCCAGTTATAATCCTAATACACTCAAATACAAAACACTTGATTCAGAGTAACTTAATTTCGAGTTTTTTTTTTGCTCATTCAGCCTATTTTTGAAACGAAATAGCAAATATAACCATCTCGTGTTCGAAATGATAAAATCGACACCCCTATCACGATTCCAATCCGTGGAAGCCACCTGCTGCGCTCCCATTTCATAGCAAGATGGCACACGAGCGTGGTAGGTGGCCTACACACGTTCTCACCACAGGCAGGCGTGTTCCTACCGTGGACTAGGAGCGTGGCAAGTGGTCTGCCGCGGTCTGGGAGCGGGGCATATGGCTTTCGTGGACTGGGAGTCCAGTAGGTGGCTAACACGATGCTATTTTTTGCAATTTCGTACGAAAGACAACTACTTTTGTTATTGCAAATAAAAAATGTGTCAACTGAGCCAAAAACTACTTAATTTCGTTCCCATTTTGTCAACTCCCTCCGGCAGAGTACAAACGGAGGCTACATTTGTTATTGCAAATAAAAAACGCGTCAATTTAGCCAAAAACTACTTAATTTTGTCCCCATTTTGACAGCTCCCTCCAGTAGAGCACCTGCGGCTGATGAATTGTAGATGCTCCGGACGGTGTTCCTACCAGCAATCAAGGTTGTCAGAATCTCGATTATAGTCATACGATCATATGTTTCTACGATCCAGATTGACTGAACTGATCCGATCCTACAGTAGAATTTTAATTTGGTAGGATCTTAATATTATTACGATTCTAACAAAAAACTTGTAGGACCATAATAAAAAAATTCATACGATCCTACCCGATTTTAGTGATTTATTGTAAATAATTATTTGCATATGTCATTTTCATTGTAAATTTTTACTTTTTATTTCTTCATGCCCATTATACTTTGTATAAATAACAAATGATATTTCCTTTGCACTACATTTTGGTAAACAAAAGTTTTAAAAGTGTAGTTTTAAAAATATAGAAATGTTAAAATACAAGATAGAATTTAAAAATATTTCTTTAGTAGAATAAAATAGAATCTTAGATTCTACCTCGATCATATGATTTGTAATCCTACTAAGAATCTCCGATCCGATTTAAGATCATGATTCTGACAACCTCGCTGGCGATGGCTTGATACGCACCGAGCTTCCTGCCGGATCGACAAACCGATCGAAGGCGCTCGATGGAAACAATGCAGAAATGATGATACAGTTCCAGTTCTTCTGTACTTTTCTTAAGTACTTCCATTGCCTCTGTACATACCTCGCTAGCTCTCTCCATGCCTTACAATTTATTTGTGTGTTTGCTGTCGTTAACCCATCAGGTTTCCGCTGCAGAAGTAAAACGCAGAGACTCAAACCCCAGTAGAAAATCCGAGTGATGGGTCATCTGAGCTCAGGTCTGGCGGCAAGTCTCAACTCTTCATGCATGCTGCAGCCGATAATCACCAGCCCACTAACCTTCCGAAATATATCCTTTGCCCAAAGTGACAGCAGATCAATCACTTTTCTTCTTCTTAAACTATCATTTTCCTTTCCGGATTTTTTAATATATAGTTTTAACATCGAATTTAAACAAAATTCTCATCACTAAACAACTCAGGGCCACACAAAGTAAAAATAATAACAAAACATGTACAATTCCGTGATATGCGTCGTCTAAGGACATCTCTAATAATGTATTTATAGTCGTCTCTTAGTTATGCCACGTCAACAAAATCCTACGTAGAGAAGAGAGGAGGAGGAGGAAAAAGTGCACATATCGTTTCTTTCTGAAAAGACTGTCGTGTACGTGAAACAAGACATGATACATTTATCTACTCTAGTTGACATTTATGCTCGTTTCAAAGAAAAATTAGAAAATATAAATGTTAGAGAGTATGCTAGAGACTATATATTGGAGATATTATATCTAAAGATGATATAGCATATATTAGAAATAAGATTATCTCTAACTATTGGAGATGCGCTAAGTTCAAGCAAATCATCAATTTAATACATGGTTTGAAATGAAAGTAAGAAAAGGACTAATCACTCAAGAGCTCAGGACCACACAAGTAAAATTTGTTATGAATATTGTATATATATTCAAAAGGGCTCAATGGGCAATATATATAGGGATATACAAAGGGGTTGCCATACACAGATAAGGAATATACAAAAGGAGTCCTATTCTAACACCCCTCTCAAACTCATGGTGGATTACACACACTGAGTTTGGAGAGAAAATACAAATGTTGTACCTTAGTTTGTGGCTTCGTGAAGAAGTCAGCAACTTGTAACTCTGATGGCACAAACCGTAAAGCAAATACTCCCTCCTGCACCTATGAGCGAGTGTATGAAGCATCCACACCAATGTGCTTGGTGAGTTCATGCTTCACTGGGTCCCAGGCAATATTGATAGCACATGTATTGTCAGACAAAAGAGTCATAGGTCCTATCACAGATACTCCAAAGTCTGCAAGTAGCCACCTCAACCAAATAACCTCTGCTGTTACTGCTGTCATAGCTCTCAACTCAGCCTCTGCACTCGAACGAGAAACTGCAGTCTACTTCTTAGTCTTCCAAGCAATCAGGGAGGAGCCAAGAAAAACACAATAAGCAGAAAGAGAACGACGATCAGAATGATCACTAGCTCAGGTCGCATCGGAGTACGCCTGAAGCTATAGTGAGGTAGAGCTAGGGAAAAACAAACGACGAGAGATAGTCCAACGCAAGTAGCGAAGAACACGAAGAAGGTGACTATAGTGAAGATGGGTAGGATGAGCCATGAACTGACTCAAGATATGAACAACATAAGCAATATTAGGACGAGTGCTCAAAAGATACACCAAACTCCCAACAAGATGGCGATACCGAGTAGGATCCTCAAGAAGATCACCATCAAGAGTACGGTCAGAGGGATAACTCTATGGGAGTCTCAAGAAGGCGAAGTGTCGGTTAGACCGCATCGATCAAGAAGATCCCGGACATACTACCGGGAGAGGTAGTAGCCCTTAGACATGGAAGAGACCTCAATCCCAAGGAAGTATGTAAGAGAACCAAGATCAGTCATCAAAAACTGCTCACTGAGATGCTTCTTCACATACGTGATGAATGAGGAATCATCACCAGTGATGAGCATATCATCAACATACAGAAGAAGCAGTGTCCTACCCCGAGATGAGACATGGACAAAAAGAGCAGGATCATGGGAACCGACAGTGAAACCGACAGCAATAATCACTGAGGTAAAACGCGCAAACCAGACACGAGGTGCCTGTTTGAGGCCAAAAAAGCACGACGAAGACGACAGACGTGCCCATCGGGAATAGAATGCCCAGGTGGTGGTTGCATGTAGACCTCCTCATGCAAAACACCATTAAGAAAGGCATTCTTAACATCAAGCTGAGAGATAGACCACTGGTGAACACAAGCAACCGCAACAAGCGTGCGAACAGTGGTTATGTGGGCAACAGGGGAAAATGTCTCATCACAATCACGACCGTACTCCTGCTAAAATCCACGAGCCATAAGACGAGCCTTGTAGCGCTCGATAGTACCATCAGACCGGGTCTTAATCTTGTACACCCACTTGCACGTGATCGGACGAGCATACACAGGTATTGGTACAATATCCCAAGTCTCCGTACGTCGAAGAGCATCAAGCTCCTCTGCCATAGCGAGCTGCCACTCAGAATGAGGAGCAACCTCACAATAAGAACTAGGCTTAGTGACAGAGAGAGCATGAGCTATCGGAGCAAATCCAAGACGATCAGGAGGTCGAAGGGATGTCCGGTCACGAAGGATGTAACGAGGAGCATCATCAGAAGGATCAGATGTGGGTGGAAACAGCCTCAACCCAGAACTGTGGTGGAACGTGAGAGGCAAGGAGAAGAGTGCAGGCAGTCTCAATCAGATGACGATGTTTGCGCTCAGTAATCCCACTCTTAGCATGGGCACCAGGACAAGAAGACTGGTAAAGAGTGTCATGCTCAGAAAGAAACTATCTAAAAGCGTCAAAATAGTACTCACTAGTAGAATCACAGCGAAAAGTACGGATGAGAGAATCAAATTGAGTACGAACCATTGTTGCAAAGCTACGATAGATCGCAAGAAACTGACCACGATTAGACATAGAGAAAATCCATGTAAAATGGGAATAATCATCAATGAAGATCACATAAAGTTTATGCCCGCCTTTAGAGATAATAGGCGCAGGCCCTCATACATCTGAATGAACTAAGTCAAAAGAACGAGAAAACAAGGACTCACTAGAATGATAACGAAGCTGTAGCTGCTTGCCCAGCTTACAACCCTGATAAAACATGGTCGTGTCAACAACACGTCCAAGAACACCCTGACAAACTAATGAAGAAAGACAGAACCCACACAAGTGACCTAAACGATGATGCCACTGCCGAAAGCATCTAGACCCCTAAAAATGGTTTTGGTAATTAATGATAATATGTGAATATGGGATTAACATATTTATTGAGTATTTACAAGGTTAAGTCCCATTGGTGAGTTTGATGTCTTGAAGATGCATGCTAAAGGACAACATGAAAATCTTTTGGATAAAAGACAAGGTACAAGTAGTCTAGGATCCTTTTTGCATTTTACCGGTCTTAGGAGAAATGGTTGAAAGACCGGATTTTTAGGTTAAATGCCGTACTACTAAGAGGGATCATGACTAGTAGCTTGATAGCATGTTCTTGTGCCATTTGGATCAATTTAGGATCATGCATGCATTTGAATTTGAGTTTGAAAGCTCTCTGTGAAATTGACTGCACAAATGGTAGTACCGGAGGCTAATCATGGAACTACCGCTTATGCGGTATGACTGCAGATCCTTGGCAAGATACTGTACGCTCATACTGTCCAAAAGTGACATAATCATGTGGTTTAAAAGCATGGTCCGAATAGCCCAATTAATCTGGAGCGTCCACGTGTGCAGTTCAAACGTGCGTGTCAACTTATTTGTGGAGCGGTATGACTGCATCACGGTAATTCTATTTTTTAGTTGACAGTACGTAAAATCCAGAGAGACTCCATTTTGGTTAAGTTTGCAAAACCCTTGGAACGGTAGTACCGCCGTTGTTTAAACGGTACTACTGCTCTACGGTACTTCCGAAAATTGAAGCAGAACATATTTTCCAGAGAAACTCTTTTTGGAGCTCTTGAGCTTCCTTGGCAAATGGTAGTACCGGTGCTTGCTTGGCAGAGTTATCGCTTAGTGGTATAACCGCACTTCCTTTGGCGGTACTACCGTGGGCCGTTCGGACTGTTCGAAAAGTTCAACATCGTGTGGTTTAAACGCATGGTCTGAACAACCCATTTCATCTAAGCCGTCCACGTGGCTAGTGTGTTTGGGTGAACTGGTTCAAATCAGGGTTGCGGTAGTACCAGAGCTTTAATGGCGGAACTACCGCTCCACGGTCGTTCCAAAATTTATGTAGCGGTACGTAAATTCCAGAGAAGTACCCTTTTCGTTTGAGTTTGGAAACCCTGAGAACGGTAGTACCGCTCCAATGTGCGGTACGACTGGGATAAGCGTTATGGCCGCATGATAGTTGGCGGTAGTACCGCGTCGCGTTTAAAATGGCTATATCAGAGGTAGTTAATGCTCCTGTTGTAGCCGTTACAGAGCGGTTGGTGGAATACGGTAGTACCGCACCTTGGTTGGCGGTAGTACCATATTTCGATGAAAATATGGGGTTTCTCTCATAACGGTTGGATTTGGTTGTGGGGTTATAAATACCCCTCCACCTGCTCTAGGACAGGTAGCAACTCTTCATTTAACATCCTCAGAGCCTTGAGCATTCATTCAACACCTCAAATACACTTGTGCATTCATTGTGAGGTAGTTGAGTTCATTCAAGTGCATTCACTCATTCTAGTTGATCCGTTTGCACTTGAGTGCCATCAAGCGAAGGCCATCAATTTATTACTCTTAGAGTTTTGCTGAACTCCTAGACGGCTTGGTGGTGGGAGCACGGTGATCTCTTCAAGAAGCTTGTGAAAAGGCCCGGTGCCAAGATTGTGAGTGGTTCGGTGCTCACCATCTCTGGAGCGAAGGAAGAACAACCAATAGTGATCGAGGGAAGGCTTAATTCGTGGAGCCGGCTTGATTCGTTCAGGCTTCCTCAATGTGGACTAGTGAAGACCGGCAAGTCTTCGATACCACGGGAAAACATCGTTTGTTTCATTTGTGGTTATTTCTTGTCTTTACTTATTCCGCATTTACAATTCTAACATTTATCTTGTATTAAATTGCTTAGCTAGAATTGTATTTAGTTTAGATATAATTTATAATTGGGTTAAATTTTTAATTTGCTAAAAAGTTTAAAAACCTCATATTCACCCCCTCTCTAGTCGGTTTTTCTAGATCCTACAAGTGGTATCAGAGCTTGGTCTCTCATTGATTTAGGCTTAACCATCTAAGAGAGAAAAAGATGGCTAGTGAGGGAATTGCTATAGGAAAGGCTCATTTATTTGATGGCTCTAATTATGCTTATTGGAAGATTTGAATGTCAATTTATTTAAAGGCCATAAGTCCAAGCATATGGAAAATTGTAAATGAGGGTTATGTCATGCCTCTTAATCCACTAATTCCCACAGATCAAGAGATACGTAATGCACATTTAGACGCCCAAGCTATGAACGCTCTCTTTGGTGCTTTGAACGCGGATGAGTTCAATAGAGTGAGCAATTTAGAAACTGCTCATGAAATTTGGACTACCCTCTCCGAAATTCATGAGGGAACATTCACGGTCAAAAAAGCCAAATTGCATAGGCTTCGGATTAAATATGAGACATTCGTAATGTTGCCTCATGAAAACATCAATGAGATGTATTCACGACTCAACAACATTATGAATGAGCTCAAAGGCCTTGATACTAACCTTCTTGATGTTGACATTGTGTGCAAGATCCTTAGAGCTCTACCGAACAAGTACGAAACGTTGGTGACATTGTTTCTCAACTCTCCCGAGTTGCCAAGAATGACGCCAACACTTCGACAAGAATAAGACATGACAATCCTCAAGTGACAACAAGAGTTATAGCAATATCCGGTGCTATAATTGCGAAGAGAAGGGGCACATTGCTTCCCATTGCCCCGCAAAGAAGGATGAAAAGGGCAAGTCATTCAAGAAGAAAGAATACAATAGCAAGAAGAAGCATTTCAAGAAGCTTCACAAAGATGGCAAGCATGAAACCCATATTGGAGAATGGAATTCCGATGAGGAGTCAACCGACTCCAACTCCGATGAGGATGAGTCCCCCAAGAAGAATGGACTCACTGGCATCGCCATCAAGGAGGCTCCATCGCTATTCTCCACTCCCACTTGCCTCATAGTAAAAGGAGATAAGGTAAAATCCATTAATGATAATGAACCAACATATAATGAATTAATGGATATGCTTGAAGATTTGAATGAATTTCTTGGAAAAGAAATATCAAAACATAAAGTCTTAAAGAGAGAGCACATCTCTCTAAAATAATCTTATGAGGAGCTAAAGGAAGCTCATGACTTGCTTATCCAAGAAAATTCAAGCAAGTCTTGCTCTAGCATAGGAATTACATGTGATATTATTGATGATATGCCAAGTATAGAAATTGCTAGAACTAGTGCATCTACTTCATGTAATGATCCTATTGCTATGCCATGTTGCTCAAATATTAATACTAATTGTGATAATGTGGAGCTAAATGATGCAAAGCTTGTTGTTGAAAAAAATGAGCTAAAAGAGCAAGTGACCAAGTTTAACAAAAGCTTGGAACGGTGCTTTAAGGGTAAGGCCACCCTTGATAAGTTTTTGAGTGAGCAAAGATGCTGTGGATATCATGGGGATATGCCCATGATCTTAGGATGATGAAACAATTGGCAATAGTGCTTTTGGTTTGAAGGTTCAAGCGTTTTCGATAAAGTTTCAGATCTGTCAGGTTAGCGGCGGTCTGACCGGCTTTTGTGTTGAATGTTGATATAAGTGGTGAATTAATTTCGGATAGGTCATATCCATATTTGTTAATGCATATGTGTTGCATATTGCATGTTTTGGCTAACGTGGGTCAAGTTGTGAAGAACTTGTTCCCGAATTTATGTTTGCTTGTCTATTGTCAGTGTGGCTTGCGGTGTCAACGACGGTCAACGGCGAGGAGGATCGGGACTAAGCTTGGAGAGCTGAGGTCCAGAACGATCATGGATGCCGGGTGAGGTCAATGAATTCAAGCATGGCGCAGAATGGACAAGGATGACCGAACGGGCGCCGGCGATCGGTTGGATCAAGCGGCGCGAGTCGTTACAAGTGCTCGGTGCCGCGGTGGGATCCGGACGGGAGAGACTTGACGACATGGAGCCGTTGATCAACCTACACGTGGCGAAGCAGGCAAGTGCTTCGTGCAGATGGACTCGGTCTTTTGGAGAAGGATCGAGAAGGGGTATTTTGGTAATTTTACCAAATACCATATTGGTGACCTTTGGCTAAACCACGGCATGACGGCGCGCAAAGGAAGTGGTTTAAGTCAAGAGAATTGAAGACGGCGCTTTAATTTGCGTGCGTGTGTGTTCCGTTGATGTTGGGCCTTAACGGAAGCCCATTAGGGTAAGTTTTCTAGAAGGTTTTCTAGGGTTAGAGGCTACCCTATAAAAGGAACAGTGAATGGGTCATAGTGTGGCTGCTGGAAGAGCCCCTGGCTGCGCCCTGTTGTGGCCGCTGGAGAAAAAGGAGTTATGAGCGGGGCTGTAGGTGTAGCTCCCAAAAATCGAACCTCAAGGCGCTTTGAGAGCCATGGTGGTCAGCAAGACCGTAGAAAAGTTGAGCGCTGGCGCTGGAGAAATAGCGAGCGATGGCGGCGCTTTGTTCGCCCGGCCGCCGTGAGAAATTGAAGCAGGCGTTTTGTTTTGATAGTCCTACATTAGTGGATCCGGTTGTTCACTATGTTGAAGATTTTTGTTTATGGCTGCCATCTTGTCCTTGCATGTCCCATTGATTGGTGCTCTCGATTCCCTTCTGTGTATGTGTTGATTTGCATGGAGCTATGAACCGGTAGTTTGCTGTTTGGTTTGTTTTCTGTCTTGACTGTGATTTCTCCTGGCGGCGCCCTGTCCTGCCCGTTGAAAACCAGAGCCTGTGGCGGCTTGTAGCTGATCGTCGTTTTTGCCGTCCTTTTTCGGCGGCTGTAGGCAGAGCTCCAAGAAAAAAAAAATCAATCCGCTTGTGAACTCGGTTTGTGAACTCGAATCTTTTGCTCTGTGTGTTGCTGTTTTAGATTTTCTATTACCTTGGGCTGTTCATTGATGCGAGTGAACTGTGGGATTTGATGGCCATCAAGTTGATGCTTTGGATTAGTTTATTAGTTTATTGCATGGTTGCTGTGAAACCGAATCCCTTGAGTTTGAGTTTGGATTAGTTTATTAGTTGTTTATTTGCTTTGCTGCACTTCCTTGTCGGCTCTGGTTCTTGGGTTGTTTCGGCGGAGGCCTGTAGAGCGTCGGTGCGGCTCGCTTTATTCGGAAACCTTGGCGGCACAAGCTGTAGAAAAGCAGAGCGTCTGTAGGAGCCCCCGGCAATATCAAGATCTGTGGCGGCGCTCTGTAGCCCATAAAATATGGAGTTCTTGGCGGCACCGGCCAGTGGTCTGGTGCTTGCGGATCCATTGGGCAGTGGCCTGCTCCAGGAAAACTGATTCCCTTGGCGGCAGCCTGTCCCCTGCAGAAAATAGGAGCCTGGGCGTGCGGCGTGATCTCCAAAAACCAAAGCATTGCATTGAGTTTAAGATTTTTATTGCTTTGGTTCTGTGGTTTTAATTGCCCCTGAGACAGCCTCTGTTGATTGCTTGTCGGTTCAATGTTGCGACTGAATCTTGTTTGTTGGCTCGGCACTGTGAGGATTGTTGCAGAACATGACTTTTGCATGCGGCTGTAATTGATCGGCAGTTTTTCTCTCGTGTGCGTGCGGTTGTGAGATGTTTTTGGTCTTTTGCTTCGGGGTTTGATCGGATTCAACACAGGTCATCCGCTGTGCCGGTATACAGATCTTCATAACTTTTATAGCTATTGGAGTGAAAGTAGTGTTGAGTTCGATCGAGGTGAAAAATACAGAAAGCGTCTATTCACCCCCCCTCTAGTCGCCTTTCCGGTCCTACAATTGGTATCAGAGCCAAGTTTGCTCTTTTGTGATCTTTATTGATCTTTGAGCATGGCGACAAATATGAGGACTTGTGAGCGCTTCCTTGCATCTTGTCGTGGTTCTTTTACCAATGGTGTTGGTCGTAACAAGACATTTGAATGTATGATAAGTCTAATGGCGATGGAGGAGGATTTCTCCTGTGATATTTGTGGCGAATCCTTTTGTTTTGATTGTCCTAGTTTCAGGGATAAGTCATTTTTAGTGCCCAAGGAGAAGAAGCCCAGTGACATATGTACAGCAGCTTTTGAGGATGAACATGATGAGAGGATTTTGATGATGAGCTTTTTGATGATAGTGATGACTCTTATGAGGACGATCCCCTACTTGAGCTAAGCAAGGTGAGCAAGGAAAAACTTGTAAATGTCTTATATTCATATGATCTTAAACTGCTTGCTCTTAGGAAGAAAGTCAAATTGTTAGAAAAAGAGAAGGGTGATTTGTCTCATGAGCTCTCCGAACTGAAAACCTCTAGGAATGCTTATGATTCATTGCTTGTGGAGATGGAGAACTTGAACAATTCTTTTGCTTGCCTAAAAGCTGAAAATGAATTATTGAAATCAAATGCTTCTATGTCATGTGATTCTTGTATTGCCTTACATCATGAGCTTGACAATGCTAAGTTAGAAATAGGCAATCTTAGACCTATGGGTAGAAATGATTGTGATTCTTGTGTAGGCATGCTTGCTGAATTTGAGAAGCTTAAATTGACTAATTCCATGCATCTTGAGCAATTAGAAAATGCTAGGGCTGAGACTATTGAAATTGAACCTAGGCCTTGTAGCATGTGCTTAGAACATGAAAAATTGCTTAAGAATAGTTTAGTCTCTTGCAAGAATTGTGCTTGTTTAGAAACTGAAATTTATGCTTTGAACTGCATGCTTAATTCGAAAGCATCATTAATTTCTTGCACATCTTGCATTTCATTAAAGAGCGAGGTTGAGTCTTTGCGCGATGATATGAGCGCCAAATCTTGTGACTCTTGTATTTTCCTTCACTCCGAAATTGATGTTCTTAAGATTTCTCTTGCATCTTTGCATTCAGAGTTGGAGTCTTTTTGTGCTAAATGTGAGTCACTTGATGTTGGTTTTTGTGGCATCGCTTTGGATAGCTCTTTTTTGGTGAGTTTGACTTTTTCGGACTCTTATTGTGTTGTCCAACGGATTTCAAAAGACAAATGTGCTTCTTTCTCAAATGGTACTAAATTTTCAAAAGAGAAGTACCATTGCACATTTTGTAAGAAGAATGGACACACTTTTGAGTTTTGCTTTCGCCGTTTGAAACATGAGCGTCGAGTGCGTCGTCGTACCTCTAGGAACACACATAGCCTTTCTCATGGCATGTGTGGGTCTAGTGTCGATACGAGGACGAGTCATGATGCTAGTTCTTCCAGGACTTCTTCTTTGAGCCATAATGGTGCTTCGTCCTCTCGGACCGTGTCTACTAGTAGACCTTTACATCATTGCTCATTTTGTGGGAAGAATGGACATCATGTAGATTTCTGTTTTCGGCGTGCAAAACATTTGCGTCGAGCTCATGCTTCTAAGTCTCCTAGTGGGCATAGTCTTTCTCACGACATGCACACTAAAGAGCTAAGCACGAAGACTCGCTTTGTTGATGGCTTGTTTGACACCTTTTCTAGTGGTGTCGGACAGCACCGTGGACATGGTTTGCATAGTTTTGGTTTTGGTCCACGAGCTGCCCTGAGGCAGGATTTCCGCCGTTGTCCAAGAGGTGGACCCCGTTTTGTTCATCGAGGTACACACCCACGGCGTGGTTGTGTGAGTTCTTTTGATGCTTCTGTTGGTTCTCATCTTGGTGCTTTCAAGCAAGGCCATCGCCGCTTTTCTAGAGATGGATCTCGTTTTCCTCTTCGAGTTGTCCACTCGCGGTGTGCCTCCAACGATGAGATTGGATCTTCTTGCATGGACCATCATTTGCATCATGCTAACTCACATAATGGTTCGACTGCCTCTGGTGGTGGTGTGTCCAAGGTTTGGGTTCCCAAGCATTCGCTCTCTAACCCTTCAGGACCCAAGACTCGGACACCTTGCCTTTCTCATGTGTAGGTACCAAGAACGCGGGTTGGAGAACATGGACTTAAAGATTCCTATCTTTTGCTTCATCACATGATCGGGACACTTGATGGTTCTTCACCTCAACGATGGCCTCCAAGAGGCATGTGCTTTCATGATTGGTGCTTTCACATGTTTGGTGAGCTATCTTATACCTTCATGCATTTACCTTCCTGATTACTCATACTTGGCATGTTGTGCTTGGTTTGTGCTCACTTGTACCTTATTGGCATATGTTACTCTTGTGATATCTTTCATCATGCTTTTACCTTGCTTGTACTTCCATGTATCATATTGTTGTTCTTAATGTCCATGGGTGTATGAGCTTGGTCTTGTCATCATGAGCTTGTGCTGTCTTGTACTCTTATTATCTTGCTCATGATTGATTCTTGCTTATATATCCATGTATCATTTTGTAGTTCTTAATCTCTATGGTTGTATAAGCTTAGTTTTGTCTTCAAGAGCTTGTACTGATTTCATACATTTATCGTATTGCTCTTGTTGATTTTTGTCTTATGTATCCACTTGTTCACTTGATATCCATGTTAGCATTCATTATTCATGATTTGTTCTAAAATGCTTTATGCTTACATGGTTATTGTGCTTTTCTGTTAATTGTGGATGCATGAGTCTTGCCATAGCTTTCACTAGCTTGCTTTTGACTGTGTATATGATGGGTGATATGCTATGTGCTTGTTTGCTTGCTCCTATGCCTTATTGTGGATTAAGGACTTTTAGAGCTTTATCATATCTTGGATAGCTTGTGTTGAAATTGTCTAGCCTATCTCCATGCTCATGTTTTAAATTATTGATTATATGCTTTTATGAGTTTTGGATCATTTGCTGCTATCCTTGCTAGTCATGGGTCTTGGTACTGTTTCCCTAGATATTGTTTCACTAATCCAGTAAGAGGACATGCTTGGAATATCGTTGACAACATCATGAATGGAAGAAAATTTGATGTGGTGGAAGTCATTATGAGGGGCATAGTTAATTCAAAGAATGATAGGGTCAAAAGAATTTACCATGCTCCCTACACTATGGCTTTGATCTTAAGTAAGTTTGAGTACCATGGAGGTTTGGGTTCTCCCCACAAGCTATAAAAGCCTCGGGAAGGTCCTCCAATTCGGTGAGGTGAGCAAGAAGAGGATGCTCCAGAGGAGGCAGCTGCAGGTGGTGCTCAAGGTCAAGTGACACTTGCTCAAATTCTTCAAAATCAGCAGTTGATCCTCAATAATCTGCTACAAGTTAAGGTCACTCAGCAGGAGATGAGGACAACACAGCTTGAGTTTCAAAATGAAACTCACAACAGGCTAGCAGCTCTGTTAGAAAGTGTTGATGCTATGGAGAAGATGATGACTACTCCTCAGCGTTACACTCGTCGTCCTCCACCTCCAAGGGCTTCCTCTACTCTAGCTGGTCCTTCTTTGGCTCTTGCTATTCCTCCTTTAGCTCAAGCTGATCCAGCCCCTGCTCCTCAAGCTCCATCTCCTCAAGACCAAGCTCCAGCTCCTATTCCTTCTCAAGATTCAGCTCCTCTTCCTCCTCAAGATCCAGCAGTTTGAGATGTTTTTGGTACCTTGATGCCAAAGGGGAGAAGCAGAAGAAGTAGAAGAGAAGAAAGATTTAGTGGGAGCAAGACTTATTATATAATATACTCTATGTGTTTTGTGTGTTTTGTTATTATTGAACTTGTTATGGATGTATGCTTGTAATAGTTTAAAACTTGTTATGGTTGTTATCTTGTTGAACTTGATCAATATATGTTTATGTTCTTATCTTGAAATGCAATATTTATTTTTGTCATTATATATTGCTTTTATTCCTCAAGTTCAAAACAAGCAAAAGAAACTCCGCTCAAATTTCTAAAAATCTCTACATGTGCTTGCAAAAGATTCTCTATCATTTATATGCACATGTTTAGGAGGAGCTTTCTTTACTTTGGCTTTAACAAGAAAATAATTCTCTAAACTCATCTGAGCTCATTGCAAGAATTATTTTGTTGTTAAGTCATCAAAAGAATATACACTTGTCTCACAACAATGAGTATATTCAAAACAATCTTTCTCACATATTAGTTGTGTTGTCATCAATTACCAAAAAGGGGGGGGGGATTGAAAGCATCTAGGCCCCTAAAAATGGTTTTGGTAATTACTGATAATATGTGAATATGGGATTGACATGTTTATTGAGTATTTATAAGGTTAAGCCCCATTGGTGAGTTTGATGTCTTGAAGATGCATGCTAAAGGATAACATGAAGATCTTTTGGATAAAAGACAAGGTACAAGTAGTCTAAGATTCTTTTTTGCATTTTACCGGTCTTAGGAGAAATGGTTGAAAGACCGTATTTTTAGGTTAAATGCCGTACTATTAAGAGGGATCATGACTAGTAGCTTGATAGGATGTTCTTGTGCCATTTGGATCAATTTAGGATCATGCATGCATTTGAATTTGAGTTTGAAAGCTCTCTGTGAAATTGACCGCACAAACGTGGTACCGGAGGCTAACTGGCAGAACTACCGCTTTGCGGTATGACCGCGCATCCCTTGGCGGTATTACCATGGGCCGTTCGGACTGTTCGAAAGTGACATGATCGTGTGGTTGAAAAGCATGGTCCGAACAGCCCAATTAATCTGGAGCGTCCACGTGTGCAGTTCAAACGTGCCTGTCAACTTATTTGTGGAGCGGTACAACCGCCCTTGTGAGCGGTACTACCGTTCCAAGGGTTTTGCAAACTTAACCAAATGGAGTCTCTGGATTTTACGTACTGTCAACTAAAAAATGGCCCACGGTAATACCACCAGAGGTGGTGGCAACAGTGGCGGTGGAAGGAGACGTAGAGGTGACAGGAGCAACTGAAGTGGATGGAAGGTGGAGGCGATGAAGGATGTAGAGACCCCGACGATCCCTACGGCGCTGGCCAGTCCCAAGTACCGTTCCTGTTTGTCGATCCTAGATGAAACAGGTGTGAGAGTCAAAACCAACCCTACAGCCAAGATCGGTGAGCTGACCCACTGAGAGAAGCTGCATGGTAAGCTGGAGAACATGGGAAACAACTAGAACAGAAAAGTCAGTGGATAAAAGAGTGTCCTAACAGCTGACAGACAGAGAAGAACCGTCAGCTGTGTGTACAGAGATAGGAAAAATAGGAGGTCCTACTGAAGTGAGAGATGTGGAGTCTAGTGTCATGTGGAAAGAGGCACTAGAATCCAAAACCCAAGAAGTAACTGGAGGATACGTCTGAGTTAGACCGGTAGAACTTGCTGAGCTGTGAGAGAGTTGCTGAAGTAGAGCATGACAGAACTGCTGAACAGAGTCACCTCGCTGAGAAGGTCCTGACGTGCTGGTTTGTCCTCCCGTCGAGGAAGGGCCTCCCTGCCCTTCCTTGGATCATCCAGACCCACGTGTCTTGTTCTGCTTTTTTCGCACCATACAACATTGGTAGTCGTGCCTGAAGTTCTTGCAATAATTGCACTGAACCCTAGTTGGTGCAAAAATAGAGCGTAAATGACACCGAGGAGAAATCAGAAGTTGAAGCAGAAACCATCGGTGTAGTCAAAGAAGAAAGGGTGGCAAGCACGTCGGAATAAAGCAGGCCGCTAACCCGCAACAAAGCTCTCAAAGACGAAGCGTCGAAAGAGCCTCGGTGACTGTCGGTTGTGGTGAGCGGCTCAGCAGTTGAGCTCTGACAGGTTCAAACTCTGGGCAAAGACAGTAGACGAAGTCATAAAGGTGAAGGCGATCACGATCTGCCTTTTGCACTTGATGACACTCCAGGCAGAGCGGAGAAGCTAGCTCGTCCAGCTGGCGCCAGAGACTGGCCAGGGCTTGGAAGAAGTCGTCGATGGAGGAGTCCTCCTGGCGAAGCGTCTCCAACTCACGCTGAAGTGAATAGAACTGAGGATCGCTGCTTTGCTGGTATCGCTCGCGCAAATACTCCAAGATCTGACGAGTGGCACACAGACCAACAATATCTGGCTGGATAGAAT
This sequence comes from Phyllostachys edulis, assembly GCA_036346405.1. Classification (NCBI taxonomy): domain Eukaryota; kingdom Viridiplantae; phylum Streptophyta; class Magnoliopsida; order Poales; family Poaceae; genus Phyllostachys; species Phyllostachys edulis. The sequence goes on along the minus strand of CM070549.1, from coordinate 22,908,599 downwards.
CGTCGACACTGACTACCAGGATGGCTCGAACACGAGCCTCATTAGCACACTAGCGCTCAAAAGCATCTATGGCATATGAAATGCCTCATCAGCAGCATCAGCGGCCTCTGCCTCCTTCTTACGGTCTCATCTTTTGCAAGAAATGCAGAAGTAGGCTGTCTGGGAGGAGGCAGAACCGACGACGGCGGACAAGATCAGGCTCCAGTAACATGTCCCCAGAGGCAGAGACCATCGAGCATAATCTCCATGAGCGAAGACCACAACCTATAGTTCGTCACATTAAGCTTTGTTCCCGAGAATGTGATCGCAACTGATGGAATAGAAGCCATTGGTAGGCGACGTTGGACGGCATGACGACCAAGGCAACGGAATCTAATAGGCGGTGCTGGACGGCGTGGCGGTTAGAGCGACATACTGATTTTTTTAAAATCTATCTTTCCGGGTTGGGCCGGCTACTAAGCTGAAGCCGTTTCGGCCTTTGGTGTGCAACAGCCAAAACAATCAGAGGAGTGCACAAGGCTAGGGTTCCCCCTACCTTGCGGCGGCAACGGCGGCGGTGCCGACGCGTTCTGGCACGGGCGATTCGCGGGCCTCTGCTCGATCGATTCGTGGGCGGCACAGGCACGGCGGTCAGGGATGGCTTCGGCGGCGGCTCTAACGATGGCGTCGGTCCTTGGCGTGGCACGGACGGTGACCGTTCGGGCGATGGTGGCGGCGTCGAGCGGGCTTCGGCGCGCGTGTGACGGGCGATCGTCACGAGTGGTGGTGGCGCGAAGAAGCAATGTCGCGACACAGCGTGGGCGATGACCGTCTGCGACGGCAGCGGCGTTGAGCGGGCTTTGCATCGGCACGGATGGCGACCGTGCGGGCGATAGCGGCGTCGGGATGGCAGTGGAAGGAGCTAGGTTAAAACCCTAGCTCTGATACCATGTTATGAATATTGTATATATATTCAAAAGGGTCCAATGGGAAATATATATAGGGATGTACAAGGGGGTTATCATATACATATAAGGAATATACGAAAGGAGTCCTATTCTAACAAATCGACAGCAAAATATATGCAATTGGATAATGCACATGGGACCTCTACTTTAGGGCATTATCCATTCGGATCACATATGGAATCCGTCGCTTGTTCCTTTCATCGCACAATGTGAGAAGACATGAGAAAATTGGCAAGGAATCCATCTGTCTTTCAGCTATACATGCATGCCTGGCACTCGGAAAGGTGACAGCGATGATATGAGAATTATAAGGTCCACTGCACATAGCACATTCCAATAATATGCAACAGTAACTCATGGCCTACGAGTAGTGCTAAATATCAACAAATGTAGGAGATTGCATTTGCCGTAGCTATGCGCAAACGTTCTTCTATAGACGACAGCATATCCCGTGAACAAGCCCTATTTTGTGCACATATGGACACATACAATCCTGGTGCTTCATCGCGTGATCGACGACGCAGCTGCATGGCGATCGCTAGCTCATGAAAGCGCTTTATGCTTCCCCGCCACGAACGAACTTTGCTTTTTCCATCCCCGCCCGATCCCTAAATCCCTCAGCTCAGCCCGACGCTCGTTCCCCAGATGCTCTTGCCCTCGACCCCAAATCCTCTCTCGCCGTCGTCCCAAATCGAATCGCAAGAGGCGAGCGTGGCGACACCGCTTCTCCAGCCCTTGAGCAACTCGTTGCCTGCACTTGTGGTCCATGCGCCTTCGCCTCGCTCCCACCAGGGCTCCCCTCCCCCAAATCGAGTCTAGGGTTAGGTCCGTGCGCCTCCGCCTCGCTCCCACCAGGACTCCCCTCCCTCGTGCGTTGCCGCGCCATGAAGAAGACGAAGGATCGCACGGAGGCACACTCCGAGTCGTCATCGACGACGACAGCACCTAGCGATGGGCTCCCTCTCGTGCCGTGCCCAAAGTGCCACGCACAGATGATCTGGGCCGTGTCTGGGAGCTCGAAGAATCGAGGAAAAGTGTACTTCAAATGCCCTAAAAACGATGGGGGTAAGAAACTCCATTTGCTATTGAATTTGATGTTCAAATTTGGTTTTTGGTATTGCCGGGCGGTTTATGCATTTTGGTTGGTCCAGATGTATTGGGGGGGGGGGTGCAACACATTCATGTAGAAAGACCAATACATGAGTCATTTGAGTCGGTTGCATCTGGTGGAACAGCAGAGAAGGGATCATTTGCCTGTTAAGCCGAGCAATGGAAATGAAGTGGTTTTCACAATCGACCACCGTGTATTGGAACATTTAGATGCGATGAAGGCCTCATTGGACCATATGAAGACCTCACTAGACCAGATCAACAACTCAGTCGGGAAATCCACTGATGGAGATGAAAAGTTAAAAATGGTTGTAGTTGCATTTTTATTCTTGCTGTTAGGAATTTGCATTGAGAAGATTATCAACTGAGATTTTGATTTTGTTATCTTCCAAGTCTTTTGTAATGTAATCTCAAATCTGAAATATTGTTGTCTGGATGAATAGATTCAGAAATGGATGTATGGTGTCTCAATTGTGATGAATGGATTCAATTATAATATCTGTAATCTGAAATCTGAGATACTCTCTACACTCTGAAGTGTTGTATGGATCTGGAATGTATGTTTGTTTGCTCATTTGAAATAATCTGAATGTATGTTTGAATTGGACAAGAAATGGATAGAAATCTAAATGTATGTCCAGAATGTCCAGAAATGGATAGAAAAGCATGATACTGTAAATGTATGTCCAGAATGTCTAGAAACATTCAGATATTGATCAGATATTACAAGTCTCTACAACATTCAGATACTGAACATCCTGGTACTATACAATCAGATGTATTGTCTTGATTCTGGGTGTACACATTCTGTGTTTGAAATATGAACTTTCAGATACTGAACATCCTGATACTGTACAGTAAGATGTATTGTCTTGATTCTGGGTGAACACAATCAGATAGCTCCAGTGTTCCCATGTTTAATAGCTACCCCATGTGCTAGAGTGAAATCCAGCACAGTCAAGTGCACGGCTGGAGGAAAAGCAGCCAGGCTGATTAAGCAAGACAAGCAAAATAGCAACAGTTACAGAAATTAAAGTGATAAATAGCAAGTTAGTGATGTCTATTCCTTATGCACTAGAAAATGGAACAATCTTCAACTCTAGGAGGAAAAGTCTTTTTTGTTGTTTCTCCATGAGAAGCATAACTCGACAATGAGAACTAGCTTTAACGAATTTCATGGAAAGTAACCAAAAACACTATACTCACCAGCACTAGCAGACCTACCCAGGTAAGCCTAGATTGTAGAAACCCCAATGTATAGAATGATCATACACATATTAGTCTCATTTCGGACCACATCAGACACAAATTATGTACAGAATTATCACTTCAGTCATGCAGATTGAGGTAGCAGAATTCAAAATACAGAATTCATTGCCAGAAAAGAAATAAACAAAAATTTAGTCATACAGATTGAGGTAGCAGAATTCAAAGTACTGCATTCCCAGAACCGAAATAAACAAAAATTCAGTGTTCCAAGTAGATTACATCAAACAAACAATAAACAACAATTTAGTGCACACCGCATTCCCAGAACTGAAATAAACAACAATTCAGTGTTCCAAGCAGATTACATCAAACAAAAATAAACAACAAGTCGGAATTCAAAGCAAATTACAATTCAGAATTCCAAGCATATTACAATTCAGAATTCCAAGCAGATTACAATTGAGAATACCAAGCACATTTAGTCATCTGGTTTGCCTGCCCACAGAAAAAAAACAAAATTTTTGAGTTAGTAAGTAATAAGAGGAACCACAACTGAAGTGAAATAAATTAAAATTCTACATTACATCATTATTTTGCTTGTTTCCTTAAAGGGCAATTGCGGCTGTCATGGGTGCTGATCTCATTGCAAGTCCTGCACATGCGAGCTACCTTTCCCTTTAACTTCTTGGGTTTGCTCTCCCCAGGCCAATTCCTCTTGCATTTGCTTCTAGTGAGATTGTCGGTAGGCGGCAATATATCGATGTCATGAGGGATGCCACACCCAAGATATGCTTCAACCTCCTCCACTCTACTTTGTGGTCGGGCAGGAATTTCTTGGTTTATGTCTTGCATAAACTATTTAAGTTTCCCTCTCGCATTCTGCATGTAAGGTAGTGAAGGTGTAGCTCGATGTATCAATTCTTCTAAGTATTTGTGCATCTTCAAAGCCAACTTTGTAATTTCTTCCTCCGTGGGATCTTTTGGTTTTTTTCTCAAGAACATTGCCATTGTCATCGAAAACAACCTCCCTCTTGCAATTTGCAGTCCACCTTTTCAAAACATAATAACTTGGAAGCTCATTCAGCAATGCACCTCGTAATACGAGGATAATGTGACGATAAGGAATCCCATGAGTGCCAAACAACATACAGGAGCACTGAGCAATCATGGTGTTAGTTTAAGGTCACATATTTGCGCTGTGCTCTCAACAACACACTTGTCCCTTGCCGCAATAACCTCTTTCTGAAATTTAGCGAACAACATATGGGTGAATACTTCACTGCCATGCTGCTCTAATGCCCATGGTGTCTTCAATTGAGGCTTAGTGTGAAAGGTGGCATGGTCTTCTCTTAGCTCCTTTTGCATTTGTTCGTCCATTGTAGTGTCGAACCAGATCCAGAACTCAACCAAAGCATGTTTGTAACTAATAAAGCGATTGAAAAAAGAATTAGCGCTTTCATACCTTGAAGTTGTTCTAAGAATTCCTGCCAAGGGTACATCCATAAAGTAGGCTGGTACCCAAGAGGCCCGAATCCTATACCGACCAGCGAGCCACTCATTATCTTCCAAACCGAACTCAGAAATAATAGCTGCCCACTGTGACTCAAATTCTTTTGGAGTTTCTGAGGGATATACACATGAATTGACACGACTGTAAAACATTTGGTTATCCCTCAAATCTGGCATTATCTTAGTTGGAAGTTTGTTCAATATGTGCCACATACATAACTTATGCGTGCTAGTTGGGAAGACATGCTCAATTGCCTTCTTCATGGCCGCGTTTTCGTTAGTTATTATAAGTCTAGGAGCAACATCTCCCATACATCTTAAGAAAGTACAGAACAACCATTTGAACGTTTCAATTATCTGATTGAGCAACAATGCAGCCCTAAATAGAACACATCCCCCATGGTTATTCACTCCCATGAATGGTGCAAATATCATATCATATTGGTTTGTGTTATATGTCGTATTGAATGAGAGTAACTCACCAAAATGAACGTAATTCTTCTTAGAGGTTGCATCCGCCCAAAACACATGCACCAATCTACCCTTCTCGTCAATAACATAGCCAAAATAAAATACAGCATTATTCTCGTTCTTTCTAGCTAGATTATCAAGAAACATCTGAGCATCTGATGACTTTATACTTTCTCTCAAAGTACAATGATACTTTTGCAAGTCCCTCCTTGTGCATCCTACATTCTGAAATCCACCCTCACTGACACGAAGATATCTAAATGCCCCGGAAGTGCCAATGCTTGCCTGACAGCATACGAACAGTGTAGTCTTAGCATTCTTAGTTACTTATCTATTAGACCGTATCAAGTGCTGCTTACTAGGTGAGACAAAACCATGGTTATGGACTTCGAAGAATGTCGCTAATTTGAACTTATTGTCCTTAGTCCGTTTGATACCAAACATGGCCTCACAACTACACCTACTCAATTTAGACTCATATGTCCTCTTCACTTTGACATCCACCTTGTCCTAATCTGTTTCTTCCTTCCACCCACGTCTGGCACAATAGTACCGCCTCTATTGCAACACCCCATTCGTAGTCGTCCGCTGTTCGATACGAACGTAGAAGCTCGCAACATGTGCGTATACTGTTTAAAACTCTAGGGCTGCGTCCTCATCTTCAAAAGTCATCCCCTTCGCAGGTGTCAAAGAGTCAGTAACTACCGGTGTGGATGATGATCCCTACAGCGGTAATGACAATTTAACCCTAGAACGATATTAATCATGCAAATTAAAAATTGAGCGCATAATCACGCAGAATGGGATGCTAGCCGCCTTCCGAGGGGTTTTACAATCCGATATCGCAGTGAGAGAGTGTGCATCGGCCATTTCGAGGGGTTCTAGACTAGGAAAAGCTATTGGCCGCACGAAACCGCTCACATCTTCTATTTCGTCCATACGGCTGCACACCAAAACAAAGCAATCCACCATCAGACATCCCCCCTCATATCAATTGTGAACTATCAGAAAACACAATGAGACAATAGCTTACACAATGAGGCCAGTGGAGGGGGGCGACTCAGAGCGAGATCACGAATGGGCGGAAATCACCTTGATGCACCACAGAGGCGCGATCGGGGCGGCGACGGCGGCGGCCACGGGGCTCGGACTCAGTGGAGGGGCGACTCAGGAGCATATGCGAATGGGGTGAAGTCAGTGGCGTAGCGCAAGAGGGTGCAACGCGGGCGGCGAAGGCGGGCAGCCGGCTCGAGGCTCGAACTTCAGGCGACTTCGGGAGGACGGACGAATGGGGCGAAATCAGTCGGCGGTGTGGCGGAGGGCAGTGGCGCGACGCAATGGCGGCGCGCACGTAGTGGAGAGGAACCCTATGTAGCTCGGGGTGAAATCTTCTTCGTGGAAGAAATGCCATACTTGGCGCTCGTTCGTTCGGGCAAGTGAGGGGGGGGACGCGAATTTCGCGGTCGATCGACCCGTGCGCGCGCTCGCCATTCAATCCACGATGGAGCGCCCGGATCTAGTCTGTGCATATGTCCACACAAATAGTCATATGCACGTGATACGCCCCCTCTATAGACTGCCAAGCAGTGGTTGCTGTCAAGAAGAGTTAGGATATAACCGATCTGTTGCAATAGCGCTATTGCAAAGTGTGTGATGCTTTCGAGATTTCTCTCCACCGAACTGAGATTTAACACGATGATACGCAATGCACATAGCACATACATGGCATGAGTACGTGACACACACCGTATCTCACGCGGTCACGCCCATGATGCGGCGATGGGTTAGAGAGGAGAGGCATGGGAACGATGGATGTCTCGACGTAGCAAGTGCACGCTATCACGCCCGTCTCGGCATGCTCCCATGAATGAATCCATAGCCTACTGGAAGGGAAAGTCCCCTTGTGTGTCTCATTAACAAGTGAATGCCAAATGGAGAATTGGTTGGGGCGTTAGGTGAAATGGATGCGAGGGGACGGTGGAGCGCAGCGAGAGGCGGCAACATGGCGGGCATGGTTTGGCCATCCTACGGTATAAACGAAGGGAGAAAGGCAGCGCAAAGAGATGGGACACGTCGCCCCGTTTCTTCATGCGTGTTCGATCCGGCGCTGTTGGCATTCCCAGCCCTTGGAATTTGTTTGGGTTTGTGTGCCTGGCTTCTCGTGTGTTCCTGTGTCGTCGGGCTCGCAGGTGTTGCGCTCGGCGTGCTGCCCGTCTGTCCACATGCGCTTGGCCTCGGGTGCTGCGCTTGCAAGCGGTGCTTTTTTCGTTCGCGCGTTGGTTGCTGCGCGTCGCGTTGATTGGTGCACGTGCAAGGACACGCAGGGCTACTAGTATATGTAAACCGCTGGCGTGGGTGCAGGCGCGGTCGCGGAGCAGAGGCAAGTCCTTGGTGCTACATGGCTGATCAGCATGAGACATGGCGCCGCATGTGGCAGGACGGCGGACATATGCACGTGAGATGCTGGCCGCGTGCGGCGAAGTTTTGGGTTGGCTAGAATGCTCGATCAAGGGGAGACAGGGCACGGCACGTGCTGCCCAACACAAAGTAGGACTAGGACTGTAGGAGTAGGAGTAATGGTATCTCTGTTCTTCAGGGAGAACTAGAAAATGGTCGGAACGGGGGCAAAACTTCACATATGTATGAATCGGAGCGTATTTAATGTTTGTGAACAATAAATCGGCCGTATTGTCCGATTAGTCGGTCATTTTCGTATAATCGCCCTCATAATCTGTTTAATTGACCAAATTCAGCCATTTAGTCAAAATTAGAATTCAGCCCGTTACAACTAGCTCAATAGCAGCCTAGTTATAATCTTAATACACTCAAACACAAAACACTTGATGTAGAGTAACTAATTCATATATAACTATCACAAAAACAGACTATTGACAATGATCCAGAGTAACTGATTCATATATAACAATCACAAAATCAGACTGTTGACAATGATTTAGAGTAACTGATTCTCCCGTGGTTGTGGGTCTTTTTGTGTACTTAAATTTAAAACTTAGTTCTTTTTGTCGTCGTCTCATCAGTATGTTAAGTTAGTCTAATCTATGTGACAATGCATGATTTTAATCTATTACTTAAACTCGTTGCAAGTCGTTCTTTGATGCAGAACTATAATAGTCCGCCAATCAATCTTGTTATCTTTTAAGTTAGTAATAAAGTTATCATGTACTATCGAGGATGGCACAAATTTCTTTGATAGTATTGACAATATATTGTGTTTAAATTTCTCTGAAACTAACATTATCATCAAATTTGTGAGAACACCAAATTATTCGCATAATTTCGATTAACCATCCGTATTTCGATTAATCGGTTGACAATATCCTATCCGTCCGACAACCGTATTCTGTTTTTTACCGCACTAGAGAGAACGCAACATGTCTCTGGTATGTATTACATCAGTTAATTATCGGTTACTACTGATGACACACTATTTGGTCTTTTGTGCCGTACTTGGCCAGGGGAACACCACTGTCGTCAAACCTTAATTTGGTCTTTTCTGATCTTTAATGGAGTATTTGTTGTTTCTTTCTGCCAACTGACGATCAAGCTGCATGCCGGGGCCAAACCCAATACATAAGTCCAGCTCGCCACACACTGCTGGTATTGTACACAATCTGCTAGGTAGTACGTGGAGGAGCGCAGGTAGGCTACACTAGCACAATTTCAAAAATCTATCATGCAACCAAGGAACCTCCGCTAGTAATAGATCACAGGATTATCTCTAGACGCGTAGACTTGCAGCAGAAGAAGAGTCGATATAGCACATTGGTGCAGTTGTAGTCGTACTAGCCTCGCGTCTCCTCCAAGTGCTTCTCGTGACTGTCACAATTTGCGGATCGTCCTAGCGTTGAAGCCTCGCAGCAACACCTCCAAAGTATCCACACGTACGAGGCACAGACACCACGTGCTGGAGTGCTAGCGCCGGCTGCACAATTTTGGACGAGGGAGGTGTGGTGGCTAGGGTTTCAGAAATTCCAAAATCACATTAACCCTATGCCACCACCCCTCTATATGTAGGCATCCATGATGGGTCTCGAATTTTGAGGCCCATTAGGAACTCGTGGTCCATAAGAATTCGGATCATCATCCAAAATGTGTCCCAACCCTTTAAGCGTGCGACCCTATAGGTTCACATACACTTGGACATGGCCCGAGCACTCCTACTCGTCCACTAATCGGTAGTGGCCCTAAGCAAGACATGCCGACTCCCGAGTACACGTAAAGATCACATCGGACGAATCTTCAAAAATCTCATATGTATTTTCCTTTGCCTCATGATATTAGTCAAACTCAAGGCGAGTACGTACCATCCTTGTTGGTTAGCTCGACCACTCTTTCTCGATCACGTGACTCGAATTCCCCGACTATGGTTAACTCTTTAACCGCGAGTAGCACGGTCATGCATTTCTGGAATCCGATCACTCGGGAGGCCTAGAGATATCTCTCCCGTTGCATAGAGGGGCAGATCCTATCTGGATCGACCATACCTCAACGCATGTATCATGACAAACTCGAAAGCTACCTTTATAACTACCTAGTTATGGAGTAGCGTTTGGCAACCCCTAAGTAAGTCACTACACATCTCGAGTACGTGCGACGATCTCAAGTATAAAGATATAGCATACACAATGTAAATGAGACCAACTAATGACATATAAGAATACAATGTTCTCGTAGTGTCTCATGGTGGGTCGATCCAACCCTATGTTCGCTAACATGTGTCCATATTATTTGTTTGATATCTCCATATCTATGATCCGTGAAACATGGTCATCAACCAATACATATGCTAGTCTATTCATATATGTCCTCATATGTTTTCGACTAAGGATCGCTTTAGAATAATCATCGCAAAGATAAATATAGAGTTTCACAATCAAGTCACATACTTGATAATAAATATTAATGATATTATTCTTGGAATAAGATAACATAATATCCAATAAATTATGAACATAACGAAATATAACAATCAAGTCACATACTTGATAATAAATATTAACAATATTATTCTTAGAACAAGATAACATATTATCTAATAAATTATGAATATAACAAAATATAATTATCCATATGATTATCTAAGGGGCATATTTCCGGCAGTATGTGTCATGGCTTTGGGTCCTCATATGTTCGACTTCTCTCAACGTTAAATCTTTCTATATAAAAGCTTGCGCGCTACGAGCCCAGGTAGAGGGTCCATGTCGGCTCGTTTTTCTGGGCCGTCGGATTTTCGCTGTGCTCTTTCCACGCCGTCTGATCAGATCGCGCGTTGGGCGATGGGTTCGCGTGCTACTTTCAGCTGGACGAGTCACGCGTGTCCCGCAGCCTTGCCTTTCATCCCCACCACCGACGCTCGCTGCTTTTCCTTTCTCTCATTCGCCCCTTCTCCAATTGCTCCATGCCACCCCGCCGCCGGTCGCCCCTGCCCACCGCGTGGTCGGCCCGCGCCTCCTTTTTGGCGTCGCCTCACTCCGGCTTCGCCCCTGCCCACTGCGTGGTCGGCCCACGCCTCTACGCTGCGCTTATCTTCCTCACCCCCTCCACTGCATCCCTTCCGTCCCGGTTTCTCCGCCGCCACCGCTTCCCTCGCCCCCGTATCTTCCCTTGTCTCGTCTGGTGGCCTATCCCCATCCCCGAGTAAGCCGCTGACTCCAACCCCAACCCAGCCCTCTCTTCGTCGCCTCTGCTCTTGTTTCCTCTTCTCTCCCCTTTCTTCTCCTGGTACCTGCTTCGGCCAAAATGTGCACATGGCGCCGCCGCCGCCGGCTTCTCCCTGGTGTCTCGACGCCACCGTCGGCCTCTCCCTGCTCGCCCACGCTCGGTGGCCTGCTCCTCCCCTCGACTCGCTCCTGCGCCACGACCAAGCCCACTCGGCCTCACTTGCCACGACCGCTTCGGCTCGGCCCGACTCCTCGCTCCTCATGGCCCAGCCACTCGCTCAAGACTGCCTCGGCACCGCACAGGTGGTGGGGCAGTACCTCTCCATCGGCGGAGCCGACGGCGGCAGCGCGTGATGAAGACACCCCACCAATTGAGGTTCTCGAGAAGACCTATACAGTGTTCGCGAATGATTATCGAGGATTATGATTTTTTGGGGTTTCCTTTCGTGTTTTGGCGAATAATTGATCGAAATATGTGTGTGATTTTCCGATGATTTGGTTAGGTTTGTGATGGTGCGAGAGGATCTCAGATTCGACGAGACGCAGCGTAGGCGGAGCTGTTGGTGAAGTTGGGGTCGACGGACAGCAACAGCAGATGTGGTTCGCCACCGGCGACTCAAGGACCGGAGGCCATCGGCGAAACTTTAGCAATGGAGGAGGAGGTTGCCGTTCGATCATAGCGCCCCTCTGTGCTACGCCATCCTCGCCACACAATGAGCTAACGGTTGGCTCTCTTGGGGCGTATGGTGGCAATACGCCTCGCCCCGAGAGGAGTCTCATTGTGCCAAGGATTTCATTCCGAGATTGGGAGGAGGTATTACAAGCCACCACAAGTTATCTTGCCTCCGCTTGCACCGATGCAACTCGGGTGAAATGGCGCCAGTGATCGACTCGTGCAAGAACCGATTGGGGAGCCGCTTAGGAGGATGGGCGGTGCTTGGTTTTGAGTTTGATCCGCTTCCTCTGGTGCATTTGGGCGCCTATTGGTGCAGGTCTTTTGCCCGTGATGCTTCCATCTTGTATTTTATTAGTACTCTAATATGTTTGTATTTTGTTATTGCCAAATCTTTCCCTCTGGCTTGTAGGATACATACATGATACTAAAAACTTATATGTCGTAGATCTCTCTTGCTTGCTTCCCGTCATCACCAAAGGTTATATGATTAAGCGTCATGCTTAATGACATACGTCACATACCGACCAAATTGAGGCGGATATAAACTTGCATTTCTATGTTTTTATGTTTAGGAAAGTGTTACAAAGTTTTAGAGGCATTGGATTTGTAGTGTTGTTGATGCCAATACGTTTGTGTGATAACAATCTGGCGACTTGTTTTCTCATTGTTTATTTTTCATGTTTTGAGTGGTTCGAGAAACGAAGCGACCTTCCGATCTTATGAGACCAAGATATTTTCGGGCATGATCCCAAGCTCATGAAGGTATGCTTCATTACTTTTGCGAACAAATATTTGGTTTTCCTAATGACGACCTCATGCAACCTGTCCTTGAATAAATGGCTTCAACAGGGTCTATTCATTTATCCCGCTCCTTTCATTAATCGCCTTCAGAGACACTAAGAATTAGTATGCCACCGTAATGATGCGAAGGACAAAAACTATTTTGTGGAGAGCCAACAGCATATTGGATACTGCTTACATTTGATGCATCATAATTAGTTCTGTGGGTATTCGAACACAAGCAGGCTTCGCAGAGTATGGCTCAATCATCATGTCTAATTTTGAAAAGCTGGTTATATAAATTAGGTGTAAAGCGAGTAGAGGGCTCATACTTAAAGTCTTGAAACTATTGATTTAATATTGTATTTCCTGTATGAACATGGCGAGCACAATTAAAAGAGGGAAAGAACTGGATCGAGCAAATTTATCCCAACCGGTGTTTAGGGCCAAGACGGCTTAATAGGCTAGGCCCAAAAATCTTCCTCCCACTGGTCCTACCAAATTGTAGCATTCTGTTATGATGTAGGTAGTGGTGGCACAGTCCAGTTGGCTCAACTAGCTATTCAGGGCAGTGGCAACCGTCCCAAAACTAACCAAGATAATGAGCAAATTTCAACCAAGGAAATTCTATGCTCTAGAGAGAGTCGCTAAAACTTGCATAGAGCCCTTATGTTGTCTTTGTAAAATTAATTATATGGAATTTAGAATCTATGTAAAACTACTAAGTTGTTGCATTGGAACTTTATCCATGGGTGTATAAAATAATCTTGGGTCTTAATCATATCGATTCATCATTGTGATGTCAAGTATGTTCATGTTTTGACTTTTGCTTCTGATATTGCAGATGACCCCACTTGAGTACCAGTGTTTTAAAGTTATATTATGGTGGTCATGTGTACATGTGGTTTTTAGTGATGTACATTATTCATTCGATTTACTACAGGACATGAAGTTTTGCAAGAATCAGATCAGTGCTACCTTGCTACCCCTTAGCTGTATTAAACGGAAGGATGGGATGGATAGTGCATGGCTATTCTTTTTAGTAATTGATCTGAGCCTATGAATAGTGTAACACTACAGTGATTGATACTTCTGGTGTTTTCATGTGTTGAGGGCTTAAGGCTGTTTTATTGTGCTTTCTCCCAACTTACATTTTTGTGGTACTTTTAGCATGTAATGTTACATGTCATGGTTATTCCTTGTATGTATATTGTTGCATTAAAGGGAAAGCACGAAGAGACACCATGTGTGTTTGCTCTGTTTTATGGAACAATACATGGATGGTTGGTGCTTCTTTATAGCTTGATTACTATACATGTGTTCCTATTTCATGATTGATCACATGACATTTAATATTTCACATCTGTCTTCCTGTCTTACTACTTTTAGTTTAAAGGCTTATTTTGTTTTCTTAATTAACTCCATTATGGGTCAGTTCAAACTCAGTTTTCCCCTTTCAGGCATTAGCATTTTTGCCAAGCATAGACCCTTTCATTCCAGATCTGATTCTTCGAAGCGGAAGTCCATGGTTGGAAATTATTCTCACCTTGGTTCGCAGCAATTCATGAGTACCGCTTCTTCTGATCGACCAAGTGATATATATGAGAGGCGGGCGATCGTGCTTTTATGGTGCTCCAACTAAGTCGCAAATTCAAGGATATCTTCTCTGTCTCACAGGATCACACTTTCTCCATGGTGCCGAGCATGCACCTAGCTATACGTTTCATTGTCAAATATCCGATTCTAGCCATTTAACTCAACATGGCGGATCACGATTTTTCCATTGGGATCCACAGATTATGAGATGGCTCCATCTAATATTAATGTTAGTTCTACTCGATCGAAGGCGGTTTGGCATTCCTCAAGTTCTTTGGATTTGACACCGACGCTCTTGAGCAGTAGCGACAAGCGGCGCTTATTCATACTACCTTACGCTTTATTATTCCTATCTATTCGCTTTTCTACTATCTCACTTACAATCCATTAAAATGATCATGTTGCCTCTCTTCTTGTACTCGGGATCACAAACTAGCACAGATAGTCGCCAATAAAAGCACACAGAGATTCTTTCAAAACAACTATAGTCATCTATAGATTCTTTTAGCACCCTTTCTATACCCACGGTTGTATTACGTACCCAGTTCTCTACACTCTTCTACTTTGTACTACCCCATATTCTGTGCTACCCCATTATAGATTATATTTTCCTAGCAAAGACAAAAGATTATCGCTACAAATTGTATCATTTAGGATCCACCATCCACTCATCTCTGAGCTTGTACATCTAGAAGAGCTTCCTCTTACATTCCTTTCCGTGTACCATTATCATGAAATAAGTCTCTACACATTCTTTGTATAGCCGATTACTCAACGCTATCAATCATCAAATTTTTAGTGCACAATAGCAAAACATCAATATGTTCTATACACCAACTCTTTATCACATACTCTATAACAGTTGTCCTAGCTCAACAGCTTGTATTGTCCATAAACTTCAAGTAAACGCTTTCTTTATAAACTGTTTGCCGATAGTATCAAACAGTTCACTGGGAAAAAAAACTTCCTACCATATGCTGGCCTTGTGCGTATACCTTTTTTACATCCCACATCTACTTTTCAGGCCACAAAGTCCACTGGATACAACCAAAAAAGGCCTTGACAGTCAAGAGAAAAAATAAAAAACAGGTATACAATATTTGGCATTACATTATGGTTCAAATAATTTTTCCAATGCAGATTATCCAGTTCCCCATCTATATACATGTTTTTCCAGCTGGTCGAT
Source organism: Phyllostachys edulis (assembly GCA_036346405.1). Lineage (NCBI taxonomy): Eukaryota > Viridiplantae > Streptophyta > Magnoliopsida > Poales > Poaceae > Phyllostachys > Phyllostachys edulis. Next base: position 22,893,434 of record CM070549.1, on the reverse strand, counting down.
GTTTTCTTTTCCTAACAGGTCATCATATCAACCGGCTGTTTTGCTTGTCGCATGAAGCACATATGTTTTGCTTGTCGCATGAAGCGCGTGTATTTTGCTTGTCGTCTACCCGGCTAGATAAAGCATATAGTCTGCTATGCTTAATATTGTGTAATATTAATGTGTATATTTCCTATCCTATCAACTCTACATCAGCACCAACATACTGCCCTTTTGAATCCTTCGACAAACAATGCTTAACTACACTCATCTTAATATAGGGCGTCTGCTCTACCTGCTTTGATATATTTTGTTTATTCAACTACCATACTTTATCTTGGATTGGATCACATTTACTACAACTATACATCCTATCCGTAACATTTTCTACCCATATTGTTGTCTTACCTAGACCATCTTTCACAGCCTAATAGAGCAAGTGATAGCCAGCCAGTGACTTATTGTACACATAAACAATTTTTTTTGTTAACATAGCCATGGTTATCTACATATAATTTTTTTTTTATAGTTAGCATACTCATCATTATCTTTTATAATCAAGTCTATCACCCCATCTAGATAACTTCTATTACTCACGGCATCGTAATCCCAGTTATACTCGTCTAGCTTTGATTCGGTGCGCAAACGCACGCGAGGGTTTCTAGTATTGTTCTAAACAAGTCCTCGCTGTCAGCAAGCAGACAAAGATCAGCATGTCAGCAGGGCCAGAATGGGGACAGTGATAATTTTACTACTAGTTTTTTTTCCCCGAGAGTGCAACTAGTTGTTATTGGAGAAATCAAACGCCAGCACATTGGATCCAGCGCTTAATTTGCCTAAGAACTTTCCAGTTAATACACTAGAGCGAACTTATCTAGCTTGTGAATTACCCTCCTTAAAGGCTGCAGGAGTTCTGGCTCGCCCGCCAGGACCACGTCACCCGAGAAACGACGGCCCTCTGATCGTTACGCGTCCACGTCCGTGGCCGTCCGATCGAAGCGTTGCGCTAGGTGGGAAAGCTTGGCCCTCGCGCGTCCACATTGCCAGAGGAACGCGCGCGGCCCGATCACCTCCTCGCTTGCACGTCCGTCCGTCGGCCCGATGCGCTGCGTGGGACCGAAGCTGCACGCGTCCATGGCCACGCCGGTCCAGCTGAACGGCCCGTGCAATCGTGCGGGTTATCTTTCTAGTCGTGATTATGCAGAAGAACTTTGATACGAAGTCTCGGCTGAAAAGAAATAGATATGGGTGGTCGAGGAAGGGAATTGATTTGTTCTACTTCACAAGAACGCGCCTTGACCTGATTATCTGTTGCCTGACTCCGGTGTAAACTAACTTGCATAGATGCAGAACACCTACATATTATTACAAGAAGCACAATCAATCAATCATGTCAACTTTCACGAGCAACATGCATTGCAAGGAACACAATCTTACAAAATAAGTTGCAGCATTTACATATAACCACCGCAAAATTCCTGATATAATGGTCGGATGACCGATGTCTAGCTGAATCCTACTTTCTTGAAAGGATTTTGGGACACTATAGGAGTACAGGTGTCAAGATAGGAAGCCAACTAGAAGTCTAGAACTAGAGCAACGAGAGTTGTACTACACCAGTACAATTTAGTACTAGTACTAGTACTACATACTATTCCTTTAAGAAAAAAAGATCCAGTACGCACTGCATAAAAACTAACCTAGCTTAGCTGGCTGCGATAACCCTCTACAACCAGTAATAGTATACTCGTTCCTCCGGTTCAAAAAAAAGTTGTTTTGAATATTGACAACTAATTATTATTATAATATATTTATAAAATCTAATAAAATTATAATATTATAAAAGTATTTTTCAAGACGAATCTACACATATGAGTTTTATATATATAGTATAAATATTTTAAAAGATATCAATAGCAAAGTTTTTAAAGTTTGACCGTACGTATTAGCTAAAGTTTTTAAAGTTTGACTGTACGTATTCTAAGACGAATTGTTTTTTTTAACTGGAGGGAGTATTGGGAAAAACCTGTTGGATTCGTTTGTCTCATGCGATGGTGAAAGAACAATGATAGTGTTTTCACAACTTTAATAATGAGCAAACCATCGTGATTACCCCAATTTACAAGCATGAAAGATCAAAGCCTGATGGATCGGGATGCTGCTGTTTTCGGTCAGCGAAAGAGATGGGCTTGGCGAGACGGACATTCCGGGCCCACATGGAGACGACGGGTCTGAAGCTCGAGCCTAAACAAGCGACGGTCGGAGGCCCCTCCCGTTGCCATCCAATGATGCGTCGGCTCATTAGGGTTAAACTGCTAGGAGTCCCCATGGACCAGGATGGTCAGCTCCACACGTTTCTTTACTTTCTAACAGTTGTGGCAGTGTGGCACGTCCTCGCAATCAATACGGTACAATTGACGTAAACTGTTTATAGAGAATAAATTCGTTGCATACTGTTAGTTGTTACTATAAAAAAATTACTAAGTATATTTTTGATCAACCAAAATAATGCCAATCAAGGCTGCAAAACGAAGAAATATTGAAAAAAATATGGGGTTGTCTATTTACAACGTGACTAAATTATTCTTAGGAATAAGCCATATTTTGTATCCATTGGATCAACATCCAATTATATAACATATCAATCTCTATGCAAATCCAATGGTAACAAAAATTGGCTTAGACTTAAGAAAACTTTAGGTGACTTAGAAATAGCAACTCCGAGAAAAAAAAATCAATCCTTATATGGAAATGCTAAATTTGGGCTACTATGGAATTACATATGTATACATTGATTTACAAAAGTTTTGCGGTAGTGTGCAACTCAGGTATTGTAGTAGCTATTAGAGATGTTATAGCAAAAGGTAGCTAGCAAAAGCTTAAGAAAACTATCATTTATAGCAATGTAAGGCTGCTCCCAGTGCTCCACCCTGATTGATATCTTAAGTCTGCCATGTAGACAAAATGATGATATGACACCATAATTAATGAAGAGAGAGGGTACTCTAGTATCTAATCTGAATACTGGATCGGTCTCGAAATCCAACACATAAAATTTATTGTGATCGATCCTGTGTATTTACGTTTGTATGTGTCAACAAACATGTATTGCTTTAGTACATGCCACAAATGGGCCACAATGCTCAAATACTAGTAAAGATCATGCATGTAATTAAATGAAACAGTCTATGATACTACACTCCTCATGCACTAAAGAAACTGCACTAAGATACTGCCTATTGAGAGCAGCCTAACACTAGAATTGAATCAATGTTTAATCTCTCAAGTTAAATTTGAGACACGAACTTTCACTAGTGTAGGCACAAAGTCATGTGAAAAAATTGCGCGGTAGTAAAATTAAATCACTGTAATAACTATGAAAAATATTACTCCCTCCGTTTATATTTACTTGACGCCAGCTAGCTACAGTCACAGAGAAAGAACATCATTTATTGATGAACGGAGGGAGTACAAGAAAACCATACAGATAATTTACCAACATAGTAATAGAAACTTTTGATGTCCTACATTAACGAAGATACACTTCTAGTAAACACCACAATTTATTTATTTTCTTCTCCTTTTATGCAACGATCAAGATATTAATTCCCAGAAGGTTAGAAAACACACACACACACACATATATACACACACACACACCAAAATTCTTGTTCCTCCAAGTAGTTCGTCGCCATATATAAAAGCATCTTGAATTTTGCACATTGACTAACCACTAAAAGCAACTACCTTAGGAGGGTTTGGCACTCGAGTACTTGTTGGATTGATTACCGACTTAACTTGCGAGATGAACCTATGCTAGCACATCAGGAACAACTAGCGCCGGACGTATGATTCGGACGCTAGCATTAGACCGCCGTTGGATGTTCATAACGTAGAAATTCTCGATCGTTCCAACTCAGGCGCAACAAATCGTTTCTAGATGCAACAAAAAGAAACAAATGCACAATAAAAAAACCAGCCTCTGCAACAAAAGCAATGAAGGCCCTGTTTTCTTACCTCACCACACACAACAAACCAAATTCCGCATCGCAACAACATATCCAATATAGTGTAGCAAAAAAAACCATGGTTTGCAATACAATCATCAGATGCTCGAGCGGTGCAACATTTCAGACAAAATTATGCAACATTTTGATTTCATGCTCGCAACAAAAAAGATCTGAAGCAATCTTTCTTCCTCCATCGCAACGCAACAAACAAATCCCCAAGCGCAACAACACATCAAATGGAGCTCAATAAAAACAATCAGTTTGCAACTAAAAACATCGAACGCTCAAAATGGCACACCATTAGAGATTAACTTGTGAAACCATTTGATTCTACGCACAACAATTAGCAACCATAGTTGCAACATCGACATTTTTTCTGAAGAAATCTCATTGCAACATTAAAAAAAATAATATATCAAACCAACCATCGCAACAACAAACCCATGTAGCTACAACAAACACCCGACTCACCGGCCTTGACCTCAACAATGACAGCGACGTGCTCACCCTTGGGATTTGGGATGTCTCCTTAGGCTCGCCATGGCCGCCCCCACTCCGCTCACCATCCACCGCCTGATGAGGACATCCCTTCCACTGTTACAACCATACCTACTGCTTCTACTCTTCCACTGGATATGCAAGGACCAATTACTAGAGCTCGTGCTTGCCAACTAAATTATCAGGTAACTTCGTTTCTAGGAGTTCATAATTGTCCCATTGAGGACGGATTGCTACCTAAGTCTTGTGATGTTATTCTACTCATGAACAAAGGCAAGGGGAGTACCACTACTACCACAACAAGTCCAGGTCGATTGAAATTCAATTCCAGATCAATTCGGAATCAGCCTGACAGTACCAGCTTAAAATATGCATAACTTTCACATACAGAGTCTGTTGAAGGTCCATGGAAAGCTTATTTCGTCCTCTTTCCAACGGATCTGGTCACACCTCCAAATTCCTTCTATGCACGTCGGAATTGCCAAAAAAAGATGTCGTATCATCTATTTGGGCCAATTTGGGCCTTATAATCATATTCAACTTGACCCATATGCCGGCCGGCCACCTAGGGGGTGCGCACTGTTCATGTGAACAGTAGTACCACCCCGCCTATGCTAGTTTTGTGCGGCTTCCTGTCCTTGAAAGCATCTAGGCCCCTAAAAATGGTTTTGGTAATTAATGATAATATGTGAATATGGGATTAACATGTTTATTGAGTATTTACAAGGTTAAGTCCTATTGGTGAGTTTGATGTCTTAAAGATGCATGCTAAAGGACAACATGAAGACCTTTTGGATAAAAGACAAGGTATAAGTAGTCTAAGATCCTTTTTATATTTTACCGGTCTAAGGAGAAATGGTTAGAAGACCGGGTTATAGGTTAAATACCGTACTATTAAGAGGGATCATGACTAGTAGCTTGATAGCATGTTCTTGTGTCATTTAGATCAATTTAGGATTATGCATGCATTTGAATTTGAATTTGAAAGCTCTCTGTGCAATTGACAGCACAAACGGTAGTATTGGAGTTTACAGGGTGGAACTACCGCTTTGCGGTATGACCGCGTATCCTTCAGCGGTACTACCGTGTGCCGTTCGAACCGTCCGAAAGTGACATGATCGTGTGGTTTAAACGAGTGGTCCGAATGGCCCAATGAATCTGAGCCGTTCACGTATGCAGTCCGATCGGACCATGTTCTCTAGACGCTCATAACGGTTGGATTTGGTTGTGAGGGTTATAAATACCCCTTCACCTACTCTAGACAGAGGGCAACACTTTATTTAACATCCTTAGAGCCTTGTGCATCTTCTCAACATCTATAACACACTTGTGCATTCATTGTGAGGTGGTTGAGTTCATTCAAGTGCATTCACTCATTCTAGTTGATCCATTTGCACTTGAGTGCCGTCAAACAAAGATCATTGGTTTATTACTCTTGGAGTTTTGTTGAACTCCTAGATGGCTTGGCGGTGATCGCACGGTGATCTCTTCAAGAAACTTGTGAAGAGACCCGGTGCCAAGATTGTGAGTGGTTTGGTATTCACCATCTCCGGAGCGGAGGAAGAACAACCAATAGTAATCGAGGGAAGGCCTAATTCGTGGAGCCGACTTGATTCGTTCAAGCTTCCTCAATGTGGATTAGTGAAGACCGGCAAGTCTTCGATACCACGGAAAAACATCGTTGTCTCATTTGTGGTTAATTCTTGTATTTACTTATTCCGCATTTACAATTCTAGCTTTTATCTTGTATTAAATTGCTTAGCTAGAATTGTATCTAGTTTAGACATAATTCATAATTGGCTTAAATTGTTAATTTGCTAAAAAGTTTAAAAACCTCCTATTCACCCCCTCTAGTCGATTATCCTTGATTCTACAAGCGGTATCAGAGCTTGGTCTCTCATTGATTTAGGTTTAACCATCTAAGAGAGAAAAGGATGGCTAGTGAGAGAATTGCTATAGGAAAGACTCCTTTGTTTGATGGCTCTAATTATGCTTATTGGAAAATTAGAATATCAATTTATTTAAAGGCCATAAGTCCAAGCATTTGGAAAATCGTAAATGAGGGTTACGTTATGCCTATTAATCGACTAGTTCCCACGAATCAAGAGGTGCATAATGCTCATTTAGATGCTCAAGCTATGAACGCTCTCTTTGGTGCTTTGAATGCAGATGAGTTCAATAGAGTGAGCAATTTAGAAACCGCTCACGAAATTTGGACCACCCTCTCTGAAATTCATGAGGGAACATCCACAATCAAAGAAGCTAAATTGCATAGGCTTCGGATTAAATATGAGACATTCGTAATGTTGCCTCATGAAAACATCAATGAGATGTATTTACGACTCAACAACATTGTGAATGAGCTCAAAGGCCTTGGTACTAATCTTCTTGATGTTGACATTGTGTGCAAGATACTTAGGGCTCTTTCAGACAAATATGAGACATTGGTGACGCTATTTCTCAACTCTCCTGAGTTGCCAAGAATGATACCAATGGGACTTTTGGGCAACCTCATAACTAATGAGTTGTTCAAGAAAGACACGGAAGAGCTCTTGAAGTCGTCTTCCTCAAAGAAGAAAAATTACTGCTTTCAAGGCTAAAGCGGAATCAAGTGATGATGAGGATGAAGAAGGAGACTCCGAAGAGGAGTTTGCATTTCTTGTGAGAAGAATGAAGAAATTCATGAGAAGACGCCCACATAGAAGCTTCACATTCGACAAGAACAAAAAGGGGCAATCCTCAAGTGACAACAAGCATTATAGCTACATCCGGTGCTATAATTGCGAAGAGAAGGGGCACATTACTTCTCATTGCCCGGCAAAGAAGGATGACAAGGGCAAGTCATTCAAAAAGAAGAAATATAATGGCAAGTAGAAGCTTTTCAAGAAGCTTCACAAGGATGGCAAGTATGAAGCCCATATTGGAGAGTGAGACTCTGATGAGGAGTCAACCGACACCGATTTCGATGAGGATGAGTCCCCCAAGAAGAAAGGAATCGTTGGCATCGCTATTCTCCACTCCTACTTGCCTCATGGCAAAAGGAGATAAGGTAAAATCCATTAATGATAATAAACCAACATATGATGAATTAATAGATATGCTTGAAGACTTGAATGAATATCTTGGAAAAGAAATATCAAAACATAAAGTCTTAAAGAGAGAGCACATCTCTCTAAAAGAATCTTATGAGGAGCTAAAGGAAGCTCATGACTTGCTCATCCAAGAAAATTCGAGCAAGTCTTGCTCTAGCATATGAATTACATGTGACATTAGTGATGAAATGCCTAGTGTAGAAATTGCTAAGACTAGTGCATATATTTCATGTAATAATCCTATTGCTATGCCATGTTGCTCTAACATTAATCATGATAATGTGAAGTCTAATGATGCAAAGCTTATTGTTGAAAATAATGAGCTAAAAGAGCAAGTGACCAAGCTAAGTAAAAACTTAGAATGGTACTTCAAGGGAAAGACCACCCTTGACAAGCTTTTGAGTGAGAAAAAGTGCTCATTTAATAAGGAAGGACTTGGGTATGTGCCCAAGAAAGGTAAGAAGCCGGCAAACAAGCCCACAAGGTTTGTTAAGTAAATGGCAAGTATTGCCATAAGTGCCGGGAAATAGAATATGTGCAACAAAATTGTCCTATGGGTAAGACTCCATCCCTTGATATATATGATTCATGCTATATGCTTAGAAAAACTAAGGATAGTAAAGTCATTGCTAGATTTGTTGGCACTTTGATTTTAGGTGCTAAAAAGGATGCTATTTGGGTGCCTAAATCATTGGTCACTAACCTCCAAGGACCCAAACAATTTTGGGTACCTAAAAGAACTTGATTCTTGTTTTGTAGGTGAACTATAAAACCGGTGGAAAACATTGTGTGCTTGATAGTGGATGCACTCAACACATGACCGATGATAGAAAGATATTCACCACATTCGAGAATGGTAAAAGAGTTGATAAGATCACTTTTGGTGACAATAGCAAAGGAAAGATAATAGGATTGGGTAAAATTGCTACTCAAATGACTTTTCCATTTCTAATGTATCTTTAGTAGAATCATTAAATTTCAATTTGCTATCGGTTGCTCAAATTTATGATTTTGGCTTAATTTGCTCATTCTCTAACGAAGGTGTTACAATTTCAAATGCAAAAGATAGCTCTTTAGTTTTCAAAGAATTTAGATTTGGAAATCTTTATTTGGTTGATTTTACTTCAAATGAATCATGCTTAAAAACTTGTTTAATTGCAAAAAGCTCATTGGATTGGCTTTGGCATAGAAGGTTAGCTCATGTTGTAATGATTCAACTTAAAAAGCTTTTTTCAAACATGACTTAGTTGTTGGCTTGAAAGATGTGAAGTTTGAGAAAAATAGACTGTGTAGTGCTTGTCAAGCCGGTAAACAAGTCGCTAATTCTCATCCTTTCAAAAGTATCATGTCAACTTCTAGACCATTGGAACTCTTACATATGAATTTGTTTGGGCCAACAACCTATAAGAGTATTGGGGGTAATAGCTATTGTTTAGTTATTGTGGATGATTACTTTAGATACACATGGGTATTCTTCCTAGATGACAAAGGTGAAACCTCTGGCATTTTCAAAAGTTTTGTAAAAAGGACTCAAAATGAATTTGATTTCAAAATCAAGAAAATCCGTAGTGATAATGGTTCCGAGTTCAAGAATACTAAAGTTGAAGAATTTTGTGATAAACTTGGAATAAAGCACGAACTTTCCACAACCTACACTACGGAGGAAAATGGAGTTGTAGAAAGGAAAAATCGTACATTAATTGAAATGGCTAGGACAATGCTTGATGAATACAATACTTCCGATAGTTTTTGGGCGGAAGCTATTAACACCGCTTGTCATGCCATAAATCGTCTTTATTTGCATCGTCTTTTGAAAAAGACTTCTTATGAGCTTCTTGTTGGAAGAAAACCGAACATCTCTTACTTTAGTGTTTTTTGTTGCAAATGTTATATTTTGAAAAAGGGTGTTCGTCTTTGAAAATTTGATAGTCATTGTGATGTTGGTTTCTTGCTTGGTTATTCTTCAAATAGCAAAGCTTATCGAGTCTTTAACAAAAACTCCGGCTTAGTTGAAGAAAGACACGATATCCAATTTGATGAAACTAATGGCTCTCAAGAAGAGCATGAGAATTTGGATGATGTAGGTGATGAAGCCTTAAGAAAAGCTATGGAGAACATGCAAATTCGCGACATCAAGCCTAAGGATGATCCATCATCTTCCACCCAAGTTGAACCTCCTACCTCTTCCACAAATCAAATTCAAATTGATGAAGAGGACAATAAGGAAGATGATCTACCATTCAACTTACCACCGAGAATCCATAATGCAATGGCTAAAGATCATCCATTAGACTAAATATTGGGTGACATAAGTAAGGGTGTTCAAACTTGCTCTCGTATTGCTTCTTTTTGTGAACATTACTCTTTTGTCTCTTCTATTAAGCCAAAGTATGTAGAAGAAGCACTTGATGATCCGGATTAGGTAAATGCAATGCATGAAGAACTCAATAACTTCACCTGGAATGAGATTGACCCAAAGAACACAACGTGATTGGTACTAAATGGGTCTTTAGGAACAAGTAAGATGAAAATAGTTTGGTTGTAAGAAACAAAGCAAGGTTGGTCACTCAAGGTTATTCACAAGTCGAAGGTTTGGATTTTAGTGAAACCTTTGCTCCCGTAATTAGACTTGAGTCAATTAGGATATTACTTGCTTTTGTATCATGTTTTGATATTAAATTATTTCAAATGGATGTTAAAAGTGCTTTCCTAAATGGAAAAATATCCGAACTTGTCTTTGTTGAACAACCTCCCGGCTTTGAAGATCCAAAGAATCCAAATCATGTCTATAAACTCTCCAAGGCGCTCTATGGTCTTAAACAAGCTCCTAGAGCATGGTATGAACGCCTTAGAGATTTTTTAGTCTTAAAAGGATTCAAAATCGAGAAAATTGATTCAACTTTGTTTACTAAAGTTTTAGATGATGATTTCTTTGTTTGTCAAATTTATGTTGATGATATCATTTTTTGGTCTATTAACCAAGATTTTTGCAAAGAATTTGGTGATATGATGTCTAGGGAATTTGAAATGTCTATGATCGGAGAGTTAAGTTATTTCCTTGGACTTCAAATCAAGCAACTCAAAGATGGAACTTTCGTAAGTCAAACAAAGTATGCAAAAGACTTGATCAAGAAATTTGGCATGGAGGATGCAAAACCCATCAAGACTCCCATGGCAACCAACGGTCATCTCGACCAACATGAGGGAGGTAAACCGGTAGATTTAAAGATTTATAGATCCATAATTGGTAGCTTACTTTATCTTATCGCATCTAGGCCCGATATCATGTTTAGTGTTTGCATGTCTGCACGGTTTCAAGCAACTCCAAAAGAGTGTCATTTAATGGCCGTAAAAAGAATACTAAGATATTTAAAGCATTCCTCTAGCATTGGCCTATGGTTCCCCAAAGGTGCTAAATTTGATTTAATTGGATATTCGGATTCCAATTATGCGCGTTGTAAAGTGGATAGAAAAAGCACTTCGGGTAGTTGTCAATTCTTAGGAAGATTTTTAGTATCATGGTTATCCAAGAAACAAAACTCTGTAGCATTATCTACCGCCGAAGCCGAATATGTTTTCGCGGGAAGTTGTTGTACTCAATTGCTATGGATGAGGCAAATTTTGATGGATTATGGAATTAAATTTGATAAAATATCTCTTTTGTGTGACAATGATAGTGTGGTGAAAATAGTCAATAATCATGTTCAACACTCAAGAACCAAGCATATAGATATTCACCACCATTTCTTGAGAGATCATGTGAGCAAGGGAGATATTGAAATTAGCCACATCCGAACCGAAGACCAATTAGCGGACATTTTTATCAAACCATTAGACGAAGGCCGCTTTTGCAAATTGAGGAATGAACTAAATGTCATAGACTATTCAAATGTTGGTTGAATTCGTGCCTCATGCATTTTACTTGATTTGGTGTTATTTGAAGCCTTTTATGAAAGTATTTTCAAAACAATTATTAAAGATTATTATGTTTATAAAAATTATGTTGGTAGATAGACATTAGTCTATTCAATACACAATGATCCTAAATGATATTTGTTTGAGTGCAAAACTAAGGATCATTTGCATAATTCTCATAATACAGAGTCAAATCCTAAAGTTCTAGGAAAATCGGAACTACCGACGGGTTAAACGCGGTCTGACCGCAGTGCGGTACAACCGGCGTTATAACCACGGTATGACCGCAGTGCGGTACTACCGACGGTAAAGAGGAGGTATTACCGCGTCGGTTTGTAAATGGCATTAACTGCCGTGCGGTTTCTACTTCGTGCCCATTTTACTTCCGAAACGGTTCGACCGCACTTCTCACCGTTTCATTTCTCTCTCGGCCTCTCTCTCTCCAACCCGAAGAACCTCAAATCCCCTTTGCAATTCCACAAATTTCTTTAGTGATTCTTCGTTCCAGTTGATTCCTTGCATCACTAGGGTTCATCTCCTTCAATCCTCAAGGTAAAACCCCTTTTGATCTTTGTTTTACCTAGTTTTGGAACCCTAAGTCACATTTTAGGGTTAATTTAGAATATGGATGATTATTTGAAGTTCTAGTTGGACAAATAGACAAATTTGATGTTTTATGATGTTTATACATCTATTCTATGGATTCAATCCAAAAGAAACATTGCAAATTTCATTGAAATTCATGCCCTAGAACTCAGTCTGAAAATACGGTTCTCTGCATTGTCTTGGCGCAGATACTCACGCGATGCGGTCGATTGACTCCAAGAACAGCGGTACTACCGATTATCCTGATAGATTAAAAACGATATTCCATTCAAATTAGTTCTATTTTATTTGATCTTTTGAACTCTTTATAACCTATTCTCTTTGCTTGAAGATGCCAAGGACCAGAATTGCCACTCGCAAGTCCGTCGACGCCCGTAGAGGTCAATCCTCCTAATCTTGGCCTTCGGTAGCCTCTGTTCAAGCTGAAGAAGTTTCAGAAGTACGACAAAAGGCAGTGCAAGATAGAGGGAAGGGTCCAGCAGTGGATGAACTAGAAAGTGAGGAAATTTCATCTCGAGATGAAACTAAAACAGAATCAGACGCTCAAGCTCAAACAGATGAGGAAATGGGAGAGCCAGAAGAGCCTCAAGATGATTTAAGGATGATTTTAGCTGATCAGTTTGCCATCAAGCGGCACATAAATCAGTACCTCTTCCCCTCAAACTCCATCAATCCAAGATTCCACACAAAATTTCAAGAGTAAGTTTATGACCAGCTATATGGACATTACAGAAATTTTGCTGATCATAAGTGGATAAAGTGGCAGCACATCAACTCTTTGGACAAGTATAATGGAGTATACTGGTTGTTTCATCTTGTCGGTCTTCATGATCTCGTAGCTCTAAGGAATGACTACGATGAGGAGATCATAAGATAATTCTATGCCACTGTCCATGTGTCTCCAGATCTTTCAACAATGAAATGGATGACAGTGACCAGATGTTTTGAGTGCACTAAGGAAGACTTTGAGCGTGTTTTGAGAACACCATCTAGCACATGGGACAAGCTCTATGACAGTCCTGCATTACTTGCTCCTGCTTGGACTGATTTTTATGATCCAGCTGTCAGGTATACCCCAGGGAAGATAATATACATGGTCTCAAGCCCATTCCTAGTCTGATTAATAGAATTATTAATCATACATTCTTCTCAAAGAGTGGAAACTTTGATGCAGTGAGAGGACATGCTTGGAATATTATTAACAACATCATGAATGGAAGAAAATTTGATGTGGTGGAAGTCATTATTAGAGGCATAGTTAATTCAAAGAATGACAGGGTCAAAAGGATTTATCATGCTCCTTACATTATGGCTTTGATACTTAGCAAGTTTGAGTATCACGGAGGATTGGGCTCTACTCACAAGGCATACAAACCCTAGGAAGGTCCTCCAATTCGGCGAGGTCAGCAAGAAGAAGATGCTCCAGAGGAGGCAGCTGCAGGTGATGCTCAGGGTCAGGTGACACTTGCACAGATTCTCTAAAATCAACAGTTGATCCTCAATAATCTGCTACAAGTTAAGGTCACTCAGTAGGAGATGAGGACAGCACAGCTTGTGTTTCAGAATGAGAATCACAACAGGCTAGCTGCTCTGTCAGAAAGTGTTGATGCTATGGAGAAGTTAATGACTACTCCTCAGCGCTACACTCATCGTTGTCCTCCTCCAAGGGTTTCCTCTACTCCAGCTGGTCCTTCTTTGGCCCCTGCTGCAGCTCCTTTAGCCCCAGCTACTCAGATTCCACCTCCTCAAGCTCAGGATCCAGCTCCTATTCCTCAGGCTTCATCTCCTCAAGCCCAAGCTTCAGCTCCTCAAGATCCAGCTCCTCTTCCTCCTCAAGATCCAGCAGTTTGATGTTTTTGGTACTTTGATACCAAAGGGGGAGAAGTAGAAGAAGTAGAAGAGAAGAAAGATTTAGGGGGAGCAAGACTTATTATAATATACTCTATGTGTTTTTTGTGTTTGGTTATTGTTGAACTTGTTATGGATGAATGCTTATAATAGTTTAAACCTTGTTATAGTTGTTATCTTGTTGAACTTGATTAATATTATGTTTATGTTATTCTACTTGAAATGCAATCTCTTTTATGGTCATATTATATTATTGCTTTTTTCCTCAAGTCACAACAAGCAAAAGAAACTCCGCCAAAATTTCTAAAAATCTATACATGTGCTTGCAAAGATTCTCTATCTTTTATATGCACATGTTTAGGGGGAGCTTTCTTTACTTTGGCTTTAACAAGAAAATAATTCTCTAAACTCATTTGTGCTCATTGCAAGAATTATTTTGTTGTTAAGTCATCAAAATAATATACACTTGTCTCACAACAATTAGTATATTCAAAATAATATTTCTCACATATTAGTTGTGTTGTCATCAATTACCAAAAAGGGGGAGATTAAAAGCATCTAGGCCCCAAAAAATAGTTTTGGTAATTGATGATAATATATGAATATGGGGTTAACATGTTTATTGAGTATTTACAAGGTTAAGTTTCATTGGTGACTTTAATGTCTTGAAGATGTATGCTAAAGGACAACATGAAGACCTTTTGGACAAAAGACAAGGTATAAGTAGTCTAGGATCCTTTTTATATTTTACCGGTCTAAGGAGAAATGGTTGGAAGACCGGGTTATAGGTTAAATGCCGTACTATTAAGAGGGATTATGACTAGTAGCTTGATAGTATGTTCTTGTGTCATTTGGATTAATTTAGGATCATGCATGCATTTGAATTTGAATTTGAAAGCTCTCTGTGCAATTGACAGCACAAATGGTAGTACCGGAGTTTACAGGGTGGAACTACCGCTTTGCGGTATGATTGCGTATCTTTCGGTGGAACTACCATGTGCCGTTCGGACCGTCTGAAAGTGACATGATCGTGTGGTTTAAACGAGTGGTCCGAACGGCCCAATGAATCTGAGCCGTCCACGTGTGCAGTCCGATCGGACCATGTTCTCTGGACGCTCAGCGGTACGACTGGCTCGTGGTGCGGTACTACCGCAGTCCAGTCATTCCGAATTTTATTTGGCGGTATCTAATTTATAGAGAGACTCCATTTCTATTGAAATTGCAAAACCCTTGGAATGGTAGTACCGCCGTTGTTTAAACGGTACTTCCGGAAAATGGAGCGGTGCGTATTTTCCAGAGAGACCCTTTTTGGAGCTTTTGTGCTCCCTTGGCAAAAGGTAGTACTGAGTGTTTCTTGGCGGAACTACCGCTTAGCGGTATGACCGCACTTCCTTTGGCGATACTACCGTGGGTTGTTCGAACCGTCCGAAAAGTTCAAAATCGTGTGGTTTAAACGTGCGGTCCGAACAGGCCATTGCATCTGAGCCATCCACGTGGCTAGCGTATTTGGGTGAGCCGGTTCAAGTCAAGGATGCGGTAGTACCAGAGCTTTAGTGGCGGAACAACCGCTCCACGGTTGTTTCGTTTTCTATATGGCAGTACGTAAAATCCAGAGAAACACCCTTTTCAACTGAGATTGTAAACCCTGCGAACGGTAGTACCGCTCCAATGTGCGATACGACCGGGCTTAGCAGTATGACCACATGATAGTTGGCGGTAGTACCGCGACCGCGTTTAAAACGACTATGTCAGAGGCAGTTAATGCTCCTGTTGTAGCCGTTACAGAGCGGTTGGTGGGATGCGGTAGTACCATACCTTGGTTGGCGGTAATACCACATTTCGCTGGAAAGTTGGGGCTTCTCTCATAACGGTTGGATTTGGTTGTGAGCATTATAAATACCCTTCACCTACTCTAGGACAGAAGACAACACTTCATTTAACATCCTTAGAGCCTTGTGCATCTTCTCAACACATAGAACACACTTGTGCATTCATTGTGAGGTGGTTGAGTTCATTCAAGTGCATTCACTCATTCTAGCTGATCCATTTGCACTTGAGTGCCGTCAAGCAAAGATTAGTGGTTTATTACTCTTGGAGTTTTGCTAAACTCCTAGACGGCTTGGCGGTGATCGCACCTTGATCTCTTCAAGTAGCTTGTGAAGAGGCCCGATGCCAAGATTATGAGTGGCTTTGGTGTTCACCATCTCCGGAGCGGTGGAAGAACAACCAATAGTGTTCGAGGGAAGGCTTAATTCGTAAAGCCGGCTTGATTCGTTCAAGCTTCCTCAATGTGGACTAGTGAAGATCGGCAAGTCTTCGATACCACGAAAAACATCGTTGTCTCATTTGTGGTTAATTCATGTCTTTACTTATTCTGTATTTACAATTCTACCTTTTATCTTGTATTAAATTGCTTAGCTAGAATTGTATCTAGTTTAGACATAATTCATAATTGACTTAAATTGTTAATTTGCTAAAAAGTTTAAAAACCTCCTATTCACCCCCTGTAGTCAGTTATCCTTGATCCTACAGTCCTCCTATTTAAAGAGGTCGTACCCCCTCTAGTTTTCCTTGGATTTTGTTTATGTTTAGTTTGTCTTCGTTGAAACTTGTATCTTCTGCGTGTGTCGACTAGACCATCCAGTCAAGATCCTTATTCGGAATCCCAACTTAAATTAAATATTTCAATCCTATTTGTAATTTCAGATTGCTATTATCTTGTTCTTGCGTGTTCTTCGATTGCATGCAGGAATAGACCTTAGTGGTCAGGTCAACTGCGTTCTTGGCACGGTTGATAACGACTCGGAGTGTGGTTTAGCGATTGCTTGGTGTTTTGGTCGTGACCGGTTACAAGCCTGCATTGTCAAAGTTGTTCTCCTCCAAATCGAAGTTATCATCCTATCGGAAGATCGGGACAACCATTGTCTCATCAAGTGGTATTAGAGCTAAAGTTGACCGGTAGGAATTCTTGTATCTCTAGTTTTGTTTCAGTTTTTAATACCTATAGTTCAGAAAATTTTGCCCTACAAAAAGAATTAATCTCTGCTGTCCAAACCCCGTTGTGCCTTGCAATCTATTAGTTTTGGTTTGCTAAATTGAATTTGTGTCTGTTTTAGCTTTGTCTAGTTGTTGATCATATCTTTGGTCCTATAAAATCCAAAAAAATAAATTGAAACCCTAGTCCATCCATCTCGTCCTAAACCCAAAAATAAGCTCTAAAAGAAATTCCCCACATCCAAATCCATCTAGAACACCCTAAACCCAAATTTCTAATTTCGGCCAGAAGACCCCCTTTTCTGCCGTTGCCATGAAAATCACCATAACTTTTGATTCCTTCATCCTTTTTGAGTGAAACCACCGCCATTAGATCAATAATTTGATTATCCATCTTCCTATAAATTTTCACCTCAATCCAGCAAGGCAGTCAGATTTTTTATGCGGTGAAAGTTGACCTAGTTTTCTGTTTGAATTTGAAACTGTCTGCACTTGTGATTTTTGTGCGATTTTTTTCGGTTGGTATTCAGAAAGTGGCCCCAAAATAAAAATTGTGGAAAAAGCCATCAGAAAATAGAGAAAAAAAGAATCATTGAAAAAGAGGCATCTAACAAAAAGTTACGGGCTAAATACCGATGTACCATCCCGTGGACAGAAAACCATAGTTTTCAGTGTTGGGTTAAGACTTGTCCTATTCACTCCAAATTGCATTCTATTGAATTATCCTGTGTCTACCACTCCTATACATTGTTATACACTTGTTTTAGCTTTCATCCATCCTTGGTTGATCAGCAACATAGGCCAAGTGCTAGATACGAACTATAATTCAATTATGTGCAGTTTCTGAAATTAACTAATTGTTCCCCTTGCTACCTAATATTAAACCTGTCCAAGCACCACTTTCCACTAACCGAGCAGATCACGTTGAACCGACCCTTGAAATCGCTCTACTCATCACTTGAGTCAAGTTTATCACGAACCAGCCACCGGTTGTACCACTTCCTTACTGCATTGGTAAGAGTTTGTAAGAACTTGGTATAAGCTTGAGTGTGAGTAACTGTTGAGATGCCAGAACTTACTAGTTGATAGGGATATATACACTGTAATTTGTTCTTTGCTTTGATACTAACAATGGCAGATTCATGGTCACAATGGGAGAATAGCAGGCCCAACGTTGAGGAAGATGCACCTTTCATGCCTCGCACGAAAGACATCATGCAACGCTTTTCACGCTTGCTGAATCAACATTCGGAGCGTATTGAGGGGGTTCTAGATCACACCAATAACAATCTTGTTGCAATTGCTACACGTGTGGAGCAGCTAGAGAGAGCTCCACCTCCTGTTGCCGCACCCGTTGCTGTCGGTGTTGCACAACCGCACCGTAACCCATCCGTTGCTAGCTCATGGGCCGATGAGGTAGAAGATGAAGTGAACCCGTATGTTGCTGATACGGAGTCCGATGGTGGTGTCATTCCCAACAATGATCGTGATCATCAGCAACGACGCTTCAATTGACAAGGTATGAGAAGAGGTCCACCACGTGAGGTACATGACCGTAATGATTCACTTGGTAAAATTAAATTCACTATGCCTCCTTTTGCTGGTAAATATGATCCTGATGCTTATCTCACATGGGAGTTAGTCGTAGACCAAAAATTTGCATGCCATGAATTTCCTGACAATAAAAGGGTTAGGGCTGCTACTAGTGAGTTCACAGATTTTGCTTCTATTTGATGGAATGAATTGTGACGTAATGAACGAAACATACCTAGAACTTGGGATGCTATGGAGAGAGCTATGCGAGCTAGATTTGTACCGTGATACTATTCTCGTGATTTGCTTAATAAATTGCAACGCTTAAGACATGTTAGTAGTTCTGTAGAGGATTATTATTAAGAATTGCAAACTGGTTTGTTGCGTTGTGGTTTAGAAGAAACTGAAGATGCTAAGATGGCTAGATTTTTGGGAGCTTTAAACCGTGAAATTCAAGACATACTTGACTATAAAGAATACAATTCTACCACTCGTTTGTTTCATCTTGCTTGTAAAGCTGAGAGAGAGGTACAAGGACGTCAATCCAGAAACAAAGGAAATTTTGCAGGTTCTTTTGCAGACGCCCAACTGAAGGGCAATCAAGAGCACCATGTACTCCCTCCAGCCGAACACCTTCACCTACGAACTCCTTCAACAGCCAACATCCATCTACTTCCACTGCACCACCCCATGCACCGGAAACGAGCAAGAGCGTGGTACAAGCCCCCGCACAAAGTTCATCTTCAGTTGCTTCAACAGGTAGATCATGGGAAACACAATGCCATCGCTGCAAGGGCTATGGACACATAATGCGAGATTGCCCTAGCAAGCGAGCTCTCTTGATAAAGGACAATGGTGAGTATACTTCAGCTAGTGACATTGAGGAAGAATATGCTATGCTTGCAACTGACCCCGCAGGTGATGATCAAGAATCTGAGCAAGACGAGGAACCATATGGTGCTGAAATTACATATAAGTATTTAAGCCTTATAGTGAAGCGTGTACTTAGTGCACAAATGGAGCGTGCTGAGTAGAATCAACGCCACAATCTGTTCCAAACAAAGCTTGTCATCAAAGAGCGTTCATGTCGTGTGATCATTGATGGAGGAAGTTGCAACAATTTGGCAAGCATGGACATGGTTGAGAAGCTTGCATTGACCACACAACAGCACCCTCGTCCATATTACATTCAATGGTTCAACAATTCTGGCAAGCTGAAGGTAACTCGCATTGTGAGAGTATATTTTTCTATTGGTTCTTATCATGATTATGCTGATTGCAATGTAGTACCTATGCAAGCTTGCTCTTTGTTGTTAGGTAGACCTTGGCAATATGATCGAGATATAGTGCATCATGGTAGAACTAATAAGTATACTCTCATGTTTAAAGAAAAGAAAATCACTTTGCTGCCCATGTCTCCTGAAGCTATTTTAAAGGATGAATTAGAGAGAGCTAATAGACAAGAGGGCAGTAGCAAAAGTGAAAATCAAATTGTAGCTAAAGAACTTGTGCACCTGAAGAAGAAAGAGCCTAGTGCTAGGAAAGGTGAAATTAAATTGAAAGGTTCTGCTTTACTTGCTACCAAGTCTGATATTTGTGAGATGGAAGAAAACAAATCTGGTTGCTATGTTTTAGTGTGCAAAGAAGCCCTGTTTCCTTTTGAGGATATGCCTCCTTCTTTGCCTCCTGCTGTTGCTCACATTTTGCAGGAGTTTGCTGATGTGTTTCCTAGTGACATACCCCTAGGGCTGCCTCCAATTCGGGGGATTGAGCATCAAATTGATTTAATTCTAGGAGCCTCACTTCCCAACCGTGCCCCATATAGAACCAATCCTGAAGAGACTAAGAAAATTCGGCGTCAAGTGCAAACTTGCTTGACAATGGGCATGTACGCGAAAGCCTTAGTCCTTGTGCTGTCCCTGTGATTTTGGTAGGGGTGGAAACGGATCGAATACGAATCGAATAGTCTCGAATACGAATACATATTTTTAAAACGAATACGAATACGAATTTGAATATTCTCGAATACGAATACGAATCGTATGTCGTAACGAATACAAATTCGAATCGAATATGTACTCAATTCGGTCGAATGCGAATATCCTACAACTTTTGCGACAAATCTTAGTAAAACAAATATATGTAACGTATGTACATGACTATATGTCTACAGTAAAAATCTTAAAACACTAGCTTTTTAATATCGATCTGTTCAAACAATGCCGCGACTTGTTCATGAGCGCCACCTATTTCTGCACCGGAGAAAGGACAAAGGAAATAGTCAAGCACGTTGGACAATACAGCTTGAATCGAAGATGGCACATGCATGCATGAGTTGGTTTGATTCAGAGGCCGGCGTTAGGCGCCGCGCAGTTGGGCCTGGGCCGCTCGGCTCGGCGACACGCCATCGACATCGGTCGATCACGACGCGTTACATCGCTATCACAGCGCGTGCTACTCGCTATCACTTGGCCTCGCCTATCGCTCCAGTTTGTTGCGAATACGGATACTATCCAAATCCGTATTCGTATTCGGTGTTATTTCTCATACCACATTCGGATTCGTATTTGGAAAAAAAACCGGATAGTATTCGGATTCGGATTCGTTTTCTATTCGAATACGAATTATCCTTTACCATTTACATTTTCTCGAATATGAACGTCGGATAAAACGGATTATCCTTTACCATTTTCCACCCCTAGATTTTGGTACCTAAGAAAGATGGATCATGGCGTATGTGTGTTAACTGTAGAGCTATCAATAATATTACTATTCGATATCGTCATCCTATTCCTAGGCTAGATGATATGCTTGATGAAATAAGTGGCTCTACTGTGTTATCTAAAGTTGATTTGCGTAGCGGATATCACCAAATTCGCATGCAGTTAGACGATGAATGGAAAACAACATTCAAAACTAAGTTTGGATTATATGAGTGGCTAGTGATGCCTTTTGGGTTAACTAATGCCCGTAGTACTTTCATGAGATTAATGAATGAATTTTTGCGTGCTTTCATAGGAAAATTTGTGGTGGTATACTTTGATGACATATTGATCTATAGCAAAACATTAGGGACACATCTGGAACATTTGCGTGCTGTTTTTAATGCTCTACGTGATGCACGTTTGTTTGGTAACCTTGAGAAGTGCACCTTTTGCACCGACCAAGTATCGTTTCTTGGTTATGTTGTTACTCCACAGGGTATTGAGGTTGATCACGCCAAGATCGAAGCTGTACAGAGTTGGCTGACTCCTAACATGGTCACACAAGTACGGAGTTTTCTCGGACTTGCTGGATTTTATCGACGCTTTGTCAAAGATTTCAGCACCATTGTCGCACCGATAAATGAGCTTACGAAGAAATGTGTTCCTTTTATATGGGGCCCTACACAAGAACAATCATTTCAGATTTTGAAAGATAAGCTTACACATGCACCACTTCTCCAACTTCCTGATTTTGTTAAAACTTTTGAACTTGAATGTGATGCTAGTGGAATTGGACTTGGAGGAGTGCTTATTCAAGAAGGTAAACCTGTTGCATATTTCAGCGAGAAATTAAGTGGTCCTAGTCCGAATTATTCTATTTATGATAAGGAATTATATGCTTTAGTTCAGACATTAGAGACATGGCAACAATATTTGTGGTCCAAAGAATTTATTATACATTCTGATCATGAATCATTAAAGCACATTCGTAGTCAATCAAATCTGAACCATAGACATGCTAAATGGGTTGAGTTCATTGAATCGTTTCTATATGTCATTAAACACAAGAAAGGAGAGGATAATGTTATTGCTGATGCTTTATCTCGTCGTTATACCATGTTATCTCAACTTGATTTCAGAATTTTTGGTTTAGAGACAATTAAAGAGCAATATGTGCATGATGATGATTTTAAAAATATATTTCAAAACTGTAAAGGCGGCAAAAGCTGGAATAAATTTGTTGTGAATGATGGATTTTTGTTTCGTGCTAACAAGCTATGCATTCCAACTAGCTCCGTTCGTCTTTTGTTGTTACAGGAGGTGCATGGAGGAGGACTCATGGGACATTTTGGTGTCAAAAAGATGGAGGATGTTTTGACCGATCACTTCTATTGGCCTAAGTTGCGGCGCGACGTTGAGCGCTATGTGTCTCGCTGCACTACATGCCACAAAGCTAAGTCACGCCTTAATCCACATGGTTTATATATACCTCTTCCTGTTCTTAGCGTGTCTTGGGAAGATATTTCTATGGATTTTGTTTTAGGACTGCCTAGAACAAAGAGGGGAAGGGATAGTATTTTTGTTGTTGTGGATAGGTTTTCGAAGATGGCGCATTTCATACCTTGTCATAAGAGCGATGATGCTACAAATGTTGCTGAGTTATTTTTCAGAGAAATCGTTCGACTCCATGGAGTGCCCAATACTATTGTGTCGGATCGTGATACGAAGTTTTTGAGTCACTTTTGGAGGACACTATGGGCTAAATTGGGGACAAAGTTGCTGTTTTGTACTACATGTCATCCCCAAACAGATGGACAAACTGAAGTTGTCAATCGAACATTGTCCACTATGTTGAGGACTGTTTTGAAGAAGAACTTGAAGATGTGGAAAGAATGTTTACCTCATGTGGAGTTTGCTTACAACCGTTCGCTGCATTCAACCATAAAGATGTGCCCTTTTCAGGTAGTATATGGATTTATTCCTCGCGCTCCTATTGATTTATTACGTCTACCACCTTCGGAAAGGATAAACATTGATGCTACACAACGTGTTGAATTGATTCTGAAGATGCATGAGACAACTAAAGAGAATATAGAGCGAATGAATGCACAATAAAAACTTGTGGGTAGTCAGGGTAGAAAGGAAATAACATTTGAACCTAGAGATCTTGTTTGGTTGCATTTGCACAAAGATCGGTTCCCTGACTTGAGAAAATCAAAATTGATGCCTCGAGCTAATGGTCCTTTTACAGTGTTAGAAAAGATTAATGATAATGCATATAAGCTGGATCTGCCTGCAGATTTTGGGGTTAGTCCCACATTTAACATTGCAGATTTGATGCTATACTTGGGAGAAGAAGATGATCTTGAGTCGAGGACGACTCCAATTCAAGAAGGGGAGGATGATGAGGACATTCCTTCCACTGTTACAACCATACCTACTGCTTCTACTCTTCCACTTGATATGCAAGGACCAATTACTAGAGCTCGTGTTCGCCAACTAAATTATCAGGTAACTTCGTTTCTAGGAGTTCATAATTGTTCCATTGAGGACGGATTGCTACCTAAGTCTTGTGATGTTATTCTACTTAGGAACAAAGGCAATGGGAGTACTACTACTACCACAACAAGTCCAGGTCGACTGAAATTCAATTCCAGATTAATTCGGAATCAGCCTGACAGCACCAGCTTAAAACATGCATAACTTTCACATACAGAATCCGTTGTAGGTCCACGGGTACTTGATGGAAAGCTTATTTCGTCCTCTTTCCAACGGATCTAGTCTTACCTCCAAATTTATTCTATGCACATTGAAATCTCCAAAAGAAGATGTCGTATCACCTATTTGGGCCAATTTGGGCCTTGTAATCATATTCAACTTGGCCCATATGCTGGCCGGCCACCTAGGGGGCGCACACTGTTCACATGAACAGTAGTACCACCTCGCCTATGCTAGTTTTGTGCGGCTTCCCACTCTCCTATTTAAGGAGGCCGTACCCCCTCTAGTTTTTCTTGGATTTCGTTTATGTTTAGTTTGCCTTCGTTGCAACTTGTATCTTCTGCGTGTGTCGACTAGACCACCCAGTCAAGATCCTTATTCGGAATCCCAAATTAAATCAAATATTTCAATCCTATTTGCAATTTCAGATTGCTATTATCTTGTTCTTGCGTGTTCTTCGATTGCATGCAGGAATAGACCTTCGTGGTTAGGTCAATCGCGTTCTTAGCACGGTTGATAACAACTCAGAGTGTGGTTTAGTGATTGCTTGGTGTTCTGGTCATGACCGGTTAGAAGCCTGCATCGTCAAAGTCGTTCTCCTCCAAATCGAAGTTATCATCCTATCGGAAGATCGAGACAATCATTGTCTCATCACCGCCCTGACTACTTCAGCCGCCATCAAGCGTTTCGTTGGGATGCCCTCTCCTCGTCAACACAAGCGACAACGACCTCAGAAGGGGACACCTCTTAGTGGGCTCCACTTGCGACCACTTGTGACCAGAGTGAGAAGGGAAGATAGGTAGAGAGAAGCAAGGATGAACACCTCTGGTCAGGCCATAGTCATGTGCAACAATGAGAGAAACAAGGAGGTAGATGGGTTTGACATGTTGAGTCGAGTACATGTAGGATGAGAGGTGTGGATTGTGTGGTGGTCATTGAGACACATGGGGCTATGGCTTGTGGGTCGGTGGGTGTGAGGCAATAATTGGTGTGTGGCCTGGGCATCATAGTAGTCGTCGAATTGTGATGAGCGGTTGTCGTTGCGCCTGATAACTCAGGCTCGCATCGGACATTAGCATCCTACCATTATCCTAGCACATTTGTACATGATTAATTGTGTATTTGGGAACTAGTAGTTCTATCGATGTTTTAATATCAAACTTATTAAATGAATGCTTTGGGGGGTGCTCCTTGCTCGAGACTACACAGGGATGAGACATAGGAAATTTAGACAGATTCGACCCTTCTCCTAGGAGAATAATAACCCTAATCACATGTTCTTGTATTGATTGTGTTTACAACAGGAGAGAAGTCACCGAAGGCTAAGACTAATGACTCTTGTTTATTCTGTTGCTTGTGTCACTCTTTTTTTTTCTTTGTCCACCGGCTTTATCATTTATATAGCGTTTGAAGGGTGACAGTTGTCCATGCCAGAAGGTGTCTCATCGGTTGAAGAATAACGCACATTGATAGTAGGTATTGTTAGAGCAATAACTCACCATGTTCGCCTTGCAGTTATGCCAGAGACAAAGATTAATACGTGTAGTTATATCAGAGAATAACGACACATATTAGCTACTGCGTGTAATTAGACACAGTGTATGGGGTTCCTAGTCGACTGTGTCCACATGTCTGTGGTTCTTATCGACCATAGGGTGGTCGTGAATAACCTGGTCGTAGTAAAGGTTACAACCATGAGGTGATCGTAGTGGAACTTACGATCAGTATGTGATCGTAGAAGATCTTACGATCACAAGATAACAGTAGGGTGACCTACGACTATATATGGTGGTCGTAGAACAATTTACGACCACTAGTTACTTATAATCTCCATCGTCATTGATAATGAAAGGTACCTTTAAATGTTGTACAAAAATAATATTATCTATAATAAATATTATAGATAAATATTTTAATTAATTAAGGATTATTATATCATCTTCGAGTTCTCGCTACTTTTGTGGCACGAATGGAATTGCCCACATTTTCTTTGCTCGTTTTATATTTTTCTTTCCTGAGACTCAAATGCATTGCTTCTTTGCAACGCTACAGCTGGCTGGCTAAGGATGAGTTCACTTTAAGACTGTTTAGGGTAATCTAGTCAAAGCATCCCAAACTTAGCTTAAAGTAAGCAACTTGGAATGTGATTAGGTCTCTCTCCTTTGACCCCAGCAGTCTCCACCATTCTTTTTTCCTCCCTCGTGTTCAAAGAAACAAGCTTACGAATGTTATAGCTACCTTATTTAAAACACAACATTCCTTCTGTACCACTGATAAACTTTCGCTTGTCCATGACGTATAGAAAATAACGAGTTCGTCGATAGCAAATTATGAATTAAAGTGTTTGTTAGTGGTATTGAAATAATTTTTCCTACTTAAAAACGAGTGGTATGTTATGATAGTCGAGCCTGACGCTTTAGTTAGTGTTGGTTTAATTATTCGTCCCTAAACCAAAACCAAGACAGGAAAGCGGAGACCGAGTAGCTTAGCTATTTTTCTTCATCTTTAGAGCGCATAGCGGGCACACAATCCTAGCACACCCTATTCATGCTGCATGCACATACGTGCTAGGAATTTTAGAGAGTGAAAACATCTAGACCTTTAAAAATTGTTTTGATAATTAATGATAATATATGAATATGGGATTAATGTGTCTGTTGAGTATTTACAAGGTTAAATCCCATTGGTGAATTTATTGACGCAAAGTTGCATGCAAATGGACTTCATAAAGATCTTTTGGTTCAAAGACAATACAAATAGTCTAGGATTCTTTTTCTATTTTACCGGTCTTAGGAGTTTTGGTTGGAAGACCGGATTATAGGATAAATGCCGTACTATTAAGAGGGATCATGGCTAGTAGCTTGATAGCATGTTCTTGTGCCATATTGATCAATTTAGGATCATACATGCATTTGAATTCAAACTTGAAATTGAATTTGAAAGCTTTAAGTACTTCTGTCTAAAATCGCTAGTACCACAGTTATAATTGCGGTCGTACCGCTTGATGCGGTATGACTGGACCTTACTTGGCGATAATCTTAGTAGTTTGAAGGAACGACCAATTGAGCGCATCTGCGAACGGCCGCCGCTTGAGCGGTTGTACCGCATTGCGGTCTTTCCGATTTTTAGTTGGCGGTTCAAGAAAACCAGAAGCGATGCTTTTTGCCTCAGAGCTTATCATGGAAATCGGCCGTACCGCTCCTGATAATAGGTCGTTCCGATTTGCGGTCGTACTGAAATTTGTAAGGCGGTTCAATAAAAACAGAACAAGTGTAAATCTGCTCAAAAACTCATTTTGGAAATCGGACGTTTCGCGCTTAGAATTGGTCGTACCGCTCTGCGGTCATTCCGATTTTTACATGGTGGTATGAAAATTCCAGAACGCTTGCATCTTTCAGTGTTTT
Source organism: Phyllostachys edulis (assembly GCA_036346405.1). Taxonomy (NCBI): domain Eukaryota; kingdom Viridiplantae; phylum Streptophyta; class Magnoliopsida; order Poales; family Poaceae; genus Phyllostachys; species Phyllostachys edulis. The sequence continues at coordinate 22,866,132 of CM070549.1, read as the reverse complement.
GTGAAACCCTAAAATCGGTCGTACCGCTCGTAAATGTGGAACGACCAGGAGTTTGGACGTCTCATTCGTTAACTGCGGCCGTTCGATCGGGATTTCAACGGCTATATTGTTTATTTTAGTAATCGTTCTAGCCGCTTGATCGTGCTCGAGATCGGTCTTGGTTGTACCGCTCGTTGTATCTTCTTGATCGTTCAGATTTTATTGAAAGTTGGGGTTTCGTCCCCAACGGTCATAATTGTTGGTGGGGGTTATAAATACCCCCCTAGCTGCTCAAGTAAAGGCTGCTAGTGCCCATTTAACATCTATAGAGCCTTGAGAGCTTGGTGCATTCACTCAACACTCAAAAACACTCTTGTGCATTCATTGTGAGCTTGTTGAGATTCATTCAAGTGCATTCATACTCCTAGTTGATCCATTTGCACTTGAGTGAAGACCGTTAGTCTATTACTCTTGGAGTGTTGCCGCACTCCTAGACGGTTTGGTGGTAGAGCACGGTGATCTCTTCAAAGAAGATTGTGAAGAGACCCGGTGCAAGCTTGTGAGTGGTTCGGTGTTCACCATCTCCGGAGCGGAGAAAGAATAATCATAGTGAATCGAGAAAAGGCTTAATTCGTGGAGCCGGCTTGAGGTGTCAGTCTTCCTCAACGTGGACTAGTGAAGATCGGCAAGTCTTCGGTACCACGGGAAAAACATCGTCGTGTCATTGTGGTTATTTCTAGTCTTTACTTTCCGCATTTATATTTCTAGCTTGCTTATTGTGATTGAATTGTGTTAGCTAGAAGTGTAACTTGTTTATACTAAGTTTTAAATTGGCTAAAATTATTAAATTGTTAAAAATTTAAAAACCTCCTAATCACCCCCCTCTAGTCGGTTATCTTTGATCCTATAGGGAGGCTTCAAAGCATTAGGGCATGTACAATAATGTAGATAACTGTTGTCTATAGTATCTATCTATGTCATCTATATATAACATAATGACAGCTTCTATAATGAGTTGTCTTTTTATATGTTTATATAGACAGTTTCTCTATGTACAATGTGTCTTGTTTTTCGTGTTACAGTCGACTACTGCATAAGAGATGACCCAATTCTCTATACCCTCATTTTCTCCACACCATCTCGTGTTCTACATGTCAAGATTTACAGACAACGGACGTCGTACTATTGTGTATGCTCATACGAAGAGTAGACACACGTTTTACATCTAAACACATGTATGCCTATAGTTTTGATAAAAATGAGACACGTGTCGAATCATAGGAATCCAACCCGGTTTACACGGGTGTACGTTCACATCTCCTGCCAACCGAGCTATGCTCGGTCCTCCAGCGAGTCATTGGCATGCGCTTCATTTTCATTAGCACACTGATTTCACGGCATAGTACAGCTAAGTACTCCACGTGGCTACAGATATGCTTCTATTTTGAATAGTTAAAACACTATGACTTCAGCTCCTTAGCGGTAAGATTTCCTTGCATACCTAAGGTAATCGCTATATAACTTTCGACAGTTTTTTGAAGACAAAACTGTTATTTTTTTGTTCGTTAGATGTACTATAAGATTCATATTAATAGCTACTATTTGGCCTTCATCAGCTCACCGCTTGCCTAGCTAATCATTATTCTAATCACTTACGCATGCTTTACCATGTGTAGTATGACCTTTTAGGCTTTAGACGTTTTCTTATAAGTTACATAGTGGTATAACCTTTAGACAGAAAGCTTTAGATATCCGCTTTTTAATCCTAAAAAGAATGCACGTCGCCGGATGGAACAGCTAGCTGAGGAACGGCAAAGACTTTCCTTGAGCCCTTCAACTCTCTTTATCATGCAGCATCCCTTTAATCTTTTGTTGAATAGAAGAGATCGATTAAATTAAGTTTACTTTCCTCTTTGTTCACAAAGCCATATGTGATTCGTGTTGTTGATGTGCTTTGTAAAAAAATCATAATAGTTGAATTTTCATTTGTCCGATATGCTTTGAGATTTGCATTTTTCCCCATATGATGAATTGGGTCCGAATTTATTATTATTATTTATTCGGAACACAACAAGTTCACCACATTGCCATATTTTGTTGGTATATAATTTATTTTTTGTCTTTGTTTTTGCTCAGCTTCTCAAAGTACACGTGAAGGACATAACGGGTTCACCATATTACCGTATTTTGTTGGTATATAATTTTTTTCGTCTTTGTTTTTGCTCAACCTCTCAAAGTATATGTGAGATTTTAAATCATGTGTTGGAAATATGAGTTATTAAGACTTTCAAGAATAATTATAGCGACCAAGAACAAAAATTACATAAATAATTTACTGTAATTTATGTATAATGGAGTTGTAAATGATTTGTTTTTGCTCAACCTCTCAAAGTACATGTGAGATTTTGAATCATGTGATGGAAAATGTAAGTTATTAAGACTTTCAAGAATAATTACAGTGATCAAGAACCAAAATTATATAAATAATTTACTATAATTTATGAACAATGGAGTTGTAAATAAACTTTCAAGATGTGACAATTTTTTACATAGAAGACAGACCCTATACTTAATACTCAGCAACAGTAGTAAAGTACACCCAGAAGATATGATTTGAAGCGACAGAAATTTCAGCAGCTCAACGATTGTCACAAGGTAGAGATTAAGGACCAACCTAGTTAAAGACTGAGATTGTTTGTTGCTTTATACTCCCTCCACACACAAAAACATAATATGTTGTTTTGAGATACGTGTAATCAAAATTTTAAAACTTTGGTCATTGATATCTTTTAGAATTTTATATTGGATATGTGAAAAATCATATATATAGATTTTTCTCAAAAAATACTATCATAATATTACAATTTTATTGGATTTATAAATATATTATAATAGAAATTAGTGATCAAAGTTGTTTTGATGTCCAAAACGATATGTTTTGTGGACGAAGGGAGCATCTAGTGTGTGAGGTATTTTCATAATGTATTTTTCTAAGAAAATTATCATATTTCCACAAATTCCACTTTTTTCCTTCAATATTTCTCCTCTTTGGTGTCTAATTTTTTTTCCTTTTCTCGAGAGGACCTCTTGTGTGTCGCAGTGTTGGTGTGTGGGCATAACGGCGTGACCACAGTCCATAGCGTATTCACAACTAGGCCAAGGCAAGGCCAACCCCACTGTGCAACCGACAAAGAGCGGCTCCCCTCCAACTCCAAGCCGCCCGACACCTGCGAGTCTGCGACTGCGCACCCGGTACGGCGAAACCGCTGCCGCAGAGCAACCGCGAAGAGAAGAAAAAGTTGTGTGACACGCTCACCTCACCTCTTCCTCTCTGAACGCTCCGAGGAAGGAAAGAGGGGATTCTTAATCTTGCGGAGACGCGTCTCCTCTTTTACTCCCGACCTCAAATCTGGCAGAATCTTCCAGATTCGCGTGCACGCTTCGTGGACAGATCGGGAAGGAGGAGGGTGAGGGGTGAGGCAATGACGGTGGAGAATAATGGGCGCGCCGACACGATCACCATTGGCGTCTGCGTCATGGAGAAGAAGGTCGGGATCTTGCCGCTCTGGTTTCTTGGTTGCTGGTTTTGTTTTTGGTGGTTCGTGCGATTCGCGAGCACATGGATGGTTCTTGGTTTTCTCTTCTTCTCTCTTCTTTTCCTCTGCTGTTTCAACCTATCCGGTTCTTGATTGGTTCGTGTTCTTGTTGCTCCAACGCGTGGTTCTTTGATTGGTTGGTTCTTGTTTCTGGATTTCTCAAAGAATGCGGGGGCTTGCGTCGCTAGTTCTGGAATATTTTCTGTTCTGATCGATCTCTTGATTTCTTTTCAGGTGTTCTCCTCTCCAATGGAGCAGATTCTCGAGAGACTCCACGCATTTGGAGAATTCGAGGTACGCGAGTTTTTTTTTCACGCTGCATTTTTCCTTCCCCGTTCTATCAATTTGCAAAAGTGGAAACGAGTGTGCGATTGAAGCTTTGCCGCGGGGATGGGTGGATGGCGTAGAATTGCACGTGATATTTTTAGGAAAAGCTTTTTGAATTTTTTTTATTGCGAGACATCCGTGAATCTTTGTTGATGCCAATTTATTCTGCATCTTTTTGAATAACACGCGAGGTCCCCGTCATGTGGTTGCTTTTGCTGTTTGTCCCAAAATGTTTCGGCTTATGGCAGATAGGTCCGTCAATATGTACTGGATATAAATGATCACTGCAGATTCTTGGTAAATGTATTTTTTTTGCGCCGGGGGGGGGGGGTGGACTTAAGTTGGAGTACTTGCTTTTCCAATAGGTTAAGGGCAGCACTATGTCCAACTTTTCGAAAAAGATATAGCATCAGATTTGGTCTACGACATGTATATATTAAAGCATTTGACATATTGTTGGCTTCTTTACTTTTGAGGAGGGATCACTGACCACCTAATTTAATCCTTTCACCGAGGCTTGCCTAGTAGGAATAACTTGTCCTTTTTTTAATGCTTGTTTACTATAATTCGAGCTGCACATGGTTCAGTTTTCATTCTGCATTATTTTTAATTCTCTTGCAGATCATAATATTTGGAGATAAGGTTATTCTCGAGGATCCTATTGAGATGTATGTAATGAGAACTCAGGTTATTGATAACTTAAATCAATAAATCTTTTCAATTATAGGTTTATCCACATTCCTTCTGTAACTTCTTTTGACTGACTGTAAGTTTAGGAGGAACATCTCACTTATCCACAATTTTATTTCAGTTGGCCAAAGTGTGATTGCTTGATTGCCTTCTATTCGTCTTGTTTTCCTCTTCAAAAAGCTGAGGCTTATGCTTCTTTACGAAGGTATGGCTGGCCAGTTCTTTCTATGCTTGTTACTCTAGGCACATTTTCTGTTATCAGACAAACCTTTGTTATAAATGATAACTGTACTGAAAACTATGTCTCCTTTTATATAATTTGTCTTAATACTGTTCTTGTGAATGTTTATGCTAGTTTGAATGTCTATCACGAGGAACAAAAAGAAGAAATCATAAATAAACTATTTGCTCATTTCTCATTTACCTTAAAACCTAATGGTTTTTCTACTTAATGCTTATACATGTGTACATGCTTAAGTGCAGGAGTTAGTTTTAAAGTTTTGCTCATCCTTCTTCAATAATCTGGTAGCTTCTTAAATCTTATTAAAGTTCTATACGCATCTAGATATTTTTGGTCAAAATCCACACGAAACATTGCTATTATTGGTCCCTGCAGTATACCACATTACCAATCATTACTGTTGGAATAACCCATTGTCTATTTCCAATGGGCCTAAAGACTAGCATATACAAGTTACATGTGTATGAAATATGCAAAGAACACCCTATACATGCATAGAACACCCCCTCCCTCAAACTCATGGTGGATCGATAACACTGAGTTTGGAGAGGTAGAAGCTATACTAAGCTCTAGTCTGTGTCTTGGTGAAGAAATCTGCTAACTGAATCTCCGAAGGCACATACTGAAGAGCAATAACTTGGTAATGTACCTGCGATCTCATGAACGAAGCATCTACTCCAATATGCTTAGTGAGCTCATGCTTCACTGGATCAGTGATCTGACCGGCAGACATAAGCTGCATAGTAAGCTTGGGAACATGAGAGACGACATGAACATGAAAGGAAAAAGTGGAAAAGATTTCTCGGCCTGCAACAGGAAGAGAGGTACCATCTACTGTCTGAGCAGTGGAAGAGCTGTGGGACACACATAAGTAAGTCGAGTAGAATCTGGTGTCATGTGAAAAGGAGCACCAGAATCCAAGATCCACAGAGACAAGATACCGGATGAGTGAGGTGGCTAAGGCGAGGACCGCTGAGAAGCAAGAGTCAGAAGAGTAGAATGTAGGGGTGGCGACGGCCCGAGGCAGTGGCGGTGGCCTGAGGCAGGGGCGGTGGCGGCCCGAGATAGGGGCGGCGGCCCGAGGCAGGAGCGACGAAGGTCAGCGTCGCCTAGGCGCATAGCCGCTAGAATCGCGGAGAGGAGCTCGTCGCGCGCGACAGCCTCGCGCTTGATCCACTTGACGCGGGCTCGCAGCGTGGTGGCCTACGCCTCCGTCTCGGTGAAACGCGCACGGAGAGAGCCATCCTCGCCGTTGGCGGCCGTGGCGCACGCGAGGAGACGGCGCTCAGCCTCCATCCACAAGGCGACGACAGCGTCGGGGTGGCCTGGGCATCGGCGGTGGCCAGAGGCAAACTCGGGGGGCAGGGGCTCGGGAGCACGAGCTCTGGCAGTGGCAGCCCGAGGGGCGGCGGCCGGAGGCGAGGTATCCCGGGCATCGGTGGTACTCGATCTACCGGAGGCGGAGCAGAAGCGTCATCGAGACGAAGTCGAGGCGTCCGGATCCGGGCGAAGCCGACTCACTTCGGCTTCGGCCGGAGCGAGAGGGAAGCTCCGGCGAGCTCCGGCGACACGAGCGCTAATGGCGGCGGCGGTGCGCTCGGGAGCCTCAGGCGTCGCTGCGTCGGGACAACAAGTGTTTGGGTGTCGCGCGCCCGACGGCGACGATGGCGTGGACGCCGGGTAGAGCGGGCGGCGCCATGACTGTGAAGGAGTAGGGTCAAGGATGGCGGTGGCGAAAAATTGAGCGGCGGCGCGGATCGGCAATGGTAGCGGATCCGGTGGGGATCCAACGGTGGGCGGCGGGAGCTCCGGGCGGCATGTGGCAGAGGAGGCTCACGCGAGGCAGAGAGCGCGGACGACAGGGCTTGGGCGGCGCTGATGGCGGCGGCGGCAGTCAAGTGGGATCTAGGTTAGGATTTCCATTGCTCTGATACCATGTTATAATAATCCCTTGTCTATTCCAATAGGTCTAAAGGCCAATATATACAAGTTACATATGTATGAAAATATGCAAAGAACACCCTATACAAGCATATCGAACAATTACAACTCTCGGTGAATATGAGTTGATCAAGAGAAAGCATTGAGAAAGTGGGACCTTCACTTATTCGCATAACCACTAGAATCTTTTTGCCACTAATTTATCTAAATAGATCTCGAAATTAAGTACTACCTCACCTTGTCAAAGGTGGAACCTTTTTTCTAAAATGAATAGAGGTTACCTTCTCTGTTAAATTCTTGAGGTTAGTTTGTTCATATTTTCCAGTTAACTTGTATTTAGTAACATCAATTCTGTCCTGTATGAATGTCAGGCCCTTTTTAGTGAATGAATTGGAGCCACAACACCTCCTTCATGACCGCAGAAAAGTATATGAGGTATTGTCACGGAATTCATTCAATGCCTTCTCTTGCGTTCAGTAAAACACACGGTCTTTTATTCTCTCAAATACATTCCCAGGGTAAGTTATGTTTTTTTTTCTGTGCATCATCCCGATGTGCAAAGCGATCTGCTTCTGCATGTTATCAAGTTGTTGCTTCATTATAATTTGGGAAGTAATTCTCATTTTGTTTTTTCAACTTAGGACTGCCCCTTTTAGGACCTAAACTTTTTGAAAATCCCCAAACCCTCAACTTTGCACAATGTTCCATAAAAAGCCTTCTCTGTCATTGAAAGCAGATATGGTCTCTGCATGTCAGTTCATAAAGACTCAACTTTCTGGAGCAGTTCTAGTAGTATTGTCCCTATTCAGAATTCCAGATTATCATTGTTGCCAACAATAGTCAGTGCCTTTCTCTTAAAGAGGATTTTTGCCAGAGTACTAGCACTAGGTAGTCTTGGAGTCAAATTTCTGGTTTCAATAAATGAAGTTGAGAAGTTTCCCCTTCTATCTCGAAAAAAAAGTAGTCTTGGAGAACAAATATAAAAATTTAAAATAATCCTTCAGAAACATTTGTGTTCCCTCTGTGGTTACTGTTTAGATGTCAGTGAGCCATCTGACATTTTCGGAAGATATATATCTAAAAGCAAGTTATGGACTGTGCTATAGTATCAAAGATGTTCATATGTACATTTGGAGCACATGTTTATACATGCGCTGAAGCGTGAAGACTAACAGTGTACATTGTTTGCATTTAGTATTGATATAAAATTGTTTCAGCTTGGCTGTGTACTAGCTTCTTACTTTTGATGCCCATTGACTGTACCAATTAACATTCTAAATATCAATTATTTATGTACACTTTTTGTATACACTTATCACATCTTGTTTATCAGACACCACGTCACCCTTTATTCAGTCACAGTAATTTTCTATAATTGACTGGGATGTGTTTCCATGATTTCTTATTTACACTCTTGTGTTTTTCTTTGTATTAATTCTTAAGTGAACTAACCACAATCACTTTCATGCTTAAGCATCTCGAGAAGTATGGAATTTCTGTACCCAATTACGCTCTTGTCAATAGAGAATATCCATACCAAGAGCTGGACTACTTCATTGAGCAAGAGGATGTTGTTGAGGTTCATGGAAAGAGATTTTTGAAGCCCTTTGTGGAGAAACCTGTTAATGGTAATGTGCCAATATTTACCTAATTAATTTCAATGTGCTACACTGCTATATGCCTCCTTGCACCTGAATATTGTTCTTGTTGGTGCCACCGGTATGGTTGATTTTGCTGTATGTGAGAAGCAACTATCCATTTTTGTACGGGAAAGGTTTGAGAGTGGACAAAGAACTATCTATTTAGCCTCTTTATTTTAGTTCATATTGTTAGTTTATGTTTCACTTATAATGATCAATTACATGCCACTTGATTCCTTAATTTGTGTTTTTATTCCAGGGGATGATCATAGAATAATGATATATTATCCTAGTTCTGCTGGTGGTGGAATGAAGGAATTATTCCGAAAGGTAAGGCTTGATTCAATATGTCATTTAAATGTAGCTTGCTACGGACCAACTTTAATTCTGTATCTGGCTTACTACAATGAACTGTTTCCCAGGGTTTTTTTTTTAATAAAACCTATCAATTGCTTAGATGCTTTGACCTATGGAAAAGGAAAGAAAAAAGATAATTCTCTGGAGTTTAACTTGGAGTTGAGCTGTTGAGGGTTTGTGCTTTGATTTTATGTGATTTGGGACAAAATGGGCCCTTGATTTACCTAATTTATCTTTACAATGTGAACATGTCAAAATTGAGTTCCTACTGTTAAGGGTATTTGTGGTATTTCCCTATTGTTCTAGGGTTTAGTCTTGTGTGTTCCTTGTACTCTATATATTGCCTATTGGGCTATTGCAATAGAACTAACCTTTCGCATTTGCATCTCCCTCTCCATCTAACATGGTATCAGATCAAGGTTCCATAGTCTAGCCACTCCCACAGCCTTCCGCTGCTGCTGCCCCTTGGAGGAGCAATCTCCACTCTCGGGGGCGGCTACCTTTTAATTTTTTAGTTGGAGTCTTCGAGCAGCAGCAGCAGCTCGTGTCTGCCTCGAATCTGGCTGCCCCGACTTGGATCCGCGTAGCCCCGAGCTCTGTGAGTCGTCCATGCTCCGCCGGAGTGGAGGAAGAAACGCCCGGATCCGGAGGGATGACTCTCGACCGCCGCCGCACTGCATGCATTGCTGTCGTCCTCTTCCCAACCAGATCCACTTGGATCTGGCCCAAGCAGTCGCCAGACGTGCCCCCGTGCCTCCCATGGCCCCGAGCTCGAGCTTCGCCTGACCACCGCCGATCCGGATCCGCTACGCCCGAGCTCGCCCTGAAACTGCACCTCCCGCCCAGATCCGGTGCCGGGCCTCCTCTCCCGCCTCACCCAGATCCGCCCTCGGCCTTCCTGCCTCCGTCTCACTTGGATCCGATGCCTTGGGCCTCCCCTGCTCCGTCCTCGCCCGTATCTGGCTCCTCGAGCCTCCCTTGCTTCGCCTCGACTCCCCGACGACGCCCCGCCTTAGATCCGGTCGCCACCCTAGCGGCCTCCCGCGAGCTTTGCTCTGCTCGGCGCGCACGGCGACGTGGAGCACCTTGATGTGGAACTGCTCCACCACCAGTTCCGTGCCTGTGCGGTTGCCCACCCTAGAGTCCGACATGTTGGACATTGCCACCGAACATCAGCCCTAGCAGTGCCTGGCTCCTCGTCACAAATCTGCTCAAGCTCTCTGCTCCCAAGCTGAACGACATGGCTGGCACTCGCAGCAGTAAGACTACATAAATCTGATCTGCTTGCGATCGAAGGCGAGCGATCCAAATCGAAGGCCCGGGTGGGCAGATTAGATCTGCACGCTAATGGGGAGGGAGAGGGGAGGTTGGAGTTGGAGATTTGGAATGCAGGGGGAGATGTAGCAGGCAGGAGGGGAAGGATGGATCATGTGGGGAAGTGTATGGGCCGACTGCATACTGTTGCTGCTGCTAGCTATCCTTTTGAGTCTTATCCTTTGAGTCTTTTCTTTCTTCGTGTTGTTTTTTCCGTTGCGTCCATCTAAGTCCGTAATACTCTGTCTTTGAGTTCGTCTAAGCCATGTGAGTCCATAAATTCATTGTCAGTCAGCTGATTGTTTTGCTAGCCACAGTCTGTCCTCTTGGATCGAGAGTAGCGCTCTTCTTTCTCTCTTGCATGGCAGCAGCCGTCGCTCTTTTCTCTGAGCCGCTGCATATCGTAGAAGTCGTTATGATGCCGCCGCTTCTCTCTGAGCCGCCGCCCCGAGTTTCTAAGGCCGCCGCGCTTCTTCCGCACTGCGCCCTTTGCCGAACGCCCGAAGCCTCGAATCGCCGAGCTCCCGCGCCTCTACCCTATTTCTTCTCCGACGCCAGTGCTAGGAGGGAGAAAAGACCGGGGGGTAGGGGGTTTCGGCGACGGGAAGAAGCTCTGGCGGACACCAGACCATGCCATAATGGTAGGTTCGCCCCTGCCCCGGATGGAAGATCTTTTGATACTCGACATATTTTCCAAGAGCTGCATGCTACGACGACATTATTAAGACTTGGACTTCGGATTTTCCCTATTGTAGTATCAACCCTTTCCAAATGCAATGCTATTACATACGCCTTGCGCTTTGGGGGGGGGGGGTTGTTAAGGGTATTTGTGGTATTTCCCTATTGTTCTATGGTTTAGTCTTGTGTGTCCCTTGTACTTTATATATTGCCCATTGGGCTATTGCAATAGAATTAACCTTTCACATTTGCATCTCCCTCTCCATCTAACACCTGCATCCTTCAGTGTTTTTAGAAACTATCTATTTGGACACCAGACATTGTTTGCTTGTTGTTTGTCAGATAACCATCTAGGGATGCAATCGGAGCGGATATAGACGGATATCGCTCATCCCGTATCCTAATTTCTCAGAAAACAAAAACAATATATATCTCACATATAAAGATCAATCAACCGTACTACATGTTCAAAATGCAACTACATTAGCAATTCAACAAGCAAATTCAAGTATTAAACTGCATCACACTATTACAATGGCTAGTTAAAAAAGTAGCAACTAGCAAGTAGCAAGTCATAGTGATAGCAGTACAAAAGATGTCCAAAATGTAACTAGCCAACTGCATAATAAGACAGATACAACATATATAAAGCCTACAGACCAGTAGCAATAACCAGCTAGGGATACACATAATGTTGACTGGTAGCAAGTCTGTAGCGTCCCAATTTTCAAGTTTTTCAAAATATTTTATTTAAAATAAGTTTTTTTATAAAATTTTCATGATTTTCTAGAATTTAACAAAGCTTGAATAGAATTTTCAGAAATGAAAATGATTTAATATGAATAAATCAAAATCCACTAAATTCAAAAGTATTTTATTTAAGTTCCATATGTTCAAAAGTATTTTTCTAAATTTTCTGAAATTTTTAAGAGTTCATTTGCTATTTTTCTTGACTTATTTGGATTTCCTGTATTTTCTAAAAAAATAAATAAACTAATTTAAATACCAGAAAAGCCTCGTGGGCTGATTTTTCTCTCTGGCCCACTGGGCCTAGAGTTTACCGGATATCCGGGATAGTGTTTGCCGGATACTATCCAATAAAATTTTCACATAGCTCCTTCCTGAATCTATATCCGACAAAAACTATTCGGCTCCGAATCCGAAATCCGAGAAAAATCCCGGATATCCGGTTTCACGCTCCGAATAAAATCCAAATTTATTCGGGCGACGGACGGTCGGGAACTATCTGCTCTGTTTGCACCCCTACTACCATCCATAACTACTGCAATTTTTGGAAAAGTATGTAGAAACTTGAAGTGTTTGGTGAGCTAAGAAGACCTCAAAGAGCCTTGATTATAAATTACTTGATACTCTGGCTTTGATGAAAATATTTCTTTATGCCCTAAACAACAATGGGATCATTGTAGTTCTAGGAGGCTAGATCCCATGCAACTGCCCTGTGCAGAATTAAAGTATTAGCTATTCTTTTATATGTTTTTTTTTGTCAACAGGTCCTAGGTTACTAAACAGAGGGAAACTGAGAAACTTTCTTATTCCTCACGTATTTTTTTATATTTCTTGTATTTGGATGAAAATATAAACTTTTTTGTATTGCTGAATAAATGTAGGTTGGTAACCGTTCTAGTGAATTTCATCCTGATGTCATGAGAGTGAGGCGTGAAGGATCTTACATTTACGAGGAGTTCATGCCTACTGGTGGGACAGATGTGAAAGTAAGATGCCTTTCGCAAGTTTCTTGTGTCCACTGATGTATACTTTAATGATATGTAGCAGCTAAGTTCTGCTTTAATGCTTCTTGTGGTTCTCTAAAAAGGTTCCATGAATCTTTCTTATGCTCCTTTTTTTTATTTTGGAGAGGTCTATCTCCTTTGTGTCAGCTATATATCTATGGATGATACGCTTCTCACTAAACATGGAAAATATGTCATGTTCGAAAAAAGAAAAGGCTTTTGGCCTCTTTTCTATCAGTATAAAAAATCAAGCCACAATGTGCTCAGCTCCTTATATTGGATGCCTTGCCTATTTTGATTCGGTGCATTCAGCAGTTCTAAGATATTTTTGCATCAAGTAAATCATGTCATGCAACATCTATTCTACAAGTTGTTGCTTATCTAGCTAAACATTTGACAATACGCTTTTCAGGTTTACACAGTTGGCCCAGGATATGCACATGCTGAGGCACGCAAATCACCAGTTGTTGATGGTGTTGTTATGAGGAACCCTGATGGGAAAGAAGTTAGAGCTTACTCTCTTTCATGTTCTTTGTTAAATCCAGATTCAAATACTCATTAGTTTATGTCTTTCGACTATACCATGGAATTTGTTTCTTGCGAATAGGAATAGTGCTCTAAGATTCTATTTTAATTATTATAATAATAAGTTGGTATGAAAACTTAAACAGTTATGTTCATGTGTTTGCCACTTAGCCTAGTGAATGATTATGACATACAAGTTCAAACTTAAATAGGTTTCTTTGCTGAGATGTTCATCTGTTAGATCAACATGGTACATTGGTACCATTCTCCACAATGGGCTTCTGATTGTTATCATAATAAGCTAAACTGGGTGTACTAGTATCATAGTATGCAAGAATTGTTTTGCGAGTCATTCTACATCCAAAAAATAAAGGTGGGCTAATTTTGTGTTTTTTAATTGTACGTAAAACGATTGTATCTCAGTGGAATGAGGAAAATTGATCGTTGCAACTTGCAATATTGTATTAGCTTTTTTATTGTTTTATTTAAATGAGATACTTGGACCTATTTTTTGGGCCTGAAATGGCAAAGTTTTTTTTTTTTGGCACATTGCACTAAGCTGCAAAGGGCCACACTTACTCAGACATGCGCACAGGCACAGAGGGACCCACCTGCGACTAATGAGAATAAGAAAAATATCTCTTATTTTTCAAAGATATGGAATTTGTTGATTGGAATGCACACTAGATTGAAAAGTGTGTTCAAGTGGCTATTCATTTGATATTATTTGTTATCATTTTTGAATTATGCTTCCACAACAGCTTCCTGGGTCGAATTTCTTGACATTGTCATTTCTTCCATTCCTGGACCATGGTTCCATACTGTTCACCTTCTTGATGATCTTGTTTCGATTGATCTTTCTTATTTTTATTACTTGAAGGTACGGTATCCTGTGCTTTTGACCCCTACAGAGAAACAAATGGCAAGAGATGTCTGCAGTGCTTTTAGACAGATGGTACACTACCTTATTTTGTTTGTCTTTAAGTTTATTTCTAAATATCCTTGGAAATTAATATCTACCCTCACTGCATATTATTTTATTTTGCCTGATTGAATTATTGAAATGATGCTCAAATGGGCTTATAATCTTATTAATTTCCTAAAAATTTAGTAGTTGACTAGTAACTAGTTGTAGCACTTCACAATCCAAATACATGACTTCATAACTTGAGTTTCTACCCTCCTTTTTTCTACACAAAGGAAAAATCAGACACTCAATATGGGCTTAGAGCTGATTTCAGTTATGAAATACAACCATTTTATAATAACTCAATAAGCAATGCTGCTAAATGGTTGTGCTCTTAATTTAGTACTATTTTAGAAATGTATGTCTACACTGTACATTATGTTGACAATTTTTTAAAGCTTGTTCATATCATTTCATCCATTTCCTACTTTGTCTGTTCTGTTGTCTCCTGTAGTCCTGTTTTCATCTTCCATTATTGCTGGTAGTACCTTCAGCATCTCATTCATTCCTAATTCCCACTAATAATATCATTTGTTATTCTTTTTGTCTGGCACCTTGCTGGACAATGGACTGTCAAAAACCATTTTCTTTTCATTATTTCCTTAATTTTCTATGCTTTAGATATTTTCTAACTATTGATTATGCTGCTGATTTCTTTTTGTTCTGATAACCGTTTCGCATCATCATATTATTTCTTAATTTTCCTTTTATGTTCTGAGGTATGGCCTTGTTTTCCATAGGTTTGTGGTTTTGATCTCTTAAGGTGTGATGGAAGATCATATGTTTGTGATGTTAATGGATGGAGCTTTGTAAAGAACTCATACAAGTAATTTCCTTAATGCTCATTTTCTTCACTTGGCAAGAATGTCTATTAGGTTTAGTGAGTGCTGAAACGTTTGGACAAACTTTTCTATGATCCAGGTATTATGATGATGCTGCATGCATCTTGCGAAAAATATTTCTCGATGCAAAAGCTCCGCATCTTTCGTCAACCATTCCTCCAAACCTTCCTTGGAAATTGAATGAACCAGTTCAGTCCACTGAAGGTCTTACACGACAGGGAAGTGGAATTATCGGTACATTTGGGCAGTCAGAAGAACTACGCAGTGTCACTGTTGTGATACGCCAGTAAGGATATTACTGCTTCTTTGTTGTTATTGAATGATAGCCGCTAGTGCTATATCTTGACATTGTTTATCTGTGTAGTGGTGACCGGACACCAAAACAGAAAGTGAAATTGAAAGTTACAGAGGAAAAGCTCCTGAATTTGATGTTAAAGTACAATGGTGGAAAGCCAAGAGCTGAGGTATCCTCTTTGTTGAATCTAAAGTTTAATTAACCTACCAGTGTTCAAATTGAATCACCGATTTTTTGCTTTCTTTGCAGACAAAACTAAAAAGTGCCGTACAATTACAAGACTTGCTAGATGCCACTAGACAACTTGTACCACCAACTAGGTATGGTGTGCTGAAAAAAGTAATTTAATATGAGTATTTGTAGATTGCGAAATTACTTAATTAAATATGCTTCCCTACTTTATTCTTACCTGTTGTACCTGTATGTTCTGTTACTGGCTTGCTGCATTGCTCATCTTGTTAGTTTTGTCAGTTTGGTCTTTTGTTTGTTCAACTGTAATTTTGTGTTTAATCTGGAAACAAAATGAATGTTTTGTATCTTTAGGTCTGGTCAGGAGAGTGATAGTGATGCCGAAGATTTGGAGCATATTGAAAAGCTTCGTCAAGTCAAAGCAGTACTGGAGGAGGTAATTTCTAATCATTCAAATCTACCTGTCCATCACATTTTCGTGACATGTGAAATGTTTGTTGGATATCTTCCCGGCCAGCCACTGGGAATGGTAACCGGCCGGTTACCGGTTTTCTCGGGAAAAACCCGGTTGAATTTTGTTTGAATTTGCTTAAAAACCAGCCGAAATTCAAAATTTAAAATTTGAACTTGCAAAACCCGGGAATACCAGTCAGGATTTTGGATCTCGGACCACAAGAATCGTAGAATCGACGGTTACCGTCGAATTTTTCCCGGGGCATATCTAATGCAAACTAATAGCTAGGTGCAACCATGCAAATCACATCAGTTTGGCATCAAATAAGCACAAGAAATTCTCAAAAACTCGATGAAGGTGTAGTCCCTTATTTAGCATGCATCCTTATAAAATTTTAATTCAAATTCAATATGTGCTAGAAGAAACAAGGAGAAATTTCTGATTAACTAAAAAGTTAAAATGGAAATAGAAGAGATACATAGAAGCTACTACTTCACTGAACTTATTTTCCTTTTCGTTTCTTCTATTATTGAGTTTACATTTGAAATTTAATGGTTGGTACTTGGTAGGACACTTCATAGACTACCTCGTCAGTTTGTTAACATTTTTTTTTGTGTTGAGATGACGCCTAAACCAAAGTTGCGTACATAATTGTTCCTAGCTTTTTGTTTGCACTTACATGTCCCCATAGATGGTCTTCATTATTACAATACTAACACATGGATGTGTTCAGTGTGCTTCTTGCTAGTTACTGCAGAAGTACATTACCAGTCCTTGCTGTCAGTTCAGGAATTCACTTCTACTGGCAGGCAGGCATAAATTCTATTTACCATTGCTTCTTTAAGCTTTCAATTTACAAATTGGTAGAATGCTTTGATAATTTTTTCCTTCTTTCTGCCTCACCATATGATTTATAGACAGATGTTGTTAGAAACTTAGAACTATGTTGAATATTAACTATTAAGTCTATTAAAAAATCAAGAGGAAGATAAGGGTTTTTTTCTTGGAGCTATAATAAACCTGCCAATTTATTCACCTATTCTTTTATTGTTGTAAATGGAAGACGGACAACCATAAATTATCATATATATCTTCATCTCATACCAGAACGAACTTGATGGAAAAAGAACACAACTGCTTCTGCTATATGTCCTTCAGTCTTCTAAAGGATGCTGACATATATGCTATGAAAAGGTTATATCAGTCTTTTAAAGGATGCTGACATGTGACATCTAATTATTTTTACTATTATTGCAATACTAGGGTGGGCATTTCTCTGGTATTTATCGGAAAGTGCAGCTAAAGCCACTGAAATGGATTAAAGTTCCAAAGCACAATGGTGATGGTGAAGAGGAATGGCCAATTGAAGCCCTGATGATTCTGAAATATGGTGGTGTACTCACTCACGCGGGGAGAAAGCAGGTTTTTTACTCACAATTTTTACTTTGAGTTATCAAATATTAATTATATCTTCTCATGTCAAATGTTCTTAGGATGGGTTACATGAGTCTTTATCTTCTGAGCTATTCATTTCCATTATCTAACTTAAAATTAGCAGGTATTACCGTCAGTTACTCAGTATAGAAGTTTGAGTGATAGTGACTGATTCGGAAGAATAATACATTGACAATGATTTGACCTTTTCCTATGCCCTGTTACAGTGGTTCCTTTTCAATACCTTCCACATGGTAGCATGTGCTATTGGGCATCTCCATAGAGAACAGTAGACTATGCTTCTGGAGAAGCAGAGTTAGCAACTTTGGTGAATCTACGAGTTAGAGAAGGCGCCCCACACACACACACACACAAAGCATACCAAGCAGTAGATTTTGGGTCCATAGCTTCTTGTGTAGTTGTTTGTAGATAGGGAAGGGCAAACGGTGTACAATAGGAACTCAGCTAACAACTAGCAGTCAAGCACATATAGCCCGCTTTTTGTTGACTTCAGTAGAACTTCTATTTCTTGTTGTTTAAGACCTGTTCATGTCATAGGATGAAGGGGACAGGTAATCACTAGAATAGTCAATAGTGCATATAACCAAGGTAGCTAAAATCACTCTACAACCTTGTCCCACTTGAGATCCCATTCGGAGTAGAATCCCGATCCTAATCATAAATTCACTTAGAATCCCAACTCTAATTCGACCTAAACTCCAGTTCTATTCTATCGATTCTAATTGATCATGCACAACTTATTTTCTATATGTCATATATTTCACATATAAACGCAAATTGGTTTATTTTAGTGTAGATAATAAAACATATGCATTTATTTATAAATTTGGTAGGATCCACGATTCTACGATTCGATAGATATTTTTGACTCAGAATCCCGACTACCTTGCATATAACCAGTAATTACTGAATAACATTACTCTCTGCTTGAAGCATCATTTTCTGTTGTTTCAAATAATCTTATGTTCAATGAGCTACTTGCCAAATTTGGATACGACAAGAGCAAATTTCATGTAGCTACATTGGTAATCAACATGTATCTAGTGTAATGATTTTTTTACTCTTTTCATTCAGGCAGAAGAGTTGGGAAGGTTTTTCAGAAACAACATATATCCAGGTTCTTGTTCACATTCTTGTTTATAATATCTTGTGAAAGAAGTTAAATAGCTGACTTATTCAAAGTGAGAATATTTATTTATTACAATCTGGAGCTTCTCTATGTTGGATGTTCTTTTCAAGAGAATTGCGTCGGAGATCCCTAAACTTGAGCAGTGGTGCTGCCACTTAGGTCCCTACTCCCTAAACTTCAAAATCATCTTGGTGGGCTCCTAATCTTGAACTTCATACCACTTAGGTCGCTACAACGGTTTTAACTGTGAATTTTCTAATGTGGCAACAGAGTTTGGATATAGGTACTTAGGTGGCAGGTATAAATGGTTGATGCATGTAAGCATGTGGGAGTCATTGAATGGCACATGAAGCTGATGATGGTTATAAAACTGATAAATAATTATAGAATTCCATTTCCACTTTATATATTTACAACTTATTTAGATACTTAAATATCTGTATGATATTTACATCAATTATGTTTTTAAACATTTCTACATCAGCAAATTTGTAAGTCCACTGATCAAAGTGGCATATTTATCAAGTTTTAACTGTTGAGGTCTATCCCGTAGAGGTAGTCAAATTGGATAGGGACCTACCAGGGCGATTTTGAACTTTATGGACCTTTAGTGCAATGGCTTGCAGGGAAAAGTAATTTTGCGACAATTAGAACTTAGAAGTTTGTTGCAGTTTCACTTGAATTAAGGATGATGTTTGCCATGCTTATGAGCTTCAGTTTTTTGTCCAAATCATTTTAACAATTTACTATTTTTTTCGTAGAATCGTGCTCTCCGTATAAGACTTGTTTGTCTTGCAGAATTATATTTTATCATCTCGGGTTTCTTTTTGAAGTGTATTCCTTGTATTTGAAGATGTTTACTGACTAGCATGGTATCCTAAATTAGGTGAAGGAACAGGTTTGCTTCGCCTTCATAGCACTTACAGGCATGATTTAAAAATATACAGTTCAGATGAAGGGCGTGTACAGGTATACTTTAGTTGTCCTTTTCTATTCATTGCTCCTTTGAAATTGTTAGTCGCTGGATTCTTGCACTTGGTGATAGCAAGATCCTTACTCTCATCGAGAGGATGACACTTGGAGATGGGGCAATTTTCTTCGTTTATTTCTCACACAATGCCGTTCCAACCTGAGGGGTTGGGGATACAAATTTATAGGCTGTTAACCAGCCAAGCATATGCTAAGATGCTGTCCTAGATGCTAGTCAAAAGCTGCTAAGATGCTAGTCAAAAGCTGCTAAGATGCTAGTCTAAAGAGATGCTGTCCTTGAAGGGCAGCAAAAGCCAACACACAAGAGACTTATCCATCACTCTCCCCCTAAGTCTTGTGTGTCTCCTTGTGAGGAATCTGAGCCATCCCGATCCCGGCGCCAAGCTCTGGAACTTGATCCGCCAAGAGACTTGGTCGAGGTCGGCGAAATGGTCTTGGGTGTTGATGTAGTTGGTCGGGACGCCCTTCATCCAGCAACTTCGATGAAGTGATACCTCACCGGACAAAGCTTGCTGCGCTCATGGAAGACGGGGTTCTTCGCTAAGGCCAAGGCGGACTTGTTTGCCCACCCCGAGCTCCACCGCCTCTGCGTCTCGCCAAGGAGATCGCCATACCGTGCCCGACCACAGAGCTGAGTAGAAGCGGTAGTGGTCGCAATGTACTCGCTTCGCAGCCTAGACAAAGCCACTACTGCCGCTGACCGATCGCCACCGACGGACACTTGCCGAGGAAGTACAAAGATCCGCCGGTGCTCTTGCTCGTGTCGATGTCGCCGGCGTGGCCATCATCGTATGCAGATGAAGTCTTGTGCCACGGGCACCTTGGGTAGTGCAAGCAGAGGTCGGAGGTGCCCGCGACGTAGCGGAGGATCCTTTCACTACTTCTTTGGTGCTTCATCGTCGGTCATTGCATGAACCGGCCGACGAGCCGACGGCGAACGCCAAGTCCGGCGTGTGGACAAGGTAGCGAAGGTCGCCCACAATGCGCCGCAGATCTTGCGTCGTGGTCCACCTCCTCCGCCAGACTCTCACGACTTAGCTTCACCTCTCCTCCATAGGAGCGTGGGTGGGTTGCGATCGGTGAGGCCGCCACTCCACGATGCGCTTGGCGTGGCGGCGGTCTGGCGAAGAGAGATGCCGAGTCGTCTCGGTGGACCTCGATCCCGAGGTAGAAAGAGAGGGCCCGAGGTCGCTCATCCGGAAGGTGGCCTTCATCTCCGCCTTGAACGCCTCGATCTCCTTCTCCTTGGTACCGGTGATCACAAGGTCGCCGACGAGACGCCTATCGCCAGGCATTGCCTCCCTTGCCCTCGCCAGAGAACCCGCTGACCTCGTGGCCTTCTGCCGAATCCCATTTGCTTGAGGTGGAGTCCACTTGGCGTTCTGCTCGCGGTGCTCGCCAGAAGCCGTAGAGGGCCTTGCGCAGCGAGGACCTTGCTTTTTCTTGGGATAATGAATCCGCCGGCAAGCGGATGTAGACCTCCTCCTTCAAGTCGCCGCTGAGAAAGCAGACTTGACGTCCATGTGATGGACGCGACCACCTCTGAGGCTGCGAGGCGAGGAGGAGACGACGGACTCCATCCGCGGTAACAGCGCTGGCATCGTCCGGTCGACTCCCTCTGCCGGAAGCCTCGTGCCACGAGACGCGCTTTGTGCTTGATCACCTCTCTGCCTCGTTTTCTTGAGCTTGAAGACCCACTTGAGAGAGATGGCGTGGTGGCCGTTACCGAAGATCGGCCACTCCTCGTCTTGTTTCGCCGACGGCGTCCATCTCTCTCGCATCGCGGCACGCCATGCCGCGTTTCTCCGCCTCGGCGAAGAACGAGGCTCGCCGTCGCCTGCGAGGCGCTTCGCTCGAAGTCGCACGCGCCAGCCAGACCGGCCATTGCTCCGAGGAGGTCGCCCACGACGCAGAAGCGCAGAGGCTCGCCATTGTGGTAGGCGCTGATCGCGATCTCGCTGTTAGACGGGAGCGGCGAACTCCACCGTGTCCGCTTGTCGTGGCCGGCCGCCGGTCTTGAAAACTGGCGAGTAGGCGCCGCGTGGGAGAACGAGGCGTGGCGGC
Organism: Phyllostachys edulis; assembly: GCA_036346405.1. Classification (NCBI taxonomy): domain Eukaryota; kingdom Viridiplantae; phylum Streptophyta; class Magnoliopsida; order Poales; family Poaceae; genus Phyllostachys; species Phyllostachys edulis. The sequence continues at coordinate 22,844,708 of CM070549.1, read as the reverse complement.
GGTCTTGGCGGTGGACTCGCCGGAGCTCGTGGGCTTGCCGAGCCGCGGTGGCGGTGGTGAAGGACTCGCCGGAGGTGGTGGCGAACGGGGGCGGTGGGGGCGAGCTTCGTGAAGACGACTGTTGGCTCCCCGCCTCCTCGAAGCGGGCGTGGTCGACAACGAATCGCCGGTCGTCGAGTCGAGCCGCCATCCACCATCTTGTCCCACGCCCACGCCGCCGCCGAACACGACGCCACGCGTGATGCGCACGCCGCCGTGTCGTAGGATCGAGGACGCGGTAGGCCTTGGCGCCCTCGAGCCGGCGAAGACTCTGGCGTGCTCGGCTCGCCGAGCTTGCCGACGTGGTTGAGCTTTCTTGACGAAGGCGAGCGGTAAAGACACGGCAGTGGCTCACCGCGCGCTTCGCGCGTGCGAGCCTCGTATGGCGCTCTTGCCGCCGAGGGCCTTGGTGAGGCGGTTAAGCAAGTGAACGGCGGTCATCATCGCCTCGCCCAAGAGAATGCCGCATCCTCTCTCGCTGAGGAGGCGCGGCGGCTACCACCGCCGTCGGTTGCGGCGCTTCGACGACGCTGTTCTCTGCGGCGGTGTGTGCGGCGGAGAAGTGACGATGGATCCTCGTTGGCGCGACGCCGCGAACTCGGCCGCCGTGAATTCACCGCCGTTGTCCGTCGCGTAGGACCCGGCTTGCGCGCGACTCGCCTCGCAGCAGCCTTTTGAAGGCACTTGATGGCGTCCGCCGGATGCCTTGACGCCGAAAGCGTGATGCCCACATGTAGCGGGACACGCTCGTCGACGAGGAGGAGGAAGTAGCGGCCTCAGTGTAGCCGGTGTCACGGGCCACGAGGTCACCGTGTACGAGCTCCAGCTCTCCTTGGCGCGAAGCTTCGCTGGCGAGGGAAGAAGCCGCCGCAGCTTGGCGAGACGCAGTGTCGCAGAATCGCTTCCACGTGGTCGACGCGCGATGCCCCGCGACCATCTCCTTCTCCGAAGCCGCCTCGTGGCCTCAAAGTTGAGGTGCCCAAAGCGCCGTGCCACCTCCAAACGCCGCTGCCGCGGCGGTCAGAAGACAAAGAGGTTGCGCCACTTGCGCGTGAAGGACGAGAGCGGTTGCTCTGCTGACCTTGACGAGGAGCCGCGACTATGATCCCAGATGCAGCAAGACTTCGCGCTCAATCTCCACGCGATCCGTTCTCATCCAAATCCCCAAAGCCGATGATGGAGTTCTCAACGCGGGATGTAGTAGACACCGGTGAGCGCGGGTGCTCGCCCGATCTTGGCGACGAAGACGACAGAGCCGACGCCTTGATCTCCACTTGGCGAGGCGTCGCCGAACTTGATTTGCGTGCCTCGAACGCTGAAGTCGAGCTCGAGAAGAACTCCGCCGCCGGTCATGTGGTGGTGGCGCTGTGTCGAGACACCACCCGTCGGTCTTGTCGTTCACTGGGCTAATCGCCGAGGAGGCGTGTGCTTTTGGCTCGCTCAAGGTGGAGGAGAGCCGCTGCGGCCGGTGCGGCGCGGAGGTAGTTCGATGCTCGCATGAGCAATGAACGAGCCGGCCGCCTCCTCCTTCGCTCGCGCGACGCTGGCTGGCCGCGTCGTGGTATCCGACAATCCTTGGCCCAATGACCGTGCTTGCCGCAGCTTGTAGCAAGAGTCGCCTCGTCTTGGCTTTTGCTTGCCGCCAGCGCCATGCTGGCGCCTCCATCGGTCATCACCCTCGGACGCCCTCGCGCCGCACGGTGTCTTTACACGGCTTGCCGCGCTTATGCCGCTGTCGTGGAAGAAGGCTCCTTCTTCCTGTCACCTTGGCCGTGACCCATCGCTCCCCGAGCGAGAGGAGCTTCCGCCAATGGTGACGGGTCCCGAGAGACGCCAGGGCTCATCGCCGCCAACGACCTTGAGGCGACCAATGCCTCCTCGATCGTCATCGTGGAGAGGTCCAGCAGAGACTCGATCGAGCGAGCCATCCGCTTGTACTTCTCGGGGCGCAATGGAAGAGCTTCTCCACGCTCTCTCCTCGCCAGAGGTGTCGCCGCCGAATCGCACCAACTTCGCAACAGAGTGTTGAGACGGAGAGCAAAGTCATCAACGCCCTCACCGCTTGAAGGCCGATTCTCCCACTCCTTGCGTAGTGCTCGCAATGTAGACTTGCGCGCGGCGGTCGCCGCCGTCGTCTTTGCGGCGATGGCGTCCCAAGCCTCTTTGGCGATCGCTTGTTGGTAAGCGAAGCGCATCTCGGCGGGATCGCAGCGATGAGAGCATCCAAAGACCCGCCGATCCCGGTCGAGTCGACGTCTCCGTCCGGATCGCATCCCACATATGCCGCGACTGGAGCTTTACCTCATCACCGCAGACCCACTCGACGAAGTTGGTCTTGGTGAGGTAGGCCACCGCCGGGCCGATGTCCTCGACGACACTGGTACTCGTGGTGACCACGGATCAACCGGGAGAGAGCCGCGTCGCTGTGAAGGCCGCGCTCTCCGCTGACCCGTCTGACGCCGACGCTGCGCGCGTCTCTCCAGAGCGCCGCCGTCCGCCTGTCTGCCGTGCTGCCGCCGCGCCGTGGGCGTCGTGTGCCCATCGCCGCCGCTTCGCCGCTTCCTCCTCTCCAGCCGCTCAAGGTCCGCGTCGGCTGCTGATATCGGCGAGATGGAGCTGCTGCTGCCGCCGCTGAGAACCTCGACCTCTGCTTCTTTGCACGCCAGCCAGACTGCCGCCGCCGCTTCCACCTCTCGCTCGCTTTGCCGCTCCACTTTGCCGACCTCGACGCTTTTTCACGCCAAGCGGCCTGCCAGGCCCGCTTCATCTCGTTCCTCGCCCGCCATAATTGGCTTCTTACGCCAAGGTTTCGAGGCGATCGAAGGCCGAGACTGCCTGCGGACATGGCGTACACCGGGAAACTGCGCGGAGAGAGAGCCGCTTTATGGTTGGGTCACAACTGCTTGCCGAAGCGAGGCCGAGAAGGGATTGAGCAGAGATGCTCAAAGTTGCGAGATAGTACGGCTCTGATACCAATTGTTAGTCGCTGGATTCTTGCACTTGGTGATAGCAAGATCCTTACTCTCATCGAGAGGATGACACTTGGAGATGGGGCAATTTTCTTCGTTTATTTCTCACACAATGCCGTTCCAACCTGAGGGGTTGGGGATACAAATTTATAGGCTGTTAACCAGCCAAGCATATGCTAAGATGCTAGTCTAAGATGCTGTCCTAGATGCTAGTCAAAAGCTGCTAAGATGCTAGTCTAAAGAGATGCTGTCCTTGAAGGGCAGCAAAAGCCAACACACAAGAGACTTATCCATCAGAAATAGTCCCATTTGAATCCTCTGAAACTGGCTTCGATTATTATTGTTGTTATTTTGACTTAAAGGTGCCAAACAAGGTTTAGGAAATTCATACTTGCTGATAGGTTATGGTTATTGTTTACCAATCAAATACTTGTGTCGTGTGGTAACTAGCCCAACAGCTGCTTATGTTTAAATTATCAAAAGTGTAGGACAGTGGCATGATGGCTCCAACATAACTGAAAGCTAATGAAAACTGCTTGGTTTCATTCATCCAAATAGTGTCCAATGACATTTGCTCTCTTATGGCAGTGTTAAATAGTCTGTTTGATCATTACGTATCCAGATATGTCCATGCTGGTCCAAAAGCACCTTGTCACCCTAACTTGGTCAAAATTGATTTAAATCAGTATAGTTTTCATTTTTTTGGTGGGAGACTTGGTGGTTTTCCTTCAATGGATGCTATTGTTAGATTTTGGGAGAGGGATTTTGCTATTCACAACTAGGCATCTTATTCATTATTGAGAGGGTATATATAGACATTGGGTTACATAAGCCTCATGGGCTACATGGGCCACATGAGCCAAGAGAGAGAATGTACAACACTCTTAACACCCCCCCTTTCAAACTCAAGGTGGATCAAGAGGATTTGATGCATTGAGTTTGAGTAGATAAAGCCGATGTTGTTCTCGAGTATAAGCTTTAGTGAAAAATATGCAACTTGAAGCTCTGATGGTACATACTTGAGGTCGATGGTCGACTGCTGACAATGAGACCATGTGAATGATGTACCAACACTAATGTGCTTTGTCAACTCATGCTTGACTAGATCACTAGCAATCTGAATGACTTGTATTGTCACAAAACAGAGGTGTAGGGTTATCACGATGGACATTGAGATTAGCCAAGAGCCATCGAAGCCAAATGATCTTTGAGGTGGTAGCGACAAGGGCTCGAAGCTCAGCCTTTGCACTAGAGCGTGACACCGCAGTCTGCTTCTTGGACTTCGAGGCAATGAGCGAAGTGCTAAGAGAGATGTAGTAGCCAATGATAGATCAGCGATCAGCAGGATCACTCGCCCAAGTGGAGTTAGAGTAAACGTGGAGCTGGAGCTGACTCAAACTGGTATAGAATAGACGTCTGGTGCAGAGGCAATAAACAAGGCAGAGTTATGCTCACTTAAAGTGAAACCAGCAGCTCGAACCATAGAACTGAAATGCTCGAACCAAGCACGAAAAGCCTGTTTGAGACCATATAGAGCACGCTTAAGATGACAAACATAGCCTGTAGGAGCCTTAACACCGAGGGGTGGCTGCATATAGACCTCATGTAGATCACCATGAAGAAAGGCATTCTTGACATCCATTTGAGATATAGTCCATGAGCGTACTGCTGCAACAACAATGAGAGTATGGACTATAGTCATATAAGCAACTGGAGCAAAACTTGTCATAATCTCGACCATAAACCTGTCGAAAACCTCTTGCAACAAGATGAGCCTTGTATCGCTCCGCTGAACCATCCGACTTGGTCTTTACTTTGTATACCCATTTGCAAGTTATAGGAAGAGCTCCAGATGGAAGCAGAACAAGATCCCAAGTACATGTAGACTCTAATGTTGTAAGCTCCTCAATCATAGCCAACTGCCACTCAGGTATACTGGCTGCCTCCTGATAGGTACTCAGCTCAGATACTGCATATGCACAAGAAAAACCCCATCTCTTTGGTGCCTGAAGAGAAGAACGATCATGTAGGGCATACCATGATGTAGTAGAATGATCATCAGAGTTTGTAGTACTGGCTGGAGAGTTAAATGGAGGAGAGGACTGAGGATCAGAAGGTTCAAGAGAAATGAAAGTCTGAGGATTAGAAGGAACTATATGTCGACGACTATAGTGAAAGGGAAAAGTGGAAGTGTCAGAAACTGATGGAGCTGGTGGAGAAGACACACTAGAAGGTGAAACTGGTGTAGAAAGTGTATCTGGAGAAGGCAAGTCTAGTGAAGGAATGAGAGGTAAACACAAAAAGGAGGTGGAATCTGTGTAAAGAATAGGATGTGTAGAAGGATGATAAAAGAAGGGTTGACCCTCATCAAAGGTCACATCACGAGAGATGCGAATGCGACGTGCTGAGGGATCATAGCAACGATAGCCCTTATGCTCAGGACTATAACCCAAAAAGACATACTCAACTGACTGAAGGCTCGCTCAGCTTTGTGCGCTCACGTGGTGCTAGAAGGAGATAGCGAATGTGCATCTGAAGCTTGAAAGAGGGCTGACGGTTGATGAACATAGCAAGTAGGTGCTATGTATAGGACCTCACCAGGACACTTGCCCTGAAGCTTGAAAGAGGGCTGATGGTTGATGAGATAGACTGCCGTAGAGAACGCTTCCCCCAAGAAGTGAGAGGGAACAAAGGAGAAAATGAGAAGAGTATGAGCAATCTTAATGATGTGACGGTGCTTGCGCTCAGCAACATCATTCTGAGCATGAGCACCAGGACACGAGAGCTGAGAAAGAGTACCCTCGGAAGTAAGGAACTGACGAAAGATACTCTCCTCCAGAGTTAGAACGGACAACACAGATGGTAGAAGAGAATTGAGTATGAACCATCTGAGCAAAAGACTGATAGATAAAAATCGACTGCGAACGTTGTTTCATGAAGTATATACAAGTGTATCGAGTGTGGTCATCAATGAAGATGACATAGTAACTGTGACCACTCTTCGAAGCAAAAGGAGGACCCCAAACATCCGAATGTACCAAATCAAAGGGATGATCAGATCGGGGAAAGCTGGAAGGATATGAGAGTTGTAATTGCTTGCCAAGTCTACAACCCTTGCACTGAAATTTTGTGTCTAACAGAAACAGGACTAAGAACACCTTGATGAATCAAGATAGAGAGGCGTGAGCCACACAAGTGCCCCAAGCGATGATGCCATGAGGAAAAGACTTGCAAACAGAAGCAGATGCAGAAGGACAAGGAGTATATGGACCGGTACTAGAAATGGAGGATAAAGGGAGACTCAGACAATCAAGAACATAGAGCCCTGCAGTACCTATCTGACGGTGACCTGTACCGATGACAACTCTTGTTCGATGATCTTGCACAAAGCAGGAGCTATCATCGAACCCAACAAAGCAGTTCATATCTGCAAGCTGCCCGACAGAGATGAGATTCATGGAGAGTGTGGGGACAAGTGAGATCTGAAATTGCGAAGTGAGAGGTGGAAAGAGTACCCTAATGAGTGATCGTGCATGGCATTCCATCAAATGTCTGAATCTTGATACCTTGTGCAACAAGACGACATGATGTGAGTTGAGATGCATCGGATTTCACATGGAAAGAAGCCCTTGAATCCAACAACCATGGGAGTGAAGCACCTGACATAGGACATGATGGTGCAGTAAAACCGATGGATCCACTAGAAGATGCTGCAATTTAGACACAATCGACTCAAGATTGCTTATCCGAGATCGATCTAACCAAGCTAAGTTACACAAGACTCCACAAAGACCAAAGAGGATGTAAGAAGCAATAACAACATCACCTCGAATAGGTCTAGGACCAAGAATGCCATCAAGAGCCATGATAGGATCAAGTACACTAGCACCAAACAACAACCTCAGTAATACCAACACCACAGGCAATAGCAGGAGATCATGATCCACAACACAACAAGCTACAGTAGAGCAGTAGTACCGAGCAGCAGAGCAACAGTAGCATCACCAGCAGAGTAGGGCTAGAGTAGTACCGAATAGCAGGCAGAAGCACAACCGGGAGGAGCACAGCAGGGTGGCGAGGAGGAGAGGAAGCTGGCGATCAAGTCACGAGGTCGCCGGAGCAAGAGTCCTTAGGCCTAGGTAGACCTGTTCACGGGTGGCCCGACCCGGAAGCCCGAAAACCCTGGCGAAATGTAATTAAAATACTTTAAAACTATTTTTTATTCTCTAAATGAATTAAATATTAAATTTTATTCAAAAAAGAATTAAAATAATATTTTTTAAATGGAAAATGTATTTTTCGGGCCAGGCTTAGGCCTGCCCATTCGAGACTGGGCTTTTCAGGCCCGGCCCGAAGCCCGGCCTAGCCCGACATTTGAACAGGTCTAGGTCTAGGCGGTGTCGCATCACCTTCAGAGCAGAGGAAGCCAGAGGCGGCGGCGTATCGCCTTCAGAGCAGAGGCGCGGATCCGGAGGAGGCGAGGATCCCGCGGTGGTGGCGACGTCTTGCGAGGACGTGCGGCGCAAATGCGAGGACGCGGTGTCAGGCTCGCTGGCCCGAGAAGAGGAGGATACTAGGAGGCGGCTTCGGCCACGGTGGAGGATGCTGGCGTGCGGCGCGGATGCGAGGAGGCAGCGTTGGGCTCGCCAGCCTAAGCAGAGGAGGATGCTAGGAGGCGGCTACGGTGATTTTAGGAAACAAGGATAGGGTTCGAGTAGATGAGCTCTGATACCATGTTAGATTTTGGGAGAGAGATTTTTCTTTTCACAACCGTGCATCTTATTTATTATTGAAAGGGTATATATAGAGTATAGACATTGGGTTGCATGGGCCTCATGGGCTACATTGTCCAAGAGAGAGAATGTACAACACTCTTAACAGCTATATCTCATTGTACTCCTAGCTAGTTTGAATCTTTAGTTGAAACTTTTGCTTGTAACCAGTAATCCTTAGTTGTGTTGTTAGTGTTGGCGGCCTGAAACCGCTTCTGGGGAGCAACTTCAGTCCATCTAGTTTAGGCCCTTGGGTCAGAGTTGTGTCGCCTTGATTGTCTAAAGTTGGCAATCAGCAGTGTAATTTAACTTGGTTTTCTATCGTAATGCAAAGACACGCAAAGCTTTTGCGTGTTCTATAAAAAAAGTTTGTATCTTTGACTATTTCCCAGCATTAACTGGCAAGATACTGCCAGTACAATATACTATTGTCGTAGCCGTAGATAAAACTAAAGATCCAAGCTGAACATGCTTATTGTGGTACTTTGATAAATTACACTTACCCTTGTATACTTGGACACTAGTTGTAGAAACCCTAGGTTTTGCTAAAAGTTGCACTTGACCCCATAAATAAGAAATTTTGCATCTGAAAGTCCTATGATTCTACGATTAGGAAAAAATTGTTGAGAAAGATCACCTTAAGCATAACATTGAGGGTGCCAAAGTGGATGTCACTGGGTGTAGGAGAGAAAGAAGCGAGCAGCAAAAAATCCTTGATTTTTCTTTTCTTGTTCCTGGAGTTTTCTACAACTTCTTTTTAGGGAAAATTCACCCCCTCAAGCCATCCCACATGTGACGCTAGGGGGTAAATGATAAAGGCAGTGACTTTTAGTGTGCTTTTTTTTAAAAAAATGTCCCCTTTTTCTTTTCCTTGGGTTAAGTAAGTGTATCTTTTGGTTAAAACTAGGGTTTCTGCAACTCATGTGTAATTTCCTCTGGTAATGTTAATAGTCAATCCTAATTGATGGTGTACATGTCAGATGTCTGCAGCAGCATTTGCCAAAGGCCTTCTTGATTTGGAAGGGCAACTAACTCCCATACTGGTCCGTTGCTTATGGTCTATTAGATCATTTTTATTGCTTAATTCCGCCTATCTCAAATTTATCTTTTGTACTAACTTCAGGTCTCTCTAGTAAGTAAAGACTCATCTATGCTAGATGGACTGGAAGATGCTAGCATTGAGATGGATGACTCAAAGGTTTGATTTCATATTTTGATAAACGTACTGTATTTTTCAATGAAGTTTCTTAGATTTAAACAGTCATATGAAGTTTTGGGAAAGGAAAACACGTGCACACACTTATGTTACTAAGGTTTTTAGCTTGAGATATACCAGACCCCACCATGTCAAACATTTCCACATATAGTACAATTAGATGTTCATCAATGTTTGTTTCGATCTTGCCTTGGAACATATAAGAGATGATAATGTGGGCCTCTAAGTCTGTAGCTTGTATGAACACTATGACCACAAGGCCAGCAGCTACTATTCAATTATCACACACCCATGAGTGCTGAATCTAACTACCACCTCCTTATTTCTTATTGCTCCCTGGAAATCTTCACAAGTATTTGTGATGTGATGTTCCATCAGAGTCATTGTAGGCGAGTTCTAAATTCCACTGTATTAAACTCCCATATCTTAAAGAGTTAATACCTTCCCACTACCCTCTTGATTGTCTTTAGAGTTCATCATCTATTCTTACCAAAAGTTAAATAAACTGACATTTTCAGGCTAGATTGCATGAGATCATCATTTCAAATGCTAAAGCAAAGAATACCGATGAACCGGTGGTGTTTCCATGGATGGTTGATGGTGCAGGATTGCCTCCAAATGCTTCTCAACTTCTCCCTAAGATGGTAAAGCACTTTGATTAGATATAAGCTAGATCTTTATTTTGAAGCATCTCTTAGTCATAGTATTTGTGTTAATAATGTACTTTTAATTATTGGTTTGCTTCATTTCTTATGAAATTCAGTTCTCACTTGTTTCAATGGCTAGGTTTTCAGTCATGAAATTTCATGCACACATGCAGCATTTTAACAATTTTGCTCAATGACATACCACAAATTTTGCAAAAGGTTTTGCCATGTGGATTTTTATTATTGTCTAGATAATGTTTAGTTACAAAACCAGTGCAGGGGCAATTTCAATTTTGACAAGCATATGTTATTTTCTTGTTAGTAGTTATTTGTTCCCATCTAGTGTTTAGTTTCACTTGATCTCTAGACGTTAGAAAAAAAACTATTTGTTCCTGTCCCTTCTAATTTAGCTGTCTCTAAGCTTGCCAAGTATTGATATTAGTCATACAATTCTACAATTGTATTTCTGTAGAGCAACTTGTCTGGCTAGCTACAAAGAATCATGATGCTAACCTGCAAATCAATTTCTATTTCCAGTCCTGTAATTTAATTATAAGTAATTTAATTCTTATGCTGTTCTTGCGTTCACTAGGAGCATGTCAAATGTTGTTGTTGTATGTTTTAGTTTTACTTTATGATTATACAATATTTAAGAATTTTAGCCTTCAAATCAAATTGACTCATTTACTTTGTGATTGCTGTCTTTTATTGAGTAAATCGTATTAATTATATTTTTGTAGCAACATTGTTAATGTGGAAACTTGAAACATACTCAGGAATAGGTTTTAATAAGAAAAGGCAACCTTGGAACATATTGGACTTTCTCATGCAGGCTAGTCTTCCTTTTAAAATAAACGGGAAAGAAAAGTAAATAACAAAAATTAGGGCAGTGCCATTTGTGTTCAATTATGTATATGGAGATGAATGAAAGTAAACAATGAGAAAGATAAGTTCACCTTCACCTCAAACAGCCAAACCAGTGTGTTGCTGATGCCAACTGCCAAGTCTTTGGTGGGATGGATTTATGCTGGGCAGGGTCGTACTGACATTTTAGGGCCTTGTGCTATAATATATATATATATATATATATATATATATATATATATATATATATATATATATATATATATATATATATATATATATATATATATATATATATATATATAATACAACGAGACCTTATAAATAGAAAATGTCAACATCAATGCTATTAGTGTTACCGCTAAGTTTAGCTAGCCTATTCAACATATTCATCAACATTATTATCAAAGTTAATTTCCATAAAACATGGTTGAAAAATAGAACACCACATATATGCACAAATACAAAAAAGAATTGCAACAATAAGTGGAGTGGTGTTAATTTAGGAACAACAGCTAGCACAACCACAACCGGGCACATATGGCTCCCAGAGACCCCAAAGCGGCACGGAAGGCCCACTGCAGCGACGAAACGACATAGTACCAGTGCCTAACAATTGTGATGCACAAAGATGAAAAGTACGAGACATCGACACGAGATTGAGAGGAATAATTGTGTGTTTGAGGTATTGAACTCATAAAGAAACCCAAAGTAATTGACACCAACGTCAAGACGAGAATTAAGAAGGGAAGAGTTAATTTTGATTGTGAGAATTAGGAGGCATTAATAGCTGTCTTTGTTAGACAACATAAGGAAGTGAAGAGAGAAAGAGAAAGGTTTGGGGACATGGATGGATTCCAAGTTTTGCTCACTTAACTCTTACTAATTCTAAGATTAACCAATTGATAATCAAAGGTTAGTCCGAAAATGGGGCCCTTGAATTAGTGGGGGCCCTATGCAGTTGATCATACTGCACACCCTTGCCATCCGGGCCTGATACTTTGTAAGTCTTTACCCGAGCCACGAAATTAACCAGTCGAAGCAAAGTGAATCAAAGTTGAAAATTTGCAATAGTGCAGAATGTAATGGATGTCAGTTGGTGAGTTAGTATCACAGTCTAATAGGAGTGTTGAGTCTCTAGTCTAATGAGAGTCCGTGTAGTTTAGTTGTAATTTTAGCAATATAAATACAGGGTGAGGTCCTAGGGACACACACAATTTTTACCTTAATTGCTACAATCTCTCAAAAGTATTTGGAGGATACATGCAAATTTGTAAGATGTGTAGCCAAGTCCTGTAAGGTTCCAGTACAGAAGGCGTTAGTGCTAGATTCGTCGAGTTTCTAAGCTGCATACTATTCTACTGTCATGAATAATGATTTTATAATTCTTTGTTCCCTTACTTATTAAACTTTGATTAGGCCAAGTTGACGAAAGAAGTAACTGCACAAGTCAAGCTACTTGCTGAAGGTGAAGATGAGAAGCTTGCGTTGACAAGCTCATTTCCTAGATATGACCAAGCAAAAGCTCTTGGGAAAACAACAATTGATGTGGCTCGTATTGCTGCTGGGTTGCCTTGTGGGAGTGAAAGCTTCCTCTTGATGTTTGCTCGATGGAGAAAACTTGAGAGAGATTTATATAATGAAAGAAAGGAGTGAGTAAAGAGTTTCACCATTCCAAATTTTCTTGATGTTTATAAATCATTTTTTTATCATTGAGTTTACCTTTGTGCTCATTCACTCATGGTGCTTCGTAATCATAATGCAGCCGATTTGACATTACACAGATTCCAGATGTCTATGACTCCTGCAAGTAAGTGATCATAAAGTAATCGCCTTATTTAAGGAGGGTAATTTTTTTTTCCAAATGTAACATGCCATCTAATGCTTGGCATCCATTTGAAACAATTAATGTATTTTCGAAGTGTCTAAATACTTAATATGCCATAAAGATATTCAACATTTTAAGTCTAGAATATAGAAAGAAAATGTGCTCCACAAAGTTGGTAGAAACTTTGAAATAGGATGTGCTCTTGTTCATCTTCCTATGTATAATATGCTTATTTATTGAATCCTCAAGATCATTTACATCACCATACAACTATCTGTAAGTGGCATAAGCCTTACACCTGAACTACTGAATTGCATGGCAGATATGACCTGCTGCATAATGGTCATCTCAATCTTGAGGGTTTGGAAGAGCTTTTCAAAGTTGCTCAAGTAAGCAAGTTGAAAATTTGTATTCTTTTATTTGATGTCTCGTTTGATTGTACATAAAAATTAATCTTGAACTTTTGCAATGCATATGAACACACGCTGTAGTCTGTCTTCTTGATTCATCACAAAGTTATATTGATTAAGCACATATTTTAGAAGAGGAGTCAGCTAATGCACATGTAATGATGAGTATAACTGTATCATATGGCCATATTGTTTCGGTACAAACAACTGGGTACATTTGACATCGAAGTTTTGGGGATATCATTTCACACAAACTGACGTGCCTCAAAAAAGAATGACATTCCTATATTTCGTTGCCCCAAGTTTGGGGAAGTCACTCTATTATATCGTCTGGTTGGATAGGGCCTTGCATGTCTACTCAGAGGCACTTTGCATTGAATGTAACCATGAACATAGGACTGTTTCTAAATGCTGTTATATGAAAAGAATAGTTCAAGTTATTGGATTATACAATTCTAACATTGAAGTGACTTGAGAGGGAGACTATGATTGGCTTGGCCATCGCTTCTGTTTTGTAAATTCATTGTGGGCCATGCAATTGCACTTTTCTTTTGTATAATTTACAAGAGATGTAAATGAGGAGTCTGTTAATCTTGATCTCATGAATAGCTTTTAGTGTTAATCTACTCATGCTGTTCATATTTTTGTTATTTCATATCAGTCAATTATGAAAGACCTGATGGTTTGAACAGCTTGTTCTTTTTATATACATATGTTGATGTTGTAGTTTCTAACTATCTGCTAGTTCATTGACATTGATTAGTTCTCTGGTATGTTTTTAGCATGTTCATCAAAGCTTATCTAACACTCTGATTCTTGTAGCTTCTTGCTGATGGTGTTATTCCAAATGAGTACGGGATCAACCCAAAGCAAAAACTAAAAATTGGTTCAAAGGTTTGTTGTCAAGCAAGATGTCACTGTTTCTTTCATTGTATTGTATGCACTGGTTGTGAGCATAGGATACTGCCAATTGACTAATCATTAATGCGGCTTTCACTCTTGTTGGTTTTCGCAGATAGCACGCAGGTTATTGGGAAAAATTTTAATTGATCTATGGAACACTCGCGAAGAAGCTATTAGTGTCGCCGAACCGAAATTTACTGAAGATGAAGCTACATTCCTGCCAACAAAAGAAGTAGAGCACCAGCAAAAGCTACAAGTTAGAAATGAGGATGGAAGAACATCTAGTTCCACTAGTGAGAAGTCATTTGACCAAGAAGATGAAGATGATAGAGAAACTAAATACCGTTTAGATCCTAAGTATGTGCTTGTTTTTTCTGGTTTATTCGAAATTCAAGTTTTTGCTGATTTACATGTAAAGTTTATGCGTCTAATATACTTTATCTCAGGTATGCCAATGTAAAGACACCTGACCGACATCTCCGCACGAGGCTTTATTTCACATCGGTACACCGGATCACTTATGTTCTGCATGATTTGTTCTTATCATCCTTTTGGAATTCGAAGTGATGTTGTATACATTTTCTCCATCAGGAATCTCATATACACTCATTAATGAATGTCCTTCGCTATTGCAATTTGGATGAATCTCTACAAGGAGAGGATAGCCTTGTCTGCCAAAGTGCTTTGGACCGACTACATAGAACTAGGGAGCTAGACTACATGAGTAATATTGTGCTTAGAATGTTTGAAAATACAGAGGTATGGATCTTTCTGCAATATGTCTCTCAACTATCTTCCTTTTATATTATAATTTATCCTACATATTTCCATTTATTGTCTTCATGAGTTAGTATTTCTGAAAGGTTTTTGAACTTCAATTTTCCTACCTTACATTAGAATGAAGTAATGTTGATCATTTTTCTTGAGTAAGCTACCTTTCGTACTCCAATGTCTATTTTCACTAGTCATGCAAACACCTTGTACTAATAACATTTGAGGGGAGCTTTAGTGCCAAACTAATTGTTATTTTGGAGACTTCAATTATTGCTAGTTATATATGCAGTGCAGATTGTTTCTTGTCAATTTTCTGTTGCAGCGCCATGTCAATGATACTTATTTACAAGACCAATGGGTAATACCCATAGCATGCCATGCAATTAGGCATTTCTTTATCCCCCCTTATGCAAAATATTATATGCAGTTATACAATTCTATCGGCCGTCAGTTATACAATTACTTGCTAGACCGGGATATCTGTATCCCTTGTATTTCATTGGTATCTGCAATTGGGCATCGGTTCATCTTTTGATTATGTCGAAATGACATAATTTCCTAAATATTAGGGACTAGTCATGTGCCCGTGCGTTGCAACGGATACCAAATAAATGATACAAACATTTTAAATGGTAGAAAACAAAATATTGTGAGCATCATGTAAAAACACATCAAAGTATATCCGCAAAATATGCAACAACATTTCATTATATTGGACAAATACTCCCATTTCAGAATAGAATATATAACACATCACAGACTTTTTAATGCTTAGGAGAATAAAAAAGTAACAACAAGAAGTGTACATGAGTAAATATAGTGTATTCTCAGAGCCACACAGCGGGCTACTCCAAATGCGCACAAATGAAAAAAAAATTCTAACAGGAGGTTAAACCGTTTGACAGCGAGAGTAGTGTTCTCAGAGCCACACAGCGGGCTACTCCAAATGCACACAAATGAAAAAAATGACGTCTAATAGGAGGTTAGACCGTCTGACAGTGAGAGTAGCAATCAGGCGTCCGTTGGTCTTCACAGCAAACCTCTAGAAGTCACGGCTGCGCAAAATAAGTGGTGTCTCACTATGAGAATCAACAGCACTGAAACAAAAAATACATCAAAAAATCACCGAAAGTTATAACCCATAACAATAATGTATCAAGACAACTATATCATTCCAAGAGAAACCGGTAGAAATGTAGTTCCTCGACGTCCAGTGGCATCAAAAGAAAGTCTGCTCCGGATAGCGAGAGGAACCATTAAGCCTTTTGCTTCACCTTTCCAGAGCCCAGGAACCAAAACCAGCTTATGAGCATGAACCAAGGGAAGCCACACAAAACCACAAAATGTACAGTGACAAACATGGACTGCAAAAATAAAGTGCAAATTGCTTCATGACAAATCAATACTTTAGATGTTCTTCGAATCATGCAATCATTTCCACAAGAATCATTACAGGTATGTAATGTAATGACTCATCACCGTTGCCATGAACACATTACTTCAGAATTAACCAATAGTAACAACCTACAAACGGCACACTGAACCAATAACCAAAGCATTAAAATCCAAATAATTCTACAACTCGGTCCCTTAGATGTTCTTTGGATCAAGCGATCATACCCGCAAGAATCATCACAGGTCTGTATGGACTCATCACCGTTGCCATGAATAACACATCGCTACACATCAGACCATACACACACAAACAGCACACAAATCCAATTAGCCCAAAAGACTGTAATTCAAATAAACCTACAGCTAAAAAAATAAGATGCAGGTAAATTTGCCAAACGGAGATGCAAACCATATTATGCAGCAAATTGAACTTATTAAAAGGGCATCACTGAGTTTTCAGTTTTGTATCCTTAGGTACCATTAAGATTTGAAAATGCCGCTGGATGCCAATCTTGACTATTAATTTTTTAAAAAAGTGACTAAATTAACCTTATCTGATTTTTCAAAAAATTGTTTCACTTTTATTACAACATTTGAGGTAACTGAAAACTTCAAAGGGCAAGATTTGATGTGCTTAGATTTGAAGATTCAGATTTTAAATCTCCCCCTTCGTAGTTTTCAGGTTTCAAATTTTCAAATACCTACAGTAGCATATATAGACATGGTTTTAGATCTTCAGTGGTATCGATGGAAGTGACGAAAAAAGTGATAGAATTAACACTGCTTGAAATATCAGTCGTGTATAAAGAATTTTCCCCTCTTAAAATGGTAATGATAGCACTCACCACATCCTTTTCTATGTTAGGTCCAGAAGATTTAGTCAAAGATGTAGGCTTGATCTTCGATTTAAGCGAGAGTCCCTCTACTCTACATGTTTGCTCAGTTTTAACTGAAAAATAGCAGTGCATTTAGTTAGACTGTTAGTAATAACATACAAGAGTGCCAAAAACTAAGTTAAATAACAGACAAATGTCACTGGGAGCCTGGGAGGTTAAGTAAAAGAAATGCCTGAGTTCACACAGGAAATTCGGCTTCTTTCAAAAGCCATACACACAAGATTACCTGGAGCAAACTTTTTGTTTGGTTTAGAAATATTTGACACAGATGAGGTACTTCTAGGGACCATAGGAAGAGAAGGTTGAGACTTCTTCGGAATTCTTGACACCTGATCTGTAGCAATTGAGTTTGACACCTTCTTCTGTGTATAACTTAGTTAAGACTAACAACATTTGTAGTTATGAAGACTTAAACTTGTAACAACAGTATAGACGGTAATTTAACCCTACTTCTGTTAAGAAAAACCAAGACTTGTCCAATTATCCCTAAAACTTCATAAGGATATGCATATCCTGCTGGTGGTCGTGGTACGTACTTTTGGATGCTTCTTGCTGACCTTTTATCTTGTGTTCCCTGCAATTAGTCAGAAAAGAGCAATGTTATTGCATGACTATTAGTGTGACTACTGACTACCAAAGTAAACAACGTGCCGAGTGATGAACTAACCGCAAGTTTTCTGTTCATCCCACTCAGAAGTTTTTGCAGAAGAAAACAACCGTTGAGGGAGGACGGACGACCACCTACAGCTAAATTCAAAAAATATAACTACCTTAGTCCCTTAGTTCTTTGAATGAAGCGATCATATCCGCATGAATCATTACAGGTCTGTTAGGGCTCATCATCGTCACGAGCACAAATCAAAAAGAAATCTACACAAATCAAAAAGAATTTTCTATGCAAAACAAAGATTAAGCATGCAAGAACATTTTTAACAGTATCATGATGTATGTAAGAGCTGTGCTGCACCTTGCTTCACGAGAAACCTCCAAGGGCGCAAGAAAAAGGAAGCAGATAATGCATATTCCTATCGAAAGAGCAAACCTGCTCAATGAAAGAACTAAATCTTGGTGTATTGTTACTTACCTGAGAGAACCAAATACAATTCCTATCGAGCATCAGATGGCTTGGTGTTGGTTCTGCGGAATTTGGATAATAAATAGCCGATAGGGGATCATCGAATTTCATTTGTTGTACTTCAGCGTGCCTCTGAATGTACAGTTCTCTAAGCCCCAAAGCTCCATGAGGTACTTGTTGAAATGGTCATTGCTCCCTGATCATGACAGAACAAATAAGTAGGCAATCATACACATGTGTTGTTTTTCAAAGACTCAAAATATTCTATGGTTTGAGACTCTGAAACATTCAGATGATTTATGTGAGTTCAAAATAGAAATTATGTACAGAGTGCCTTGCACTTGTTGACTTGTACATTTTGGGCTTCATAGTAATTTCCTCCATCCACCATATTCTCAAGCTTTTCAATTATTTGAAAACACAAAACTAATTATTACAGAAACTGTTGAGAAAATAATATATACGTCTTGTGTATAAAATACTAATCGATGTTGCCAAAGGGGCACGAGGAACTTGCCTAGATGCTAATTGCTAACACAACAAGACATGCATGGAAACAGTTCATAGTGAATAGGATGAACGATCAAGTGCCATTGCTGATGCACTCCCTTTCTGCCCAAAGCCACAAGACAACCAAGTGGAAGGGCGAGTACCTCATCAATATTTTTAACATTAAACCACAACATCAATGACTTTTCAAAATGTTACTTTTCTCTTAACGGAACAATGTCTACTGATACATCTCACCCTCTTTTAGGACTCTGTTGCAACGCACAAGTATGAGGTGGAATAAAATGCACCTAAATCATATACTTGAATTTCAGATTTCTCTTCATTTAATATATTTGATGATATCCCTACTACTTATTCAAAAGGAAGCTTTACTTGCTTGGATTAGATTGTTCTTGCTTGTTATATGCTTACGGTTGAAAAAGTATTTACTTATCTTCAGTGACGTAACCATTTAAAAACAATGCGATACAAATAAAGTGGTTGGATTCAATAAGTATTTTAATAGAAGATTCTGAGTCTTGGTTTTCTCATTACTAATATTACGAGTACCATCTACTACAAAAGTGTAATCACTGGCCAACTAATCCTAAATATCATCAGAAGGAAGTAATGAACCCAAGCTCTAGCCTCTAATATACTTTTTAGACTGAGATCACCAAATATACGATAAGTAAATGGCTAGTAACCAATCTGATTTAGAACTCTGGAAATGCCCATTAATAAGTACTGTGTATGGAATGGCAATCCGATTGACAAAATCAACAGGCACAATATTTTTCAAAAAAAAAACAGATATTAACAACAAATGATGGAAAAGCACAATTAAAACATGGTCTAGTGTGATGTCATCTCATCTTTTACCTTAGTCAATGGCTGAGGCTGCGTTCCCCTGTCTGGGTCCTCACGGTTTTCCACATAGGCTATACAGCAATCACAATCACCCAAACCATTATTGTTTTCCCCAATCAATATTGCTCCAAGCAGACTAAACTACCTATGCATGCAGTGAACAAGAAGACATAACTTATACACATACTAACATTCACATCAACACCCAGTGGCACTCAGATTACAAATCATATGCTTTCCTCAATCGGCCCCTACCAAGAACCTATAAAGCCCCTAAAGCTTTAAAGATTTTTTAAGATTTGGCAAAATACAAAAGCATGATAGGTAATCAAATTAGCAAAGAGGAGAGATAAACCTCCTTGTGCTCAGTCGCATCGTGTTTGCATACATGACGGCCAAGCCCGTGAAGGTCGTCCATGACGGCATACATTCCCAGCACAAGTGCACAACCTACCACCCCATGCTTCCCCGGCAAGACCAGACATCTCGTGAAACTTGGTAGGAGGAAATTGGAGATCTTTTAAGCATTTCAACAAGCACATGACATGTACACTGAAACTAAAAAGATGCACACTAGTTTAATCTGTGCCCAGAGCACTCACCAATGCTCTGAACAAGCTTTCTCTTCTTCCTCGTCCTCATTCTCTCCTCATCGTCAACACGTCGCAGCCAGCGGTGATTGCGCACTCCAATGAATCGTCACTGCTCGCCCATCATCTTCTTGGTGTTGCCTGTTGTCCCACTGGGGCCAACCTCAAATGTCAAATGTCCTATGCTTGGGCAATGTCAAAAGCTATAACCGTGGAAATGAATAGGTATTATTAACAAACAATTATAGGGAGGAAGCAAGCAAAAAGTATGGGAAAAGCCACATAATTTCCCATTTATGTGCCGCACGCCACCGTTCCTCGAATTAATCCTTTCCCCCACAACCAAATCCACCAACATAACAAAGCAAAAAAGGGGAGAAATTTAAGAGTAGCCGCAACAAAAAAAATGGTAATAATACAAAGAAGGAAATACACTATCTAAGCTAAGCATGTTAGTCGAAGATCTAAGCAATCCAATTTCCCTAGGAAAATTTGAGAGGCCAATTTGCAAGAAAACTACGAATAGACCACACAACAAACAGATCCGAATGAATCAACCAGGGAGAGAGGAAGGGAAGGGGAAGCCGAGGTGTTTTGCCCGTGGAGGGGGTGGGAGTGGACGCCGTAGAGGTCCTAGAGCTCCTGCACTTGGCCGACCAGTTGCTGCGGCGCGCAGCGTGGCGGTGTGGCGTCAGCAAGGTCGGGGATGACCAGATCTGGCACGGGCGTCGGGTGCCGGCCGGCGCGCTACCCGCCGCTCGGGTGAGAGAAGAGGGAGAGAGGGAGGTGGAGAGAGAGGATGGGGCGGATGTATGGTGTGGCGTCGCGGATGCAAGGTCGCGGGCGAGGAGAGGAATGGAGGTCTCGCGCGCAGAGGAGGGCAGCGCGGGTGGGGAGAGGTTACGAGAGAGAGAGAGAGAGAGAGAGAGAGAGAGAGGGACGTGGGCGTGGGCGTCGGGGCTTGCGACGTGACCAGGTATTACTCCTCGATCCAACGGATATCAAGAGTATCACTGAGAGCATCTCAACCATTGAAGGAGGACACACCACCACCAACTCCAATATTTAAGTAGCAGAGATTTGTTCTGATATAGTGCACTTCAAGTAGTTGGGTTTCCAATACTGCTAGTTGTAAGTTTCTCATGTAATGGAGTAGGAGGTAGGATTGCTGATTGCTCTGAATCACGAACAGCTCACATGATGGTGAATTTACTGTCCATCCAAACAGTCTCTTCTACTTTCTGTAATATTGGCATATAGCGTTTGCAAGGACACAACCTATCACATGACAATATTAGTTGAAATGGTATTAATGGCACTGCTCTATTTGAATCTGTAGTGCTTCACAGCTATATTTTTTGCATAGTGATAAAGCGATAAATATGTACATTTTGTATTATGAGTGGTTTCCTTATATATCTAACATGTTTTTCTAGACATTACAGTACATAGAGTTGGATGTAACTTCCATCCGAATTTGTATTATTTATGCATATATGTAAATCACAATTTGTATCTAAATTTGCATTATGTCTGCATATTTCCGCTCTTTGCCATAGTTATGCTTGATCCTTCTGTGACGAAGTACTCCATAGTATGCCCTTCAGCCCTTGCATTTGGAAACATGCTGATGCCATACGGCCAGTTTCCTGGTTGCTGTTGTCCAACCTGGTCAATCTACTTACCAAATTTCTTGTTTACAGGTTCCTTTAGAAGACGAGAAAAGGTTCCGGATTGAAATGACGTTCAGCCGTGGCGCTGATCTCAGTCCTCTAGAGGTGATGCCCACATCTTCTTCACAATGCAGGACATGAGCTCTGCTGTGCTTCGTTCCTACTAGACGCATTTGAGTTACTAATCATATGTGTGTTTGGTCCAGGACAAAACCAGTGAAACTTCGTTGCTCCAGGAGCACACCCTGCCGATAATGGGGCCTGAGAGACTGCAGGAAGTTGGCTCTTGCTTGACGCTAGACAAGTTTGAGAAAATGGTGCGACCATTTGCAATGCCACCTGAGGACTTCCCCCCGGCTGCGCCTCCACAAGCCTTTTCAGGATGCTTTTCCAAAGGCGCTGGGGTGCTCGAACGGTTGGCTAGCCTCTGGCCTTTTCACAAGGGTGCGACTCATGGCAAATAGTTGAAAGCTCCAAATTACTAGAATCAGTTCATATGAATATTCCTCAGTTAACATTTGGTGGCAACACCATTTGCTCAATTTTGGTAACTTGGTTCAATCTTTCACTTTCAGAAACTGAATCATGCGAATACTTTTGTCTGGTATCTTTAATATCTCTAGGCAATGCTTCAAAGTTGCAGCAGCAACCCTGTGTCGGCATATGAAAATTGCAGCCTGCTCAGATTCTGCAAATCTGGCTTGTGTGAACTATTTCCATTGATTTTGGTTTGGTTTCATGTTATTTTTGGCTTTAAGAAGAGGTAAATGTTGTATCCATTTACCGAGTTGAGCAGAAGCTGGTTGAGAATATGGGGGTTCAAATAAAATCACAATATTCTACATTTATCTACAATTGTAAAAGGGAAATTCAATTAAAATTCTAAATATTCGATGATTAAATGAAGTTATATACTCTAATGCTGAATAGAGAATGAAATATATGAACTATGAAATAAACCCACAACGACATGATTCTTGACAGAACCGGCATCGCCCCGTTTAATATTCAGGCGACACGTGGCCGTCATGTAATCATGTTACAATGTCGATTACATGTGAGATTTTGATTAGTATTTAGTAGTCGAGATGCATGTGCACCTGCCTCGATCAACATGACTACGTGTTTGATCCTGGTAGTGACAGTGGTTTGAGATCCAGATCAGGGCATAAATTATGAAATGGATTTAGTTCCCAATGAAGCCATAGCACTGTTGCAAGCTTTGATCCCAGACAAAGAATTTATGCTCACTGCACCTCACAACTTTTTTTTAAGCAATTGCAACTGGCAGTTGGCCAACTATTTCACAAATATCTCACTCCTGCTAGGTCGTGGCCACCATGTTTTGGCAAACTTCTAATCTTTCATTCAGCAGCTGTTCTGAAAAATATTATATCAAGTACAAAATTAACAAGCTACCATAAAATTCCGCTTGCCATGTCTTCCAAATGAGATAGGATTAGTCTTGCGATTCTTGTCTTAGATGACAAAAATATTTGGAATACATTATCGTGAGATATATCCATTAGCAAGTGTAATCTTAAGATGATGAGAAACGGGAATTGAAAGACGAATCCGGTTATTTGAACCTGTGAAATATTTTTTTGGAATAAGTCTATTTTACACCCTTCAACTCTTGGAACCGAGAATTGAAAGGCGAATCAGGTTATTCAAAGATGTGAAATATTTTATTGGAATAAGTTTATTTTACACTCTTCAACTCTTGCCTGAGTCTAGAGATCAGTCCTCACACATCAAAACCGAACATTTGACACCCTTGAGCTGTCAAAGCCAGTGCAAAATCACCCTTAAGCTAGTTTCGTCAATGGTTTTCGCCATGGGGGCTACCACATCATTGGTTTTTGTTGTGTAGAAAACCACGTCACTGAACTTTGTCACTGAACTTTGCCACCTAGACATGGACATGTCACCAGCCAAATCACTTTCTCTCTTCCCTGCCCGTCTTCCTCCTCTCTTTCTACATGTCTTACTCCACTCTCTTCTCTCTACCGAGTTGAGCTATGGCTTGGGCTCCAGTTGGTTGTCGGCGACTGCTGTCATCTACGAGGAACATGCCATCAAGGAGTTGCTTCCAAATGCTCAGATCTAACGCTGCCCACTCGCCGAAAACTCCTACAGGTATCGCCGCGCCAGATCTGACTGACGGCTGCAGGTTGCTGCCACACCACGGCTGCTGCCCCGCCGTCGCTGTGCTGCTCACTAGAACTTGGATAGCAGTGGGGAGGAAGATACAACCAGTCTTGGGGTGGGTTGTAGACAACGTCGCCAACCACTGTGGGTAGCCAGGGGCGGAGCTAGGATTAGACCATAGGGGACAATAGCTCATTTGTTATTGATACGGGGTCGTCCGATCTTCTCGACGTAGGATCAAGATACTCACGTGTAGCCTCTCGAATCATAGTAATCCTTCGTTGCCAATGCAAGAACGAACACTCTTTAATTCGCGAGAACACACGTGCCGGACTTCATGACCACCAAGCGAAGCCCTATCACGCTCCCAATTCCCAGCGGAAAGGTTGAGCGATCTTGATTTAGACAAACTATCAATTTTTCCTCATGATGAATTGTTCACCATGAAAGAACTCTCAAGCAAAGCAATCTATTAATCTCAAAATATCTGATCTCCCAATACAAGGGAAAATCAATCGTACTTATGGCTGTCTCCACCAGGCACGCACGACTAGGGCCGGCTGGGTTCATGCCAGCCAAACCAACCGACTCATTTTTTTCATGCCTGCCTTGGACTTTCTTTGCATGCACATGGGCTTTAGACTTGGGCCATATGCATCATACGGACTCATCTAAAAGGAGTGCACACTTCTAACTAATACATGGCCACATGAATGCATATGATGGAGTTGGCCGTGACAAGTATCACGTAGGCTACTAATCTGTGACTTTATCCTTGCACTAAACAGCATGCAAACACTTTTCCCTCCAAGCTCCACAAATAAGTCATTGTCTAACAGTGCTTATGCAATTGAATTCGCTTAATCTATCACCTTGTGTTGTCTACCGTCACCAAAGTGCATGCAGCTTTTCGATTCCATCAAGGACGTATAAGAACTTCAGTCGGTAAGAGAAGGTGAGGATGAGTGATTTCCACAAATAAAAACTTTCACATTCACATATATAGTTCTTCTTTGCTTTGCTACTAACCATGGCAGATCGCGAGTATACATATATTCCCTTCTATGGTAGTAATGATCCAGAGGAGTATCTTGAGTGGGTACGAGACATGGAGTTCGAGCTTGAATCCCAGAAGTTCGAATCAGAACCCAAGGAAGTGAGAGTGGCCACTTTGTTTTTTGAGGACTATGCTTCTAGTTGGTGGTGACAACTAAGTGGGAAACGACTCATTACATCTTGGGTCAAATTAAAAGGGGCCATGAGAAGAGAATTTGTTCCATCCTATTATGAGTGGGAACTATTACGCCATGTGGAGAGCATTACACAAGGGTCGAAAGTTGTCCAAGATTATTATGATGAGCTAAGTCATGCAATGCGCCGTGCCAATATCACTAGTGCATCTTAAGAAAAAAAAATACTTCAAAGCAGGCTTGAATTTTCAGATCGTTGCTGCACTTCAAGATAAATATTTTCGTAGTCTGCAAGATCTTGTGAAATATGCTATGAAGGTGGAAAAGAGACTTAAAAGCATGCACACATATCAATTAAATCTGCACTGACTCTTTAGTTCTCATTCATCCACTGGTTTGTCACTTAAGGAGATGGACAAGCATGGGAATTCTTCTTCGGCCAAGGAGACGAGTAGTCTTGCCCGTCACAACTGCGGAAGACATGAGGAGATCGTGGTTGATGGCAATTGCACCATTGCTGGCCCACGATTAATGAAAGATAAGATGCTTCAAAACCCATGTGAGGATGAGAGCCACATAGCCAAACTGAGTGAGAGTGTTGACAATTGTGAGCTGTGTGATTCCACCATATGTGAGGTTGAGAGCATCCAATTTGAGAGTGTGAGGGATACACCAAAAGAAATGAGTGAAGTAGGTGAAACTAAAAGTGAGGTTATTGCAGAAATTAACGATTTACTCTCTACTTCTAGTGTTGTTTCTCACATTGTGCAGGTTAATATTAAAGAAGAGGAGTTGAAGTTTCAACAACCGGCACCGTTGGAAGTAAAAGACGAGGAGATAACCACGGTTGGGGATGGAGTGCTCGCTGCCCTGTGGTTTCATCATGAAGATTTGATACCTAGAACACCTACAACAACTGAGGAGAACGTTAACGGTAACAATAATGGTGTTGAATTGAATACTCATCAAAAAGAGGTAAGTAAGAGTGATAACTCTAGTGTTCCTTTGAATATTCTACATGCTGAATTTAATGCGCTTAATTTACGTAATGTGGATTTGATTACTCATAATGAAGTTCTTACTAGAATATACCCTGATGATTCTTTGTGCTATATCA
The DNA here is from genome assembly GCA_036346405.1 of Phyllostachys edulis. Lineage (NCBI taxonomy): Eukaryota > Viridiplantae > Streptophyta > Magnoliopsida > Poales > Poaceae > Phyllostachys > Phyllostachys edulis. Next base: position 22,818,837 of record CM070549.1, on the reverse strand, counting down.
TGTTCGATGAACCCATAGAGCTATCTAGTGTGATTGAGAGAGTTTTTGAAATTACATGTTCAAAATCACTAGCTAGTACCTACACCTCCACATATAAATTTAATTTGATTGGAGATTATGGTGTAGACAACAAGTTTCATGTTTATCGAATATGCATTACCCGTGATAAGCGTGCTGAATTAAAATTGCTTGTTTTGGACAAACCATCTTTTGGACAATGTCATGATCACTTAGAGATGAGTATAAATAGTAGTGCCTACTGTTTAGAAAGATTTATAAAGTCTACTTGGTCATCTTTTTTTTGAACAATCATGTATAAGAAATGAGAGTAGCGAAATTGAATCATGGAAGGCACAAACCATTTTCTCGTCTCCATTACATAAAACTGATGTTGTAAAGTCGAAATATGATTATATGAGCCACTTGTATATATTAGAAAATGATTTTAGTCTGTCCATAAATAATTTGCATACATGCTTACAAAAGTCGAAGACGACTTCTTTTCATGGGTGGCGGAATAATGTGGATGAAAGGAGTGTTGAGATGAATACATCACATCTATCTAATGGCTATTGTTGTACTATTCATGATTTGCAAAACAAAACGGATGGTAAAATGGATGATAAATACATATACCATGCATATACGTTGTTCTCTTTGTTTAGTACATTTTCAGGTTATCAAAAGCCGAGGACGGCTTTTCTTGAAGCAGGGGAGGATGATACAGATACATACACACTTAGTACTTTTCAGTTAAATATATTATTTGACTGGAAAGCATTGTTGAGCCGCATTAAATATTACCAGGTGAACTCTAATTTAATTTGGTCTTTAATTATCATACTTAGAGACACGAGCTACTACTATTTTATTTAATTATATGCGATCGTATATATGATCTGTACAAGCCTAAAGTGAAGATGCGCTTGAAGGCCTCAAGGAATAAATATATCATTTCTTATATTCGAGTACAACCATGAAGGAGCAATCGGATTCATCTTGTGCACCTGAACAATCAGAGTCGAGGACGACTCCTTTTCAAGAGGGGAAGGATGATGAGGACATCCCGCCGATTGGACCGATTATACGAACACGAGCTAAAAAGATTAATCAACAGGTGACCTCGCTCCTAATTGAATGTCGTTTTTATTTACATGAGGACTGGTTACTACCTAATGCTAGTATTTTAATTGTTCTCAGGTTTATGCGTGAGGAGGACGGGAACACCAAAACAAGATAATGCATACGTGGAGAAGAAATAAAGACTGTATGTGTGCATGCATGTACCGCACTAAACAAGGAAGGACCAAGTGTGCATGACAAGTTTGCATGTATGTATGGGTTGCATGTTTTCCAATGCACATACATGTACATACACGTGAGGAAATCAAGCCATGAGATGCATGCATGGGTGCCACGTGACCAAGCCAAAAGGAAGCCAAGCCATGAGATGCAATCCAAGTGTATTACGTGAGTTGTTATATGCAACCGAATCATCAAAGTCACACCTGTTGGCATGGAAATCGAAGCTAGCTAAAGTGAAGCATCTAGAGGCTGTCCAACCAAAACAAAGCTAGATGTGCTTTTCAGTTGGAGACACAGGAATTAAAACAGGAGCTCTCAGTTGGTGACAGGAAGGAAGGGACGCCTGGTTGTTGAGATATTTAGGAAACCAAATTTCATTAGTATCTGATGACGTGATGAGTCAGGCCTGTGTGCCGTCGAGATCAAACCAATTTCGTGGGCGCTTAATTTGGAAGGAACCGAGTAGGGTTCGGTCCTGTAGCCAGCCGGCCCTAGAGGTTATATAATTAGATGTACTACTTTTAGTGGAGGAACGACCACGAATATGAATCTATTATTTTGGAGAGAGAGCTATACGCTTGTTCTTCCTAGAGTTTGACACACAGTGCAACCTAGAGGGGAATTGGGCGTTCTCAACCCGTTGTTCTTGTGATTCCTTGTGTTTTGCAGGAGTAGCGACGCGTCTATTTTATGTGGTCAGGTAGACGGGATCACGAGCGTGTGGTTGGGCGAATTCTTTTGTCGCAGGTTGCTGTTTTGACAGTGGTTGGCGCCATCGGTTCGTCAGGTTGCACGGATCCAAAGTTATCAACGATCCTACGTCGTGAAGATCGGGCATCCCCCGCATCAGTTATCGTCCATTTTAAGCTACTTATGAAAGGAAAAATTAAGGATTTGTCACTCATAAGCTCCTTGATTTAGTATTTGTCATATTTAAGTTTCTTCTTGATAATTTGTTACTCTTAAGCACCAAATACCTATGATTTGACACCCCGGGTGTAATATCTCGTTTATTTAAAGATAATATAATGAGGTTGGGAGATTCTATTTTTGCCTCACCAAGAAACAAGATAGAATCTGTCCATCATCTTGCAATGTGATTTTAGCGACTAAAACGGTTTCAAATAGAAAAACTTATAGCTACAAAGTTGTAGATCTCTTCGCATAGTATAGTTTAGAGTCCTCATTGACCCAATTTGGAGTTTTGACGTATGAGATATGGGGCCCGTAAGGCAGACTGCATAAAGAATCAGAGACCACAACAGAGTTAGCTTCCAATGCAAATTTGGCAATGAAGATGGCATTTTAAGAAAACCTCCATAAATAGAAAGTTTAAGTACTCTGAGTTAGCTAAATGGGAAAAAAAAACTAATCACTCAATTTCGAGTTCAGGAGAGAAAGTTATGACCTCCGGAATGTTTTCTGCACAGAAGGAAAGTAGAAACCGACTCTAATTCAAAGTGTATTCTGAATCAAATTTAATGCTGGTTGTTTCCAACCTTACCACATCCAAGCCATGACCATACATCCCCTTGGCCTTTAAATAGGACCCCCGGGGGTGCCCTCGCTGCGCTCCCCTTCCCCCTGGCCACCACCCCCTAGCGCCTGCTGCCTCCTACGCCTCCCTCTCTCCAAGCCGTCGCCTCCCCTCCCCTCCCGGTGCCGCGACCTGCAGCTGCGGTGCTGCCCAAGGAAAGCAAGGAGGACATACCAAGGAGTCCCAGCAAGGAAGGGGAGGAAGGAAGGAAGAAGAAGGGAAGAGAAGGGAAGAAAAGAGAGGAAAGTTAGGGCTTCGTGATTTGTCCACAATCATCATCCAATTTTCATAGGTAACATTCTGATTAGCCTTGTTTTGATCTTATATGGTTTATTAATCAAAGTTTGGAGTAGTTTGGTTGTGGGGCTTGATGGTTTTGTGAAGCCCTAGTTCGTCGAATTGCACTACAGAACCTTGCGAGGATAATTAAGGGTATTTATGTTCAGAATCAAGGTTTCGCCCAATTAGAAAAGTTGTGGGTAAATCACTAGCTTTCGAGGAACGTCTAGATCATTAAGTTTGGAGTTGTGAGCGAAAATTTATGACATCAGGAAGGTCACTGTCCAAAAATCGACCTTCAATGACAGCTATCGCGTAGATGGTCTAATTACATATAGTAGATGGGATAATTTAATTATTGTCATAACTTGAATAAGCTACGTGTCGGGACCCAAAATATGCAATTCTGGACCCTTTATGTATACTGCACTAGTCCAGGATCACGCTAGTGCATACAGTGGCAACATCAGTGAAATATCATTCCCATATACAAAGATAATTAATAAATAGGCAAATAACAATAAACATCAGAGTAGAGACCTTAAGGTCAAAGCTTACAATTAATGCTTCAGAGGGGCAAATAGCTCAATGAAGCTATAGCGGAACGAAACAGAATAACTTCAATGAAGCCCATCCATATGCCCACAGGCAATCGACTGGGGTACGCGACCTAATTCTCCACGATCCTTGAAGTAGACCTTGTTGACTGGTGATTCATTCACTTCTGCTTGTTTTAATAAAGCAAGCATGAGTACACACCGTACTTGCAAGTCATACCACAGAAATGCAATTATAGATGCAGGCTTATTCCAAAGGAATGGCTTCTGTGGTTATTTTGCAGAAATGCAGCATTTGCAATTGAATACAAATAATAGATTGAAAGCACAAGTAAAACAAATAGACAATAGTAATTTTATCAGTTGTTTTCCAAAGACACATGTCCTAAACAAGTTATTCACATAGCTTCATAAGTTACCTCACACAGCTATCCCATCCCAAGTTTTATGAAAATCTACCCCTCGTGTGAAATCCCCAAGCATGTCCATGACCACGGACGCGGCTATTCGAATAGATTGATTAACACTCTGCAGAGGTTGTACACTTTACCCACAAGATGCAATCAACTTGATCAGAATTGATCACAACAAAACCTTTCAGAAACTTCATCTCAACATTGATACTCCCGGTATGCTTAGCCGCCACAGACGCACACCGTTAGACAGGGACACGGCGAACCGCCCCGTGATGCAACTACTTGGTAGTACACACCTCCACCCAATCCGACACAGCTAACCTACAACCTGAGTAATCAATGCCAAGACTCCATAACTTACTAAGTTAAGCCCGTCCCATCAGGCATGTGGTTGTACGAAAGGCCCAGTTCAATGGCGCACAAGGTTAAGTCCTTAACTGACCGAGGCAAGACTTCCAAATTCTAACCTATCATTCCCGCCAACATAGATCCACCATAAAAGTATACTGCACCACTTGCCTCCGCCCAAAACCTTTTCCCACCTCGTTGGTTAAGTGCAACATATGCCATCAACGAGTAATAGCACATAGTACACACAATTTTATCAAATGGTTCCATAGTCACTTAGTCAAGTTTGTTATTGCGACTCACATGAAATGATGACTCGTAGCATGGCTAAGAAACTAATCGCATCTAACCATCCCACGTTGGTAATACAATAGCACCAACTAAATAAACCAAACTAGGGTGACAAAAGATTATGGCATACAACTAGACAAGGAGGTCATAACAAATTGGATCTTAACTAATCCCAAAAACATTGAAATAAATAATTAAAATAAATGCAATACTTTGAATCAATATAACTTTTGAAAACTGGGTTCAATATGATCAAAGGTATAACTTGCCTTACTACAGCAATGATAATCTTTATTTATCTTTAATCTTCGACTGTCTTGATCTTCAGCTCCTTCTTGATCAGCGCTTCTCGTAGTATCCACGTCTACTCGCAAATAAGCAAATAAACCAAAACAAAAAAATAACAGAAAGCAAATAAACCAAAACAAATAAATAACAGAAAGCAAACAAACTTGAAAAAAAAATAATCTTAGATAAATAGATATTAAATTGAGATGAATTTAGGAATTTGAATGAACTCAATCGGAGTTCGGATGCAAAAGATATGACTCTCGAAAGGATCACATGAAATGATGAAATTAGAGAGGAAAGAATATTCCTTCGGATTAAGTAGAAGAAAAAGAATTGGATAAGTGGGGTCCATTGGTAGTTGAGAGAGAACAAAGGTAGTGAATGACATGCGGGGTCAACTGGATAATTGAATTTCAGAAATTAAATGAATTTCCGAAAAAGGTTAGGGTTGATCATGTGGGCCACTGGTCTATGGACCAGGTCCATAGAGATATGCTAGTCCACGGTGGACCAAGCTCATGGCTAGGGTTGACCGAGGGTTTGATTGACATGCGGGACCCGCACGTAAGTGAGAGAAATAATTAGGGTTTCTAATTGAGAGAATGACACGTGGGGACAACATGTAAGAGAGAGATAGATATATATGGCTTAGATGATATGGATGGCAAAGGGTCCACATGTAAGTGTAATAGATTTGTTTTCCTTACATGACATATGGGGGCTATTCCTCATGGATAGAAAGAATTAACAGAACAAAAATAACAAAGAAAGCCAGAGGACATAACGCGCAGAGAAGGATTAACCGAACAGAGAATGGCGCATGGAGCTGCTGCCGGCCAACCTTGGCGCAAGGCTAGGCTCCCACCCGCGAGGACCGTATCGGCGTCTGCAAGGGCATCTTCCGCACCGACAACGTGCCTGACGAACGTCATCAAGATTGTCGACTCCTTCCCGTGCCAATCCATCGATGCGAGCCTAGCTAGTCTGCAATCGTGGCACAAAGATATCGGTCTAGTTAAATACGGCCAACAAGCGGTTGATCAAGACTTGAAGTTCCATAGATGCATGCCGTAATTAACAAACAACAAATCTTGAATATATGCAGATTTCTTGGTCTTGCGGCGTCTTTGAACCAAGATGGAAACAACAAGAATTAGAGAAAGAAAGAGAGACTTGAGGTCATATAACAGAGAAAGGAGGAAATCAGAGACCCGATCGATGAACAGAGGAAACGCTGTTCGGCTGGTTGATCTGGTGCAAGATTGAAGGAGATTTGGTATTGCAATTATTAGAGGAAAAGAACAGAAGGTACAGTAACTTGGCTGGCCATACATTAGAGAGGAACCACGTTCTGGAACGAACACAACGGAGGAACGAAACGCTACAGGACATGGCCGATTCTTCCACATGAAACCGACGGTGATTGGAGGTGAACCAATGGTAGCGAAGGGACAAAACAGAAAGGAAACGACGAGCCGGACGCGATGGTGTGGTCGGATTTTAGAAAAACTTACCGAGGAAGCGAGCAACGCGACGGACGCGGTTCGGCTTTACGGATTGACATGGCTCCGGTGATCTTCGGGCAAAGTAGATGGAACCATGATGTAGAGGACGACGACGCGAAGCCAACGCCGCAGACGGTTCGGCCGGCGGACGTTGAATGAAGGCGCAACTCGTCAGAGAAGACCTTTGGGGAGAGCTTGGTATTCTGCAGATGGTGACGAAAATAGATTGGTTTGGAGGAAACCGATTCAGGGGATCGAAAGAGAAGATCAAGACGGACGCGTGAGCGTAAACGGTTCACTTTTATACGCACCGAGGAGAAAGATATGGAATTTAGAAATTTAAGTTGGAAACGGATACGACGGGACTCCTGGGAACGGCTCGGCTGGAACTCGTTCGGTTGGAGATACAGGTGTGAACAGTAATTTTTGGAATTAAAGAAAATCCTAAAAATCGAGGAGGCCAAATAAGTAGCAAACAAATCCAGAAAAATCTCAAAAAATATCAGAAAATTCCTTGGAACACAAGAAAGCCAAATAACATAGGTTTTTATTTAATTGATGTTTAGATTAGTCAAATTAAATATTTTTAATTTAGGAAATTCCCAATTAAGCTTTATTAATTCAAATAAAATTGGTGAAATTTTCCAGGGACCTGAACTACTTAAAAGATTTTTGAAAAGCCAAAATTTGGGACGTTACACTAGGTAATTCCTAGTAGTTTCCAGAACTAACATTGTTTACTACTTTTCAAGTTATAGAAAAATAGATATGAAAATGTGAAGTAGGCTGTTCTGGCTGATTCTGGTTTGATCTTCGGAGTTGTAAACGGGGAATTAAATGGTGAATTCAGAGGTTTTGCATAACTAGAAAGTTGTATATAATGTTGTGGGGTTTTCATAAAGTACATATTTCGCTATGTTTGGAGTTTAGAGGGGAGAGTTAGAGTCGTTTTACTACTGAGACAGCGGGTAGTGTGTTCGGTAAAGCTAAGTTAAAGGCATCGATTTTGCGTATAGATTCAATGATAATTTATTCAATGTTTTGGTACTATGGTGATGTGTTTTTGAATGTGTGTTATTACTTGTTTGTTCAGGGACTGTGGCCTCAAGCGTCGCGTCACAATTTCGTCACCAGACTTCTAAAGGCTAAGAGACAAATACATGGTAGAGTAGTGAACAATGAGTTGTTCGTCATTATCATTGTTATTACTTATCATGTTATTTATTATACTTTCGTTAAGTTTATTCATATACATGATATTGTTGACATTGAGTTAATGAGATTATGATATTGAGATAATGAGAATGAGATATTGAGTTATTGAGATGAGTTGTGTAAATGATTAATTATGATGTTGCATCATTTACATTCATCATAATAAGTGTGCATGAGCTAGGTCAGTGAGAAAGTAATGTAACTATTTCAGTGAGGTTGGTGAGAAAGATACATGACTAGTCCGGTGTACTCTAGATAAAGTCTTGTATTTGTAAGGACTAGTTGAAATCCTACAATGTAGGGACCCCATCCTAACGAAGATGAGAGAAGAGCGTGTCATCGATGGGTGAACACTCCGTTATACCGTATTGACGCACATGAGCATGAGCATGTTGGTGCATTCGCATATATGAGTGAGTTGTTAAATTGTACAAATTTACCTATATATAATATGACTTGTTTATTTGAGTATGAGAATAAGATTAAATAGATATATGATGATGATAACCTTGATTATGGTCGATAAATTGTTGTTTATGGCTTTATTATGTATTTGCTGAGTCTTGGACTCGCCCTTGCTTTGTTGCTGATTTTAGGTGACCGTTGATGGCGACATACATGGGAGGGAATAGATCACAAGCACCACATGCGAAATAACTACACATTCAATATTATTTAGAGTGATTACTTATAAATATAGAGACATTGGTTATTTCTGTTAGTTCATTTTGGTCATTTCTGTTAGTTCGTTATTCATGGACTTATTTATTGCCTAGGATAATGGTTGAGACTAGTTGGTAAATTCAGTAGTTGATTAGTATTATTTTAAACGTTCATCTTGTGACCCGTTGACGAGTTTTAATCTTGATATGCTTGCTGGAATTTATTGCAAATTAATATTTAAGTTGGTAATTAGCATAGGTTGGTGACATTCTGGGCTCTGTGTTAGACCAGGGTGTTGTAGCTGCTGCAGGTGACCGCCGTGCGAGGTGTGCTAATGTTGGGGGGTGGCGAGCTCGAGCATGCCCACGTAGCAGAGAGAGAGAGAGAGAGAGAGAGAGAGAGAGGAGGAAGACAGAAGAAAAATCCTTATTTTTTTTATTTCTCTCTAAGTCAGCGATACGTGTACAGGTGAACGTTGTGTTAGCGAAATATGTACGTGTAGATGTTGCCTCATTCAAAACTAGAGTGGTTTAGAATGAAGGGGTGATTTACATCGATTTTGATAGTTTGAGGTTATTAAATATTCGATAAGGGGTGATTTTCGGACTCAGGCGAGAGTTAAAAGGGTAAAATAGACTTATTTATATTTTATTTAGTGTAACATAACAAGTGCCAAAAGATTTGGTGAAAGAGACTGTAACACCCTGACTATGCGGAAGCCAAGATATTACCTAAAGTCTAACATAAAGCAACAATACAATTTAATTTCAACATTCTATTAGCTAAAAACAAGTAAAGATAACCTCACTAAAGAATGACTATAAGAATTGGATTAGATTTCAGCAACATATCAAGACTCTGATTATCCAATCATAACGAACCATTCAGGGTAATACTATCAAGAGTCCATACGATGAATATGAAGCATTAACTAGTTCAACCAGTTCATAAAGAAGGATAACCTCAATCATCAAAACTCCATTTATTACAATCCAAAATTATCAAATGAAAGGTAATTTCAAATCCGTTAACTAAAGGTGATGAATGTGAAGTGAATGAAATGATCTATGTGACTAATCCCTCCCAAGCATGCCGTCCTCAATGCTTACCTAAAACAAACAAACACAGCAAAAATGAGTCCACGACTCAGCAAGTACAACAGAATAATATGAACAGTATTGAATAAGAACATAACAATCACATTATAGAATACGAATGTAGAATATCAGAAATCTTATGCAAGAATAGAATGCACGCTCTTCTCTTACCTTATACCCCAGATAGCCAAGTGAACACCGTCAAGAGTTTACTCAGTTCGCATTATCCAAAATGCAGGGATCCAAGACCTGTATGAAGAATGTTTTCATAACGGGAATCCAATTTACCCACATTGGAATGGTGGGTCTTTATGCCCATATTGGAATGATGGGTCTTTACTTCCCACTCCCGTGGGTGAAACATGAATGAATGAATATGAAAGGCATAATATCAAGAAGCATGGATTAACATACATGGAAAGAAACAGAAATCATTGGAAGCTACTCGAAAACTAACGCACAAGTAATGGACAGAATACTGGAATCAACCGCAGCAGAACGTCGATCTCCTAATCATGGCAAATTACGAATCTAAATCGATCTAACCAGCGAGGAATCATTCGTTACCCTTGAATACACACGTGCTCACTAAATCCCCCCGCGAAGTGCCCCTCTGCTCTTCTTCTCCTCTCTCCCTCCCTTCCTTCTTCCTCCACGGCCGGCCACCAAGGCAGGAATCGGCGGCACTGGAAGACGGCAATGCGGGGAGATGGAGCAGCAGGAGCTTACGGCTGGGGGAGGAGGTGGAGGCGCCCAAGGACCAGGGGAGGGGTGGCGGCCAGCAAGGAGAAAGGGTGGGAGGTGGCGGCCAACAAGAAAGAAAGGGGGAGAGGTGGGGACGGCTAGGGTTTTGGGGGAGGGTGGTGCCTCCCCCACTATGGCCGGTTCCCACATGGGCTTTTGGGTCAAGGCCCAAGCCCAGGTTGGCGGTTCTTTGCGGAAATCCCCTTTTTAAATGATTATTATCTCTTTTCTTTATTGTATTTACTAACGAATATTTGGGGTATTACATTCTACCCCCCTTAACAGGATTCGGCCCTGAATCTATTCAACGATCTACCTGGAAGAAAATTGCGACTGGAATTTAACAATGATAAACACATACCCGATGCGAACAAATTTGGATACTGCTCGCGCACGTGAGACTCTAGCTCCCAAGTAACCTCTCTCTCAGACTGATGAGATCACAAGGCATTGACATAAAATGACGTCTGACCTAACACCCAATCCGACAATTCCAAGTACACTCATCAAAAGAGATTCGAAGGTAAGATCCTACTTGATGGTCAACGACATGAACGAAAACTCAAACTCCCGATCTCTTAGGTAATCAATCGGTGCCGGAACAAACCAAAAGTTGTGTACCCACGTATGACCCGAGACGGTCAAAGCGATACGCCAACTTCCTAATCCCTACAACTGTCGAAAACGGACCAATGTACTTGGGCCAACTTCCCATTTGGTACAAAAAGCACATAACATGCTCAACACCCACAGAACTCCTGTCCCAATTCTAAATCGAACTCTTCATCTAACAAGGAGCACCTCCTTTAATCAAGAATGCACAATAAAACTCGTTTTTAAACAACTGATTTACAAAGAGAATCCAACTGAAAATAAAGAGTTCTCATCGCAACCACGCAATGCCAACTCTCTACCAAAAGCGTCAAATCCAAAATTGATAATTCATCACGAAGACAATTCCACTTTCTAATTAGTCAATTTGCGAATGAACACCACGAAAGCTAAAGGAGAAATCACTCGAATGCCCAAACTAAATACTTCTTTTATTTTGTTTCAATTGGAAAGAATCATACATGCCATCATAAACCCAAGCTCAAATTGCAAAAGACACCCGTCAACAACACATAGCTCAAATAAGAATCAAGAAAATGTTTCTCTACTCGAGGAAACATCCTTTTTCTCAGTTTCTCTTTTAGGAATAAAATTTCTTTCAAACCCTGGAATTCGAATTCATCACAAATCGCACGAGCTCATACCTCTTAAATTAGCATCCTCAAAACTATGCTCAAACCGAAACACTTCATCCACACCTTGGTAGAGAGGCTCTATTGACCCCACCAAACACAACTCTTCCTACTGACCAAACTAATTTGGCAGATGTCACTAAAATCATCTCAAAATAGATCTCACGCAATCACATCACCTCAAAATTTTAAGAATAAACAACCCAGAATCCTCAGTACACATGCTCATGTACTACATCAGAAGGGTTCTATCAACGATCATTCCACTGCTCAGAATACGCTAGTATTCTATTTTCTCTACACATAATCTTTGGGCGACCAAAGTTCTAGCATAAAAATGTAAAGCCCAAATTTAACCTTCAAGACTCCTAGAATGAACTTCTAGTGTAAATGTTAAGGAAATCCTCAGATTCGATTAATAAAATTCCCACCATCTAATCATACCAGATCATTAACATCAATAGACAAATATACCCTTAACCAAATTATCCTTTGAAGGATTTAACTCCAAGAGAGTTACTCATTGAACCAAGCCATACCTAACAATAATACAACAATCTCTGTCATCTCAGTAATTCCTTTGACGTTTAGATTTCTTCGCTAATCTTTTCCTTATTACACTACACCGTCTTATTTTACCTTCACAATCGTTCAAACTACCTAGTCGTGGTACACTACTAAACTGATCAAGGTTTCTATTCTTTCGATAATTCTAATGTTCCACCCCAAGTGAACAAAAGACCTTGGACCACACATCACTATAGGTTCTATTAATTGCAACAATGCAATTAGTTTAGTCTCAAAGACAAACATCCTGTATATCTAAGATTCTCTCCAAGAATTATACATAAAACCAATTCATCCTCTAATGCTCCTCAAATAACTTACAACCCAAGGTCTCACAACAACAATTAATAAACACTTCAAAAGATCCCTGTGAACAAATAGGTCGATTATTTCTCAAAAGAAGAGGCAAATAAAAACCATTTTTACCAACTAGAAAAACATTTACCACACGCAGTGAACATAGGACCAAAGGGAATAATCAATTAGGCGATGAACTCAGAAAACATAAGGGGAGACCATAATTGAGGGCACAGGCCTCATAATAGAATATCAAACCTCAACCAATAAGCACAAGCGTTGCTATTGAAACTTCGGGTATTTCTAAACGACAAAAACATAAAGGTTAAGTATGCTTCAAAAAACTACAAGTTACAAAACTTGGCCTCCCACCACAAGTACTTCTGCAACACTCCCTCAGTTAAAATAAAACAATTTTTATTTTGATACAACCTTTCTTGCCAACTCAAACAAACGAGCCTTCAAGATCAAATTACTTGAATCACTAAAGAATCAATAGAACTTTGCAACACGTCGCCTTACCCGATAAATTTCAATTACCACAAAGATCTTGAACCCCAAAAGATCATGAATGCAACATTGGAAATATTTTCATTTCAGAGATATCATGAAGGGCGATCAAATTTTTTTCTCTATAAAAGAATCAACATCACCCTCACATTACTATCCATTTTATTAACATCAATAACATACTTTCTTGGTAAAATTCAATATACCTTACTATCACATCAATAAATCTTCCAAAAGAAACACAACAAATCGTGTCTTAAAATTTCCATCTTCATACAAGATTGTAATAACAACTCATTCGAGAAAACAAACCTAGTGTGCAAGCCACAATGCTGAAATAAATCTCTTTTAACAAGCTCATACTAGTACAAAACAATCTCATAAAACACACCAGTTTAAATCACTTATTAGATTTCACTCATTTACCCTTACTGACGCTCAACGCCAATATGACACACACTAATAGCACTCTGACCATTACTACTAACAATTTATGATTATCTAATCATGGAAGCATTCATGGTCCTACCTTCATGCAAACACAAAACAGGTATGCGTGTAGATTCAACGTTCTACCTTTTGTTCAGAAATTAGAATGAAATATCTTTGAACTTCAACAATAGAATATTTATAAGACAAGGATTCGTAAGTCAATACAGCGACCTTCATCCATTTCTTCATACACATACCAACAATTTAGCATGGCAAAATCAGGTGAATCTAGCATTTGTACAAACTCATCAAATATCTAAATAGAAGATAGAGTCAAGATTAATATTTGCCAAGGCAATATCCCAACACATCCGTAATTAACCATCCCGAACGGTTAGATTAATTACTGTCGTAGTAAAAAGAACCAGACAGCAAATAAAAGGGGGGACCCCTAGCTTCGGGACGAGGGGCCGAGGGGTCCCGAGTGAGAGGTTCGGACTAGAGATGCTGAAGTGGATTTGTGTTTATTGCCCAAGAATTTTCTCCCCTTTTACATGGTGGGGGAAGGAGGCTATTTATAGCCCTTCCGACTGGGTATATGGAATTACACTCTCACCCCTACAAAAGTATGCCACTCATAGGGGTAGCAGGGGTGTTTTCCAGCCTAGGAGTAGCCTTGGGCGCACGGTGGACCCTCCTAGACTTGGCTCACCCAGGCGGTGATCCCGGTCCATCCTTGTTGCGTCCTCGTTCTTTGGTTCGAGGACCCTTGAGACCCCCCTTCGGAGGAGCATGCGGGTCCCTTTGGCGGTGCCTTGATGCTTCCCATGGGTTGCTGCAGGGCCTCCCCGGTGTCGCCGGGGCCTCGGGCCCCGGAGACCCTTCATCGGGACCGCCTCGGCCTCCGGGTGTCGCCGGGGCCTCGCCACCCCGGGACCTCCGTCGGGACCGTCTTGAGGCGGCTGCTGCGCGTCGCCGAGCCCTTCGGGTTCCCCAAAGCGCCGCTTATGCCGTGGGGCGGTGGGCGCCTCTCGACAAGCCCTCGCGGCCGAGGTCCTGCCGCCATGGCTTGGCTCGCGCCGTGTTCTCCCGAAGGGTCCAGGCACATCGTCCCCTCTGGCTTGGCAAAGCATGGGTTTGGAAGGTCTGGCAAAGGTGTTTTGTCGGTGGAGTCTCGTAGCTCCTGGGTTGGTGTGAGCCCTTGGGCGGTCTTGCCGCATGGGTTGTTACGCCATAATGGCGCCCAGATGCTATTTGAAGTCCACGCGGCGACCCTTGGGTTCTGTGCAACGTAAATGTCCTGGTGTTTCCTGTTCACCGGTTGCACGTGGCGCGCGCGGAGTGGTCCACGGTGGCTCGCATCCTGCCCGTGAACCGTGCCCGCCTATAAATATGTGGCGCCCCCCTTCAGAACCGCCCACTTCTCTCTTGCCAGTTCTCCTTTGTGTTGCGTCTTACTGGAATTGTGGTGGCTTGACTTTGCTGCGAGGGCGTCTCCCGAGGCTTCGCTTATGTCGAAGCGTGGCAGGGACAACGCTGGGGAGGTGTCATATACTAGTGAATTGGGGAGGTCTCTCGTGACCGACCTCGTGCTCGGTACCCTCATTGACGAGGGTAAGGTGGAGAGTCTTGAGAAGGTCCGCGCCCCTGGTTCGGAGATTACTCTGACTCCTCGAGGCGACGAGGCGGTTGTCTTCGTTGCCTTCTTCGATGCGGGCCTCCGCTTGCCTTGTGTTCCTTTGGTGAAGGATGTGCTTGGGCTATTCGGGGTGGAACTGGCGTAGCTAACGCTGAATTTCATTGTCAAGCTGGGAGTCTTCGAGTGGATGCTGCAGGCGGCTGGGGCCAGCGATGAGGGGCGGCTGTTCGCCCAACTTCATGACGGGCGCTGCTAGCCAAAGAAGAAGAAGAGTACCGGCGAGACGCTGAATTTTGGCAGCGTAAACTTCCAGCCACGGGCCCGGTGCACGATGTACATGCCTACCCCAGCGGCGCGGAACCGCTGGGACACGGATTGGACTCGGCGGTGGTTTTACCACAAGTCGCCTCCGGAAGACGGTTTGCAATCTCGGGGCGGGCCGATAAGACTTATTGCCAGCCTCGAAATCGACCCTACGGCTCGGGAGGAGGCTCTCCTCCAGCTTTTGCTGGACGTGACGAAGCGGCTCTCCACCCGGGACCTTGTAGAAGAGTTTTGTGCGTTCGGGATTAGGCCTTTGGCCCAGGACTGGAGCGTGGAGATCGGGGCGTCGAAGTCCGGGTGCTCGGTCCTTACTGTGAAGGGGCGCGAAGGTATGGGTGGCGTGTTCGCCTCTCTGTTGCGTGTCTTCATTAGTGCTTTTGGTTTTCTACCTAAGTTATGATTAGTGTGTTGTTGACACGCTTTTGTAGTTGTGGCCATTACGGAGGCAGCTCATGCAAGTGAGGTGCTCTTGGGGCCAGATACGATGAAGAGCACTTTCGAAGCGCTGCGGACGTGGTCTTGGGATCGCTGGCTCAACCGGCGACGCCCGCCTATTCGTCTTTTTCGAGCGCCGGACCACGATGTTTGGGAGAAAAACGCGCCGCCATCGATACTAGTGGGCCGGGGCCGATTGCCGCGATGCATGCTGCTATTCTGGTTCCGCGGCGATGCGTCCGCCCCTCGGTTGTGGAAGACGCGACCGCCGCTAAGCGGGCAACCGTGGGCTGCGGACCGAGAGTTCGTCGAGTTCTAGCAGCTCTTCGTCGGACGATCGTAGTGATTCGGCCGACGAAGGTGTCCTGGAGGGTGCCGTAGGGCACGACGCGGCGGGGGTGGCGAAAGCGACGGGCGTGATCGACTTGACGGACCTCGTCATTGGCGAGTCTTCTGGTGAGGAAACCCTGTCGCACGTGTACGCCGCAGATTCGGAGGTGGCCCTAGACACCCCGCTCACTCCGGGGCGCACTGACGTTGCCGTAGACGACCCTACCGCTCCACCGTCACCGCAAGGTACGAGCACCACTCCGTGCGCACGATTGTAACTGTCTGTCTAACATCCGTGTGACTGTGCAGAGGTGGATGATGCCGCTGGGAGGGAAGGTGACGAAGAGGCTGAGCATGAAGGCGGCGGCGCGCCGAAGGACGCCACCACTGGTTCTATGGGGTCCGGGACCCCGCGCCCACCGACGCCTGCGGCCGCGGTCGTCGATCATGTGGACGCAACACCCTTGTCCTAGGAGGACTTTGCGGTGAGCCCCGGCGTCGCCAAGGTGTGCGAGGCGGTAGGGAGCTTTGTTCACTCACCGCTCCTGTCGGATCTTTTCAAAAAGATGGCTATAAGGGACATGATCCAGAGTGTCGAGGCGAATGCCCTAAAGGTTCGTGGCTGTACCGCGGCATCTTCCTCCCTCCGCCTCTTTCCTGCTATTGCTGACATGTTCCCGGGGTATTTCTTGCATATAGACGATGATGCTCACGCAAGCGCTGGACGATGATGTTACCCAATGTTTCAGTAAGATCCAGCGTCAGCTGGAAAAAGAGCGCACGAAGACGGAGGCCCTCAGTGGCGAGCGTGATTCTCTCGCGTTGAGGGTAAAGACTCTGGAGGAGCAGGCGGCGGGGCTTCGGAAAGACCTCGACGCCTCGCAAAAAAGCGCGGGCGTTTGCCGAGGAAGAAACCGAAGCGGAGCGTGAGCTATCGGCGTCCATTGGGATGGCTGCCTTCGAGGCTCTGGAGATTCTAGAAGGTGCCGTGGCGCAGCTCGGCGCGGTGCCCCTTGCGAGGACCCACCAGCCTGCGGAGACGGACATCACCCTCGCACGGCTAAAAAATGTCGGAAGGGTTGCATGCCGGCGGCTCAGTCATATGGGGACCATTGCGCGAAGGCGGCCTGGTGCGAGACGCTGGCCTCGCTAGACAAAGCGAGGTGTGCACACATAGATGCCCTCGTGACCCGCTCGGTTGCCGTGGCCATGGCGGAGGAATCGTCAATGTGGAGCGCCGGACGCGCAAGGCCAGCAAGGTCCTTTTGGAGGACTACTGGGCGTTGCGCGGTCATGATGACGCGGCCAAGTCCTTCCGGGAACTGCAGGTGAGGAAGGCCAAAGGCAAGTCTCCAGCGGCCGAGCCAGCTGAGGCCCACGGGGGTGGCAAGGGGGGGTCCCTTCGTGGAGACAAGGTGTGACCCTCCGCTTGCCAGAAGCGATTCAAACTCTTAGGGTAGCGTAGAGTTCGTCGTTTGTAGTTTGGCCAGTTTTTGCTTCTCTGTCTCTGTCTCTCTCTCTTTTTTGGGCTCCGAGGAGGCAAAACACTTTTGTTATATCTTCTGCTTATGTAACGACCAGTTAGAGTTTAAATGGAAAAAAAAACTTTTGGTTTGGCCGTGCGGTTTATCCCAAGCTTGGTTGGTTGTCTTAAGTTGCGCATTGTGATTTGCACAGGGGGAGCGATGCTTGTTTAAGCGTGCGGCGGGGAGAGTACTTCTCTATGGTACTGGGGTAAGTACTTCTCTATTCCCATACCACGACCGGTGGTGTAGCCTGGCGAATCCCAAGGCAGCAACCACGACCTCAATTTCTCAAGATCCGTTACCAACACGCATAACCAATATAATCAATTATGAATATACAGGATAATCTCATAACAATCATAGAATAAATTCATAGATATAGAAGATCATAACATATCATGGTTTAACAATAGGAACGATAATACAGAAGCAATTCAATAATAGTTCAACATGATGAAACATGCTATCAGAATCGCAGATGCAATGGATTACCCAAATCCCACCTACTGTGCACAGTGTGTCAATTTAATATTTCAATTACCACGGACCTAAAGCCCGCTCTGATACCAATTATAACACACTGGCTATGCGGAAGCCAAGATATTACCTAAAGTCTAACATAAAGCAATAATACGATTTAATTTCAACATTCTATTAGCAAAAAACAAGTAAAGATCACCTCACTAAAGAATGACTATACGAATTGGATTAGATTTCAGCAATATATCAAGACTCTGATTATCCAATCATAACGAACCATTCAGGGTAATACTATCAAGAGTCTATACGATAAATATGAAGCATTAACTAGTTCAACCAGTTCATAAAGAAGGATAACCTCAATCGTCAAAACTCCATTTATTTCAATCCAAAATTATCAAATGAAAGGTAATTTCAAGTCTATTAACTAAAGGTGATGAATGTGAAGTGAATGAAATGATACACGTGACTAACCCCTCCCAAGCATGCCATCCTCAATGCTTACCTAAAACAAACAAACATGGTAAGAATGAGTCCACGACTCAGCAAGTACAACAGAATAATATGAATAGTACTGAATAAGAACATAACAATCACATTATAGAATACAAATGTAGAATATCAGAAATCTTATACAAGAATAGAATGCATCCTCTTCTCTTCTGCTTATACCGGTATAGCCAGTGAACACCCGTCGGTGTTCACTCAGGTCCGCATTATCCAAAATACGGGGATCCAAGGCCCGTATGAAGAATATTTTTATAACGGGGGTCCAATTTACCCACATTGGAATTGTGGGTCTTACATGCCCATATTGGAATGATGGGTCTTTACTTCCCACTCCCGTAGGTGAAACATGAATGAATGAATGAATATATAAATATGAAAGGCATAATCTCAATAAGCATGGATTAACATACGTGGAAAGAAACAGAAATCATTAGAAGCTACTCATAGACCATAGAAGTTAATAATAGCAATAGCATCAAGAAATACAAACAGATCACAAACAATACAATCCACAATGCACTTGCCTTTCGTGCTGCGATGCGTTAGGAGGCAATGATGATGCCACTAATCTCGAATCCTCTCCTCCTACACAATTAAATTACTTACAAAAGAATGACGTGATAAGAAGACACTACTTACATCGCTTTAACTCGTCTTCCCAAAACCTAAGGTTTATATATTTGTTCTACTCAAATTAAACGATATTCTAACAAGAAGCTATACCGGCCAGCAGCACTAAAAACTTCATAACTTTCGCTCTGAAACTCAAAAAGGTGTGATCTTAGATTATCTGAAAGGTAATGAAATCCTCTACAATAACCTATTTTTCAAGACTTCCTAATTCGGCCAACTTCTTTGTCTAATAATCAGATGAAACTCTGTAACTATAATCTGTCAGACAAAAAATACAGCAGTAGAAGAAAATTCATAAATTTTAATTGGATTAACCAAAATTCAAGATTTTTAATAATTTGGAAATATTAAGAAATTTACTACAACAATCGTGTTGGGTGAAATCCCTGAATCAGCATTTAACTTAATCTTAATTAATAAACAAGACGACTGCTAATATTCGTCAGACTTTCTAGACAGCAGTAACGAAATCAACGTAACTTTTAGAAAACAACTCCGAATTGGGTGATCTTTAAACCTATGGAAAGCTAAGAACGAGCCCCATAATTCTCTAGGAGACAAAATCCTCCAATTCGGTCTCTATCTACACGAAAACTGATGCAGAAGTAATGGATAGAATACTGGAATCAATCGCAGCAGAACGTCGATCTCCTAATCATGGTAAATTACGAATCTAAATCGATCTAACCAGCGAGGAATCATTCGTTACCCTTGAAGACACACGTGCTCACTGAATCCCCCCACGAAGTGCTCCTCTCCTCTTCTTCTCCTCTCTCCCTCCCTTCCTTCTTCCTCCACGGCCGGCCACTAAGGCAGGAAGCGGCGGCGCTGGAAGACGGCAATGCGGGGAGATGGAGTAGCAGGAGCTCACGGCTGGGGGAGGAGGTGGAGGCGCCAAAGGACCAGGGGAGGGGTGGCGGCCAGCAAGGAGAAAGGGTGGGAGGTGGTGGACAACAAGTAAGAAAGGGGGAGAGGTGGGGGCGGCTAGGGTTTTGGGGGAGGGTGGCGCCCCCCCAATGGTCGGCTCCCACATGGGCTTTTGGGCCAAGGCCCAAGCCCAGGTTAGCGGTTCTTTGCGGAAATCCCCTTTTTAAATGATTATTCTCTCTTTTCTTTACTGTATTTACTAACGAATATTCGGGGTATTACATATACAGGAGAGAGATGAGCTGGGAAACCACAACTGTTATCATCGATTTAGGCGAATCTTCACGATTCATAATAGGACAATGTGCAATGTGTGTTCCCAAAGCCCAATTGTTAAAGAAGCAAACGAGGGTGGGTGAAAAGAGGCGACCTAGCAGCCTAGGAAGGCCGAGTGACAACAACATTGTACGACTATTGATCTTGATCTTTAATTTTTGATCGGATGGCATCGGTCGTAAATCGTAATTCCATGCACCGTAGAGATCCCAATCCAAGGTGACAAGGGCTTGTGAAAATTTAATAACTACTGTGAATTTAGACCATGATTGATTGTTCTTGAATTACATGTTGTCCAGACAAGTGTTGCTCTCTAATTTGATGCTTTTATTAACTAAGAAGTAAGAAAATGTTACGACGGGATCATCTTTTTTTTTTCTTAATAAAATCATCATCTGCTTTTCCTTTAAAAAATACAGAGGTATAGCGTCTTTTACACGGAGGATGATAACAGCAAGAAAAGATGGACGACAACTTCACTTGAGTCGCTGGAGAGGAGTTGCTTTTTGGCATTTTGGCTACTGCCGCCGCTTGGAAGCATCTAGCATTTCATGCCAAGTATTTGGCATGCAAGATTTGGTGCACGGGTCTCTGTCTCCACGACCTCACTTGTTCATCATGAGAAACATCTGTATCTCCGATAACGATGGGAATCTACTATCGTATTAAAGCATAGTCAAAATAAGTTACCACATCTAGAAATTCACACGTTAATTGATAAAAAAAAAGAAAAGAAAGATCTACAACGTTGATCGTAGTTGGTCCAGATTATAACAGTCTAGATTAAAAGAAAGAGTCAATGTCAAGTACAATAAAATTGAAATTATAGAATAAAAATAAAACAAAATCAACAATTAGATTACCATATGAGTTGCTAAGTAAAAGAGTCCAAGTCAAGTATAATAAAACTGAAATTAGGAATAAAAGTAAAATAAAATAAGCAATTTCATTTCCATGCAAATTCCTAATTAAAATCCCTAAACAATTATAATTCAAAAAAAGACCAAACAATTGTGATTAGATTTGTATATGAAATCCAACAAAAAACTGAAATTCAGAATAAAAATAGCAATTTTATTTTGATATAAATTCTAAAAATTATAATTTAGAATAAAAATTAAACAATAATAGGTAATTAGATTTGTATATGAAATCCAACCAATTAAATAATTGAAATTAGGAATAAAAATAAAATAAAATTAGCAATTTGATTTCCATACAAATTCCAAGGTAAAATCCTAAATAATTGTAATTCATAATAAAAACTAAAGAAAATAGCAGTTGAATTCGGATACGAATTCAAGAAAAAAGAACTGAAATTCGGAATAAAAAGAATTACAATTTGATTTCCATACGAATTCCAAAGAAAATACCTAAATAACTAAAATTCATAATAAATAAAATAAATTTAGCAATTTGATTTGTATACGAACTCTAATAAAAATAATTAAAATATTGAATAAAAATTAAAGTTGTAACAAGGATAGCAAGAATGGTGTTGAAGGAAACACAAAAGAAACCACCACGTTCGTTCTCAAGGTTATGTGTTTTAAATAAAAACTAACTTAAATTTTGAATAAAAATAAAAGTTATAACGAAGATAGCACGAATGGTATTGGAGGAGACCATGAAAGAGTGCAGTGACATCGATATGTTCTACAAGAAGACATTGACCCACAAGGAATCAAAGAGCCGAGGCGGCGACGACGGAGATGATGGTAATATCGTGCTGCTGACCTTAGCTGTACAACGAGGACAATGTCATGTTGCTCACCGGGGCTATTGAAGATAAAGTCCAATGTTGAAGGAGCCAAGGGTTGTGATGACAAGTGGTGAGTGTCGGCGTTGTTGAAGAAGTTAGTGGACAAAGAAGCTCGATGACAGGGAAGCCCTAACAGAGAGGAGATGAAGCTTTGTATTAAAGATAAACTATGGATGATGTGGGGCCATCAGGGGACTAGGAGCATGCCATCACTAGTGAGGGGCACGTCATTGCCGGCGATGGCAAAAATATTCTCCATATCGTTAGACAAGACTAAAGCAAGCATGCTGGCATCAATGAAGATAGGAGGTTGTCGCGGTTAGTGAGGAAGTCACAACATTGAGTTGGCCAACGTCAAAGAAGAGGAACGACCGACATGAGAGAAGAGGACATAGAGCAGGTATATCATGCATGCATCTGTACGAATAGACGCGCGGGTGTACATAGGCAGAGGAGCAAAAAGCTTGGAGTAAAGATAACACAATAGTAGGAAATAGGTTCGGGGTCATTGGAGAGAGCATGACACATGTACCCAGCTAGGATCAGCGATGATTGCATGTGTATGTGTATTGATGTAACAATGGTTAGTATTAAGCAATAATTGAGGAGAAGTAGAAGATAACTATGTGATAAAGTATTGCATTGAAAATGGTAGCAATTGAGAGGTATCGATCAACATTTGGGCTTACTGTTGGAGGTTAAAGCAAAAAAAAATGTGACGGTGAGAAGAGATAGAAGACACACAGTTCGGTGGGGTAGCTGGCATGTAAGACATAAGTTCAAGGTATGTCGCTCATGGTGCATCAGTGTATGTGTAAGTAAGGTACTCTAATACCATGTAAACTAATAAGATAATTTACCGCACACATAATCAACGCATTGCTTGAAATTAAATAGAAGTACATGTGCATGCATACAATTTAGAAAAATGTAACTAATTACTAATAGAGTAAGAATATAGGCATGCAACTACATGATTTATGCATAGTGGAGACTGATTTGTTTCTAAGAACCCTAACAACTTATTATGCTTAATGATTTCTTCCATAAAAACTCATAATTCAATTATGTTTCTCATGTTGCATTTTTCTTCAAGCTTCTATTGTTATTTTTAATGTTTATGATATCTTAAAAATCTAAATAGCCTACAAGATACGTAAATATATTCTCAATCATTTATACAAACTTCGAAACAAATCTAGCCGTACAAATGTGCGGGCCACCCTGCTAGTTTTCTTCATATATCTTTTAAGAAAAGATGCAAAACCAACTTCACAAAGGAAGATTAAACACTTGATTGTGTAATAGAAGATTAAACACTTGATAACACACTATGGAGTGACAGAGTTACCTAGCATTCACAAGACCACAAGGGGGCTAACGCTTTGACTCGATTGCATTAGGATAATCCAACAAACATCATAGATACATAGACTAGTACAACATTAGGATTATTCACCTAACATATCAAAGTTGCTGCCTGAAATTGTTCAAAACAAGGATGCATGTGTTTGTTTATAAGTGAATTGTACGAGTTTCCTGTCATTTTGTACAAACCGTGTAGCTTCCTTCGACGCTAAATATGTAACAAATACAACTATGATAACCATGTTTGGAGCATAGGAGGGCACCAATATTATGATTATACACTGGTCTACAGCTTTGACCAGTGTATTTCGATCACACTGGTCTATAGATCCAGCCACTATTTTTCAACCACTTTATTTCAATCACACTGGTCTATGGATCCGACCAGTGTTTTTTGACCACTTTATTTCGATCACACTGGTCATTGGATCCGACTAGTGCTTTTCGACCACTGTGTTTCGACCATTTTATTTCGACCACTTTATAGTGTTTCGACCACACTAATCTACGGATTCGATCACACTGGTCTTGAAGAATCTAGACCCGCCATTATGAGTTAATGGAGTATTTTGGTAATTAATGACAATCGTCATTTGGAACTAACATTTTCCATGAGTTGGATGAATATGTTATGTTCCATGATGATGGAGACTTTGGATGACATCATAAGTTGATCATCATAAAGTTAAGACTCGGGATGAAGAAAATCATCATGTGTTGATGATGTTCTAGTCAAGATCCCGAAGTGTAGAAAATCATCATGTGTTGATGATGTTCAAGTCAAGATCCCGAAGTGTTGAATGTGAGTACTCCAATAAATGTGAATAATTGAATAACACTAAAGAAATACTCAGCTTTGTAAAATTAGCAAAGTGCAACTTCATTCCACATCTTGTTTTTATACGCCTTGTATTGTTCTTCATTTTAGTACTTCACTTTACATCACTGCATTTTTTAGTATCCATGTTATTTCTTTTGTTTTATTAAACTGCAGTATCTTTTTTTACCTTGTAGATGGTTCGCCGCCGATGCCGATGAATGGCCACAAAAATAAACTGCACGACGGCGGTCGGAGAAGTCATTCTACCTGGCCTGACCTGGAGTGGCTCCTCGCGTGCTACAATATCGCACACATTGACATCAGCTTCGGCCGTAAGAGACGAGGACGACGAGGAAGGTGGCGGGGATGAGGAGGCTGGCGAGGACGAGGAGGACAACGACGAGGGCGACGAGGACAAGGAGGATGTCAATGCAAGGCTTCCTGACGAGACGATCCTCTCGGACCTTCTTGGTGCACCGACCCCCACGCAACCGACTCGGGCCACGCCGCCATGCCATAAACGGCGTGATCGCACGGACATAAGTTCGGTCAATGTTGTTGAGGGCACGCGAGACCAACACCCAACTGTGAGGTTCACACTGAGAACGGGTGCGTGCCGAAAGCGCAAGTGATGTAATGATTGCTTGTAATCATTTGGACATTTCACTTTGAATGAATGAATGGTTTGAATGGATGGTATGGATGGATGGAATGAATGGATTGAATGAATGGAATGAATGATTGGATTGAATGGACAGAGTTCATTTTCTAATTGAATGGATTGAGTGTATTGAGTACATTTCCTGATTGAATTGATTGAATGGACTGAGTATATTTTTTATTTGAATGAATGGATGATTGCACTGAGGATATGTCATATGCAATATGTTTCTACTGTCTCGCCAATATACATGGCGTGACACAGCAGTGCTGTCACACCACGATAAATGGCGTGATAGGACTTGTCACCAGAAAGGTTTTTGGAACGGCAAATAACTTAGCGTGGCATCACGTTTTTGCCACGCCATGGATCTTGGCGTGACACAGCAGTCATGTCACGCCATGGATCTCGGCGTGACACAGAAGCCCTGCCATGCCGGGATAAATGGCGTGACAAGACTTAACACCAGACGCGACTGTCATTTCTTTGGAACCCCTCTAGAATGGAAAGTAATTTGGCGTGGCAGTACGGTTTTGCCACGCCATGGACATTGGCGTGACACAGTAGTCATGTCACGCCATGGATCTTGGTGTGACACAGAAGCCCTGTCACGCTGGGATAAATGGCATGACAGGACTTAGCACCAGACGCGACTGACGTTTCTTTGCAACCCCTCTGGAACGGCAAGTAATTTGGCGTGGCAGTACGGTTTTGCCACACCATGGACATTGGTGTGACAAAGCAGTCTTGTCATGCCAGAATAACTGACATGATAGGACTTAGCACCACAGCACTCGACGTTTTCGCACCCCCTCACAACCCCTCTGGAACGGACCAAACCCTAGCGTGGTAGCACGATTAGGCCACGCCACTACCCCTGGCATGACAAAGGAGACCCGTCACGCCACATCACCAAAAAGTCTCTCTCTATCTGGCCCCTGGGACGATACTGATATGCCACATATGTCGATGTGATTTTTATACCATTTCACATGTATTGTTTTGTTTCTGTGAGTATCTTGCTTGCTTGCCTGCATTGGTGTATCGACATGGCTTGTTGTGAAGGTTGAATAGCCAACGCCATACATAGTTGTGCAATGGTTCCAAAACCTAGATATTCTCCCTTAAAAAAACTTCATTTTTTGTGAATGACTTAGCTTGCTGCTTCTTTATTTTGATGCAAATTGACAGCTCGACATTTTAAAATTAGGTTCAAACTTCAACAACTTAGAACTGACAAGACAACACTCTACCTCGCAGCCTACTCACATGAATTTAACCACACCATGCCACCAGCTTTTCAGATCGACATGACGCAATTCTGCATCGCCAGCAAGTTTTCAGAAAGACAAAACAACACTCTGTCTTGCAGCCTACTCACAAGAATTTAACCACACCATGTCACCAACTTATTAGATCGACATGACGCAACTCGGCCTCACCAGCAATTTTTTAGAAAGACAAGACAAAACTCTGCCTCGCAGGCTACTCACATGCATTTAACCACACCATCCTACCAGCTTTTTAGATTGATATGACAATACTCTACCTCTCCAGCAACTTTTCAAAACTGAACACACTACACACATCGAATTATTGCGGCGCCCCGTGTCATTACCCAGGAGGTAATCACACTTAAGCATACGGATTACTATTCGTTTGCCCAGTAGAACACTGCTCCAACGAATAATAAGCCATTACCAGAGTTACTGCAGAACAATAAGATAAAAATGTTCCTTTATTACAACAAGAGCTACAAAGGACTAAGGTTCTAATTTACAATTACTTATTTACAACAAAGAGGGATAACACACTCCCTGCGTCTACCATCTAGGTCGCTCCAACCGACTACTCGTCCCACGAGTCAAAAGAGAAGTCCACCTCACCTTGCTCATCCACATACACGCCCTCATCACCTGTAGCATCATCTGGACCTGCAAAACCTTCCTCCCACTCGGGGTTGCTCCCGGCAGAGATAGGGTCTAAGCAAGGGAAAGATAGCAAGAGTGAGTAGTATAGTGTACTCAGCAAGCATTAGTAGCTAAGATGCAAATGATGATTCTAACTTTTCTTCCTTAGCAACATTCTTACCTCTTCTTTTATTCTGAAAATAACTCATAAAACATTAGGTTGCAGATTTTATTCTGAAAAGACTACTTGATTACTCGGAGAGAGAATAGACCCCCAGTGGTTCCCGTAGACTCCAATCCTAGAGACTGGCATGAATTCATGATTTTATAGCACTGCGCAGGCTTGTACCACTTTACCCACAGCTATCCTGAACCCTCTTTAAACTGGGGACATCGCATTTCCTTTGATGCGACTTGAGTCCGTAATCGTGACGCGTTTTCCAGATTACGTGAATATTTTTCTCCACCCATTACTTTTCGTCGGTGCTGACCTTGCCACCACCGAGTTCAGGTAATGTTGGTTGGGCCGATTCTGCCTCTTCGCACCCAACACTCCACCTAGTGCTTATAGCATCTCTTCTTACACCACACTCACACATAAATACATACCCGTTGTGGAGAGCGAAATCACGTAACCGGTAGCATTTTACTCCGTCGAACAACGGAAAAATGGTTGGTATCTTGAATTTACTGTCTCGACCGATTAAGAGTTTTGTTTGTCCTTATATTATAACCATATGTAAAGGGTCCCACCTCTTGCCCTCTTTCTTCTGACCAAGGGCCCCTTTACCACCATATTATTACTCGCTTTACTCTCATTTCTTATTTCTCATCTCTGGTCATATCTAACATCTTTCTCATCTCTCTTACCTTCCTCTCATTTATTTGATTTGAGTTTTTGAGAAATCATTTTAATGCAATACATATATGATAGAATAAGATAATGTTTACATTTAATATAGCTATATTAACGAACAAGAAAGTAGCTTGCCTTCAAAAGAGTAGTAAAGCTCACTGTCGATAAACTCTGATTCAACTACTGCAGCCTGCGTCGGCTCGTCTGCTGCAAAAATGCGACGAAACGGATAATAAATATTTAAGTAAATACTTAGTGACATTTTAGTGCTACTAAAGGTATATTAGTTAGACGATCCTTTCCATTAGTGGATTTTTGTGTTAATAAATCCTTTTTCGACTATCGCCAAGTTAACACTCCCCGCTATTTTCGTTCCGGCATAACGGCTCTAGGGTTAGGACTAAGATACACGCGATCTAAAGAACGACGAGAAAAGCTACACAAGACCGAAAGTTAGCAACTCTAGCAAATTCTATGCGCGTTCAAATATCTATTTGATTTTAATTAGTTCGGAAGTAAAACTTGACTTTCAAACTAAGCACATCCTTAATTATCTTAAAGACTCCAATTTCACTAAACGATTACTAACGAGTCAAGATTAATTGTCTAATCGAATTATACTCAAAATTAGCACTTAAATTCTAATCTCCAATTTAACTCAAATCCTAATTCTATTTATTACACTTAACCCCTATTTTTCTTTTATTACCCAACCGCCACCCTTTCTTTTTACCTCTAATCTCTCTCTCCTCATTTCTATCTCTCCTCACCCTCTCTCTTTTTCCCCGCCTCTCCCGATCTGGAATCGCCGCCGCCATGGGGGCTCCTCTCCACGGCGCCTCCTCCCACGGCTCCTCCGCCTCCTCCTCTCCCGGTCAGCTCTCTGCCGCCTCCCCTCTTCTCATGGCCGTGCGGTCTTGCCGCCGCTCGCCCTCCACCCGATCCGGCGCCATCGCTCGTCGCCGCCAAGGCCGCCGCCTCCTCGTCTTCTTGTCCGGCCATGGTGGGGTGATGCCGCCATGGGCTTGGCCCTCCACTCCGGCCGACGCCAAGACGCTTTCTCCTCCTCGAGTCCGGGCTGAGGCCGAGGCCGGCCTTCGGCTCGCCCGCCTCGGCCCGGTTCCTCTCGGCCATTGCTCACCCTGACCCCGGCTCGCCCTAGGCCCTACTGGCATCCGGGGTCATCCACGATCTCTGTTGGCGCCGCCCGCCCATATCACGGGCGCCTCAGTTCCTCTCGGTTCCCCATTAAGCCTACCTCCCTACCTCTCCTAACCCCCTTACTGCATCTTTGATTTTTACTTAAGTTGATTAAATCAAGTTGCTTATTGATGCTTGAATGCTATGCAAGGCTAATGGTGGTTGGTTGCTTCTAGATGATGCAAATGGGAGGTGCTGGTGGTGATTTGAGGGTTGTTTGGTCGATGCATCACTAAGGTACTAAACCCCCTGCTTGATGGCTCTCAAACCCTCCCCTCTTCTCTGTGACGACATGAAATGAACTGAGGGTTGATGGGAGTAATTACTTGATGCTTGATGAACCAAATGGATGCTAATTGATGATTTGAACAAGCATACATGCGGGCTGGGTTACCTCTTGTTACGGTTTTGGGGATGGGGAGCAGGTTGCAGTGCCAGCTTCTGGTGCTCCTTGCTCCCTTTCCCCTCTGCTCCAAAGGCTGGGTGGTGGCTGTGGGTTGGGGCGCCTCCTGGTGCTCCTGGTTGTTCTTGGCTGGCTTCTGGCTGCTCCCTTCCTATTGTGACCAAGTGGTGAGAATGAGGATGTTGGGGCTGTGGGATGGTCTTATCCTCCTTGGGTTTGATCCTATCCCGATTGTGGTAAATTCATTTTCTTCGCTATCCTATTCATTTTACCACGACCTTATCTACTTCCTTACTATTGCTTCCTATTCTTGGTCGCTCTCTCTTGGTAATGCATATGAGCTAAAAATTGGTCTTTGTGGTTAAAATGGTTACCCTCATGGGCTTTCCGATGGATCGACTAAATCTCGTGGGTGTTGGATTCAATGGCCCAATGATGTTTTAAACAGAGGGCGATATGAATGGGAATGCATTGTTGGGCTTTATTGCGGCTGATGTAATTGAAATAAGGTGGGTGTTGGCTTCCCTGACGCCGAATGATGACAACCCCAAAAGTTACGAGTGCCTACTAGCTTAGGTTGGCTTGGATATCTTGGTTACCACAATGGTTTAGCTACTTTGATGGGTCGAGCTATCTTGGCGATCGAGGACCAACTATCCTAGGTTAGTACTGGAAGACCCAATCGAACTTAGGGTATCTTGACGGCAATCCTTCTCCTCTATCCTAGCTAGCAATCTTGATTTCGGTTTTATTAACTACTCCTTTGAGCTATTGGTTGAAAGACAGAAAGACGAAGGATGGCTAGATGGAATGACAATGAACCTTCGGTCAAATGAATGCAAGCACCTTCATTTGTAATTTACTTATTTATTGTAATTGATGTTTGTAAAAGGGTTGAAATATTAATTATACATTAAGCATTGGATTGTAATATTTTTAACTTCGGTTTTGTAAATGGATATTTGTATAATTGTGATGTGCATAATGATATTTGTTTAATTACCAAGTTCAAAGTGTTAATTATACGATTTAAAAGATTACTGAGATTATGCTTTACAATTATTTAATGACCTTTTAATTAAGCTAATTACCGATTATTGTTGATTAGTTTAGTTTAATTACGCGGGTTCTCACAATTATTGTGTGTCCTCACTCTGCCAAGTGCATTATACCCTGTGGCTTATAAAAAGGGGTGGAAGAGATCTGGGAGAGAACGTTACACAACCAAACCCAATACTACACCAGATGGAGAAGCAATAGGAGGAGATCCGCGAACTCGCAAGGGCTACTGGGGCCCTGGACGAACAAAGGGAGCATGACAGGAGTGCACCTCCCCACAATGACACCCCCCGTAGCAGCAACCCCTACCGGAACATTCCAACCGAGCATTCGCCGCAACACCCGCCCGAGGGGAAGACGCCGCCCCTCTGTTAGTGCAGGGACACATGCAAGTTCTTCAAGTCCAAGCAGCGGCTCAGTCTGGGCATGCATTACTGAGGTTGCGCGAACTACTCCTCGGACTATCCCGACCGCCGTTGGGACACGGTCCGCTGTCGGCAGCCTGTAAGGACCTGTTATAGTATGTGCCCCTACCATTTCTCTTTCAAAGTATGCACTAACAACCTCTCCCATATACCTGTAGTCTCTGGATCCACTATATGGCTACCACAAGTGGATCGACCAAGAGATCCACCCACATGACCAGTGGGGGTCTTGACTGCGAGGAGTGGGGTGCCAAGAGGGACCGCGAGAGGAGGGAGGAGGAGCGCCACAACGAAGAGCACAACGAGCGTATCCAGCAGGAGACGCAAGCTCATCTCGAGGCGTGCAGGCGTAGGGAGCGCGAGGTTCACAAGAGGGAGCGCGAGAAAAAGAGGGAAATAGTGGTCAAGGCCAAGGCGAACGAGGAGGAGTACATCGATGAGATCGCAAGGAAGGGCAAATGGCCCCGGTCCACGGAGTAGGTCGGGCCATTCCGTTGTCAGACCCGGGAGCAAAGAATCCTGGATCCTCTATGTATTCCACTCTAGTCTCATGATCAGTAGCTAGTGTACACAGTTTAAACAAAAGGTGATAACATAACCATAATGCACGATATAATCACAAAGTGCAAGTTTATTACAAAAGGAGCATAAGTCCAAAAGTAAGATACAACAGAAGCAAAAGTAGTAGCTGTGGACCACACGATTCGCCACAAGCAATCATCTGGGGGCGTAGCCTAGTCGTCCACGTTCTCAGTCCCTTCATAGTAGTCCTCTCCTGATCAACATTTTATTAAGCAAGGTAAGTACAAATGAATGTACTCCGCAAGTTACACCCAATAACATATTATAATACATGAGGGTATAACAAAGGATGGCTTATAGGGTTTGCTTTCCATAAAGCGGTGTTTTCTTTAAATACTTGTACTAAGTTCCAAGGCAGTTATTCTATAACTAAAATTCATTTTCTAAAATTCTCAGTTTTATAGTCAGATAACATTCACACAAGAATGGTGAAGGATACCCTCCTATCACATGGCTACCCGCCCAATTTCCCAATTGGATAAGAAATCCATAACTATTTGATAAAGTCTTTTGAAAACAAATCAAGGTCTAACTTTGAGTGGCTTTGCTAGCATGTACTTGACCGTGGATACGGCTATTCGAATAGTTTTACACTCTACAGAGGTCATACAGCTTTACCCACAAGAGACAATTGACTTATAATGTCCGTCTGACACACTACCGAAGGTGTGCGACTAAGTCATTATCACAAGGCCTTTACAATGCATCATCCCACCGTAGTCCTGCTTCGCTAAGGTTTTGCCTCCTTTGGATTGAACCACCCGCCGGATCAAGTCCTCTCTTGCGCCATGTGGGAATGTATAACAGTAGGTCATAAAAGACACCCACGCAACCGGATGGCATAACCATAGTGAAATGATACAAATTATTTAGCCAAGTCCTGCCCACTCAAGACAGGTGGTAGTACGATGGGGCGTAGCAAGATGCGGCTCGAAGACCGGTCCTTAACTGACTTGGGCGACTTTCCAACAAAACCCATGAGCCTCAACCATACCCGATTGAGCCCATGCATAAACCTGCACCTACCAAACATCCATTTCGTCTAAGTCCAAACCAATTTTCATTTTGTTTTGCTTTTCAAACATCATTTGCAAAAGTCCTATGATAAAACAATACCACAGGCTCAATTAAATCATATTTGAACATTTGGCTAAAATTCCCCTAATTCAATATTTTTGGTCTAGGCATGACTAAGCATAAAGTTTTTCAACATGTTCTAGCTCATACTATTGTATCAACTAGATTTTCATCTAAGGTATCAAAGTAGGTTCATTTCAATATCAAGATTGGCATTACAAAGGATTTAGGCATAACTATAATTTAAAAATAGGTATTTAAATTACAGTGAATAGAAATACGCATGCAATAATAATTTAAAACACAATTTGAATAATTTGAGTTACTGGGATCAAATATGATCAAAATATGTAATTTGACTTGCTCGTAAGCTTGAGGATCTGACTCTTCAAAAAGATCGGTTTCCCTGGAATCGTCGCAATCTACACGCGAAAACGAGCCAAATTCAAATAAAATCCAAAAATTATAAAAATAATAATGATGGAAAGGTATTGACTTTACATGAATTTAGGAACGAGAATTGACGGATTCGGAGTTCATATGGGGGAGAATGAACATCCGGAAGATTGCAATCACATGAAATGATAGAAACATAGAAAATGGAATATACTGAAATATTCCATTTCACGATTTGGGACAACAGGAATGCTGATTTTTGTGGGCCCCTCTTGCTAGAGAGAGATGGAGAACAGGGAGATGAATGTGTGTTTGGTATGCCAACCAATCCTAGTTAACTTAGCTACCTGAAATCCTTTACTAACTACACAAATAACAAGCCTCTGCTAAACTGGACTGACACTGATTAATTATTGAACTAACTATCTAATTAACAACTCCTAATAAGTTTTGCTCTTTTGATCAAAGCTAATGGCCTACTATCTGACCTTCAATTATCTAAGTTAGTCACTAAAGAAAAATAACCACTGAAAAATACAATTGTACTTAATAGGTTTTCCTAACCATTATTTATCTTAATCACTAATTAGATCAATTGATCAAATGAAAAGCTACTAGCTAATCATCCTATTATTTGGACCCTAACTAACCACTTAACTAAGCAATAGTATTACTAATTAAGGTACATCTCCTATGTGTAAAGACACACTAATTAAAAAATTTAGCAATGGCCTAAGGTTAGCAATCTACATCTTAACTACCTTTCTAATTACTTAGTTAATCACAAATTGTCATTCATACATACTCAAGGAGCTTACACAAAGAAAGAGCCAACAGAGAGAGATCTGACCAGAGGGAGGCCAAGCTGCTCGAGGCAAGGGGGCGGCCGGCGGCGAGGGCGGCACGGGGGCTTGGCCAGCGGCCAAAATGGATGGCCGGGAACCCGAGGAGGCAGTGCGAGGTGGCGGCGCCGACGGAGTGACTTGTGGCGTGCGTCGCGAGTGAAGCGCGCCACGGGCAGACGGGCATGCGGCGCAGCAATGGGAGACGACGTGTGCACAGGCACGGTGCCCACCCATGGAGTGTGCAGAGCCGCTCGGGAGGTCTCGGGGGCGAGCGAGGAGACACGGCCACGGTGCCGGAGGTGGAGAAGAAGGAGGCGGCGTGGGGAAGGCTCCTCGGCAGAGGAGAGGGCAAATTGGGGATGGGGAAATGTGGAGGAGGATTGTGTGCACGTGGTGATGCGGTTGGTCGGGCGGTTGCGTCACCGGAGTGGCCGATTGGGCGGTGGGTGCCGGCGCCAGCTTTGGGGGTGAACGCGGATGCGGTTGTGCGGTGAAGCTCCCGAAGAAGGAATGGGAGTAGGGGGAGAATGGAGGATGAGGGAAGGGATAGAAGGAGACGGATGGCGCTTAAATAAGCTTGGGCAAAACGGGCGTGGAGACAACATGGGTAAGCGGCGCGGGCAGGCGCAGAAGCACGGGTTGCGGCGTACGGGCAGCGCAGGATGGGCTCTCCGGGCGCACCAGGGACGGAGGCGGTCCGGAGACGCGTGGCGAGCGAGAGGCTATGTGTTGTGCGGAGATGAGACGGGGTGGCGTTGCGGCTGGAGTCGTGGCGTGCGCAAGTGGCCGGGCGATGCGCCCGTGAGGAAGAAGAGCATGAGAGGGAGCTTAATGACGGGGCGAGCCCACCCGTTAGTGAGAGGGAGGCGGGGACACGGGCCGACGTGGGAGAAACTAGGCCGGGAGCTGGGCCGCGAGCACGAAAACAGGGGATGGGCCGAATGAATTCGGCCCGAATTCCTTTTTTGGATTTTCCTTGATTTATCATTTCCAGAAATTGAAATAATTCTTTTAAGACTTTAGAAAATAGTTAAAGAAGTCCAAAAATAATGGGAAAATTCTCATAAATTCCCTGAGATATCCCAGACCTAAATAAAATATTTCCAACTCAAGATTGGTATTTAACTTTTGAATATAATTTCTTTTGGCTTAAACATAATTAGGAGAAGGCTTTTAAAAATTCCAGAAAACTCAAGGAAAAATAATTAAATTTTATTTTTAAACAAAATTGAAAATTTAGGGTGTTACAATTCCGTAGTAGTTTGGTTTATTTCCATTCCAAAAGGTCGCATATGTATCGTAGGAGTACTTCGGTTTGTTGCATCGTGCATTATGTTGTTTCTTATGCACGTAACCAAACCCTATGCGCCGTGTAATGCCCACCTTTACTATTAAGACTATTTCAATCGCAACAGCAGATCTCGTTGTCCTTTCGCATTCAATTCTTCGTGTAGCAAGGCAGTCAACAACATAAAAAAATATGTGTTCTGAAAGTAGGCACGAAATGGTCTATGAACCTAGAGTGACGACGAGCACCACCTACCATGTGTCCATCCTTGTGCCTAATGTTGTACCGCACAGTCCAATAAGCTATCTATCGAATCGTTACAATTGATGCTCGATCTCCAAGAGTAGGAATAGATCTCTAAAAGTAGGTACAAAATGTGTTCTAAAAGTAGGTTTTGATGATCCGATAAATTTCAATTTCAAAGTTTGTTACAAGCAAAACATGAGTTACAATCTAAGGAAATTAATTTGGATCGGAAGGATGAATCGAGAATCGAAATTCCATAATTCAAGTCCAAATTAAATTCAACCATGAGTTCAATTCATATTTTAGATATCCAAATTTTGGGCCAATCAAAAGCGAACAATGTTAGGCCCTGACATACCAAGTCTCAAGGCGTGACAAGGCAGGCTTGTCATACCGTGAGTTCTGGTGTGACAATTGCCACGTAAGCCCTCCACGCTGGCACGAGGGCTTTCGTGGCAGGTCGGGCCACGCCAGGGGCAATAGCGTGACAGCACGGTTTAGCTACACCACGGGCGTTAAATTGTAAATAAAGTTCACGAGAGGTTAACTTTAAAATAATATTTAAAAACTATTAAATAAAAAATTCCATTAGGCACCATGGACTACGTGTCTATACGGTCCCACAAGAACCTGACCCCTGGATTCATCACATCCTCTGACATTGTTGATCGCTAGCACTAAAACTACCAAAGAAAGAGTTAGGGTAAAAGCTAGAGAGAATTCTCGATATATTTCCTCACAAATTAAAAAAAAAGTATCACTGTATCTTTGGAGCCACCGAGGATAGTGCAAATGCCACGTCTACGCCATTCTTAACAATGACAGAGGAATATTTTGTAGAACTACTCGAGGATCACAAATCACTCAAAAGTGTGAGCACAGAAGCTGTTCTTTAGTGCTTAAACCAAACAAAAAAGGAGAAACCAAGTAAAGTTGTTAACAAAAGGAGTAGTTCATATATGCAACAGGCTGTTGTTAGGATTTGCCTGCCTCGTCATAGTTGCGGAATATTTGGATTTCCTTAGCATGATGCTACAAGAGTCAGTTTGCAGGATCGTGTTTGTTCATTTTTTATTCAATACATGAGATCAAACTCTACCGAATAAGTAGTTAATTACTTACTAATATTTTGAATTCTATCTGAGGTTAAATTTGAAATGGGTGTCTAGATCAAACACCAAGAAATGCATCTCCACTATGCACTGCGAATCGACCAACCTTTTCCAGTTGGTAGGCCAATATGGTATTTATGCCAATATGATCGATGATACGATGTGACCTGGAGACTTCTGAACTTACGTAGCATATTATTAGTTTGTGGGGAAAATGGTGTATCCATAGCATCGATTTTGTTGTCCATTTGTAGATGTCACCAGACAGTAGTATTCCCTGCTCGGCGAAACTGAAGTCAAATACGCAATACAAGTAGTGACGTATTTTGCTGTTATATGGATAAGGACATAAGAACTTTTTAGCCGTATTAGCGTGATTTCATTTCGTATTTATAAAAATAGCCGTCGTGATTTTTTTTTTGTAAAATTAGCACCCCGATCTCACGGCGGCCGCCCTAGCCCGCCACGCGTCGCTTCCGCACAGCCGCCGTGCGGTGTGGTTGCCGCACGGCCGTCATGCGGTAGCGCCCACGGGCCGCCACATGTTTATGGTTAGAAGGGTTGGGGTTTAATCCAGTTTCATCGATTTTCGTTTGAATTTTCAAATATAGCAAACGACTTCAAAAATTTACGTGGAACCTCCCGACACAGTATACTTGCTTGTGTAAATTTGTCATAATTTTATTCGTAAAATTTCATAATTTTTTGAAATCATTTGCTATATTTTAAAATTCAAATGGAAATCGTCGAAACCAGATTAAACCTGTCACGACCCGGCCCAAGGCACGCCCGGGAGGTCCCTCAGGACCTCCTGGGAGGTCCAAAGAGGAGCCCCCAGGATGTCCCGAGAGGTCCCTCAGGACCTCCTGGGAGATCCGCAAAGGACGTCCCAGGACGTCCCGAGAGGACATCCCGGTAGGACTGCACAGACCTCCCGAGAGGTCCGGGAGGACCACTCGGAGGTCTAGGAGGTCCTGACCCGCAGAGGTCGTTTGGACCTCAGACCTCCCTAAACTCCACGTCATAACTCGAGGGAGGTCCCAAGGGAACCACCCCGAGGAGGTCGTGGGACTTGGGGACAAGCCTAAATTCCCCTGTGATCCAAACCAAATTTCAGAGATCATCGATCGGTTCTCACAAAGAAACAAGTGATAACATATACATCCACAAGACTTTATTAACAGCAAAAGGAGGTTTGATTACAAGGGGTTGCTTACAAACTCCAGCAACCGGGAGCAACACACACGCAGCGGGAAAACAAAAGGCATGGTCCACCCATTACACCACAGGTGATTGGCTGGAGGGCGCGGCCTAATTGAGTTGATCATCTTCATCATCATAGGAGTCTTCATCTGCTCAATTCATGAATCAAGTAAGAGTGAGCACAACAACCGTGCTCGCAAGTTACACCCACAATTAATGTAATGACATGCATAGGGATATAACAAAGGACAGCATATTAGGGTTGATTTGCATAAAGCCAATTTTATTTCAAATACAAGTATTAAGCTTCAAGGCAGGTTACAATAGATAAAATTCATTTTTGTGAAAACTGATTTCAGTTGGATAGCATTCATCATTGAAATGGTGAAGGATACCCTCCTGCACAAGGCTTCCCGCCCACACCCAATTTGGTTAAACCACCAAAACCAGTTTCAAAATTCTTTTGAAAACCAAAACCAAGAGCTAACTTTGAGTGACATTGCCAGCATGTCCATGACCGTGGACACGGCTATTCGAATAGATTTACACTCTGCAGAGGTTGCATACTTTACCTACATGACATGAATTCTCTAGTTTGCTTGGCATCCGTCGATACCACCTCACACTTCCTTTGGTGAGAGGTCTTGAGCACATGACAAGACCTTTACAATGCATTGCTCCACCGCAGTCCACCCACACTAAGGTTTCGCAGATCCCCCCCTTGGATACAAACCAGCCGGGTTAATGGGGTGCCCCCTCTTATGCTAGGTGGGACTATAACTAGTCATAACATGACAAACCCACCGCGTCTGCAGGGCAAACTACGGTAGAGCTTTGCAAATTAATTAGCCAGGTCCCACGCCCCATACTGGAGACATGTGGTTGCACAATTTTGGCATAGCCCATTATAGGCTTAGCAAGTGGTGTCTCAAAGACCGATCCTTAACCGACTTGGGTGACAAACCTCAACCCTAGGGTGTCGGCTCACACGACCCCCCGTGCATAGACATGCACCAACCAAACAACCAACTTCGCCCAAGTCAAAACTATTTTTCATTTACCTTGCTTTACAATTCTCCATGGCACACCAATGCCAAGGCCGAGTAAAACATTCATGATACACCAATGTCATGGCCGAAATCTCCATGGCACACCAATGCCATGGCACAAATTATTTAATTAAGTGATGTTTTTTTTTGTCAAACTCCCAAATCAAGATTTTGGTCTAAGCAAGACTAAGCATTTCATTTTCTTTAAAGCTTCGGGTCCTCACTATTGTAAGAACCAGATTTACCTAGTGTGATAATGGGGTTGATTGAACATGGATAGAGGTCATACCAAGCAGTAGGTATAACTACGAATTTAAAGGTAGGCATTGAAATACCTTAGTGAATTAAGCATGCATACAACTTTGAAAACGACATAAGTAATTTGAAGTATTGGGTGCAACATGATCAAGAGTGTAACTTGCCTTGCTCAAAGTCTTAAGCTGCTCCCTCTCCCTCACTGAACTCGGGCTCCCCACGGTCTTGACAATCTACACATGAAAACCAAATAACTCAAACAGAGTTCAACAAGATCCAAAGAACTTCAAATAAACTTAAAGACAAAACCAACAGAGAGGTTGGAAGGTCAAGAGGAGGTCCAATGAGCTTATTGGAGGAGGTCACAGGACTCAAGAGAGAATGCCCAAGAACCAAAGGAGGAGGTCTAAGGTATGCTCGGCTTGAGACAGAGAGGAGAAATGGTGAAGAAAGTGAGAAAGGAGGGCTTCCCAAACTATATATAGTGGAGGCCAATGCACATGACCCAGGATAGAGTCAACAAGAGTTGGTAAATAGAACAATGGGAGTAGGCAAGGAATGTGACAATCGGTATGACATAAGTACTGCAAAGGTAGGAGCATT
Source organism: Phyllostachys edulis (assembly GCA_036346405.1). Lineage (NCBI taxonomy): Eukaryota > Viridiplantae > Streptophyta > Magnoliopsida > Poales > Poaceae > Phyllostachys > Phyllostachys edulis. Next base: position 22,779,339 of record CM070549.1, on the reverse strand, counting down.
TAATGTGATATAACATGCATTAATTGTTGTGGAGACTTCCTTGCCCAAGGACTCAGTCAAAGGTAAAGAAAACTAGGTGTGACTGCCCAGTGGGGGCAGCCAAGACCCACAGAGGAGGTACTGTAATGACCTTGAGGAGGTCTTGCAGTGAACAAGGGGAGATCCTCACCCACCGGGGAGGCCCTAACAGTTGGATCTCCAAAGGGGAGGTCCAAACGGTCAAGATTAAGCGCACCAGAGGAGGTCCGCAAGAGCTGGGAGGAGGTCTTCACCCACAAGGGAGGTCCTGACGGTTGGATCTCCAAAGGGGAGGTCCAACGGTCAAGATTTAAGGCAAACGGGGAGGTCCGCAAAGGTAAGAGGGGAACCTCAACCGCAAAGGAGGTCTAGAACCGCAGGATCAAATCCAGGGGAGGTCTGAACGGTTAGGATTTCCAAGGGGAGGTCCTAACGATTGGATCTGCCAAAAGGGGAGGTCTGGACGGTTAAGATCTCCAAGGGGAGGTCTTGACGGTCCAGATCTACAAGGAGGAGGTCTGGACGGTTAAGATCTCTAAGGGGGAGGTCTTAACAGTCCAGATTTACAAGGAGGAGGTCTGGACGGTTAAGATCTTCAAGGGGGAGGTATTAACGGTCCAGATTTACAAGGAGGAGGTCGGGACCACTGGATTTCGATCGGACCGCCCAGAATGATCTAAGGCTCAGGAAGGGTGGGACATTCGGACCATTAGAGCTAGCGCAAGATCTCAGCCTTAGAACTAAATCGGGTGGTCCAAAATGGCTGGGACGTTCGGACCGCTCGAACGCCACAACCAATCGGGCTGTCCAATGAAGATCTAAGGGCTCAGAGAAGGTGGGACGTTCGGACCATCCGAACGTCTCACCAGGATCAAACCGTCCAATGCAAATCGGACGACTCACATTCGATAGTGGTGGAAATAGATAGGGAGGAGATCCTGGAGGACCTGGGGAGGTCCGGTAGGACACAGGGAGGTCCTAGAGGACAAAGAGGAGGTCCTAAGAAGTGGTAGTACCACAAAGTGCGGCGGTACTACCGGGCTGGTGCCGAAGAGAACCTCCAGAAAAAAGTTCAAGGGTGCAAGCAATGAAGGAAAGTCCAAGCATTTGAGAGGTCTGGACCCAAGGAGGACAACGCAAAGGAGGTCCGGACTTTTGTATCCAAACGAAGGAGAGGTCTGGGCCGCTAGATCTCAGACGAAGAGAGGTCTAGACCAGAGATGGGTAAAAGATGGACAGAGAAGGGAAGATCAACAAAACTCCAATAACTCAGCAAACAAACAAGGAACTTTAGTTGTAGTTTGAGTTAGGTAACTTAAATCCATTATGAAATTTCAGGTTAAGCTTTGAATTCTCATCAAAACCAAATGGTTCTTTTTATTTTGAAATTTTCAAAAAGGTTCTAAAAATTCAGGGTGTCACAGAACCAGGCCAGGAGGAGCCTCTAGAGAGGGTATCAGTGATGAAGGAGGCACCGACAATGAAGGAGGCACCAGAGAGGCCAAAGGTTGTAGTGGAGGGCTGATGACTATGGGGGTGGTAGGAAAAGTTAGAAAAGAAAGGGCTCGACAAGAGACGCTGGAGTGGTGGAAGGAGAAGGATGAGGGTAGAAAGGACGAGACTCATCAAAAGTGACATCTCGAGAAACCTGCATCCGTCGGCCAACAGGATCCCAACAACGATATCCCTTATGTTCAGCGCTATAGCCCAAAAAAACGCACTCTACGGACTGAGCGGTCAATTTGGTACGCTCACAAGGTGCAAGAAGAACATAGCACACACATCCAAAGAGACGAAAACTGGAATAATCAGGAGTCTTACCACAGAGACGCTCAACTAGGATCCCACCCTGAAGAGCAGAAGAAGGCTGAAAATTAATCAAAAAAGTGGTAGTAGAAACAGCCTTAGTCCAGAATTATAGTGGAACAGCAAAAGCAAGTATAAGAACACGGGCTGTCTCAAGAAGATGACGATGCTTTCGTTCAGCCACACCATTCTGGGCATGAGCACCAGGACAAAAAAAAAACTGAGAGAGAGTGTCCTGCTCGGCAAGAAAACCATGAAGGACTACTGACAAGTACTCTCCAGCGAAATCAGTTTGAAAAACACGAATAGGAGAGTCAAACTGAATACGAGATGACATAAAGTATATCCATGAGTGCTGAGAAAAATCATCAATAAAAATTATATAATATCGATGGCCTCCTTTCGAAACGAAAAGATCTGGACCTCATACATCAGAATGAACAAGATCAAAAGGACGCTATGACACTGATTCACTGAAAGGATAAGGGAGTTGAAGTTGTTTGCCAAGCTTGCAACCCTGACAATTTAGAGAAGCATCACCAGACACAGACCCTAGGAGACCACGATGAACTAAAGAAGACAGACGTGACCGGCAAAGATGTTCCAAACGATGGTGTCACTGAGCAAAAAGACGCAATGGAGGATGTAGCAGAAGTAGAGGTGGTGGTGGAGGCGACAAGACTGACAGGGGCAGCGGAAGGAAGATGAAGCCAATCAAGTTCCCAGAGACGCCGTGAGTCACGGCGGTGAGGGCCAGTACCAACCAGAGATCCCGTGCGTCGATCTTGAACAAAACAAGAATCAGAATAGAGAATAACACGACAGCCATGATCGATGAGCAAGCCGACAGATATGAACTGTGTGGTTAGTTTGGGAACATAAGAAACAACAGGAACATGAAAAGATGAATTCGAAAGAGTGCCTCGTCCTGCGACAGAGAGAGAGGTACCATCTGCTGTCTGAACAGTGATAGGAGCAGCTAATGGACCAATGGAAGTGAGACTGGTACGCTTGACGAAAAACCCTAGGTACGCTCTGATACTATGTTATGAATAGCGCTTGTATTCATCATGAAGCCAATAGGCTAATATATGCAGGTAACCCCTTATACAACAGGGAAAATACACAAGTAATAATACACATCTAACAAACCTATCCAAGCTACCACATCCATGAAATATGACCTTATTGTCAGCATTATTTTCAATCTAAGATTTTAATCTAGATCAACATTTGGACATTGCCCTTTGCCCCTTTCTAAGCTGCTAACCCGAAAGATCATATTAGCATATACACCAATACTAGCTCATTCTAAATTGCATATATAAACTTTTTTCCCTTTTTCTTGTGATGATCATATATAAACTTTTCAAAGAAAACCAATTTAAGACTAAGTGAATTCCATCAAGATCTAACTACCTATCAATTTATTTTCAAAGCTAACTATAAAATCACATATTATTACCGTAAGTCAATAAAATGTGGTAATCAACCAAACAACTCTAAGCAACTCTTCGCGGCAGTACTGGAAAGCCATCTCTACTAACATGCTTGCACTCTATTACACACGTGACCACTGATTGAACAGCCACATAGGATCCCATCACAACATAAAATCCTTTTCCCCAAATCAATTCGGTAATTCCACCCTTTACTAGTTTACCTGCCTTTTCATTCTCTCTCTGCTTTTTTTTATTTCCATTTCTTGTTGTTTTCTTCCAGCTTCTCTTCTCCTACTGTCATCGACGTTATCCCTTCACCTGAAGTCGAGCTGGCCAAGGGGGGCTATTGTTGTTGCGGGGGCTAACAGCGCGCCTGAGAATTGCGAGACGTGGCGGAGTTCTGCATGATGCACCTCTAGCCCCTATTGACGGGTTGGGACTTGGGGCTCAAAGAGCCCGTCGATGGCCTTCACCCGATCAAGACAGAGTGGGTGGAAGCTGAGGCGTCCATCATTTGTGGCGGAGGCTTGTCCGGGCTATTTCTAAATTGTCCTTCTAGTGTCGCAATTCTGTCGATAGATGAGGCTGCTTGTGTAGCGGAGGAGTTCCTGGGCCCCTAAACTGCAGAGGAGCATGGTAAGCGAGGGAATGTTGTACGTGGCCCTCGCTTAAACCATGTGCGCTCCGGATGCAGTGTGAGGCTGTCCAAGCATAAGGAACCCGATGATAAGCAGAGGAGGAGGAAGCACTCGTGTTCCGCATGAGATGAGTCACCAGAGGCAATTCCAGTCATGCCTCTTCGGGCGGCTCCTCTTAGCTCATCGGTTCTGGGATTCGTTACACGAGGTGCAACCGCGCAACCGGAGGATTGAATGCCCCCTGTGAAGTTGGGGCACCCTTGGCGACCCTCTCTCGCCCGGTGGTACGTCCGCCCTGAAGAGGACGGCACCCTCCGGGGAGCAGCTGGACATGGGCGACTTCAAGGTCGCCAATATTTGCCCAAAGGAGGAGCCGGGTGATAGCACCCTCTAGGAAGCCTACTTCTCGTGGGATGTTGTTGAACCCAGGACCAATTCCTCTAACACCAGGTCATGACACTATGGGTGTAACACTCCAACACTGAGTCCGGAATGTCACTAAACTACGCTAACTACTGATTTTTAACAATACTTTACAATAAATTGTAGCAAGCAGTTCAATAAATAAAACACGTCCATGGGTCACAATAAAATATGAATAACAACACGAAAAGTATAGGTATTTAGTCTCTATATAGCAACGCATAATAATAATCCAAGAATTAAGTAAAACCAATCATAAAGAGTCTATTGAATGAATAAACAAGTTCCAACCAATCATCAAGAATTATTCAATGTCTATCAAGTCCTAAAGAATAAATAATTACATTATAATAAAAGTTTTCATGGCCAAGTAAATCAAGTAATTGAAGTAAATCTAGGGATTATCATACATTACCCGCAAGAAAAATGTTGCTGATCGCAAATCCTTGATCTCTTCCTCCTTTCTCTATTTCCTTCCCTTCCCTTCCCTTCCCTCCTTATCCTTTTCTCGCCTTTTACCAAAGACTGAGCCACACCACCACTACCAGTAGTAGGGGAGGAGCAGGGGGCACCGGTTTTGGGAGGAGGGTGCCGGTAGGAAGGAGGCTCGGTAGGAGGTGGCGGCAGCGCAAGGGCAGGGAGGTGGCTCCAGGGGAAGGACGCGCACAGTGCAAGGGTTGGCGATCAGGAGGTGGGGCGACTAGGGTTAGGGGCTACCGCCCCCCCTCCCACCCCTAAGTCCCTCTTATCGCCACCCCCTTGGGCCCAAATGAAGTGGGCCGAAGGCCCAAGTTTTCTTTGCCCCCTCAAAATCTAAATGTATCTTTTAATTACAATTAAATTCCATTCCAATTCAATTCAATTAAATTCTCTACGGTTTAATAGGATATTACAATGGGTTAGTTTGTCGCACTATGGTTCTGCTGACCCCTTTGGTCCTTGTGCGTTTCTAACTTATCTTTCTTGTAGTGTCTAGTGGGGAGTGCGCTGTGGCGACGGAAGGACCGGGGACAGGTGCGAGGGGTGTTGGTGCATCGTCGGCCCATGTCTGTGAGGAAGTGGAGGGGGTGGAACTGGCCAAACCTCGCCTCCCTCGATGGACATTGGGCCCTTGTGCCCTACTGATTTTAAGGCCCGCCTAGAGGCTCACGACGTCTTCGGGGAGGTGGCTCGCTTTGCTGCTTCGGCGGATGTCGGGGAGCTCTTCAAGAACGTGTCACTTCCTACAATGCTTCGGTCGCTAGAGGCAAACACCGTGTGGGTATGGTTCCTGCTCTGTCACACTTCCTGGTATAGTGTGGTTTTGTGGTATGTTGTTTGTCGTTACCACGTGCGGAGCATTGATACACCCTTCGTCGTTGTTTTTCCTCGCAGAGCTTGATGATGTCTTGTGCTCTTCGGGGTGACTTTTGACGGAGTCTCAGCAAGGTCTAGGGGCAAGTTAATGCCCGGCAGGCGAAGGTGGGCTCCCTCCTCAAAGAGTGCTCCACTCTAGAGGATAAGGTGCGGAAGCTAGAGGCTTTGAACGCCTTGCTGACCGCGCAGCTGGACGCCAAGCGCGAGGGGAATGACCACACGGCGCAAGCTACCGGGGTGCCATGCTCTCCCTCGAGGAGGCCCTTCAGGGGATGGGTGTCGTCCCTCTAGAGAGGCAGCATAAACCTGTTGACATCGACGTGACACTGTAGTGGTTGTGGTATGTCAGGCTCATCGCTACTCGTGCCGCCCAGGTGTATGGGAATTACTGCGCCAAGGTTACTTGGCACACGACCTTCGCTACTCTTCACAAGGCTGGGTGTGACCACCTAGACACCATTGCGAATTGTACGGTGGCAGTACCCATGGTTGAGGAGGACTCGAAGCTGCTTCGTCATACCCAGAGGGCCAACAACGTCTTCCTTTGTGACTTCTGGAGTGCGCATGGTCAAGACACCACGTTGGCCTCCGTCCAACCAAGCTTGGAGGCGAAGAAGAGAATGAAAAGAAAGAGAAACTAAAAAAAGCAAAAAAGAAATACAAGAAGGCCTAGCTAGGCCTTGTAATATGTATAGTTATAAAACATGGACTGGACCAACGGTTGAACCAGAAAAATCCAGACCCAGAAGCTTTGCTGGGTTGGGCACACTCACAAGACCGGAGATGCAATTGACCCCAAAAAACCGATCGACCTGGCTGGGTTTTCATCGACCTGGCCGGTTTTGCTTGACCCGTTTGGGTTTTGTTTATGAGGCCAATTTTCAAGAAACCCCTCAAATAAAAGAGTTTTTCAAGACTAAACTGAAGAGCATGTTCATACTTTGGGTGTTGCTAGGTTTTAGTAGGAATCCCCTTGTGAAATTGGCAGCTACACATAAATAATTTCTATTTTCCTCACTCTCACTCCGGTCGGCTGCTCCTCTCCTTTCTCTGCTCAACTTCACCCCCATCAACAAGATATGATACATTTTCCTACTTATTTGCTTTGCTTGTCTCTACTCTCTAGTCTTTGTTAAGATGTAAGCGTTAGATTTTTACCGTTCTATTTTCTAATCGGAGTAATATATAGTTAGATCTAAGATATATATAGTAAGATGTAAGTTGGCAATCCATGTATTAAGTCAAACATGTAATGCATCTAGATGTGAGAGGAGTTGGAGTATATTTAAACATATTCATTCAAAGAAGAACAATAGACTAGAACATCAACTTTTGAATGATCTTGTTATTGTGTGTCTATGATGTTCCTCTTTGACCGACTTAATTTGTTGTTTAGAATTCAGATTTTTAAATTATTATTTTTTTTGTGTATCATTGATTTTTTTCCCCATTTTTGTGGGGGTGTGTGTGTGTGTGTTAAATTTAGAAACATACAATCCGACTGTTGACCCATAGGTCCGACCATCGGGTTAGTGACCTGAGACCTCGACCGGGTTGATGACCTATCTAGTTTTTATAACTATGGTAATATGACCAACCTAGCCCCAACCTTAGCTCCGGAGGACCATCCTCGTCCACTCGTCTTCCTCGCTAGTCACTAGACAGTCCAAACTCTAAAGATGGAGACGGAGAGAGGGAGATTTTTAGAGAGAAGAGTGTGGCTTCTTATGGACAGCGGTATGGATCGAGAGGTGGTAGCAGGCCGCGGCTCTCCGACGGCGACGAGCAGAGGCCGCGGGCGACAGGGTATGTGCGAATGCGGCTACTCCCGGTGGCAGGTCGCTGACGACGGACAGAGATGGCAACAAGGGTAGGCCGTCTGCGACGAGTGGAGATGGCAAAAGGCGCAAGTATGATTCCAAATATCCGATCAGATAATATCCAGCTATCCGTTTACCAATGTTATTTAGTCGGATATTAGCTCTTCCAATTTTGTTACCGAATCGGAGATTAACTATCCGGTACAAATACCCAATCCAGCAAGATACTGAATTCCTTTCCGAATTCGGTACCGACGGGAATCACCCGTACCGTTTGCACCCCAACTCCTGTCTGCCTTTTGATTAGAAAATGCAAAAGGCTAAGTGCACCACTCCGTGCAAGTTTCCAAACCGATCGCGATTCGCACTCTGCCAAACGCTACCTACGTGCGTGTGTTAGTTAGTACTACGTAGTTACGAAATTGCACGGTCAGCACCGGTCGCTCTACCTGGAAAGAATTACTCCATGCAGTGGCGAACTTTACACAGCACGCATGAGCCTGAAAAATAATATGCATTCTGCAAAGGTACGTTACGTACGGCATAGTTACCGAGCATTACAGTGAGATCTACGTAGCTATGCCGGCAACTACATTGAGGCAAATTTGATTGCAACAAACATGCTCAACCTTCCAGAAGCTAATTCGGTGCGGCGGTGCCGTATCATTTATTCTTATATAACACTCTGAAGGTAAACATTTATGACGCATATCAGCAGTTCAGTATATTGGCACGCTATACATCAGCACAAATATAACCTTCCACAAGCTCGATACTCGATGCTGCATCGGCTAATGAAAATGTGCAGCTTGTAGGGCGTTTGCCTTTTCGGATGCCTCTGAAGCATCTGCACATCTGCCATCCAATGAGTATGCTTTCTCCTGCAAGAAAAATCAATTTAATCCATAGTTTCAGAGTTATCGGAATACACATGGAAATCCATGCGGTTCACGAGTGTCTTCTGTCTAATGATCAGAAAGTTACTGATTGTCTTGAGCTGTGTAAAGCAAAATGTAACGAACATTAGTTCATTGGTAACTACCGTACGGAGGAGGACCGAAACGGCAAGGCGGAAGAGGAGGGGCCTTAGAAGAAAGAGAAGGGGGCCGAAGAGGAGAGGCCTTAGAAGAAAGAGAAGGGGACCTAGGAGAAAGGGGAGATCATGGGTTGGAGAGAAAAACCTTGGAAGGTGACTAGATTAATTCATTCATATTGCTTAATCAAAACGATTACAATAGGCCTCCTTATAGGGATCTCTTAACAGTTATGGAAATGATCAATCTAAATAATAATATTCCTAACTAATAGATAAGGTATCAATTAACTAATCCATATCCTATAAAACTAATTAATTATTTAGGGAAATAGATATTCTTCTTAGGAAAGGTAAACCCTTCATAATCTTAACGTTCACGTGCAGTAAACACTGCAGAGAGGGGGAAGGGGGGGGGAGCTTTTTTGCACATGACAACTTCTCCCCTCCTCGACAGACAGCTCATCCTAGCGCTATGGTGGTGGCCACGGTTGCAGCCCTAGGAAATAGCACAATTACAACAGGACGCAACCCTTGAAGGTAGACCATGGAGTGAAAGAAGTCTCCTTCGTGATGTCATGTTTAGTCAAGACGTTGCTCGTGATCGCAGAGACCAAATGGGCGACAAGGAACCCTGTTCACTACAGGATGCAACGACAGTGGGAAAGATGCTACTACGTCGCGATCCCCCACATGGTATGACGTTGGCTGGCGGCGTGGGGGCTATCGTGAAACGACGACAACATTCTCTTTCCACGGTAAAGTCACCATTTGTGCAGCCAAAGACGACGCTGCCGGTGCAACTTCGCGTAGCGCTTCCTTCTTATCCCTTGCTGCCATCTTCTCCAGGATGGCCTTCGTTTTCTCGACGGTGGCCATCATCTTCTCATTATCAGCCTTCATCAAGGCTAGCAACTCAGTTGTAGAAGCCATGATGAGTGACTCTGATACCAAATATAATGAATCTTGGTTCATCGGGGTTACTACCGTACAGAGGAAGGCCGGGACGGCACGGCAAAAGGGAGGGGCTTTAGGAGAAATGGAGACTATGGGCTGGGGAGAAGAACCTTAGAAGAGACTAGATTACTTCATTCATATTGCTTAATCAAAACGATTACAATAGGTCTCCTTATATAGAGGGTTCTCCTAACAATTATGGAAAAGATCAATCTAAATACTCCCTCCGTTCTCGTATGGTTGACGTCGACAAGCAGTATTCCAAGCTACAGGGCGTCAAATAATTAAGCATGGAGGGAGTAGTAACATTCTCAACTAATAGATAAGATACCAATTAACTAATCCCTATCCTAGGAAACTAATTAATTATTGAGGGAAATAGATATTGTTTTTAGGAAAGGTAAATCCTTCCCAATCTTAATCCTACAGTGCGCGGGTATTGTTCACGTGCAGTATTTTTTGCACATGACACACTCTGAAGTCATATTCATTTAGAAAAAGGCATGGTATTCGTGAATAATGCCATATTGTTACTAATTGGTTTGGTATATAAAATAATTGTGAAACAAGGTCAAAATGGGTCAATGAATAATTACATTTTCAAAATGATCATGTTAGATAAAGTCACAAGGGAATCTTAGAAAAGTAGCACATTTTAATCCTTTTCCGCATATCTAGATATTATAAGTGTGCTCAATTGGAAGCATAAGTTACTAAAATTGAGATAGGATCCTCAAATAGCTCATTAAATGGATGTATTTGGTGTGGATTGAGTATTTTTTGTATTTGTATCGGTTGATGAGTTTAGAAATACAGTCTTTTCATTTCGTTGACGGAAACACAATCACAATTTCACATCATACGTAGGAACGGTAGGATTCTGCTTACATGCAAGGAGGAATGGCCTGTAGTCTACAAATGGCATAAAACAAATTTTTTTTATTAATTAACCTTTTTTTGAATTTTATTTTAAAGTTAACCCCTGACGCACTTTATTTCTAATTCTGACCCTTTTGGTCACGTCACCACCCGTGGCGTGACAAAATAACACTGTCACGCTAGCCCATTTCTGGTCAAACTCTTGTCACGCCACTGTAAGTGGTGTGATAGTGTTATTTGGTCACACCATAACCAGTGGCGTGACAAAAAACGTTATTTTGGGGACTTATCCTGACGCGTGACAGTGTTGTTTTGTCACGTCACCACCCGTGGCATGACTAAAAAGGTCAGAATTGGAAATAAAGTGCGTCGGGGGTTAACTTTAAAATAAAATTCAAAAAAGGTTAATTAATAAAAAAAGTTCGCATAAAACTGATGCAAAGCTTTCTGTTTAGCCTATAGGACAACAGTGTAAGCTATATCAAATTGGCAGATCATTATCAACAATTTTATCATCCAAGCAACCATCTATGATCTATAGCACCCAAGATTAAGTGTCCTGACTCCAGAGTGTTTCGGCTGATTCTTTGCACTCTTTTTAACAAAATCTTTACGAAGTCAGTTAAGAAATATTGGTGAGCATATAAGTTAAACTGGAAAAGAAAGCAACGTGGGAGCACTCTTACCAGCAAGCGCCACAAGAAAGGTGCACCCTCTCGTTTCCTAATTTGTTTGCCTAGCACCTCAATTGCTGTAAACCATCCATACTGCATCAGTTCCTTACCTAGGGAGCAACAAAACGATAGTTCAATTTTGTAAGCAACAACGACCAAATACCTTTAGAAGTCTCTCCAGCATTTAGTAGGACAGTGTACCAAGCTTCATTGAAGACGTCCAGTTGTTCATCTGACGCACCAATCATCTAATTGTACCATTTGTTCATGCTTAGTAGAAGTGCACAAATTCGTAATTACTTTTGTTCAAGAAATAAAAGGTTCCATGATCCTACTTTACAACCAAGTGCATCAAAGTCTGGACCGAGGATGTCAAAGACCTTCTTGTGCTCTCCTTTTCCATATTCATAGACAGCCTCTGCTAGCTGTATCAAAGAAAGAAACAAAAAACAGCAAAATCTATCAACTTTCCAGAAGAAAAATTGTACCATTATCTTTCAAAGAAAGTGTTATGTTACAAAAGACAAGGATGCATGTAAGCTACAAGATATGTAAAGAAAATTACAAAATAATTAAGAGCTACAAGAAAGCAACACATCAGAAAATTGGTATGCATGTAAGCATACATTGTGCACCAGCGATATTCAGGCAACAGAAATGATCCTTTCACTTTTCAGAAATACCCGAGAAATTTTGCTTCGTACTGTCAATGCTCTTAGGTAAATACAAAATGCATGTGATGCCTCTCTCATAGTACTTGACCTTTCATAAAGAATTTATCATACCTTGATTGCCTTTTGCATCATTTGCTGCCTCTTTGTGTCCATTGAACTGACCCTGCCAATTAAATTGAATTTTTTTGCAATATTAATGACTAACAAGGGAACAATCTTATGTTTCCTGCGAAATAAAGTCTTTAATATATCTGACCTTGACCTCAGTGATTCCAACAAATTCTCTGCTCTTATAATCTCATTCATACTTGATAATGCCCATAATATAAGCAAATCAAGGAGCAATTCCACATGCCATATGGACTGAACAAAGTTGAAACTGAAATAGTCAGAAGAATGAGTCTCACGCAGCTTTTGTTCAGATCTGTAAAATGCTCTTGAGAATAGGTAGCTTAGTTAAATATGCACTGTTTTACAGACTTACAGAGGTTTAAATGTGTTGGAATTGAGATAGTACCTCATTCTTAAGTGCATCTAGCAGTGTTGTTAGCCTCTCTTTGGCTGGATCTATCTGACCGCGTATATACAAACGGAGTAGCAACCCTAGAGCATTCAAATACACCTGAATGCATGAGAAATTATTCAGTGTCTCAAACATCAGTGTCTACGAAAAATGACCACCAACAATACCTCTGGTGCCTCACAGTCACTTCTCTCAAGTTCCTTCATGATGTTTTGATCATATACCTCCAAAACTTTCTGTATAGGGGATTCACCTTCCAAGTAACAAACAGCGACATGCCACCAGTTGTGGGTCAACCTATAAGAAAGCAGAAAATAAATTTCCAAGAAACTAGGTGCATGCTTTTTTACTTGCATCAATTGAAAGGGCATCGAGTGCAAAACTGCATACATAAATGATGAGCATGCTGTCCATGATGGAGAACATGATTCCATGAATTCACTAGCTTCCCTGAAGCGACATTCCTGCTGGAAAACATGGCACAGCTGCAAGAAGGAATAAGAGATGAAGCTTATATAAAATAACTTTTTGTTGTTACAATATGCACAAATCAACTAAGTGAAACTGCTGTGATAAGATGGTTATCTTAATTTAACAGAATTAAGCCAGATCATCCACATACATTATGCTGTGACCAGAAGTCATTCTTGTTTATGGCCAAGCCTTTCCGAGCAGCTCTCTCAGCTTCATGCATTCTTCCAAGCTCCAGCAAAGGGAAAGCGAGCATGCCGTATATGTACTTCTGATCTTGGTTCTCTGACAAAACCTGATCAGTAATGAGCACATAAATCTAATGAAAAATAATGCCTAGGACAGTAGTATTTTGATAAAAGGAGTATGTGACACTGATCTGATGAACTGTCTGGTTAATAGCTACATTCTTTTTGTCTTTTTCTTTCTTTCTTTGGCGACAAAGCTGATAGCTACATTCAAAAGATCCTGCACATTTGTGCTACTTGTCACGAGGAAAAAAAATCCCAAAGAAGACAATATAATATAATGGGGTATTGTGTTATTGCCGAGTTTCATGCACTGAGCTACCACCATGCTGTATTGCTGTTAGCGAACCGTGGACATTATCCTTTCAACAATTGTTTGATTTGATTTATCTCGAAAGTTGTAGAGCAGCACAAGATGACCCGATGAAAAGGATTTGTCACTTCACCTTCCTTGGGGGCTAAATACTAAATTTCTAAGCAGCTTTATACTCATCTTACCTGCTCACTCCGGCAGAACGGCGCCCCCCCCCCCGCCTCTCCCAGCTCTTGAAGATGCTCCAACCTTCCCCACCCGCCTCCCACTTGCCTCCTCACACGCCACCCCCTTTCCCTTCCCGAGCCTCGCTTCACGGCCACGCAGATTTTAGCTACCACCTTCCGCCCCACCACCGCTCCCATTGACCGCCTCTACCACCTCCCGCCTCTTCCGGCCCTTCTCCGTCCGCCCCCACCCGAAGCCACTTCCGGTCCCAGATCCAGATCTGGTTTGGCCCAGATCCTCGGCTTTTCGCTGTCCCGGTGGATACCTTCCCAACCTTGCTCCGTCGGCCACCTGCAAGAGCTCGCCACAAATTCGTTGCTTCCTCGCAGCAGCTCTCCAGACGGCACCTCCTCGACCGCCCCAAGAGCGGGACATTGAAGACCCCTTACCTTTGTGTAAATCCTTCAACGCCAGTTCCCACCGAGGCGCCTGCCCCGCCATCGCCTCGACCAACCACGGCCTCGCCATAGCTTTCGCTCTCCTGCCACCCCGCAAGCCTTCCTGCCTAAAGCTTCCCAAGCTCAACAAAGATTCTCCAAAGGCTAGTGCAATAGCTCTAAGACAACCCATCATCACCTACCCTCGGCCCCATCGGCTTCCTCGAGCAAGATGCGATCCCCTCGCCAGAGTCCCCAAAGCCGCTGATCCAGGAATTGAAGTTGGTTGGCAAGAAGTGAAGAGACCTCGATGGTGGCGTCACAGACCGTCTGTTCCCCCAGCCTCCCACATCTCCTGCGCAGCCTCCTTCCTCTACAAAACAAGCAGATGCTACCGATGTCTCTCAAGAACCACAAAGTCTCCTTTGTCGGACCCCATCCGTGTTTCCTCCGCCTCTGCCTCAGCCATCGAGCAAAGGAGTGCCTGCAGTGCAGCTTCCTGCCCTCCATCTCGCTGCTAGCTCCCGAACCCCTCCTCCAGCCGACTCACCCAAAGCTTCGCCTACCATGTCCTTTCTTGCTCCTGATACCCACCTCGCGAGGACTATTATGTTGTCAATGGCTCCCCGCCTCGACAGAGCCCGCCAAGAGCTGGGAGGCCACCGCCTTGTCGCTTGGTGTCATGGCGACGCCACGGACGACGTGAGCGCGGCCGAGGCGGTCCGACGCCGCTTTGGTCTCAGGATTTGAGAGAAGGGCCGCTCTCTCCACCACCCGAAGCCTTCCTCCTCAAGTTCATCGGCCAAGCACACCAGGACAGAGTCCGGAGGCGAAGAAGTTCCATCACGGCCCCGAGATCCACATGCGACCTTGGAGGTTTCCATGAGCCACGCCGAGCCGCGATGTTCTTCTGCGCGCCGCTTGAAGGTCTTCCGATGTTCGCCGACACCGAAGCGGTAGAGCGACTTGCGGGAAGAAATGTTCCTCGCAAGCCTTTGAAGACGCTTTGCAAGCGAGGATACGAGAACCTCAACCTCCGGGCTCGACGCCCAACCTAAGCTCGCTTCCAAAGGTTACCTCGGATCACCTTCATGCAACGAGGTGAAGCTTCCAATGACCAAAAGCAAGTTCTCGCTTATGGACAAATGGCGGCGAGGGCTCACTTCTGAGGTCCTCATTCACCTTGACTTCATTGAGGACCATACCGCCGCTTCCCTTGATGACTTCGCAGCCGGCGGACGTTGTCCCGTGACGAGCCAACAACAACTAGTCTCCCCGAACCTGGGTGTCGCTGACGACGCCGAAGCGAAGGAAGGACCGAGCCACATCTCCCATCACCCTCTTCTACAGAGATGGAGGAGGTAGAAGACCCTCCGAGGACAATAGCTCCTCCCATGCGGTCTTTGTCGACTTCGCCGCTCGCCCACGACGACCACCCTCCATCTTGACCAAGACACAAGAATAATGATGATGCCGACGATGACCGTGGACGCCATAACCGCAAATAATCGTGGAGACTACAAGACCGACAACAAGGCGTCTTCGCATCGCCCTGGCTCGGGTCGGATCCGAGAGCGTTCCCCCCGTCGGGACACTACGGAGACAGCAGGAACGGCGGCCGGCACCGGGCTTTGTCGCCCGGATTCAGTCGCCTCGTACGGACTCGGCCTTCCACCCCCGCCACAGCAGCCCATTGGTGCACGGTGAAGTCAAGATCGATCAAGCCTCCAGAGCTCTTTGCTTTACGCCACCGCGTCGCTTTCATGATTTCTTCAAGGAAGGTAAATCCTGCATCGATGCCCCAACTCCTTCATTCGAGGCGAGAGAAGCCTGGTACTCAAGGCTGAGGCCTACGCCAAGGCGGCTTCGAGGCACCTCGCAGCTCTACTTTGCTTCCTGCTCATTGCTCGACAAGAGGCCCAAGCCATCTTGGCGCCCTTCAAGCAAGTCAGGACCGCCTCATCAGACTCCCTCCCCGCAAGCCGGGTCCAGCTCAAGAGTTCGTCATTGACCACGCCCTCCCGCCTCCAGTAACACTTGATTGGCTCCCTCACTCTAGTTTGGGGCGCCTACGACCCCCGCCCAAAGCTATCAGGAGTTCGGCTCCTTCACCCCAAGTCCTGGGGGTAGCGTTGAGGTGCCGCCTGGCTCCTCAATCTCCGGACGAGCCTCTCTCCACGCCGGTTCTTAGCAAGAAGAGATTATTCTTCCCGCCTGCCTACCACCTCTCGCAGATCGAGCAAGGAGTCATTGGTGAGAGGTCCTCGCCTGGTTCACCGCCCGCTTCACTAAGCCAAGCTTCAAGGTTCGCCACCAGAGTCTCTCCTGTAAGAGCAGGATCTCACTGTTACGGACCCTAACTCTGGTCTCTTGTCCCAAATTTCACTAAGGCAAGCTTACAAATACCACCCGCTTCGACGCCCTCAACTCCGCATCGTTTCTCCAAGCTGGCCGCCGATCCTCATGTTTTTACTCACCTTCGCTAATCACAGAGTCGCCTGCGGTAACGCTAAGCTCAGACGCTTAGCTTCGCTTAATGGCCAAACGAAGGTCAGATCCATGTTGCACTGCTCAAGAGGCCCCGCACACAAACCCGACTCCTTCCAAAGGACCAAATTGCCACGGACGAGGCGCCAAAGTCTACATGGATTCCTTCGAGGCCCTCCCAAGAAGACACCATCGCCGCCTCTGACCTCTTCTTCTGTTGGATCACATCTAACCGCACCGCAGATGACGCCTTGCAAAGCCGGGAGGTCAAGGCTCCTCCGAGGGCTGGGCTCGGTGGTCCCGCCCCGTGAGCTCCCCTGGGACTCTGGCCTCCTCTTCATGGTGCCTCATGGAGGCGACTTAGAGTGTGTCTTCCAAATTGCCAGGGTTGGCTTAGTCTGGATCATGCTCAACACCCACACCGCCTCCCACCTTTCTTATTTGTCGCCTCTACTCTTCTCGCTCTGCGACTCAGAAGTCTGTCGATGTTCACTGCTGACTTGTCGCTCACGGCCTCATTGTAGTGATGGCTAGAGGCGGTCTCTTCACAGGCCCCCCAACTTTTGCTTTTTGTCGCCATCTCTTCCTGGCTATGCCCTTTGTTAGACTCGCCGCTTTGAAGGTTGTAAGATCGCCGCTTGTAAGATCGCTGCTTTCAAGATAGTTCAAGATTTCATGGATGCCAAGTTGCTTTCGCCTCTTTTGGTTTTGCTCTGGTGCTTGTATGGTTCTCTTCTCTAGGCCCCCCTCCTTCTCCGCCCCAGCTCCTCCTCCGCTTTGTGTTGGCGGGCTTGATGCCCCCCCGAAGCTCCTTCTACGAGCTCCGCTTTGTTGCTCGTCGTCAGCTTTTGGTTACCCGCTTTTCGACCAGGCTAGTGTTGTCGCTTCCTTTTCCTCATTGTCTGCCATCTAGCGCAGACCTTTCAGGCTATCGCTTGTCGGTTAGGCAAAGAAAATAGAGGAAGCAAGATCCCGCCTTGTGGCGATCCTCGGCTACGAGGACATTATTCTGTGGAGTAGCTTCGATTGTCTCCAGAGGGAGTCTGATACCCCATTCCTCTCGTCAGGACACTCCCTGGCTTGCACAAGACTTGACAGAAGAACTACAGCCAGTGTCAACCCTTTTGTCATTTCAATGACTTTCGCTATGCTCCTCTTTGTCCCGCTTTGTGCTCGTGGCTTATATCGGCCATCCTCCTCAAGGATCATAACTTCAATGGACGGCCTTAACCTCAAAGATTATCTCGTTGGAATGTGCGCTGCTCAACACCTGTGCCAGAAAGATTCGGTGCGTGAGACACTCATCTCCACAACTTGCCACCTCGCATGCCTTCAGGAAACCAAGTTAAGCCAAGTCGACCAATGCCTTGTCGACTCCCTTGGGGGCTTCAACCTACTGAACTTCGCCTTTAAACCAATGCGGGCACCGTGGAGGATCCTCTCCTTGGAATGAAGATTTCATTGAGATCACTAACGCACCAATCGCCTTCATGACCTCTCGACGTCTGTGACCTTAAAAGAATGCAACTCGGCTTTCCGCCTAACTACGATGTACGGTCCCCCCCGAAGCTCTGAAAAGCGGGCCTTCCTCCAAGAAATCGTCTCCTCCAACAAACTGGTTGATTCTGGGCGATTTCAACCTCATTTATCGCGCCGCCGATAAAAGCAACTCCAACTTCAATCCGAGACGCCTAGCTCAATTCCGCAACACTCTCAACACTTGCGAATTAAAAGAAATACACCTTCAGAATAGAAAGTTTACGGGTGTAATGAGCGCCAGAGTCCTACCTTGTCGACCGACAGGTTTTTGCAACGGCGACGGGACTCTCTTTGAGGATTTCTTTCGCAGCGCCGCCTTCCTCAATCTCTTATCATCGCTCGTTGTCGCCCAACATCCGCAGCTCCTCGCCCCGTAACCTTCCGCTTCAAAACTTCGATCGAGATGCCAAGTTTTTCGAGACAATCCAAAATTCTCGGCGCGATAGTCGGTAATCGAGCCGATGCATCGGCTGAACCATAAGCTTTCTTCCACGGCTTCAACTCTTAAATCTTGAGCCGCTATCTCTTCCTCGCCTCTAAGCTCCTCCTCCACATGGCCTTAGAGCCGATCCTCCGACTTGACGTGGCACAAGACTTCAGAGCGCTTCGCCTCAGAATCACCGAGGGCAAGTCTCAAGAAGAGAGTCTTGGGTTGGCAAAGGATCGATCGCGCCAGAAGCGCCAAAGCTCCCGTGATTACCAACCTCGAGAAAGTGACGCCAATACCAAGTTTTTTCACCTTAAAGCAAATGGTCGTAGACGCAAAAACCACATCCACAAGCTTCAAAACGGTCTGGGATGGGCGGTCGCGCACACAGAGAAAGAGGCTTTAATCCATCAGCACTTCCAAGAAATGATGGCCCCGCCCGCCGCTGCAGCATGGACCTCAACTGGGAGACCTTCAACCTCCCACCGCCAGACCTCCTCAGTCTTCAGCCTGTTTTCTCAGAGGCAGAAGTTCTATCTGCCTTAAACCAACGGCCAAGGAACAAAGCCCTGTGTCCCGAGGGCTTCACCACAAACTTATAAGTCCTGCTATAAATCATCAGCGGACGTAATGGCGCTTCGATAGCTTTCACTCCTCCGCTCATCACATCTCCACCTTCTTAATACCGCTAACATTGTGCTAGTCCCAACAAAGGAGGGTCGACAAAGTGCATGACTTCAGCCAATCACCTCATCCACGGCCTCTTGGGAAGGATTAAAAACGCTATGCCGGTGTCGCTTTCCTCAACACCTTGGTCTCCCAAGCCCAGAGCGCCTTTATCAAGACCAGAGATCCACGATAACTTCATCTATGTCCTAACTTGATCAAGACTTCACCTCTCTAACACCCCCACGCTTCTTCCTCAAGCTTGACATCGCAAAGGCCTTTGACTCGCTTCGTTGGGACTACCTCCTTGACCTTCTTCAGTAAAAGGTTTCCACGATGGACAAATTGATAGTCGCCCTTCTTAGCTCTACCATCCAGAGTTATTCTCAATGGTATCCCGGGCAAGGCGATCAAACACAGAAGAGGATTGAGGCAGGGGGACCCACTTTCGCCTTTCCTCTTCATCCTGACGATTGACCCCCTTCAACGTTTGCTGGAGTTGGCAACAGATTTGGGATTCCTGGCTCGCTCTAGGGACTGTTTCGCCTCTCTTAGAACCTCCATTTATGTGGATGATGCGGCTATTTTCATCAATCCATTCAAATCTGAACTTCAAACGACCACCCAGATTATCTGCAACTTTGGAGAGGCCTCAGGCCTCCGCACCAACCTTCAAAAAAGCACGATCCTCCCGATTCGATGCGATCACTTAGATCTGAACTCCATCCTACAAGACTTCCCGGCAATCCGAGCGTCCTTCCCGACCAAATACCTAGGATTGCCGCTCACCCATAAAAGATCAAGCAGAGTGGACTTTCAAATTTCTTCGACAAAGTGGCATGTAGACTAGCAGTCAAGTAGGCGCTTCTTGACCGTAGGCGAGTCACTCGGTCAAATCCGTCCTCTCCTCTATCCCTATTTACTACCTCACGGCCTTCCACGCTCCCAAGTCGGTTCTTTCACGCCTGACCGTTTTAGACGCCGCTTCCTCTGGCTACTACGAAGCTTCTCGGGGGCAAGTGCAAAATCAATTGGGCATTGGTATGTCACCCGACCAAGCTTGGTGGTCTAGGTATCCTCGATCTTTCCAAATTCTCCGCGGCCTTACGTCTTAGATGGCAATGGCATCAGTGGAAGGCCCCTTCCAAACCCTGGGTCGGAACGGAAATACCTGTCAGACCGGCGGGACCGCACCCTTTCTTTGCAAAGAAGAACTGTGATTTCCTCGGGGATGGTCAAACAGCTTCCTTCTAGTACTCGGCCTGGCTCAGTGGGGAGGCCCCAAAAGCAATGGCCCCTTTGATTTTTGCAATTTCCAAAAGGAGAAACAAGACAGTGGCCTCAGGCCTTCAAAATGGTTGTCGGGTGCACGACATCAACATTCAGGGGGGCCTCTCAGTCGACCACATCCAGCAATTTGTGGGACTCTGGTCCAAAATCAACCGCATTCACCTGGATCTCGACTCCCCGGACAAGATTGTTTGGAAATTAACCCTGAACGGTATCTACTCCTCCAAGTCCGCCTACGCTTTGCTTTTCCCCGATCTACACGACTAATTTCCAATCCTCATTTGGAAATCCCACGCCCAAAGTGCAAATTCTTCGCTATTAGCAATTCAAAACAAGCTCGACCGCAGATAGATCGGAAGTCTTGTGTGGTCGAACCAAAGATTTCTGCCCTCTGCAGACACACTCCGGAATCGGTCCTCCACCTTTTTGCGCTCTACCGCTTCTCCTCTAGAATCTGGAAGCAGATGGCAGATTGGCTTGGTTTTGAGAGCCTACAGCCATCCTCTTGGCCCCCGTGCACGAGCATCCTGGATTGGTGGTCCAATATTGCGGAGAGGAAAGGATCCCCTTCGAAGGCCACAAGAACGACCCTTATCCTGATCACGTGGGTGCTTTGGAAAGAACGAAATGCGAGAATCTTTAACAACAAAGCAACAACTCCTCAGCAAATCTTAGCGCAGATAAAGGAGGAGGGTAGATCTTGGTCCCTCGCAAGGCCAAGAGTATGGAGCTTTTTAATCCCTTGTAATTAAGCCCTCTCTTGTCTTACTGTGCCTTGTCTCTTAACTCTTCTTTATTAATTTAAGCGGGCAAATCTCCTGCCGGTTTCCATTAAAAAAAAATCTTACCTGTTCAACAAATTTCAGGGACGTGTCCGGCCGTCCCATGTAGAAGCACATAATCTGCGCTCTCTTTAGAGACATGAGATCCCTGGGGAACTCCTTCAGCAACTGTCACATACATCCACACTTCAAATTGATTAGTCACTTGCTATTCGCTCCGCAAATAGCAGAATCCAACAGAACACACTTCAAATTTCGAAATCAACAGCCAAAATCAAGCCATGGCGAACCTCGAAGTGCCGCTCGATTGCCATCACCTCGTCCTTCTCCTCCCCCACCAGCGCGGAGAGCGCCCGGAACAGCGCCCTCTCGTACTCCGTCGCTTTACTCTGCAAGCAAACGAAACAAATTACAGCGCAAATACGCTACAAAGTTAAGTGAGGATTCGGGAACAAAAGGGCGGGGAGGAGATGGAGCAGGCGAGGTTGCCGCGTATGAGGAGGATGCTTACGAGGTTGTCAGCGGCAGCGGCGAGGAGGGCGGCTGCCCTGGCGGGGTCCCGGGGGCGACGAAGTGCGCGGCGAGCGCGGAGGCGAGGGCGCAGGTGGGGTCGACTGCGGCGGCGCGGAGCACGGCGGGGCCGCGGCCGCGGCCGAACGCCATGGTGCGCTCGTAGTAGGCGTCGAGCGCCGCCGCGCAGTCGGCGGACCCCGTCCGGTACTCCTGCCCCCACATGTCCCTCCTCACCTCCGCCGCTGCCGCCATCTCTCTCTCTCTCTCTCGCCTAGCTTCCGATCGCGGTGCTCGGTCGTGCGACTGCGCCTGCTTCGGTGGGTGCTCGCGTCGCGTGGGCGTTTGGAGCTTGGGAGTGGGAAGGGTCGCGGCGTGGGACACCGCGCCTGGTTGTTGGCTAGTTGCGGGGGTGCTTGCTACTCGCTACGTTGACACCTGCTGGCGGCATCTATTGACGTACGCATCGTCACTGACAGATGGGACACCCGCGGCGCTGGCGAGGTGCCTAGCGGGTGCCGACGAGGTGGGGCCGTGAGGGGCCGGAGACCACCAGGACGAGCTGAGATGGCTCATTTGGTAGTGTCGGGTTAGATTAGAGAGACTTAACTTTTTATCGTATAGAATAGATAATATACTTATTTTATAGCACTGGTGTTTAATTAGACATCCGTGTTTAACAGATGTTTATGTATATAACTATATCTAATAAAAAATAGTGCAATCATCTAAGTATTCATAAAAGAGATGTTTGCTTGCATCAAAGGAAATGACTTTTATGTATGTGTCTACTGATATGGTTATATTATCGCTCTTTAAGTATTCATGTATAAACATCTTGTATTACACGTACCCTCGTACCGCATTACTGCTTGCTTATCTACCACTAACCCGCTAGGATTAGGTTCGAATCAAGAAAATGTGCACGCACAAATTCTGTTATCCAGCGAATCTGGTCCCGCTGAGGGGCGGAGACAGCATAGGGCTAACAGGAGCCATGGCTCCCTCTACACTGAAACCAAATAAAACCCAACGATTTTCACCGATTGGCCCTCTCATATACTCCATGCTCTTTGGGCCCGAGGAGGAGAATGATCGCTTCATTCTAACCTAGTGGCCACCGCCACAAAGCAAACCAAATTAACTAACATTTTTCGATTGTCTTGTAAAGTTCGATTTATTTGTAATGCGTCCTGTATAGAACACTATTAATCCAAGAGTAGACTAGAAATACTACTCCATGGTTGCCACTTGCCTGTTTGGCTGTCGTACATCGTTATATCTCCGTACAATATAATAGTGAAAAACCGAATTTTTTTTTATTATAATCTATTTTTTATTCAGAATAATACAAAATAATACTACCTTAATTTTTTTTTGTC
This sequence comes from Phyllostachys edulis, assembly GCA_036346405.1. Classification (NCBI taxonomy): domain Eukaryota; kingdom Viridiplantae; phylum Streptophyta; class Magnoliopsida; order Poales; family Poaceae; genus Phyllostachys; species Phyllostachys edulis. The sequence goes on along the minus strand of CM070549.1, from coordinate 22,756,376 downwards.
AGAAATCATCATCAATCGATATACCATTGAGCGACTTATACCTAGTCGCTCATTCATTGGGCGACTGACTATAGACGGCCAACAACAGAGCGACAAGCGTTTGAGTCGCCCAGTAGTTGAGCGACTTGACTAAGTCGCCCTATGGTTGAGCAACTTAGATCAAGTAGCCCAACTACTGGACGATTTTAATTAGCATCTATTTAATAAATCTGATTGGAATAATTGTGTAGAAATAAATGTTACATTTTTTAGCTAATACATTTAGCAAATTCTGTTGTCTGATGTTATTTTTGTTGGAAACAAAAGGGCGGTAACAATGTTGGTCAGTCCGTTTGTGATTTTCGTAGAATCTCAAAGGTATGAAATTTGGCAGACTTGCAATAATATTTTGTGATCGTCGTATGGTATTTTAGTGCGCTAAATTTTTGAAGAATTTTATGAGGACGATAGAGATAGCAATGATTCGTAAGTACGAAGGTAAGTGATATTGCGATGCGCTACGAAATTCATACACGGTGGAGAACTTTGGAGAAATGGCACAAGCAGGAGTGCGCCTCCACCTTGGAGACAATCCAGTGAGTCTCGTACTTGGGTCTCCGTGCGTGCACACGCCAAGGACACCTAGCCTGCTCGCAGACCATGGTGTACTACTCCTGGCTGGATTTGAGTACACAAAACGGCCGCTACATGGACAAGGCCCATAGCTTTAATGGCATCATGCAGTGATCCCTTGTCAGCAAACATTGCACGAAGCCGAACATCCGTCCCATGGTACTCCCACGGTGATTCGTGCTCGTCGTGCACAGTAAGACCCTCAACGTCCACCCTATTCCATTCCTGCGGTATGGGACCTTCGTCCTCCTCAGAAGAGTCATCACCATCCTCTTCTAAAGCTTCCTCCTTCGCCCGAGCTGTCAAGTCATCGATCTCCATCTGACGCACTATGATGTCGACATGCTCCCCTACATCTGCCTGTGCACTGGGCTGTGCATGCATTGTGCGATATTCCTTTTCTACCTCAGCAACATGGGTCACTACTTCCTCTTCTGGCTCCGCAACAACGGTCACGTCCTCCTCTTCTGCCTCCACCACATCGGCCACTACGTGTTCTTTGTGAACCACGCGCTACGCACCCGAGCTGCTCCCACTAACCCGACGATAGCCGTCGGCAGGGCCTCTGACGACTCTCTTCGGACATGGTTGCACGAGTAGTACGCACTCGTAGCCACGACGCCTGCAGTCTTCTAGAAATCCATTCAGTGCAACCGTGTGCATCAGTCTGATCAATTCGCACCGAATGTGCATGGCAGACCAACTCCAAAGGCCATGTATGACGACACTGCACACTTCGGGGTCCAAGGAGAAGCTTCCGGTGAGCCAGCGTAGAACATCACCGATTTGGGCATTCTCCACGTCCAGGTGTACCATACTGACTTGCTGGGAACCACTTAGGTCAACACCATATGGACCTTCACGAACCGTACCAACACCGTAATACACTTTCAATCTTGTGGGCTCCGACATGACTGATTTATCACTTCAAATATTTCAAACATTGCAACCAGTGATTTCTCAACATACATTCCCCAAATACGTGCTAAACCAACAAGTAGCTACACGTCGCCTATATTTGGCCGAAAACAAGAACAAACAAGACTATTACCTTCATGCGGAGACATTCTCTTCTTATCAACAACCTTCATTCGTCTTTCTCTTTCATGTCTCGAGTTCCTCTCCTCCCTTACCCCCATCTCCCGAGCTTCTCTCCTCCCCTTCTGTACCTCTCCCAAGCTCCTATTCTCCACTTCTCTTCCTCTCTCGAGCTCCTCTGCTTCTCCCTCTCCCTACCTTCTCCCCCTCTTGACTCCCCCCTATCCTTCTATCTCTCCCCTGTTCTCCTCTCCCGATCTACTCTCGTTGTCTTTCGAGAGAAATGGCGAAAGAAACTGTGACGGGACTGGATCTGGCTTTCTATGCAACCGTCTAGTCGCTCAACCGTTGGACGACTTGGCAGCAGGTAGTGGGTCAATAGTTGAGTGACACGTCGACTAGTTGCTCAACCGCTGACGATTTTAGACTAGTCATTGAATCTGTTGGATGACTTGGCAAGAATTATCGCTAAGTCGCCCAACGATTCAAATGACTAGGCACGAACGATTGGTAAGTAATCTATAAATAAGTTATAGTACAATGCAAGAGGGAATGCATAGATGACCATGTCATAGTAACTATGAAGTAGAATACGTAAACACATAATACAAGTACACAAAACGCGACAAAGACCCCCTACTGGCCACCCGTTACGCCACCCGCAGCACCTCCTCCGTCGTCACCATGTCCCACACCCGGTTCGCGCCCACCAGTACGCCTCCACTTGGGCTTTCGAAGCGTGGGATGCCGAGGCTGGGGCCTAGACAAGGAAAGGCGCTCCGGAGCCCTGTTGACTCGTGCTCCCAAGGCCTCGGGGGTCGACTCCACCTATGCTTACGTGCCCGCTAAGCTGCGATCCGAAAAGAACCTCGATGGGTGCGGGCTCAGCTGCTCCCCTGTTCTCCCTGGGGTAATCTGCGAAGAAGGCATCCATGGTCTCGTGGGCGTCGTCGTGCGGGGAGAGCTCAACTCCCGGATGGAGCTAGTAATCCGCAGGATAAATAATGTTAATCCCTATAATATCTCGACGATCACAAACATGGAGAGAGGAAACGTACCTTTGTTGGGGGACATACGTGTGAAAGGGTCATACCCGCCGTACTATCCATACGGGTCGGGGAAGAAAGGATACTACCCTGGCGCTCTTGGTTAGGTGTCTTCGAATCGACGCATAATGGCGGTGGCGGTATGCACTCCATATGCCCACCTGCACTCTCCAAACCAAGCACAAAGCGCGGCGTGGCATGTGCACGCGTTCTCCCGAGCCTCCCCGACCGGGTCAGAGGACATGCCTCGGCCAGATGCACCGACGTGGCCACCTCCTGGATCGTCCTGCACGATGTCAGGGTCACTACACGCCTCACCCCACTATAGACCCAACGGCAACCGCGCTTATCTCATCTCGCCACCTCCGCGACTGCGGCGAGCCTATGCAGATCGACCGAGTCCTCGCCATCGCGATTTATGATGTCCGCTCTCGCAGGAGTATAATGAAAGTGTCAAACTTGTAATTGATATAACCTTACTCAAACATGTTGAACCACGAGAGTACGTACCACGAGGTGCACGTTTCACGCGAAGTGTATAGGGTACACGCTTGCCGACGGTTCGCGGGCGCATCAAAGATAGGTACTCTCATACATGTTGGGGTCAGACGACGCCCTCCTCGCGACGTAATCCTTGAGGGCGTTCACCCACTGCGCCACCCACGGCTCCATCTTGGTCGGCCACTGCGTCCTGGTGCCACCCCTCCTACTATGCCTGGGAAACGAACCACTGCAATTCGAAGCCGTTGTAATAGAACTGGCAAAAAAAAATACAAACATGTGTTGTGTGTGTGTAACTCACGCGTGGGTCGAATCAGGCACCCTCGTTCCGGCTGTAAATCGAACAACTCGGGCGGAGGTCGAACCGTGCATCACCCTATGCACCACGAAGTCCTCGATTTAACACGCCAAAGACGAGCTTTTCACGCTCACAAGACGCCTACCGCACCAAAGATATTGAGGATAGCCCCTCGAGCACAGCCCTCCGCCTCTGACGTAGTACGGCTCCAACAAGACGCCGCCGCTAGTGAGGCGGTCCAACCGCTCCACGGCGCTCAGACACACGCAGTGACTCAGACGTGCATATTGTGCTCATGAGCCAAAAAAAAGGGTTATAAAAGATGACCCATTAAACAACTAAAGTAAGGATAGAGGGAAGTACGTACCCGTCTACGGCACCAAAGGGAACCTACGATCGGCCGATTCACCGCGTCCCCATGGTACATGTTCGCGTCGATTTAACTAGAGTCTACCAAAGATGGGCCGTCCCGAGGAGAAGCTTCGAATGACCACAACCGCAGAGAGAGGGGCAACCGCGAGGATAGATGTTCGCTGGTCCTACAAAGACACATCGCACATGTCGCGGTACGTCGCGGCAAGTACAACTGATCCCTATCTCGACCAGAATTTCGCCGTCGGCGATGGCCTCGCATTTACGAGGCGGTGTCGACGAGTCACCATGATCGCTGTAAACAAGATTTAGTTGAAGAGCCTAACAGTACGCCGAGGCGCCGCGGACACCGGTTGTTGGTGGGTTCCGGGACCATTCGCTCGACCTACGCACAAACGAATAATTAGTAAGCCCATCATATAGCTAGGATAGTACATCGCTAAACATGAAAAATAGGTAGCATACGTACCCAGAACTGCGAAAGCCACCACAGAGACGGGCCATGCCGCTGTCGCTCCTGGAAGTCATAGTACGGTGGTGCGGCCTCCGCTGTAAGAACCTCCTAAAACTTGCCCAGCAGGGCGTCGCGCCAGTTGATAGGCGTGTCCAGCGGGAAGGCAGGGGCTCTCGCAATAGGTATGCCGAGTAGCAGCGCGACATCCTGTAGAGTGGGGGCCATCTCTTCGAATAGGAGGTGGAAGGTGTGCGTCTTTGCCGCCACCGGCCCACCAGTTCTGTCAGAGCGACCGGTCGAACAGAACTGTCGTGGACTGCCCGGACGGCTCGACCTCCCGTCGTCCTCGATCAAGCACTGCCCTCTTCTGGTGGCCTCCACCATCTACTTAAAGAGGTAGAAGACCCAAGATGGCTCAAATTACAAAGCACAAAGAGGTAACTACATAGAGAACATATGACACAAAAGAAGTGACACGGCTTGCGGACAAACCTGTCTACCCAGCGTGGGTCCAGTCTCCAAGCCCGTCGGGCGAACCACCCCCCAAGTCAGTCACGTCGTCCCCGTGAATTGGATGCGAGACACGATGGCTCGCGCGGTGCTGCGCGTCGACCAGCTGGTCTAGCAGGCCGAAATGCCAGTCCGAACCAACAGGGTCGTGTGCCATACCTGCAAATCAATTTCCAGTTAGCAATTACAACACAATTAGTGGGTTCAATTACTTATAACGTAGCTCCGGAAATTCTGAGAATTAAGTTGCATTATTGCATATGTCTAGTGATTTTTTGTTCATAACCTACCATGCTTTCAAAAGTAACCTACCATGATTTTATATGCAAACATACGACTACACTATTTACTACTATAAATAATATGTATGGACCTTGTCCAGGTGGGTTGCTCGGTTTGCACGGGCACCACCATTTTCTAACAAAATATTATGTAATGACTACAAACTTTTTAATAATATGTTCACACATATTTAAAACTTATTTACCGATGTTAGCAATTGTTATCATCAACACTCCATAAAATTAAGTTGTTTTCGCAACTAAATGTGTGAAGCAGTCGCCCGATTGGGAAAAAACTGCAACTAATTATATATAAACGTTAAGTATCATCTGAATACAATATTTACAATGCATCGTTTACCTAACCCTAACATTCGTTCAACCGATAATTGCTTAATAGCCTAATCTTTACCATCACTGCTACACCCCCTACACAAATTTTCTAGCTTCGCCACTGATAATACGACAATACACAGTACACATATAATTTTTTTCTATTTAACCTACCATTATTTCATTTGCTAACAATATGTTAATACACATGATGTTGCTTGCTAATCTACCATGGTTTCAAAAATACACGCATACAAAACAATGCTAGAGATTCACCATCGTCATCGTCGATGCGAAGACACTTTCTTTCCCCCTCTCCCTCTCCTCTCTTTTCCTCTCCCTCTCCTCTCTTTCTCTCCTCTCGGCGTCGCTCGAAGAAATGGCGACTGTTACACGGGCGGCCACAAGTGCGCGGTATATAAGCGCCCCAAGTCGCCAACAGTTGGGCGACTAGGGCCCAGTGTTGAGCGACAGGTGTACTAGTCGGCCAACCGTTCGGCAACTAGGATCCAGTCGCGCTACCGTATGGCGACTTGGAGGCAAAAGGTCCAATCGCCCCACGATTAAGCGACTTGGACATCCGTCGCTCACCAGTTGGGCGACTAGACTAAGTCGCCCAATCGTAGAGCGATACGTGATTATTTCTGATAAAAAAATAAAGGAAAAAGTCCGGTTTACTCCCTCGAACTATCAGAAAAGTCTGGTTTACCCCCTAAGCTACAAAACCGATTATTTAACCCCCTAAATTTGCAAAAACCGGTCAATTAACACCCCACAGCGGTTTGGAGCGGTGGTTTTGCTGACGTGGACGTTTGAGTGGGGTGGTTTGCTAACGTGGACGCATCTCTCTCTCTCTCTTCCTCTTACCCTCTCTCTCTCTCTCTCTCTCACCCTCTCTCTCTCTCTTCCTCATTGCTACAAGAAAGCAGCCGCCCACGATCCCTCCTCGCGCTGCCGCCTCCCCTCCCTGCCGCCTCCCTTGTTCTACTCCGCCACCACGACCCCACGCCAAAGACTCCACCTCCATGGCCACCACCAAGGCCTCGGCCTCCTCCCACTAGCATCGCTTCTCACTGAGGTCTCTCACACCGCTTTCTCCTCGGGTTCCACGCCACTGCCCACCACTGCCTGCCCGTTCCTCACTGCGCTTCTTCCTCAGTGGTCTCCCACGGCCAAGACTTCTCCTCCAGACTTCTACACCGCCGCCACCACGCCACCTCCGGCCCGCCTCCTCCGCCTTATTTCTCCACCTTCTCCATGGCGGCGCTCATCCGCCAGCCGCCGGCCATTGAATCGCGCTAAGAAGTGCTGAGCACGGCCCGCCGCACTAACGTCAGATGCATACGTCCGACGACAACGGATAAGAAGATTCGCCGCCATGCTTGCCGAAGCTGACCCTTTGTCGGATCAATCGACGCTGCGACGACGACGCGACGACGAGTTCGCCACGCCGCAACAACCGGAGCTAGAACCGGCCGGCGACCGACCTGCCGCCGGGGATCATGGCGACGATGGTCTCCAAGACGCCGCCGCCGCGAGGGTGTCTCGAACGCCACCGGTGGGCTTTGCGCTGAGGCCGCCACAGGGCGTTCGTTGCCGCCGATGCTATGCTGTGAGTTCGAGAGTGCTTGAATGCGAGATGTGCGCTACGCCGATGAAGCGGTGGCGGGATGAGCCTTTGGCATGGCATGGCACGGCGCGAAGCGAGGTCAGAGGAAGCGGGCGCTGGCGCAGTCGAGTATTTGGACGGCCGACGCCAAGGCACGACACGTGAGGGCATGGCACGGGCGGACCAAAGAGAGAGGCGCCGAGGCGGCGAGAGCCGCCTACAGTGAGCGGGTCGCGCATATGGCGCATTACGCGCACTTTTTTGGCCGAGTAGCAAGCAAAGGAGCGAGGAGTCAGTAAGAATGAGGAAGAAGAAAGCAAAGAATGACATGGCGTGTTGTATGCTAACATGGATACCACGTGTGTCACCCGCGTGTTGTATCTTCGACATGGACGTGCATCGTGTAAAACCACCGCCCAAACCGCTACGGGTGTTAATTGACCGGTTTGCAAATTTAGGGGTTAAATAACCTGTTTTGTAGTTCGGGAGTGAAACCAGACTTTTCGATAGTTCGAGAGAGTAAACCGGACTTTTTTCCAAAAATAAAATAGTATTATTTCTGTAATTCTGAATAAAAAATATATTATTAAAAAAATCGTGAAAAACCTATTGACGTTCACTGTCTGATACGCGGCTACTCCTAGCGTACGCTGCCTTCATCTCGCCCGTCCATTCTCCGATCAAACGGTCCACGCGCTTCGCACGCGACGGTTGGTGCCACTTCAGCTAACCGCTAACTCTCCGTTCTCCCACTCCCCAAAAATATCCTGCTGCGGCAAGATTCAAGATCTGAGACACACAGGCGGAGAGGGACCGAGAGGGAGACGCCATGAACGTGGAGGAGGAGGTCGGGAGGCTCAAGGAGGAGATCCAGAGGCTCGGCCAGCAGCAGCCTGATGGCTCCTATAAGGTATACCCTTACCTCTCCTCCAAAACAGCCGCAGATCTGACATCTGCACCGCATTTTTACATCCGCGTGGCCCGAGTTAGGATTCGTCTTCTTTTCGCCATGCTTACGCCAGTGTGCAGTTCGATGTGCGCTTGCCTATCGTTTGATGTGAAGTTGCCTTCAAATTTATTATATGCGAGTGAGGCCATTGCCCCATTTGTTGGATTCTGAGATGATCTTGTGCTACTGCCGATATCATGATGTGTATGTATAGCAATGTGTTGCTCGTAGGAGAATGTTTATCTGCTGGTGTGTGCAGTGCAGATCCCTAATTTGTGCATCCCTGACCAGTATTGGTCATGGAATGGAACAAAGTTAATGGAATCTGTTACGAGTATTGGTGAATGATGATCTTGATTGATAAGCTGAACCAATGATGTGGAGATTGATATGGATTTTTCTAATATTAATCTATCCTCAATCCAATGAACTTACATTGATCTATTAGACTAAGTGAACGTGGAAAATTTGATAAACCTCCGCAAATGGAACTGCAGTTTACTGTATTCTACTTCCCCTGTTAATATGTTAAGAGATGTACTATTGACAAGGAAGATGTCCATTATGATTGTGGAAAGAAAAGGAAAACCACAAGGGACTAAGAACCATAGGTCCATAACTGTGCCTATTTATTTCCAGAATTCTTCACATTTTCTTCAAAAATGAATTCCTCATATTGCAGTTCTAATTTTCTTCTACCATTGTTGTGCCATTTATCTGGGTCTGATAGATCCGCGATGGTGCTTATTTTTCTTAATCTCTTATTGCAGTTTGCTCATATTGTCGTATTAACATGCAACAAAACAATGTATGTGCAAATGCATCTTGTCTTCTTTTCAGTTTTTCATTATCGTTCCCAGCCTACAGTGCCAACTGCCAAGTGTTATGCTTGGTTGTAAACTTCAATCACATATCTTGTTTCTTAGTCCTGTTAGGTTCTAAGTGCATATGGTGGCCAAAAGGGGCTTATCACTGTGATTTGTCCTTCCTTTTTCCTCTTTCTTGATTGAGGGATTTTGGTTTGAGTGAACATGCTACGGTAAAGGAGAAATGGACATAGAGATATGCTGGTTACTTCATTGTTGTAGGGCACCTTGTAGTCCCTTGCACCTTCCCTGTATCCTGACTTCTGCAGATCTTGACCTTAGGTTGACATGGCATATTCTTAAAGCACAAGCACAACACTACAACAGGCTGGTGATGATGCTAAGACTTGATCAATGCAGGTCTTGCTTTGCTAAAGGAATTTTGATTTTGTGTGTTCTACTTATACATGTGTACTTGTAAGCAACATTGCTGATGGTTATAGGCTTCTCTGTACGATGTTACAGAAACCATGGAAACGTATCCAGGGGAAAGTTCAAAGTTCTTGGCATAGCTGTCCTACACCTTGTGAACTAATTCAAAAGATATCAACCTCACAACCTGTGGTACTGAACACTTGTGGTTCGCAGGTCACGTTTGGTGTCCTCTTCAACGATGACCGGTGCGCAAACATATTTGAAGCATTAGTTGGCACCTTGCGGGCTGCCAAGAAGAGGAAAATTGTCTCCTACGATGGTGAGCTGCTTCTGCAGGGTGTTCATGACAATGTGGAGATAACCCTCTTGCCTCCTCCTGCTATCGCTGCTGCTTGAAGTGTACAGCACCAACAAGTCTGTGATGTTATTGCAGTTCATATGCATGTAACCTGTTTGTGCCTAGATTCTCAAGAACTATTTGGTATTCCCAGAAGACGACCACTGTGTGATGTATAAAATTATGATATTTATGCAGTTGCTATGCTGGCATATGGTTGTGTTGGAAATGCAATGTTGATATAATATGTCATGAAAGAAGCAATGTCAAGCTCCAACTTGAAAGTAATGGCCATGAGTTGTTGACAGTGCACCATTCAAGGTGACCTTCCCATATTATTTTCTTCCTCAGTATCCATACATCTAGAGGCAGAGGGGATCCCCACCTACAATAACTTCTCATCAGCACATCCTATCACCTGATCAATACAACACCTACTTGTCTGACATAGTGACATCTGTATAGTACCTCCTCTGTTCTAGCGTTGCAGAGTCTAGTGTTTCATGCCATTTTCCTTTCTCAATTTCTGCGCGCATGAGGATGGGAAGCATCAGGAAAAAGAAATCTAGCTGAATCTGATTGAATTGTAAGCACTAGCTTATGTTGAAGGGAAAAAAAACTAGAGAACTACTTCAGCATTTAACATCCTCTTATATCGGTTCCTTCCACGCACTCACTTTTTTCAGGGACTGAGGTATGAGACACGCTAGAACGCACATGGAAGAGAGCATATGAGATCATCTCCAATGTTGTGTTTTAGTCAGTTCAAATAAGAAGAGAGAAAGCATTGAATCGATTTAATATATTAGAGGGATTGATTCCAACAAAAAAAATGCATGGAATCGAACTCTACTTAGGAGTCGATGAAATTTTACTAGTTTGCAAAAACTCTTTCTCTGTTCCAATCGATTAAGTGGCCGGAGAGGGAAGATGCGAGGGCTTCTAATCTGGTTTAGAGTCCGAGAAGTCAGATGGAGGACTTCACCACGGCCTACAGGAAGTAGAAGCAAGATGTCGGCGTCGGTGTTGTGACCGACGTTGGTGAGGTTCAAGTGCCGTTTTCTCAGGTTCATCGGGTGGTTAGTGCTACGATTGGATCTAGGTTTTAGAAATTGCAAGAAGGTGATTCATCCGATGATGATGAGATCATCTTGGCGGACTCGAAAAGCCAGACTCGGCCGGATGTCGATCCTGGAGGCGCCTCGAAATCTTCAAACGGTAACGGAGTTCAATCTTCCATTTCATCTTCTTTTCGTAGATCCTTGCATGTCTTTGATGATGCAGTTGCGGCGGGGTACTCTCCTGCGGAGCTTCGTGCGGTGGGTTTTTTGCCGGGACGAAACGAGAGGTGGCCTTGGCAAGGGCCGGTGCCGCCTCCTCGCTTGTCTCCTCCAATGACTTTGGCTGCTGCCATGGATCGAGCTCGCAGGAGACGGAAGTCAGGGGCGGAGTACCGAGCCATCAGATCGCCTTGTTCGCTGGAATTGAAGACCATTCAAAATTTGAATGATGCGTCATTGCTGCCGGTTTCATCGCCAAACCAATTAATGGCTTGCAGTGCTAGCAATGGGCCAGGCCCAACTGAGTTTGTTGGGTCCCTTAATTTACCGATCCAACGTCAAAGGAAAGGATTGGCTTGGCTGCGTCGGGTTATTGGAAAGAGTTGGCGTCCTCGTCCATTACCTGCGCATCTTCCTGGCGGCGGGTGTTCAAGTGTTGACCGGCACACTTTGGTGGAGGGGACTCGGGATTGTAGCACTATGGCTTTTGGTCGGGGAATTGCCGGAAGCGATCGCCTCAGTAAAGATCTTGGAGAGGCAGTGCCATCGGTTGGTTTCAGCAAGGATCGGTTCCCAAGCTCTGTAGGAGTGGGAGTTCCGGCTGCTGGGTTTGGCCTCGGTGGGGGACGACAGAGACCTCCCGGCACGGGAGTTTCGGCTACTGGGTTTAACCCTGGTGGGGGACAACAGAGGCCGGGAGGCAGGGGCTTCGTCGCTGGTAGGGATGGCAATGGTGGTCAGGCTTCAGTGCCAGGTGGAGCTGCTTCTTTCGGTAGTGGGAAAAATCCGGACGTCGGGGGCGTTGGCCAAACTGGTAGGCAAGCTTTCTTCGGAGGTGGACAGATCCTGACAATGGAGGTACTGGGTAGTTTTCAGTTTGTGGTGGTGCCGACGGTCAGGCTGCAGGGTCGGACAGCGTTTTCAGCGGGCAAGGAAGTCTCCAAGCTATTGGTGCGGGCGGTAATAACATCAATCAGTTTTAGGCTCGGGTGCCGGGTAATGGCCATAGGAGGGTTGGAGGCGGCGTCAGAGGTCGAGAGCGTGGCAGGTTTGGAGGGGGTCTTAATCATGGTAACATCGGATCTGCAAATACTATTTCCAATGTTATTTGCTTTCGGTGTAAAGAGAAGGGACATAGAATAGCTAGTTGCAGAGTAATCTTATTATGTGATATTTGTGAGGGCGATGATCATTTGGCTAACAAGTGTCCGTTGACGTTGAGGCCGAGACCTGTCACTAATTTGTGTGGGTTCGGTGCTGATGGATTGAGGTTTTACCACATCCCAACATCTGGGTCGAAGAAGCTGAAGAAAGAGAATAATAAGACGGGACTTGTTACGATCATTGGTGATCAACTGTCAGAAGATCTTATGATTGCGGAGCTGAGAAGACTAATTCCAACGAATTGGCAGCCTCAGGTGGAGGTCTATGGGGAAAAGGTATTTTTAGTTCAGTTTCAAACCAAACTTGATATGCTTCGTATGGCGGCCATTGGGGATGTACATGTGAAAGAGCATAAGGTGGTGTTGCAATTCGAGGAATGGAATTTGAAGCCAACACCTAAATACCAGCTTCAGAAGGTTTGGGTTCAGGTTCTGGATGTGCCTTTTGAAATTCGAGACTTTCTGAACCTCTGTACCATAGGATCAATTCTCGGCATCGCTTTGAGAGTGAATATGGAAAATGTTCGCAAGAATGATTTAGTTCGTATGTTGGTGGGAGTTCTGGACATAGAAGCCATACCTTCAAGTGTTGAAATTGTGGTAGGTGAATATGTCTATGACATTTTTTTTCAAAGTGGATGTTGCGGAGGTAGCTGATGTATAAGAAAACATTAATCAGCAAGAGGATCATGAAGGGGAGGACAATCAGGAAGGAGGCAAAGATGCTGAGATAGAGGATAGAGATCCTAAAAGATTCAAGAATAATTTAGTTCTTAAATCTAGCGCTCCTGGGAATCGCGAAGGTCAGTCCACCTCAATTACCAAGGGGAATACCTTGGGGCTTTTGACCTCGGACACAATCTAGGTTACACCAAGAGCAAATAGAAAAGTGACAGCGATTGTTTCACAAGGGGATGGTGTGTTCATGGAGAACACCAAGGATCGTTGTCCGGACGCAACCATGTCTGATTTTTTCGCAAATCAGTTAGATGTTTCAAAGGATGCTAAGGGGGAGGCGTTTGTTTGTTCTGCTTTGGATTGTTTGGAAGTAGAGGAGGTCCTAGATATTGTGTCTCCACAGAAGCAGCCTGTGGAGGGGACAGAGGTGCAGGAGGTACCAGATTCTGTGTTGCAACAAGAAAGCTGTGGAGGTGACAGAACTCAGGAGGTTCCGATTAATGCTTTGTCTCTCACCCCACTGGACTGTGTCGCGGTGTCTGGTCGCTCCCTTGATTCAATAGCTAACCAAGAGGTAGCAAAGTTTCACAAGGCTGCACGTCCATCTGTCTGCCAGGTTGACTTGTGCAATGCGCAGGATGTCGGTTGTGATAAGGCTTGTACCGTCGGTCAGCTTGATTGCCGCATTGCATTTGAGTCGGGTGGTGGCAAGCACAGTAAGGTGGGATTTAGTTGTCCTACTGTTGGGGTTATCCGGTCATCATTGAGTCACAAGGAGGATTCGGTGCAGCCTCGGCACAGTGAGCGCATTAAGAAGCAGCAGTCAAGTGATGGTGATTTGGTCCAAAAGGCTATTCGGCGGGCGAAAGTGCGAAACCTTGAAAGTGATTCAAGCAATCCAAGTGAGTCTGCTACTAAAATTTCATTTGTGTCTTTTTCCAATGAGCAAATTGTTGAAAAATTGCTAGCATTGGCATCTCATTAGGAGCTGATAGTTCTGAGATTGGTAGTTCTATTAACAATCTTAAGAATATTGAACTAGGAAGATTAAAAAATAAAGAAATTGTAGAAGTAGAAGACTTAGAGGATGAAAATCTAGATTGCAATGATTTAGATAGTAATTTGGGGGATGACCAATCTGATTTCACTTTAGTGACGTATAAAAAGAGATTTAAAAAGAAGAATTTTCATAATAGGCCATTTAAATTAAAGTTAAAATGAAAGGTCTATTTTGGAATAGCAGAGGTCTGAGAAACTTGGCTAAGCATCGTTATATTTGTGAATTGGTTAAGGAACAACATTTATATTTTGTGGCCATTCTAGAAACTGGTAAAAAAGACTTTTCAGTGGCCAGTCTTAATCATCTTTGTGGTGGGCGGGATTTTTTGTGGCATTTTCTCCCCCTCAAGGTCAGTCGGGGGGTATCCTTTTAGGTGTGGATCCTCAGGTTTTCGATATTGGCTCTATTGATGATGATAATTTTTATGTTAATTAAGTTTCATTTAAAAAACAGAGAGGATGATTTTCAATGGGTTCTTGTGGCTGTTTACGGTGCAGCTCAAACTCAATTTAAGGAAAAGTTCCTTACTGAACTTGTTCATGCCTGTAGGAAAGAATCGCTTTGTATTTTAATTGGGGGTGATTTTAATATCATCAGGCATTCAAATGAAAAAAATAATGATAATTTTGAATATAGGTGGCCTTTCTTGTTTAATGCTGTGATTAATAACTTGGATTTAAGAGAAATTGCTTTATCAGGTAGACAATATACTTGGGCCAATTCTTTAGATAATCCAACCTTTGAAAAGCTGGATAGAGTCTTAATGAATACAGATTAGGAGTATAAATTTCTGTTGGTCACAGTTAATGCGCTTGAAAGGTCTTTATCTGATCACACACCCTTGCTTTTAAATACGAGAGCAGCTTCTTTTAGAGAAAGTCAGCCGTTAATTAAATTTGAATTAGGCTGGTTGTGTAGGGAGGGGTTTAGGGAGCTGGTGGCCGATGTGTGGAGAAAAAAATACTAGTGGTCATTCTGCCTTACAAACTTGGCAGTGTAAGGTTAGATCTCTCAGAAGTTTTCTTTGTGGTTAGGCTAAAAATATCAATGGGACTTATAAAAAAAGAAAAGAATGAGCTTAATTTATTAATTGACGAGCTTGATAAAAAAGCTGAGGTTGGGAGGTTATCTGATCATGATCTTAGTCTGAAAAGGGTTGCTAATGAGAGATTGGCTCATCTTCTGAGAGAAGAAGAAATTAAGCAGTATCAGAGGTCCAAAGCGAAATTTCTTTTGGAGGGGGGGGGGGTAGAAATACTCGCTATTATCATTTGATTGCGAATGGGAAGCATAGACGTCAAAGAATTTTTCAGCTCGAACAAAAGGAAGGGATAATTCGGGGTGATGTACAATTAAAAACGTATATCACCAATTATTATAAAGTTTTGTTTGGACCTTCCGAAAATAATCATCTTTCTATGGTTGAGACTGTTGTGAATGATTTACCTCAAGTTTCTGAGGAGGAGAATAATTTCCTTACAGAATCTTTCACTGAGAAAGAGGTGAAGGAAGCAATTTTTCAAATGGACCATAACAAAGCACCTGGGCCAGATAGTTTCCCTACCGAGTTCTATCAGGTGTTTTGGGACATCATTAAATATGACTTGTTAGCCATGTTCCAGGATTTTCATAATTGCTCTCTTCCCCTCTTTAGCTTGAATTTTGGGGTCATTACATTGCTTCCCAAAAAAGCGGATGCTAAACTAATACAACAATACAGACCTATTTGTCTTTTAAATGTTAGTTTTAAAATTTTTACTAAAATTGTTACTAATAAACTGATGAGTGTTGCTCAAAAGGTTGTTAGACCTTCCCAGTTGGCTTTTATGCAGGGGAGATTTATTCTTGATGGAGTTGTTATCCTCCACGAAATAGTTCATGAATTGCATAAAAAGAATTTGGATGGAATAGTTTTCAAGATAGATTTTGAGAAAGCTTATGACAAGGTTAAATGGCCGTTTTTAATTCAAACTTTAAGGATGAAAGGTTTTTCTGCTAAGTGGTGCTCTTAGGTGGAAAGTATAGTTAAGGGAGGGAGTGTTGGTATAAAAGTTAATGGTAATCTTGGCTCCTTTTTCCAAACTCAGAAGGGTCTTAGGCAAGGTGATCGTATGTCCCTTATTATTTTTAACATTGTAGGGGACATGCTTGCCATTTTTATATCACGTGCTAAAGAAGCAGGCATTTTATCAGGTATAGTACCTCACTTGATCGAGGATGGGTTGTCAATTTTATAATATGCTGATGACACGATCCTATTTTTGAATAATGATTTGGAACAAGCCGAAAATCTGAAACTCATTCTTTGTGTCTTTGAACAGTTATCGGGTTTAAAGATTAATTTCCATAAGAGTGAGATTTTTTGTTTTGGTTCTGCCAAAGCTGTTGAACCACAATTTACATAGTTATTTGGTTGTGAAGTAGATGTTTTTCCTTTCAGATATTTAGGCATCCCTATCTACTTTAAAAAGTTAAGGAATAGTGATTGGAAAGGGGTGGAGGATAGAATTGAGAAAAAACTTAGCAGTTGGAAAGGAAAAAATATGTCTGTGGGGGGACGATTAGTACTTATTAACTCGGTACTAGGCAGTCTACCAATGTTTATGTTTTCCTTTTTTGAAGTTCCTAGACAAGTTCTCAAACGGCTAGGCTTTTATCGATCTAGATTCTTCTGGCAGAGCGACAACCATAAACGTAAGTACATGCTTGCTAAATGGAGTTTAGTTTGTTCGCCAAAAGAGCATGGCAGTCTAGGCGTTCCGAACTTAGACGCAAAAAATAAAAGTTTGCTTGGGAAATGGTTATTTAAATTGCTTAATGAAGAAGGTGTTTGGCAATCGTTGCTAACGAGGAAGTATTTGGGTGATAAGAGTCTTTCGCAGGTGGTTAATAAGCTTGGAACTTCTCATTTTTGGTCGTGCCTTATGAAAATTAAAGATCAATTTCTTCACTTTGGGTCATTCCAAGTTCAAAATGGAATGCAAACTAGGTTTTGGGAAGATATTTGGTTAGGAGACTCTCCGCTAAAAAGACAATACCCTATTCTCTATAATGTGGTAAGGAGAAAGGAGGATACTGTGGCAACTATTATGAGATCAACTCCTTTAAATATTTCCTTTTGAAGACCTATTTTTGGACCCAAGTTACATGCTTGGAATGAGTTAATTTTGAGAATGGTTAATTTACAGTTAAGCTCTCAAAAAGATATCATTAGGTGGAATTAAAATAAATCTATCCTGTTTACGGTAAAGTCTTTCTATGGAGCACTCGTTAGTAATTTTCAAGTCCCTATTAAGAATTTATTTTGGCTACTTAAAATCCCTTTAAAAGTGCAAATTTTCCTTTGGTATCTTAAAAGAGGGGTCGTTTTAACTAAAGATAACTTGCTTAAAAGAAATTGGAGGGGAAGCATGCAGTGTTGTTTCTGTATTAAAGAGGAAACAATTCAACATCTTTTTTTTGACTGCCCATTTGCGCGTCTTGCATGGTGGGTAGTTCGATGTGCGTTTAATTTATCCTCCCCTGTGAACATAGCAAACATGTTCGGTAGTTGGTTAGACGGTATTCCAACAAATTTAAAGTCACAACTCCTGGTGGGAGCTAGTGCCTTATGTTGGTCTATTTGGTGTTGTCGGAATGATGTTATTTTTGACAAAAAAGATTATCACTAATCCTTTGTAGGTTATCTTCTTGTGTGGATTCTGGCTACGTGTTTGGGCCAAGTTACAAACATCGGCCCAGAAGGAGTATATGGTGGATGAAAGCCTAAGGTTGGAGTTTGTGGCGAAGCAAATCCTCAATTTTCATGGGTGGTGGCTTAGTCACCAAATTTGCAATGATCAAGTCTAGTTGTCATTTGTCTTGTTCTGGTTGTAAGGCTTCTTGCCGCTTTTAACTACATTGGTTTTGTTGTTAGTTTTGTCCTTTTAATAAATGGGCTGTGTGCATCCTCGATGCAGAGGCCAGGAGAGATTTTATCTCTTCCATTATCTAAAAAAAAAAAACTTAGGAGTCGATTCAAAGTATTAAACAACTCATATGAGCATTAAACAACTACATAGGAGAAAGTGCGGTTGAGAGATGATATTATTATTTTGTGGTTTTTCAATGTAACGTGGGTCTCAGTTATTAGTAGGAATCGGTTCAATACATTAGAGAAAAACAATCTCAGTTCCTAGAATACTTATGTGGCATGACTTTGAATTGACATCGGTTTAACACACTAAAGATGCTCTCACTGTAATTATTCTTTTACCTTTTTCTATATGTACCAAAAACCTGAATATGTATGGACATATATAATTCTCTTGATTAGTGAACTTAGTTGATAATTTGGTGTGTATGTGTCGGACCCGGATTTCGCAACTCCAAATCCTCTGTGAAAACACTGTGCTATTCCCTAGATCAGTAGATAGCACTCACAGGCATATTGCTGAATCGTTTCATACATGTCGTGAACTAAGACATTCAATATATTACAAACATCAGAGTGACATAGACAGCGTCGGGTTGAGTTTTACAATAAGGGCCGAACAGACCAATTTGATTACATTACAAAAGGTAACGAAAGCGGTAACGGAAGCAAAAGGGTAGAGCTCATCTCTCCACAAGCAAGCGACTGAGGTAACCTGTGTACGACTGATATTAACCAAGGACTTGGATAATATCGGTTGTACGCAAATACCGAACAAGCTAGCTAGACTGAGGCGAGACCTAGACTACTCTTCATCGTTGCCTTGTCCATCAACTTCTGGGTCCTCATAGTATGCATAATCTCCTTGGTCCACATGATCTAAAGGGTTGGGGGAGAGCAAGAATGAGCATAACTTCCGTGCTCGTGAGCCAACAAACAAGATGCAAAAATATACATGCATGGCTTATCAAGGATGTCTTGGGTTCTTTTATTTGCTAAAGCAATGTTTTCAATTATCATAATCACAAATTCCTATCACTTAGCATTTGAACCAAATTGCATTTTATTACAGAGAGTAATTGTGCAATATTTATATTAGCAGAGGTTCCCTCCACCTTATGCTTACTTTTGATTGGGGCTATCCCCATTTAGCAACACTGAGCACGACGACTCGGGAAAAATCCAATCTCAGGGCTATGTGAGCCCGACCTGATTTTTATCCCACCTGCAAAGGTTTTTGAAAATAGAACTAACTCTAATAAGTTCCCATGTCCACCTTTGACCGTAGGCACGACTGTTTAAACAGTTTAGACTCTGCAGAGGTTTGTATATTGTACCCACAAGAGATAATCAAGTCGTTGCCCCACATGATTCCTTGGTCATGTAGTTGAGAGACCATCACAGTAACCTTTCAAATTACCTCGCCCCTTCCACCATCTCACCCACTTGCGGTGGGTCCCATAAGTTGTGCGGGATGTTCACAACCATGACTAGCGTAGCTGGCAATTTCACCCTCCCTTGGTGTCCCATTCAAGCTCAACCATAACCCACGCTTGCACGACCTTACCCTGCCACCAGTGAAATGATTTCCAAGGTCCAGTAAATTTACTAAGTCAAGTTGCACTTTGCAGACTTGCGGTTGCACATGTTTTACAATGGGAGGTTATGACAAGATTAAGTCCTTAAGGCATCCGGGCGGTTCATACCACATACCAACCACTCTTGTGCTTCGACGGCACCCACCACCATTCCATCCTCCTAGATGTGGTAACAACAAGTTATTAGGGTTTTGAGGAGTAAAACAAAATTATCTCATTTACCTCAGTCATGGACCTCCAATGACTATCCAAAACCATTTCATATTTGAAGAGATGACGATTAGGACATTTTAATGCTCTAATACTTAAGCAAGACTATTATGTCGCTTAAGTACAACCTATACTCGTAATTACCACATAAATACTAGGATGACATGGAATAATGGATTCAATTGCCAAATGATCGTATAATAATTAATTAATCATCAAATTGGTGTTTAACTACCTTAAGATTTAATATACATTGATTAAAGAATTAAAGCATGCAATTTTGGTAATTTAAATGAATATAATTTACATAAAATGTAGGCTCAAAATGATCAAAGTATCGACTCGCCTGGATTAAAGGTAAGAGAGTCTTGGTGGTCTTGTGCTTGATCAAATTGGAGATCTCTCGCTTCTTCGAACCCTATTCAGACGAACGTACCGAAAAAGGAACAAATAAGCAAAGAGAGCAAATAAATACTAAACAAATAGTAAATGAACTCCAAATTGAATAAGACTAGTGCCATTATCAAGGTCTTGAATTTAGACAAATTTAGAAACAAATTTTATAATTTTTGGATAACGGAGGAGAACGGAGCTTCCGAAGTTTTGTGTTCGAGTACTGATCAACGACTCCAAGAGGTCGGAAGGGATTCGACTACTCAGCATGGTCGAAAGAAGGAAGGATTCCACTACTCAACGTGGTCGAAAGAAGGATGGATTCCGAAAGAACGTGATAGAGAACAGGGTACGGGAAACTTACCAAGACCGAGAGAGGGGTCAGAGAAGGTTGGTGGATGGCAAACAGCGGCGAGGAAGCTCACAGTCCAACTGCGATAAAGGATGGCGACGAAGGGGTCAGTTGGGACTGAAAGAAAAGAGGAAGGCGGTGGCTCATGTAAAACACAACTGAAACAGAGTGAGGGGATTTCTTCAAGGAGCTTTGGGATACCAAAATGACGCGGGTAGAAGAGGGGTTGTACTGGTGCTCGAGGACCGAGAGGAGGTGCACGGCGGCTTGAACTCGGAGCTTCGGGCAAACCAGAGCAACAAGAATGAGAGATGGAGAGTTGGGTGGAGGAAGGATATGAAGGAGGGCGGCTCTGGCTCTTTTATAGCCTGGAGGAGAAGACGAGAGAGCTGCTGAGGGGCTCGGAGGCGCTCGGCCCCGAGGCACCAGGCAGGGCAAAGGAACCCGACAAGGCCAAGGCGAAGCAGTGAGCGCAGACGTGCAGATGAGCGGCGGGACATATGTATTACCTCGAATTTATTTTAGCAAAGGAAGTATCCAATAGAGAATAATAAATTAAAAACGGAGTTTTCTGCTATTATTCGGGAACCTGGGCCTCGGGCCTTAGCCTAGGAGGCCCAAGGGGAGTCGACCACTTAATGGGCCATGGGGAGCCGACCATTTAAAGGGCCAAGGGGGGAGGCGCCCTTTTCCTCCAAACCCTAGTACTGTAGCGTGACGTTCTATAGTACCACCGCCGCCTTGCTACAGTGCTCCCCTCCCCACATTGCCGTCTTCCAGCGTCGCCATTTCCTACTTTGGTGGCCGACCGTGGAGGAAGAAGGAGGGGAGGGAGAGAGGAGAAGAAAAGGAGAGGAGCTTCTTTGAGGATAAATCATCGTCTTCCCGTGGGTCTTCAAGGGTAACGAGGTGCTTTCCCCGCTGTTTGATGATGATTAGATGCGAATTCGATTAGTTGGATTGGATCGAATTGCTGCTATTAGAATTTCACATCTGTCCAGATTGTTTCGTGGCCAATTTTGGATTCTTAGAGGCCGAATTGGAGATTTCCATCTGCTAGATATATCTAGATATTGTTCTTAGCTTTCCGTAGCCGCCAAGAACACTTAATTCTGATGTACGGATCAAAAGTTATGGTATGATCTTCCCTGCTGTTCTGAATTCCTAACGAGAATGAACTATCAAGTTGTCTTTTAAAATATGATTAAGTTAATGGCAGATTCAGGGTTTTCACCCAACTAGGATGTTGTAGAAAATTTTATAACCTTTCCAGAATGATAAAGAACGCCCTAATCGGAGTTGTAGATCAAAAGTTGTGATCTGTTCTTTACTGCTGTCTTTTTCGTCTAGACAGAATCTGTCTTATACTTTCATCTACCTGTTAGCTTATTCTTTTGGCCGAATTGGGAGATCTCGCTAACTAGAATTTTGTAGATATGTTCGTTAGGTTTCCTTAGGATCTGGGCTCACCTTGTTCCGAGTCTCAGATCAATGGTTATGATTTATTCCGTGCTGCTGTCCAGATTCATTTTCTGTGATTGTGTTGTCTGTTTCAGAATAGGTCTAATAGTTAATTCTTGGATTGTCGGGAAGGTGTTGTAGAACGTTGTTGGTAGTGTCCTGTACCATGTTGTTATTATTTCAAGTACTTACTTGTGTAGGCGTAGAGGCTTCGGGTTTAGGGGCACCTTCGTTGCCTACTAAAGCGTCGCAACGCGGAAGGCAAGTACTTTAATATTCTTAAGGCTAGTGAATGCTGAATGCTTGATATTCGCACTGTGTTTTTCTATGATCCATGAGAAGTTTCAGTGTTTATGTTCCTTTCATATTCGTTACTCCATGTTTGAAGATGATGTCTTTCATTATTCATAGTTCATTACATGCATCCATTGTTCATGTTTCATCCACGGGAGTGAATTTCAAAGACCCATCAATTCCAGTATAGGCACGTAAGACCCACCATTCCAATGTGGGCAGATTTGGACTCCCGTATAGAACGTTCTTCCACTACTACAAAAGGCTAATATCGACGTCTCATCATAGACGGTTGACCAAAACCGTCAGATAAATACAATCACGCATTTATTTTGGTTTAGCGGCCGCTCAGCGTGTTATTGGTCGCGCTTAAAACCGCTCGTGAAGAAGTAATATCACAGACGGTTACGTGAAAACCGCTCGTGAAGTATCACGACGGTTTTAAACACGAGCCGCCTGTGATTCCCATCTCATCACGCAGCGGTTACGTGTTGAAAATCGTGAAGTATCACGCATTTCGCTACAACAAGAACCGTCTATGATACTACTATGGCTTGAAATCACTAACACTCTAATTTTACCATGGCTTCCAATCACTAACACTCTGATTTTACCATGGCTTCTAATCACTAACTCTCTAATTTTACCATGGCTTACAATCACTAACTCTCTGATTTTACCAAGCCATGGTAAAATCGAGTGTAAGAAAATTCAAGTCACGCAGCGGTTTTAATACAAACGTCGTGATAAGATATATATCACAGACGGTTTTTAATATGAATCGTCTGTGATAAGATACTTATCACAGACGGTTCATATTAAGAACCGTTTGTGATATGTCGTCACAGACGGTTTTTGTATGAAACCGTCTGCGATTCGCAGCGCGGGAGTACAAAAAATTTTGAACGCGCGCGTGGGAGGCAAAATGTTTTGGCGCTGTCCTTATATATTATAGCCACCCCAGCCTTGTTTTCCATCAGTCTCTCCCTCTCCCCTCCCCACACCGAGCTTTGGCGACCACCCTCGATTCCCCGTCGCGGTTCAGCGATGAGACACATCCGACGACGACGATGAGGAGGGATGTGGTCATGCGGAGGAGCTCCTTGTCTGCTGCAGGAGGTAGACTGTCAGAAGGTATGTGTACATCCCCATAACATACACAATTTGTTGGCTGTTTGTTGTAATAAAAATTATCTTAATTTTTTGTTACCTAAGGTCAAAGCGCCGCTGGAGGTTTTCAGTTGTCTCTCCTTGCCGACGAGCTTGAGTCGAACTCGACGACATGCAAGAACATCTTGTGATATGCTGGTGAGGTATAAAGAGGAGCTCACAAGACCAATCCAAGAAGCCGATGAGTTCTTCAGGAGCTTGGCGGCATAGATGGTTTCTAGCTAGTTTAACTTTGCAACTTTATTCTTTTTCCCATTCGGAGAGGACATTGTGAAACCTTTTGGTTTTCCTTTCTGTAATGTGTTTGCCATCATAATTTTAATTGGATTTTAGTTGTCTTGCTAGAGGTTGCATATGGAAACTCTTGTCTAGCAATTGATTGGTTTGAATTTTTTTGCAATAGAAAAAATTATCACGCATTTGCTCAATAAGAACCGCTGTGATAATACTATCCTGAGCGGTTCTTGTTCGAGCCGCTCGTTCTTGTTCGTTCGAACAAGAGCCGCGCATGATATTTTATCACGCACTTGTTCGTAACCGCTCGTCTGTTTTTTCACGAGCGGTTCAAACCGCTCGATGATCATATCATTACTGACCCATAAACTCAGACGGCTCACGAAACCGTCTGTGATGACGTTTCTGAACCGTCTGTGAAGGTCTTTTCTGTAGTAGTGTTCATACGGGCTTTGGATCCCCGTATTTTGTTAAATACGGGCCTAAGTGAACACCGACGGGTGTGTCACTAGCTATACCGTATAAGCGAGTGCAATCCATTCATTACATTCAATCCATTCATTCCATTCATTCATATGTTCTTTCGATTGCTATGTTCATAATCTTTAATGATATTGTCTTGTTCATATTTATTGTATGTCCAGCTATTCTTTGTACTTGCTAAGTCTCGGGCGATTCTTGCCTTTGTTGTTTATTTTAGGTGATCGTTGATGATGGCATTATTGGGAGGGAGTAGACATGTACTATTCATTCACTTCACCATATTCAAGTTTGATAATTTTGATTTAGTTTACATCTTCCATTAGATTAAGTGATGAACGTAATAAATAAAGTTAGATGGTGGATGATACCTTTTTCTATGTTATAGTTGATTAAATCGCTTGTGATCCTTGATCACCCCTTTGATATAATTATTTGGATTCAGATTATATTTCTGCCTTTGTTCTATTAAATGTTAATCTCTTTATATCATTAGATGAGATATTGTTTAAATTCTTCTTCATTATGGTTGTATGCTAGATCCTTTAGGTGATATTTTGGCTTCCGAATAGCAAGAGAGTTACAACAGAGTGGGGCGCTCTGGTGACAAGACTAGGTGGAGAAGAGGGGCACCTAAGTCAAAGTAGGTGGGAGGAGCAGGTGGTAGCAGAGGGCGCCGGGTGAGGACAAGGAGCACGAGGGCGTGGCACAGCGGGTACGTGGTCGAAAGAAGGTTCCGACCACATGGTCGGGATGAGCTTTCGACCTGGTCGGAAGGAGGTATCCGACCAACTGGTCGTAAGAAAAGAAAGCGGTAGGGGGAGGAGAGGGCGAGAGGAGGTCAGGCCCAACTGAGAGGATTCAAAAAGAAGCCGAGATGCAAGCTGAAACTTGAAACCCGAGATTTGAAATAGGGCAGAAACTCGAGAACTTTGCAAAAACATTACAATTTTGAAATAGGTTTTGAAAACCAAGAAGACAAACAGGTGCTAATAAACAACATCCGAAAATGGGATGTTACAGTATGAACCATGTTTCCCACAATATGGCCAGGTATTGTTTTCAGCTAAAAATATTTATGTTTGTTGTTTCCAGCTGAAGATTGAGACTTGCAAGTCCCAGAGCATAGACACAAGCAAGTATAGTAGCACACTGCACACAGCTGGAGAGGATTGAGGCAAGTAATGGCCATGAATTGCTGATAGTGTGGCAATCAGATGGCCTTTGCAGATCGGGTTTTTCTTTCTTAGTTTCCTTCCCTTTCGTAACATCTTGAATGACTTTTGTCAAGGAGCAATATCACAGCAACTGATACCATCCTTGTCAATGCAACATCTACCTCTTCTCCCTTCTCATTTATTTTGGTCTTCATTATTATTTTTTATTTTTTATTTCATGGCAAGGAGAACTAGCTGTCTTGAAGAGGGGAGTGAGCACCCGGGTGAATCCGAGGATTTGAACCTGGACAGGAGAGGGGACGACGCCCGCTCTTTCCCAACTGAGCATATCGTCTTCATTATTTAAACGTCCAAATGTGAAACATGGGAAAGAACAGTGGACACAAAGCGATAATGAGGAAGATAAGAGAGTGAGTATGGGAAAGCTATATCCGGCATAGATGCAAGAAACAGATAGTGTTACCCACCTTCGCCTGCATCATCTGAACCAGGTAGGTGGTCAAAGGCGTTATCATAACGTCCACGACCGGGTTGGGACACCGGATCCTAGATATGCAAATATGAGGAACCGATCCCCGACTGACTATAGTCCAGCTCCTTTTCAGAAAAGGCGCCATGACTCCATTACGGGATGCCGAGCATTTTCGGCAGGTCTCCAAGCTGTTTGTTGGCCAGACAGGTTCCGACCAGCCAACATAGAGAAGTTCAATGGGACACAAAACCCATTAGAATTTCTTCAGATTTATTTTACCGCCATCAAGGCCGCTGTTGGTAATGATAACGTAATGGCAAATTATTTGCCTATGGTCCTTGAAGGATCTGCCCGGTCGTGGTTGCTTAACCTACCGGTCGAATCTATCTATACATGGGAGCAGCTCTGCGATACTCTGATCACCAACTTTCAAGGGACATATGACCGCCCCAAAAAGGAGGATCATCTTCATTGGATGAAGCAGAAGACCAATGAAACTCTTCGACAATATATCAAGAGATTCAGTCAGGTTCGTAATTCCATCCTAGAGATCGCAGAATCTTCTGTCATCTAGGCCTTCAAAGCAGGGCTGAGGAATCACCGGTTTACGGAAGATATTACAATAAATCCTCCACGAACAACCGTTGAGCTTTTCGACATGGCAGACAAATACACGGCCGCTAGCGAAACGGTTGAATAGTATGAATCTGTTGATCGAAAGGACAAAAATCCCCAGTCGAATATGGAGAAACATGAGAAGAAAGGCAAGAAGTCTATCAAGAACAAGAAGAATCGCAAGCCCGACAACAAAGAAATCCTTGCGATTCCAGAGAAATATACAAAGGGCAAGAAAGATTTCACCGATCGGAACAAAGGTAAGGCTCCGACCAGTGACTTCAAGAAAAACAAGAAGTGGTGTCCACTTCACAAAGCGGTTGGGCATGATCTGCGCACTTGCCGGGCCTGGCGAAGTAAGTTGGAAGATTACTACATAGGCAAAGGACCCTTCCCCTCTATAACGGAACTCGGAGAATCAATCTCTAAGAAGGATAAAGATGGCGATGTAGAGATGGACTACTAGGAGCTTAACATACAGTGGATATGATCTTCGGAGGATCCTCCTTGTACGATTCTAGACGTCATCTGAAGTCCGTGGAGAGAGAGGTCAACCTTGATGAGTCTCCGATCACTCTCAAGCCGTCCAGGTGGTTGGAAACTGTGATCTCCTTCAGCAAAGAAGACTGCCCCATCCCGCTGGCTCGACCAGGTAGGTTTCCTATAGTAGTTGAACCTACTATTAACAATTATAAAAGTTAATCGAGTCTTAATACATGGATATAGTTCTTTAAATATTTTGTTTACTAGCGCATTAGAAGAAATGCAGATCCCAAGGTACAAGGTGAAACCTGTGAAATATGCCTTCCTCGACATAGTTCCTGGTTCTACCGCCAAACCGATAGGACAGCTATCCCTACCGGTTACGTTCGGAAGGCCCGACAACTTCCGAATAGAAAATATTCCATTTGATGTGGTCGATTTCGAAACTACATACAATGGAATCTTTGGTCGTCCGGCTATAGCAAAATTCCTGATAGCCACGCACTACGGTTATCAGAGTCTAAAGAAGGT